>CM066038.1:167846817-168563875 GCA_033557465.1 Ichthyophis bannanicus
CCTTAAAGAACATATGAAGGACTAGTGGGCATCCAAGTTTTTGTAGCAGTGGGCGACTCCGGATCCCCATCAGCCTCCGAGAACACCAGTAGGGTCAGAAACTTAATCTAGAGGAAACACCAATGCCCCCCCACCCCACAAATATATTGAAACAATAGAGACCTGCCATTTCATAAAACAGCCACCCACAGAGCCCCTCTACACAACAATATAATTGGCGCCGTAATAACATTTTGCCAACAGGGCAGATCCCACCCGGAACGCTTTCGAAGGCAGCTTGACTATCAACCCATAGAACAAAGAAGGAGCTCCATGTACTCCACAGAGCACTTTATATCCAACCCTTTCTAGACGTGCACCACATCAGGAAGAGAGGCAAGTAGTACCTCTCATATTCTACTTTCAAACAGACCTTCGTTATTGCACACCTGCACCTCTCCAAGCTCCACTTGTTCATTCCCCCTCAACCTGTTGGGTCCAAAATTAACTCCAGAGACGAAGACCCCGTTTCTTCACCTCAGCAAAAGGTCTTCAATCCGTGTATCTAGAGCCAAAAAGACATAATGTTTGCATTCAAAGAGAGCCGCCACACATGCCCTTACAAAATAGCTAAGTAATAAACTTTTCCTGTCTGAGTTCAAACCTCTCAAGGACCAAACTATAAGAGAGAACTGGTCCGCTCCTGTCTGGAGAAAAACAACAGACCTCAAGACCGTAACTTGGCCAAAGGCACTAACACACATACGACAACCTCCAACTTCCAAGGCCACATTGGAGTACGTAGTCCTTGCACCTTATCCCCCATTCAGGACCTCCTGATGAAATGTAATGGTTTGGAAGTGCCTACTATGCCTGAAAGCTCCCGGGCTTCCCTGCAGACTTCCCCTCAACATGGCTTCCAATCAGCAAAGCTTCTTCTCAAATTCTCTCAGTTGCCTGCCTTAACAATGCCTTGCATCTAACTTGCCAGTGCTTGTGTTGTTTCCCATTTTCGTCATGTGGCCTCCTTTTTCCATTTCCTGAAAGAAGCGTTTATGGCAACACCATCCCTGTCTGACCTCACCTTTAAACCATGCTAGCAGTTGTGTGGACTGCCTTCCACCGTTTCTTAAAGAGTGGAATACCGCTGGTCTGGGCTTCAAAGATATTGTGTTTTAAACCCCCAACCTTGGTCACTGCTCCTTTTAGTTTTTTTCTTAACTATTTTCCTCATTTTATCATCGTCTCCCTTTTGAAAGTTAAAAGATAGTACTGTGGATTTCCTCCTCCACTAATTAAATCAAACAGCGATCATGCTATGATCACTATTGCCAAGTGACCCCCAACCCTTATCTCTTGCAACCAGATCTTGTATACCACTAAGGACTATGTCCAAAATGGCTTCCCCTCTGGTCTTTTCATTACCAGCTGCTCCAAGAAGCAGTCATTTATTTTTTTATCTAGAAACTATCTCCCTAGCATGTCCCTGCCGTGACTCGTGACCCAGTCGATACCAGGCTTGAAAATCAACCCAGTATTATTACTGTGCTGTTAACCTTTTGTTAGCTTCCTGCTTTCCTTGAGCATTTCATCATATCCATTTGTTCATTCTGGCCCAGGGTGATAGTAACAACACCTCACTGCCATTGCCTTCCCCTTCCCCTTTTTACATGGGATTTTAATTCCATAAAAGATTCTACAGTGAATGTTTTGTTTCCTGCAAAACTTTAATCCTGTGTGACCGCAATGTCCTCTCTAACGAGAGTGCAACGACTCCACCAATTTGATCTGGTTCCTATCATTGTGATATAGTTTGTACCCCGGTATCACAGTGTCCCAGTTGTTTTCCTCTTTCCACCATGTCTCTGAGATACCAATCATATCTAATCTCTAATTTAGTGCTATATATTCTCAACTCTCCCCGTTTTATTTTTTAGACTTCTTAGCATTTGCATACAAGGCATTTTAGAGGCGTATAACGCCCGTAGAAAGTAGCCACAGCTAATGTGGCATTGAATTGACAAACTTAAAAGTACACTATTACCATCCCCACTACACTTTTAGGGAGTGTAACATTACCTTGCTGAATATCTTACTACAGAGAACAGTTTATTTACAGCATATTAATGGCCTTGTCAGATTACATGCATTTACTGATAACCTGCCGCAGTTAATGCCCACCTCAGGTAGGAGTAACCCGACTCTTCACTACCATACGATAAGACAGGGCAACTAGTCCAACACATAGCATCTTGTTCATTCTCAAACGCATTCTGCTCTAGCTGTTAAAGTGACACTAACAACTGATTAACGCTTAATGCACCAGATTGTGAGCGCAATGGTCAATTGCAAACTACAGCCCAATTTAGTATCTTTTGAATGCAATAGCCCCATGGGACCATACTCTAGAAATATCTAGAAAGTCAAATGACTTAGGTATCATTCTCGACCAAGCACTATCCTGGTCCGTCATTATATTAGAAGCTGTAAACCAAGATAATTTACTTGTAAACTAAAACAATTTTTCCAACCACTCATACCCCTTCTAGATAATAACAAACTTCTGCTCAAATCCTACAGTCCCTCATTACGCCTCACCCTTTATTATTGGTAACAGCATACTTCCTGGCCTACCCAAAAATAAATCACGACTTCAACTATTCAAATGGCCCAGAACCTTGCTGCCCATATAAATTCACAACGCTCACCTTTCGATCACAATCCATGCCCTTCCATCCAGACCCTCCACTGGCTAGCCCATAGACGCAACGTATCAAATACAAATTATATACAGATAACTTTCAACTATACAATAGATCGCCCCCTCATCCCTTGTTCTCTCGTATTGCCCCTAGTGATCCTATCAGATCCATAATATGTGCACCCAGACTAACCCCTCTCAATTCCAGCCCATTTTCAGAACACAATCCAAATATAAGTTCAAGATCGTTCTTGTTTGTAGGGGCCCCCCACCTACTCCTCATCTGGAACTCTCTCCCAGACAACCTAAAACTAATAAAAGATCGACAGACTTTTAGAAAAGGATCTTAAAACGTTCCTCGTCATGCCACCTCTTTAACCTCAACACTCTTTATTACTCCCCCTCGAACAACCCTGATCCCCTCTACTTTCTCTCCGCTATATACTGGATAAATACAAATTACAATAATATATACCCTCCTGAAGCTCTCTTTCTTCCCTCACTTGATATCTTAATTAGGTTAATGTACTCTTTCCCCCCCTCCCCCCCTCTACAACCTGTTCTCTTTATGAAACTCCATTTAAAAATATTTCTCCCTTATCCCGTTCCCTTCCCCACCCTACACTGTAAATAGTTCTAACCTTCTTCATCCGCTATTCTGCTGTATATGTGAAACATCGATTTTTTTGTCTTTCGTAAAAATAGTACCTTGTAAATTATATTTTGATATGTTCAATGTTCTTTGTAAACTGCCCCTGCTCCCTGGCGGGGGCGGTATATAAAAAACTTTTAAAATGAAACAGTAATATAAATAAACTATGCAGGTCCTATGTATAGTGAGTGACATTGGCAGTTGACCAAGTAATGCCTTGACTAATCCTGCAGTTCCTAAGAGAGCCAGAGAACCTCCATGGATATAAACCAAACTTATCAAGATGGGCCGATTTTTTCCTCGAAGCAGAAGGGTTACTACTATGAAATGATGAACCAAACAGCCTCAGACATTCCAGTCCGTCTTTAGATATGTGAAGGCACTTCCGTAGAGGGTGCGTCCATGCCCTTGTGCTACATATCGGCAAGGGTCGCATAGAAGCAGACCCGATTCCGATCCTGAGTTGGCTAGACCTGCCACACGGGGATCAGAATCGGTTTTAGGGGTCTTTAACTTGCACAGGACCGGAATCCGATTTCCGATCGGCCTGCACGTTACAGCCCTTCCCGTAAAACTCAGTCCGGGCTCCTTAATAGAGCCGTGGTGCCCTGGCGTCCCCGACCACAGATCAACATTCTGCTTTTCCTGCAGCTCGCCCCCCCGATCTGGCGTCCATGGTCTGGGATCGTGCTGTGGGGAATCCCTTGCACCTCCTCACACTCACCGCGGCCCGGGGCCTGCCGTCCTCCCCGTCCAGTCCTGCTGACCCCCGACGTATAGGAACAGACTTCAGAAAGCAACCTCGCACATCCGCCCACTGTCTGCACTACCGTCTCGCCTCTGCAAATGCTCCCTCACCACCCCTGGACTAAACCTCCCTCGCCATACAAACGCCTTGTTCATACGGGGAGGCTTCTGACGGGCTGGCCAGGGGTGTGGAATAGCAGAGAGGGCTTCCCCTTGGAACATCCATTCCCGCTATTCCCAGGACAGACTAGAGGTCATAGTCTCTATCTGGTTACCAGTGCTACTAGCAATAGTTTACTCTCTTGCACAACAAGTGACAAAAAGTGCGTCTCCTCTGCTTTCAGAGTGGGGCGCAACATGATGATCCTGGAGCCACTCAAATCTACCTGACTGCAGATTATGCCACTTCATTTGTACTACAACCATTGATAGTGGATGAGTTCACGGCTTTGTATAATTTTTTTACCACCATTACTGGTTTCAGTGGTATCGAGGAACACCAGATGAACTGGACAGGTCAGCCTTTCGCAGGAAGGAAGTGACATGAAAAAAAAAGTTTGTGTAAGTGGTTTGCCTCCACTTCCCCCCCTCCAGCAACCACAAAGAGGAGTTAAGAAATAGCAATTAGCATCATTTTGTGCACCACCCAAGCTCTGAAGGTGGGTCAGATATCACTGTATTGGCCCCTAACAGTACCTTACCAAGAGACTCAAGACAACTCCCTAATAGAGGTCTTACAAAAAACACAGCTGTCTAAAAATACGGTAGTCCACCGAACCTCCTCGGAGCTCACCCTTACTGGTCACGCCAATTCCTGGCGGAGCAGGCCTAGCCCCTAAATTCAACGCACTATAAGCCCCTGATACGATCAAAGCCAACTCAGGAACCCCCTGATCACAAGCCGGCTATTTCTTTTAGTTATTTTTTTAACCACCTGACTTTGGGAGGAATTGTCTTTAAAAACAAAATATGTTTTTTTTGTTTTTTAATTCGCCCACTCCAAGCCACCATATTTGCCAACTGGAATGCCTCCAAACATGTAAGCTTTATGGTCACGTTTCATGTTCCATGTACGTCAGTTTTCGCTCAATCTGTTAACCCGTAAACCGCTTTGACCCTCTGATAAGGCAGTTTTGAAAAGCCAGCTAAATAAAATAATAGAGGAGCAGGCCACTGAAAATTTTTCCTCTGCCAACCCACTGAAATTGCATGGCCAACCGCAGCACTCTCTTACCTCTGTGTTTCTGCTGGCTGGTCACTTCTTTTCCTCAAACATCGGCCACCTTTTTTTTTTTTTTCCCCCCAATTTGTCTTTTTATTTAAATTTTTCCCAGACAGCATGTAACAGTAATATGCAGTCCCAAAAAAGATGTAATCGACATGCAGCCAAAGCAATACAATCAACCGATCGATATATGGTAATCACTCAAGCACACCGTGGTAGACGACAAAAACTGTCAGATTAACAACAAGTTGGCTAGGTCCCCAACACCTTCTCCTCCAACCCAAATCCCGGGGCGTCCCCCCCCTCCCCTGATCCCTTTCACTCCCTCCCACTCCCACCCCTCACCAGCCCACCCCCCCTCCCCCCCTCCCACCCTCGCAGGTAATTAGACTTCCCAAGGAATTCTCAACCCTTCAAGTAATCCAATAGGGCTTTGCCACTGGGTCTGAAACTTCCCCACAGACTGTTCCGCCGAACTGCAGTCAAGTGTTCCATTAATTGCAATTCGTCCGAAGCCGGGTCTGCCATTTCCGCCAGACCAGGAAGGCAAGGTTGTTTCCAAGCCCGAGCTATTTTTTCACATCCTAGCCTAGCTTTGGAGACAAGCTCGCCGCCAGGGGCGGAATCCAAACCCCCAGGTACACTGTCCAGGCCGGATCCCCAAACAGCCCATATCCCATATCTATTACTCCCAGCAGCCCCAGGGCAGAATGTAAACACCTCCCCCACCATAGGCCCAATATGACTCGAACCTTCGGGCACAACCACCACATATGCCGCGAAGGTCCCCCGCCTCCCCACCGGACAACCACGGGGCGCAACAATCATCAGAAAAAGCTGGGAAACAATCCGATGCAACCGAAACGCTGTGTATAGTACCACCGATAGAGCAATTTGTAAACTTTCCCGATAGCCATCGAGAGGGCCTGACGCCCAATATAATTCATGATGAATCCTCCGCCACTCCAAGGGGCTCCAGCTCCCTTTCCAGATCCCTTTTCCCACTTGCTCTTGATGAGGGAACCGCCCTCGTAGTGCCACCCCCCGTCCCATTCCCGATATGAGGCGGGAGATCAACCCCCGAGAGCCCTCCCAACTTTGCCAGAGCACCCACCCGCAGCCTCTGGGGTCCCGCCTCCCACTCTTTCCCGAATGTCTCGTTGGGACACAAAAATGCTTCACACTGAAGATAGGGCAAAAAATCGCTCCCCCCCCGCCCCCGCAACCGATATCGCAGCACGCAGATTCCGGTAAAGGGAATCAACCTGCCCCTCCTGAGTAATTTCCCAAAAGTATCCAGTCCCAGTCGTGCCCACCTACGAAAAACCCCCTCTCCTAAAACCCGGTACAAAAAAGTGCGTCCGTCGCTCCCACCGGAGAGAGCAACCGTAAAAAACCCCCCCCCCGGGTACCCTCCCCGCCCTCCCGCCCTCCGCCACAACGTCGCCAAGTGCCAAATGACGGATTAACCTTCCAACGCCCCCAAAGGCCATTTAGTACCAAACACCCATGGCCGATCTTTCAACGCAATGTCCCCCCGCCCAATATTGCTCTATTTTCTCGAAAACCGCGCCTTATCTCGCCTCCCACCCTGATCTTCGCCACTCAGAACACCTTTTCCCCATTTGGGCGGCCCGATAATATCGGCCAACTGACGGGCACAACCCTAACCCCCCGGCCTCCCGATCCGCATAAAGTACAACGCCGCCTCACCCGGGGTTTTACTAACCCCACCCAAACAAAAGCAAAAAGTAAACTTTGAAAGAGCCCTTCACTCGCCGTTGCGGGGATCCCCACCGGACGGGGTTTGGTGAACAAATATAAAATACCTTGGAAGAAGATTCATCTTCAGGGGCAGCTATTCTGCCCAGCCAGAGATCTCCAGCCCCTTCCCAACGGTCCAAGATCTTTCCGGAGTTGGGGCAAAAATCGCAGGATAATTGGCACTATAGAGTTCCGGCGCTGCGCTGTCACCCGTAACCCCCAATATATTTGAGTGCACCCCAGCGGTCCACTTAAAGGGAAATGATTGCCACAAGCTCTCAATAACACGCTCCTCCAACGTAAGAGCCATGGCCTCCGTCTTGTCCCAATTCACCTTGAACCCGGAAAACGCCCCATATTGCTGAAGCTCGCCCATCACCATCGGCACAGAGACCACGGGGTTAGTCAAAGCAAAAAGCACGTCATCCGCGAAAAGAACCATCTTATGTTGCGTGGACCCAACCGCAATCCCCTGAATATCAACGTTCGCCCGGATCCTGGCGGCCAACGGCTCCATGACCAAGGCGAACAGTAGGGGGGAAAGCGGGCATCCCTGCCTGATTCCTCTGCCCAAAGGAAAAAAGTCGGAATAACCCCCATTCACGGTCACCGCGGCAACCGGTGCCGCATATAAGGCCCGAATCCAGGAACGAAAACGAGGGCCCAAGCCCACATAGGCCAAGACCTCGTGCAAGAAAGGAAAACTCACCCTATCAAAGGCCTTTTCCGCATCGATGGAAAGAAACATAGCTTGCTGTTGATCTTGCCGTGCCAACCAACCAAGTTGCAGAACCCACCGGATCCCGTCTGCAGGCTGCCGTCCCATAATAAAGCCTGATTGATCCGGGGATCAAGGCGGGCATGCTGAGGGCCCAGGCGAAGGGCCAGGACTTTAGCAAGGAGCTTGACATCAAGATTCAATAAGGATATTGGACGATAAGACCCCACACCGCGGGATCTCGACCCGGTTTAGGAATCACCGTAATAGCGCTTGGTTCATGGAGGGAGGCAAGGCCTCCCCATTCAACACAGCATTGAACACTCGGGTCAGAACCGGAGCTAAAGTCCCCATCAACTTTTTGTAGAAAGCCCCGGAAAATCCGTCTAAGCCCGGGGCCTTCCCCGGAACCAGGGCCCTAATCGCCCTCTGCACCTCATCCACGTTGATATCCGTCTCCAATTCCTCTCCTTCCCGATCCCCCAGTCGAGCACTCCCCCGACCATCATTAAGAAGGTAGCCCCGAAGGTCCCCCTCCGCCCCCGGGGGGTCAGCAGTATCACCCGCTGATAATAGTCCCTAAAGCTATCCCTAATATCCCCCGCTCGATGAAAGCAATTTATCACCCGGGCCTTTAATCTTAAACCACGGTGCGCCGCTGCCTCTGGGACCGAAGCTTCCCAGCCAGCAGACGACCCGATTTATTATCAAATTCATAGTACCGTTGCCCCACCCTGTCCAGTTGACCAGAGATCTGCTCTAGCTGGAGTGCATTAAGCTGTTTACGCACCTCCTCCACCTGGTTCCGCAACCGCCGTCCCCCCCCTTTCCTTATGCGCCCGCTCCAAGTCAGCCAACTGGCCCAAAAGGCGACGTTCCTCCTCCACCCGATGCCTTTTACGCCTAGCCCCCATCTGGACCAAGTGGGCCCCTCAGTACCGCCTTGAGCCCATCCCAAAGAATGCCCGTGGACACTTCTCCATTATCATTAAGATCCAATAATCCGCTATCACCTTTTGGAGTTGCACATCCACACCCTTATCCCGCAACAAATATTCATTCAATCTCCAGAAGGGGCGGCGGCCACTATCTCCCAAATCCGCCAAACGAAACCTGCACCGGGGCATGGTCGGACCAAGTAAACCGGACCAATCTGTGCTCTGACAAGCCGGTCCCCACCAGTAGCTGTCCCCCATCACATAGTCGATACGACTATAGGAGCCATGAACGGCCGAGAAAAAGGTAGAATCCTTAGTGGAAGGATTGGCAATCCTCCAGAGGTCCTCCACCCCCAATCCCTTCATCCATTGTCGCAAGAGGATGCGATCCCCCACCCACCCCCCCACTCCTCTCATCCAGATCAATATTACAATCTCCCCCAAGCAGCACGCGACCCGTTTTATCCGCCCCCCAACCACACCTCTAGCTCCTTCCAAAAATCCCGCCGCCCCATGTTCGGGCCATCATAGACAGAATGAGGGTCACCCTGTCCCCCCCCAATTCTCCCCCCACCACCACCGCCCGCCCATCCTCTTTCCTATGAACTTGATCCACCTGTAGAGGAACCCCCTGTCCCACCAAAATAGCAACCCCACCCTTCCTCCCCCCATACCCCCCCCCCCTCCGCAGCAAAGTAACCCTGATAAGCCCCGGAACTCAGCAATCGCTCATCCACTTGACGCAAGTGCGTTTCCTGTAGAAAGGCCACCCCCCAATTCCGGGACCGTAGCTCCTTCCACAGCAAACGCCGCTTTTGCGGGGTGTTCAGGCCCCGCACATTTAGACTACCCACAGTCAGTCCCGCTGCCATGACCAGTGTAGTACCCCCCCTCGCGACCCGTTACTCACTCTCTTCCCACCCTCTCCCCACTCCCTCCCCCCTCCCTCCCCCCCCTCCCCACCCCCTCTCCCCCCTCCCTCCCCCCCCTCCCCCTCCCCCCCTCCCCACCCCCTCTCCCCCCTCCCCCCCTCCCACCTCTCCCCCCCCCTCCCTCTCCACCCCCCTCTCCACCCCCCATCCCCCCCTCTCCACCTCCCCCATCCCCCCCCATTACGGATCACACATCCGACCTCCAGTGAGGAAATGACGCTCCCCAGGACAAACAGCTGAAATATCCTCCCAGCCCCCCCTCCCCCCAAGTCTCAACACACTAGATGAATGAAGTCCCCCACAGAAATGCAAACAATAACATAGCCAAGGACTAACCACTAAAAATAAAAACATTTTAACACACAGCATTCAAAAATACTCAGTCCCAACGACCCCTCCCGCCCCACCCCCTCCCACTTCAACAACAGCCCTTTCCCCATCAAAAATAAGCAAGGAGGGGCCCGAAAGGGCAACCAAGGCCTAGTGTAATAAAGTAAGTTCAAACAGGGCTCCCCCAACCATCAGCCTGTGCCAGTGGAGGCACTGCCCGTCTGTTCTTCTAGCTGGCCGGACGGCCCAGAGGTCCCCGAACGGCGCCTCAGTCGCTGGCCCCTCACAGGGACACGTTCCCAGACTGAGCGTCGCTCCTACCCCGGGGCTTGCTGTTTCTGTGTGCACGCTCTGCTCCGAAGTCCAGTGGCTCCCTCTCTCCGCAAAATGTCCCAAGCCTCCTGCACTGTGCGGGCCCTAAAGCTCCGGCCATTGACATCCAGCATAAGGGCAAAGGGAAACAAGCCATCTATAGCGCTTTTGCTCAGATTGCAAGTAGGTAGTGACAGGCTTCATTTCTCGCCGCCTCTGCAGGGTAGCAGCGGAGAGGTCATGGAACACCTCCACATTCTGCCCTTCCCACACAAAACGTCTCCGAGCCGCTGCCACCCGCATCACCTGCTCTTTTGTAGCGTAGGACCCAAGGCATGCCACAATATCCCGCGGCAGCCCCTTCCGTGCCGGCCCCAGGGCCCTGTGCGCTCTCTCCACTGCCACACTCACGTCGGTCGCCTCTCCCCGCTGCAAAAGATAGCTGCACACTTTTTGTACCACCGCCTTAGCGTCCGCAAACTCCGCAGTCTCTGGCAGGCCCCGCACCCGCACGTTGTTGCGCCTCGAGCGATTCTCTAAGTCCTCCAGTTTGTCTTTTAGGAGGTCATGCTCTAATTGGTGCTGCTGCATGAGGGCCTCCAGCGCTGACTCCTTCTCCGCAGCCTTGTCCGCTTGATCCTCCAGAGCCTCGACTCTATCGCCCAGCTCCTGAATATCGGCTTTGATGTTGCCCAGGGACTCCTTCAACTCAGCACGCAAACCGCCGATGTCCCTTTTCAGGGAGTGCATCCAACTCCATATATCTCCACGAGTGCAGGCCTCGTCGGCTCGATCAGGTACCTCCTCCATATCTTCTCCCGGGGCCACGTGCTCAGTACCCTCACTACTCGCTCGATCGGCGTGCTGTGCATAGGAAGACTGAAACTTAGCCAATCTTTTGCTAATAGACATCTCTGGCGACTCCCGAACCCACAGGTACAGATAGTGGGGTGGGGGGGGAAGGCTGGCCGCTTTATTTCACCTTAAAAGCTGCGTCCCGTCGGGAGCTCCCGATTCAGGCCGCCATCACCCAGGTGACGTCACTTCCTCTCCCAAAATGTGTGTTTTTTAAAGATGTGCACCGCAACAATTGGTAGAGGCTGGGGTCAGAAAGTTGGGGCTCAGCACTGTTGAGTCAGGGCTGTGGCAAAGAGCTTTTCAATATGCTGTGACTGAGGCTATGTTGGTGTGGTGTTTTTGTTTTGATTTTATTTTTTTTTTAAATATGCACCACTGTGTAGAATAAGGAGGTCACAGGCATTTTCAAGACTGGATCAGAGCAGCTCTGGCTGAGACAGCTGCGTTGAGGGTGAGAGAGTTCTTTAAGCAGGCCTTGGACGTTGTCGAAGGATTGGAAAGTTGTGGTATGTTGGGTGCATTTATTGGTTGCTGTCTGACGCACTTATGGCCAATGGAGGAAAAGAATAAATAATGTTCAAATCTTTTTATTAATGCAAACCACACTTCCAGCATGTGGGTGTTCTTACACAATGCCAGGGACTTACACCAAAACATAGATCCTTTTATATACATTTTTACAATTTTTATTCCCTCCCCTGCCCCAACTCCTCTCCATCCTATATTTTTAATGTTAAACAAACATACTGACCAGGCTGTACCATAAACAGAAGGCACCAAAACAAAAAACAGACGTAATCAAATAATCACAAAGCATTAGCTTATATGTTAAGAAAAGAACAGCCGTACATCCATAGTCATATCAGAGATATATTTGCCAGCTATCAACTCCAGGCGATCCAGTCCCACCACTTTCATGGGAGGTACAGGAACACTCATTACTCCTTCCCCCCCAGCACCCAACTATCCCCGATGGGAAGTAGATACATTAGTGACCTCCTAGGTCATATCCCACAGTCCTGTCGGCATTGACAAAGATGATAAGCTTTCCATCTTTCTGCAGCCATAGAGCCGCAGGCAATATATACATATTATTTTCATATTACTCCCCAACCCCCCTCCTGCTCCCTCATCCCCACTTCCAGGGTCTGCAGAGGGGGGCACCCCCCACTTCATAACTAAATCATCTCAGCAGCAAAGAATCAAAGAACGTTCAGAATGCAACCTTGTTCACGGGGAGCCAGTGACTGGACATATGGATCCCATTCAGCCAAAAAAGCATCACGCGCACATTCAACTTTACGAGCTCCCACAGGTTCTAAGAGTAACAGGGCATGCACCTCCTTCCTCCATGTGCCAGACTTGGGGCCCGTCAAATGTATCCAACATCGTAGTAGGAGCCAGCGTGCCACCAACAGTACGCAATCCACCTGAACTCCCTCAGTGCGTGAGACCAGTCCCAAAATAGTCACGTGTGGGCTTGCCTGTGTCTGTTTCTCCAGGACCAAGCAGGAAGTCAGTCCTCACATATGGGTGACATCGACGTCGATGAAGCCCTTGCGGAGCATTTCCCCAGCTTTCCATGAAAGCCTTTGGGAATGCAGGCACGCATGCGTGGTTCCCTTCCCACCTAAAGGTGCCATCTTACCTCAGTGTCTCGTTTTCCGTGAAGCCCGCCGGACGTGAGTCCTCGTCATCCCGGAAAATTGTTTGACTTTTGGCAATTTCGCTCTTTTTTTCGTCTCCGGTTCGACGCCGGTTCCCCTCCCGCCGGGTTCGGTACACCGGTATCGAGCTCGATCTTCTTTTTCGGTTTTTGCCCTTCGTGGCTGGCGTTCGCGCGCTTTTTTCTTTTTCCCTGAAAGGCCGGACCTTCGACCTCGCGGGGACTCTTTTTTTTTTTTTTTCCCTGATGGCTTCCAGTGGTTTTAAGAAGTGTGATTGGTGTAAGAAGCTTATTTCTCTCACCGACACACACGACTGCTGCCTCCGGTGCCTCGGTCCTGATCACGACCCTAAGACGTGTGGACCATGTGGGAGGATGTCTTCCAAGGCACTGCGAAGTCGTCAGCACCAGAAAGAAAGGCTCTTCTCTGACTCGGCCTCCGGCCGGGCCCGGACCTCGTCTGAGGCCTCGACATCTCGGGAGTCTGATCCCGAGCACCGTCGGGGCTCCTCGGAACGGGGGTCCCCCGACCGGGAACGCAAGTAGAAGAAACGGCTCATGAGGGCGTCATCGGAAGAGGTTCCGGGGTCCTCGAGAACTCGGTCTCAAACCCCCGACCATCACCCCGGGCCTGTGGAACAGGAGAAACCTTCCAAAGTTCCTCGACTGGAGCCGGAGTCTGCTGGACACATAAGTGCTGTAGTCCTCGTGGACTCTCCTCCCAGGGAGCCAACGTCGGGCCCGGCGCCGCCGCCGCCGCCAGGGCTCGAGTCGGGAGCTGCTGAGTCTCCTGAACTGAGTCTCAGGTTGACAGCCCTGGAGAGCAGATTGTCTGCCTTCATGGACCAGCAGCGGGCACTGATGGCCAGCCTGTCTGGCGCATCTGCCCCGACCACCGGGACATCGACCTCGAAGTCGACCCCGGAGACCGAGCCGATACTCGAGACCATGAAGGGAAAGCCAGTGGGGGCCCCTCCCGGGTCAGCCACCTGATGTATTCCAAATATGTCAGCTAATTCCCATTGTCTGTAAGATGTTCCTTCCATTCCTGGTCAAAAGTCACTGTTACCATGAAAAGGAAGAAAAGGAGTCACATTGTTATTTATTTGGCACTGGTGACACACCAAGCACCAAACTCTCCCCATTGCCACAAAAACCACCTGGGAGTGGAAGTGTTGAGGAAGAGTTGTATAGGGAGCATGGCGAACATAACGACGTGCCAAAGGTGAGGCCGCCTCTTTCTCCAGACAAGTGGGGGTATAATCCACTGTCGCGCTAAGGCAAACTCGTACATTCTGCAACAGACATGCCACATTGTACCGACTGAGATCAGGTATTCCATGCTTGCTGTAAAACACAGAGGTGTGTTCGAGGCTGTTTCTCCCACCATAGGAAAGTGTTGAGTGTCTGTACTAGTAAGCGTAAATCTTTTCAAGCAAGCAAGATAAGAATTTGCAATACATATAACCACCTAGGGAATAGTATCTTGAATAGTGCTGTTTGCCTACTGAAGGACAGAGGAAGATCCTCTCCATCGAGCAAGTCTAGAGTGTATATCGGACGACAGTGCTTTAACATTGAGATCATATAACTTTGTCGGGTCCACTGTTAGTTGTATACCCAAATGGTTAAAGTACCCAGTAGCCCATCTAAGAGGAAAGAGCCAGTCCACTTGGCACAATTTTTCAGCCGTAGATCGTAGCCTCTGATTTGTCAAGGTTTAATTTGAGGCCAGAAAATGTCCCAAATTCCACAAAGGTTTCCAGGAGGGGAAAGCGTGTCCTGTGGATTATGTAGATACACAAGGATATCATTGGCAAAAGCGGACGCACAGAATTCCTTTTTCCAGAATCGGACCCCAGGGTGCGTCCGAATGCATGCTAGCAAAGGCTCTAATGTTAGTACAAAAAGAAGGGGAGATAAAGGGCATCCTTGTCTGGTCCCCCACCCCCTCCCGAAGAGGGAAATGAGGAGATAGAGCCATTTACAAGCATTTGCCCTCATGTGTCCAAGTAGAGAAGCTGTTCCACGTTCAAGAACAATCCTTGGATCCCCAAATGTTTCAAAACTAGATAAATCGGGTCAACTGGACTTTTATGTAACACATTTTCAGCATCAAAGCTAATTACAAAAGCAGGAACACCAGCACCCAGACCCATATAAAACGAGGCGATATGATGCATATTTTTGACCACATATCGACCACGCACAAAGCCAACTTGATCTTTGTGCACCAAGTGAGACATAAATTGTGCCAAGTGCTCTGCCATTTACTTTGGTCAATTTCGTATCCACATTTAAAAGTGATATGGGCCGGTATGAGCTAGATAATAGGGTCTCTATCTTGTTTGGGAAGGACATTGATGACTGCCTGGTTCTTCTCATATGGGAAGCACTGTTTAGTCGCCAGATCTGAATAATAGGCAGCTAGTGCACTGGTCACTTGGATGCATCAATTTGTAAAATTCCCCTCTGTAACCATCAGGCCCTGGGGCACCAGATCCCACATGTGAACTCCTGCAGGTCGCAGTTCCACCTGATATGCACTAACCAGGAGATACCCCCTTCCTGCCATACTCTGGAAGGATCTCTCTTGGGTTTGGGGAGTCTACTATCTTGCCCACCCAAAACCTTTGTTAACCCTCCTACCCCCCCCCCCCCAACACTCATTGCCCCACCAACCCTCCTTTATGGAGTCCTCCATGGTAATTCACCACAAGTGCGTTGGGATATCACCTTATTGCTGATGGCTTACCTTTGAGTCCACCCCTCTCTGAATTTACACACTATTCCACCCTCTCATACACCTATTAACCATCCTGTCCACCCCATTTGACACATACCTCCATTAATACTCATTCACTCATCCTTCCCTGCCTTACCCTTCTCATCAAAGGTTGATCAGCCCATGTGGCCAGCAGCCACCTATGTTAGGCACAGCAACATGCAACTAGAGCTGAACAGAAATAACAGGTCTGATAGCTCCTTAGGCCCCCTCCAATCCTCATGTGTCCCGTCTCTGCACAGGTCCCCCAGGCCAAAGAGTTGTCCAGACGTCTTCCAGCCCCATTCATAAATTTCTATTTACAACCCTACCTACCAGACTAACATCCCTTCCCCCCCCAAAGAGTCGTGTCCTAGTCAACCTACAGTCCAACATATGTACCCACACTCATACATTCCCCATACACATATCCAGATCCAGTCACAGTTGCTCTTGAGTGGGCACGTTTCTTTTTCCCAGAGATAGCAAAGCAAACACCATGGGCTTCCCCATCCACTTCCCAATAGTATCCCAGGCCCTCCCGAGTATCGGAGTGTGCTCACACAAAAAGGTGGAATGAAAATTCTCACAAAAGCTCCAACGAGGACCAATAGATCACCAGTAGCCACTGGGGCAGACCTGGGTACAACAGGAGAGCAGCACTAAAACAGGAGATACTGGTAGCTAAAAACAATTTAAGGGCGAAAATAAAAGCCAAAAAATTGAGGATCATCAATAAAGGTATCAAAATAACCATCCAAGTGTACCATCAATACCCGCATTGGTAAATACTTTAATTTTTTTTATTTTTTTTTTTAACGGGTAGGGCAAATCAATCATGGAATTATCAGAGGGAGAAGATCAAAATAATGAGTCTTCTGAGGATGGACAAAATGGTGAGGCCAAAAATAAGGGAAGGTAACATTAACACCATTAAAATATAATGTACACAGGGAAAGTAAAATTTAAAAATAAAAGGGCGGGAGTGAGATAGTGAGTGAGTGAAAAAGGAAACGCATGTGGAAATGATGCAAGAACAAAAAGTTACAATAACAAGCGGTGGCAGGAGGCATAGGATGTCAAAAGGAGCGCAATCAACCCAGAATTAAAAGACATAAACAAAATCAAATTCCTAGGCCAAGCAAGGAGACAAAAGTGTAAACAAGTAAGGCTGCTGCGAAAAAACAGACATTGCATATCCAGATCCACATGAATGCAAGGGCCACTGCAGTTCGAGTTTGGGTAGGGCCTCTTAGAGGCCATATTACTGAAGTCAGAGTTTAAGCAGACCGACACAGTGAAAACACAGCATTCCAGCACAAGTCCGCTAGCAGGGAGTTAGATGAGTCCATGAGGGTAGGCCACTGAGCTTACATAGCGGCAGTGCAATAGACATTTGGTATTTTAATGACATCCCAATAAGAAGCATAACAATGTACAAGAGGGCTCCTTCACCTGGCAGGCAGCTCATTCATAAAAGTGAGCATCCACAGGGGACGTGAAGAAGCATTGTTAGTTATTATATTCAATCCACAATCATGCTGGATATAAAAGAGCAAACGAGAGCCCTCTCGCCACCAGCACACTGCGAATTCCCATAGGCGTCTGCTAACTAGAAGGGAGTAGTCCTGAAAAACAAATACTTTTCTGCTCCCAGAGAGTCGATTATGCCCTCTTGCCACACGCAGGACTGCCTCCTTTTGCATAAAATTGAGAAACTGGGTAACGTGTGGCTAGTCAGCCCCTTCCAGGTGGGGGCCCAGCCAGTGGGCCCTTTCAAAAATAGGCCCCACTATGGCATCCAAGGTAAGATTTAAGGGGCAGCCATGTTATCCCAATAGTCCCGTAGTTCAGACTCAGCCACTGATTCAGCAATGTCCACAAATTGAAGGGTTTTTCGCCGTCCCCGATTCTCCAAATCTTCTAGTTTGCCGCTTTGCAGCTTTACTAGTTCTTCTAATCTTTGTAGAGCTTGTGCTTGAGATTGCTGGGTGTCCTCCATTTCTGAAAGTCTGTGCTCAGCTTGATCAATGCGGTTCCCGAAATCGCTAACAGCCTGTCCCACCTGTGTCGGTTGCTCGAAGAAGGCTGGAATCTCCCCTCCAAAGACACCACAGCTGCACTTGTAACCACCTCCACCATGTTTGAGAGAGGATCTGCATGAGGGCTTGCTGGGGATGATTCAGCTATTTTGGGTTCAGCCACGCGTCTCTCTTCTTTGCAAATCGATTTGGCGGCCATCGGGGAGTAGTGGTTTCTTCTCGCTCTGAATCAATTAATTGAAAACCGTCCACCAATCAAGCCAGTGAGGTGTTAAATTGGGTGAATAGCAAAATAAATAGACTGGTAATTAGGCAGGAAGCTCTGGAGCCAGGCAGAAACACAGCTACCTGGCTCACCACATCACATGATTCCCCCCCCCCAACAAATCATTTAAAAGTAGGCTGTGAACTGCAGCAAGAGGAGGAGTCAGGCCCAAAAAGGTTCTGAGGCTCGAGGTGGGACAGGATGCTTCATTCTGGCTGGTGAAATGACAAGGTGAATCATGGGCAGCCCCACAGAGTATAAAAATAAACAATTATTAAAGATTTAAAATCCAGCCCAAACCTTGAATTACGGGACTTTTGAGCATTCGCTTTGGACAGAAACATGCACTGGCTGCATCCCTGGAAGGGGGTGGTCAGTGAGAGAGAAAGACATTGGGTACTAACTGTGAGGAGTTGGGGGGGGGGGGTGGGAATGAGAGAGAGACATCTGCTGATGGCTGGAGAAATACTGGGTGATGGCTGAGGAGAGGCTATGTGTGAGAGAGAGAGAGAAATACTGGGTGATGGCTTGGGGGGGAGGGGCTGTGAGGGATTTTTCTGCTTCATATATTACCGTGCCATGTTGATAAATAAAACAAGAGTCGTCTCAGGTGCAGCTATAAAGGGTCATCGATATGCTGCTGGCAGTGTACTCATTGGAACTAGTGATGGGGGGAGGATGAGAAGGATCACTATTTTCTGTTGGCACTGCATACTGGCACATTAAGAGCATGATTTATTAAGCTTACTTTCCCATAGAATGTTGGTAAACAGTAACTCCATTTCGTCCTGCTAGACCAGTCCAGACAAATAGGTTGTGTTCCTCTACCAACAAATTGGTGGAGACAAAGAAACGATGAAAAGTCCAGGTTATAGTGGCATCACTTCCATGCCTCTATTTGCCTCTGCCACCAGAGTTCCCTTCAGTATTTCTTTGTTTCCAGCAGATGGTGGATAGATTTTCTCCTCTCTGGAGAAAATTCTAAGGAATTGAGAGGAAAAGATTGATTTGAAATGTTTGTGAACGACAGCATGCGGGTTGATCTCTGACTGGAGCGTGATGTGGGCAGATCCACTAGACTGCAGTCTTGTTGGTAACCATAGGAAGAGGGAAAATTGATTCAGCACCACTTTTACCCTGGATAACAGCCTGTTGAGCAGCCAGAAATTGAAAGGATTTGGAAGAGTACAACTGCCTCGCACAACCTCAGTGCCCCTCCCTACTCCTCCTCTGTGCCCCCTGCTCTCTCCTGAAGATTGCAATAGGCTGTCAGAGGGATCTGCCTACCAGCCACCTCAAACGCAGTGTAAACCAGAGAAACAGTTCCCGGGGAGTAGAGCTGAGCCCAGCATAAATGTTTGGCCTGGGGCTCTCGGAGGGGGGGGGGGAGTTCAAGGCTTTACCTTGCCACTGTTCTTGTTGGAGGCTCCTGATTCTGCCTGTCTGGGATGCAGTTCGGGGTGGACCACTGGTGCCGTGTGGGGGTTTCCCACCGTTTTCTGCGCACGTTAGTAACGTTTTTATCTAATGTGCGCCTGGTGGTCACATGGTCCTAATGCACATTTTGCCCAAGTGACTCCAAAGCGTGTTCCTTCCCCAGCACCTGTAACGTGCATTACACCAAAGAGTGCAGTTAATGTGCACCACGGTAAAAGCACAGTTACCGTGTACCTACTACACTTTTGTGATACTTGCCTTAACTCTGTCTTCTTCCAGGAAGCATTGTTTGACCTGTGGCAAGCGGGGTGCCTCATCTCCGGATTCTGGACTCTGTTCTTCTTGCATAGCAGCTTCTGAGTTGTCTCTGGAGGACCTGCTATGCATCTTTCAGCTGGGGAATGCAATTAGTCTAGGGCAAGAGGTGACTGATAGCACTATGTGTAAAGATATCCAGTTGGCCGGAGGATCCGGTGACCGTGCTGTGAGCTGCTCATTGTCCTCTAGGGGGTTTGTGGCAGCTGTGCCCCCCCTGGTATTGGGGGTCATTTCTGAGAGGAGAGCTTCCATACACCGGCTTGTCCCCCCTGATGATCTTTTTTTATGCAGCAGTACTGATCCTTCTGGTGTGGAAATTCAGAGCTTGCAATCTCTGGGTACCCCCAGGTGCAGTCCCATGTGTGAGGCAGGCAGAGAGTGGAAACCCTGTTCAATTGCCTTTGACTAGACATCCCCAGTGTGGGGCGCCTCCTGGAGAAGGGGAACAGCTGGGAGCTATCAGAGATTTTGACTATGACTTGCATTCAGATTGCTCATTACTGGTCTCTGACTTGGGCACAGAAGTACTCTCACCCTCAGAAGATTGTGAGGTGTTGGGTGTGATTTGCCTGTTACGAAAGGAGGAACTGGTGGCGTTCATTATCAGAGTCTCATCTGCCTTGAACTTTTAAGGATTCTTCTGGCATGCAGCAGGAGCCGAAGGTACACCTGCTTCTTCAAAGGGTGTGAAAATCCACTACTATCTTCCCGTTTCCAGATGTGATCAAGGACGGGGACGCTGTAAAATTAGAGGGCATAACATGAAGCTGCAAGGGGGTAAATTGAAAGGCAATGTCAGGAAATGCTTTTTCACTGAAAGGGTGGTGGATGCTTGGAATGCCCTCCCGATGGAAGTGTTGGGGGCAAATACAGTGACAGAATTCAAAATGGCATGTGACAGACACAGTGGATCCCTTTTACAGCAACAGGATAAAATCAAAATAAACAACTAATTTCTCAACATACAAGGGTGTCCTACACAGAGCAGTGGGTTCACCCCTTAAACAAAGACATGGGAAGGGGTGGCTTTCACGGAGCGGCAGGTGCACCTACTCTTGCCATCTTACTGGGCAGACTAGATGGACCATACTGGTCTTTAACTGCCGTCATTCACTATGTTACTATGTATGACCTGGTCAGAGTGGGACTCTCCTGACTTCCTGCCTAAAAGGTTAACGTTGTTTAACCCTTTCAAGGCCTACTTTAATTTTTTAATCCACATTCTGCAGCCGGGTTAATTTTCTGCATATTTCAGGAAAATTGTACCCGTCTTATTCAATATGTTCTAATAGTGATTTTCCTTCTGCTATGGTCATGTATTATATACCATTTGATAGGAATATTTAGTCAGAATTTTGGATCCCAAGAGTTTTGGGCTCAGCCTGGAAAGGGTTAAGATCTCTGCTCGCACTGAGGAGTGCACTGAGCGGTTTGACATTCCCAAGGTGGATGCGCAGGTCACGGTGGTTACAAGGACCACTGTTCCTGTGGAAGGCAGATTGACCTTAAAGGATTTTCTGGATCATAAGGTGGATTTGTGGTTGAGAGGCCAGTTTTGATATGGTGGTGGCTATTATGCAGCTGGCTATATGTACTAGCCTGATATCTCGAGCCCTGCTCCAGTGGATTGAGTCTCTTCCACCAGATTATACTTACCCCTCTTTTGGAGTTTGCTACGGCCTTTCTTATGCCATTTATGATCTGGTATGTCTGGCGGCCACAGATGGTACCCTGATGACAGTGTCACAGCATTGGATTTGACTCTGGCAATGGGCAGTGGACACATCTTCATAAGAACATAAGATATGCCATACTGGGTCAGACCAAGGTCCATCAAGCCCAGTATTCTGTTTCCAACAGTGGCCAATCTAGGTCATACGTACCTAGCAGTTTCCCCAAGGGACACAGGTTCCACAATGCTTGTATTGGTTCAAGCATTGATATCCTGGGTCCCTTCTTAATAATGGTTTATGGACCTTTCCTCCAGGAACTTGTCCAAACCTTTTTTTAAACCCAGCTACACTAACAGCCTTTACTACATCCTCCGGTAACAAATTCCAGAGTTTGATTACACGTTGAATGAAAAAATATTTTCTTTTATTAGTCTTAAATAGTTTACCCTGTAGCTTCATTGCATGTCCCCTAGTCTTTCTATATTCTGATAAGGTAAACAATCGATCTACGTTTACCCGTTCCACTCCGTTCATTAATTTATAGACTTCTATCATATCTCCCCTCAGCCGTCTCTTTTCCAGGTTAAAGAGCCCTAACCTTTTTAGCCTTTCTTCATAGGAGTATCCTTCCATCCCCTTTACCATTTTGTTGGCTCTTCTCTGAACCTTTTCTAAAATCGCTATATCCTTTTTAAGATACGGCGACCAGAATTGCACACAATATTCAAGGTGCGGTCTCACCATGGAACGATATAGAGCCATTATAATATCTTTTGTTTTATTTTCCATTCCTTTCCTTATCATACCTAGCATTCTATTTGCTCTCTTGGCCACTGCTGCACACTGGGCTGAGGGTTTTAACATGGTATCCACAATGACGCCTAAATCTTTTTCCTGGGTGGTGGTTCCTATTGTGGAACCTTGCATCGTGTAACCATAGTTTGGGTTGTTCTTCCCTAGGTGCATAACCTTGCACTTGTCCACATTAAATTTCATCTGCCATTTTGATGCCCAGTCTTCCAATTTATCAAGATCCTCTTGCAATTTTCCACAATCCTCTTGGGTTTTAACAACTTTAAATAGTTTTGTGTCATCTGCAAATTTGATAACCTCACTCGTTATTCCACTTTCCAGGTCATTTATGAATATGTCAAAAAGCAGTGGACCCAGCACAGATCCCTGGGGTACACCACTATTCACCTTTCTCCATTGGGAAAATTGGCCATTTAGCCCTACCCTCTGCTTTCTATCTTTTAACCAGTTCCTGATCCACAATAGTACACTGCCTCCTATCCCATGACTCTTTAGTTTTGCCAAAAGTCTCTCATGAGGGACCTTGTCAAAGGCTTTCTGAAAGTCCAGATACACAATATCAACCGACTCACCTTTGTCCACTTGATTATTCACTCCTTCAAAAAAACATAACAGATTAGTAAGACAAGATCTTCCTTGTCTAAAGCCATGTTGGCTGTCTCCCTTTAGGTCATGACTATCTACATGCTGAGTAATTTTATTTTTTATGATGGTTTCTACCATTTTTCCCGGTACTGACGTCAGGCTCACCGTTCTGTAGTTTCCCGTATCACCCCTGGAACCCTTTTTAAAAATTGGTGTTACATTGGCGATCCTCCAATCTTCAGGTATTAGAGATGATTTTAATGATAGTTCACAGATTACTAATAGCAGGTCTGCAATCTCGTATTTCAGTTCTTTCAACACCCTTGGATATATACCATCCGGGCCAGGTGATTTGCTACTCTTCAGTTTATCTAATAGTTGTAATACATCTTCCCGATGTATCGATATTTCATTCAATTCTTCCGCATCTTTAAATACCACTTCAGTCATGGGTAACATCCCTACATCTTCCTCAGTGAAGACTGAAGCAAAGAATTCATTCAATCTCTCCGCTATCACCTTGTCGCCTCTTAGTGCTCCTTTAACCCCTTTATCATCTAATGGACCAACTGACTCTCTCACAGGTTTTTTGCTACGAATGTACTTGAAAAGGTCTTTACTTTGCGTTTTTGCTTCCGCAGCAAGCTTCTTCTCAAATTCCAAGGCTCAGTTGGCTCAACTGGCTTTTAAGGGGAAGCTTCTGTTTGGAGCCGATTTGGAGAAGCTGGTAAACACTGGACGAGACACAATCTGTGACCTTATGGAAGACTGGTCCAAGGAGTCTGTGAAACAGGCTGCTGCCCCTTCTCATCAGCCTCCGCCCATCCACTGAGGGCATGCTGCCCGGATTCCGGTTTGCTCCCAGGGCTCTAGTCATTACCAACCTGGAAAATATTTCTTCCTCTCTGCTTCTGGGCTCGGGCTCATTCTTATTTATTTATTTATTTACATTCTCTTATATACCGCGCTATTCTGCATCAGTGCGGTTTACATTGAACAAACTGAAATTACATTGAACAGGGCATTATAACTTGGAGATAACTATTTTACAGGGAACATGGGCTATGGAGGGTTAAGTGGCTTGCCCAAGACCACAAGGAGCACCTGTGGGACTAGAAACCCCAGTCCTTCCGGCCCAAGGTTGCTGTCCTCTAGTGGGATTTGAACCCCCGACCTTCCGGCCTGAAGTACCTTGCCCCAACCACTAGGCCAGTGGTTCTCGATCCTTTCATGCAGCTCATGGGCCCAGGGATTGGTCCCCTCCAATCTCGGGCTGAGCAATGAAGGTTTTGGAGGTCCATTCCCTGGTTTCTTCAGTTGGAGGCAGGCTTCACATTTTCTTTCAGAAATGGAGCCGCGTTACCAAGAATTTGTGTTATGCTGGACATCATTCAGTTTGGCTTTGTCCTGGAATGCAGAGAGCTGATTCTAGATGCCTTCATCTTCCCTTGTGGGCCTGAGATCAAAAGTGCTGCTCTTCAGATCACTTTGAACAAGTTGCTGTGCCTAAACACAGTGACACCCTTTCTGCCGGACAAGTAAGGTTAGGGCAGATGCTCCATCTTTTTCGTTGTGCCCAAAAAGATGGTTCTTTCTGGCCTATTCTGGACCTCAAGGGGGTTGACAAGCACTTGCATGTCCTGTACTTCCGGGTGGAAAACCTTGCGCTCTGTGATTCAAGCAGTGTGCTGAGGGGAATTCTAGGCTTCTCTGGATCTAGCCGAGGTGTATTTGCATATCCCGATCCGGGCGAATCAGCAAAGTATCTGCATGTTGCCATGCTTGGCTCTCACTGTCAGTTCACCCTCCTCCTTTTTGGACTTTCCACCACCCCAAAGATGTTCTCCCAGGACATGGTGGTGGTGGCAGCTGTGGCGCTGCAGCACCAAGGGATTTGTCTCTTCCTTAGCCTCAGCTGTGTGATCAATCTGGAAAAAGCCAGCTGTGGTCTTCCCAGTCCCTGGAGTTTCTGGGGGCATGTTTAGACACTCAACTGGGCAGAGTTTTCCTGCCAGAGGAGAACATCAAAGTCTGTTGGATTGGCACCATTCTGTGTGCAACAGGCTCCCAGAGTCTGGGTTTTTTTTTTTCAGCTCCTTGGATTGATGGCGGTGCCCATAGAGATGGTGCTTACATGCAACCACTCTAGAGGTCTTTGTCAACATGGTGGTCAAGTGCAGGCTCCTGCGGTGGTGGCAGCAGCGCTGTCATCTGAGGAAGGGCATGCCACTGGATGATTTCTCCTGGATCCTCTGACTAATGCCTGTCTCATGGGCTGGGGAGCTGGTTGCCAAGAGCGTATGGCCTAGGGCTGTTGGAACCTCAGTGAAGCAGTGTGGTCCTTCAACTGCCTTGGGGCGAAGGCCATCAGTTTTACTCTTCTGAGTTTCTGGGCTTTTATCGAGGGCTGCGCAATTCAAATGTTTGCAGATGACACCACGGCAGTGGTTTGTGTCTACTGGCCACATGGCACAAGGAGTGCCAAGGTAGCTTTGGAGTGGATCTCCTGTTTGCCTGAGCAGAGAAGAACCTCCTAGCCTTGTCAGCTCATCACATTACCAGGGTGGATAATGTGAAAACGGACTTCCTCAGCCAGCACTCAAGATCCTGGACGCCACCACCACCATAGCATTGTCTGAAAATATTCTGACAGGTTTGACTCTCATAACAGGCCAAAAAGCCTGCAGAGTTATGCAAATCCCCCTCGTCTCTAACTGAATTATCACTAAAGAGGCCTCTGTCATCAACCGCATTCCTTGTGCAAACAGAATGCGCTGCCCTGCCACTGCTCAAGCCATTGTTGTTACTATCAGCCATTGTGATGTTTTTAACGATGATTCTCTATGAAGCCATTAGAGATGACAAGCAGTCCAGATGCAAATGGTTAAGTGCATGCATATGAGCCCAAGCCCATGGCACCAATTCTATGGCACTGCCAAAAACCCAAGAAGTTGCACAAAATACCAGTTATATGGAGTTCTATGCACCAAAAAGTCCTGGATCTATGATAGAATTTTCGCAGCTTAAGCCCTGCGCAGAAAACCTCTCCCACTTAAAAAAATTGAGCCGAGTTCCTTGATATTCCAGGTTTCAAGAGGGTGCCAAAAGAACAAAATTCACCACCCAACCAACGGCCTGTACCAAGTGCACAAATCATGAGATGGAATGCGGACTCTCTTCTATTGATGTATCAGATCAGCCAATCACTGAGATAAAGATGAACCTTGATACCTTCTCTACGAAGCTTTGCTACTGTTACCACCATGACCTTCGAAAAAATCTGAGGAGCCAGTACCAGCCCAAAGGGCAGAGCCTGAAACTGGTAAGAGTCCAGAATCAAGAAACTCAAATACTTTTGATAAGAGTTTCCAAATAGGAATATGGAGTTAAGCCTCAGATCCAGAAAAGTCAGAAACTCCAATTAATGCACAGATCTCCATGTGAAAATGAGGAATTTTCAAAACCAATTTGACTCCACTGAGATCCAAGGGAGGACGAAAGGTTCTCTCCTTCTAAAGGACAATCAGAGTACCTTCTCCTGCCACTCATCTTGGGTACCAGCACTACTAGTCTCAGGTCCAATAGCCTTTGTATCATGGATATCACTGCCTTCCTCTGTTTGACTGTCTCTGTCCTCTACTCTGTCCTATCTTTTATAAATGGCGTTCTTTTCTTATTTCCCTAAATGATGTAGTATTGTAAACCGCTCTAATACCTTTTGGTCTGAACGGTATATCAAATTCAAATAAACATAAACATAGTTGAGACCTTGCAGAGGGAGAAAATAAATCAATATGCAAGGACGAGAGAAAACTGACTTGTACCCTTGTCTTACATCGAAGTCCCACTTGTCAGATAGCACATGGATCTACTCCTCATAAAACATGACTAAGTGGTCCCACTGCCATCAATGCGAGGACCTAGAGGTCCCTGAAGATTTGGATCCATGGACCATTCTTTTCCGATCAGTACAAAAGGAAAAACCCTTTGACAAACTTAGACCATTAAGAGGAATTATCCTTCCCAAGATGGAAATGCCTTAATTACCTGTGCTTACTTCTAGCAGAGTCAAAACAGGGCTTGTCCTCTGGCAGCCTCTGCAGTTTAGCCTCATCTAAATTTTTAACGGTCTTCTTCAGATGCTCATCAAACAACTTTCCACCAAAAGGGAGTCTAAGATGTGTTTTAGACAAAGTATTTGCCAACCAATTACAAAGCCATAGAAGATGTCTGGTAGAGATTGATACTGCCATGCTTTAAGCTGCAGTACAAGTAAGTTCACATTCAGTATCTGCCACAAAGGCCATACTCACATTCATATGGGCCAAGTCATTAGACTTTTACAAAACGTCTGAGACTCCACTGGGGACTGCTGCTCACTGTAAGTAGGCTCTAGAAGAAGGATTCTCAACCAAGTCCTTGGGACACACCTAGCTAGTAAGGTTTTCTGGATAACCACAATTTCTCCAGGACCAAGCAGGAAGTCAGTCCTCACTTATGGGTGACGTCGGCGCCGACGGAGCCCTCGCGGAGCAATTTTCCCCAGCTTTCAAAGAAAGCCTTTGGGAATTGCAGCGCACATGCGCGGTCCTCTTCCCGCCCAAGGGTGCCATCTTAGCCAGTCTTCTTTTTTCCGCGGAGCCCTACAGACGTCCCCGTCGTGTCCCCGCGAAAAAGTTGATATTTCTTCATAATTTTATTCTTTTTCCTTCGGTTCGACGCCGGTCGCGAGTCCTCTTCTTCTTTTTCGGTTTTTCTGACTTAGTCAGCTTTCGTTTTCGATTTTTCCCTGGCAGCCCGGTCCTTTGACCTCGCCGGGGCCCTTTTTCCCCCGATGGCTGCCAGTGGTTTCAAGCGGTGTGGTCAGTGTGACCGAAATATGTCACTAACTGACACACACGACTTTTGCCTCAGCTGCCTGGGCCCGGATCATGAAGAAATGATCTGTGGGCCCTGTGGCAAAATGTCCTCCAAAGCGTTGAGAAGTCGGCGGCATCAGCGGGATAGGATCTTCGCTGACCCCAGCCGTACCCGGACCTCGTCGGAGGCCTCCGCGTCCAAAGGTTCCAGCTCGGACCGTCGCCGGAGTTCCTCCGACAGGGGTTCTCCCTCCGGGGACCATCGACGTAAGGTGAAACCCGCGAGGGTGGCGTCGGTGGACGCTCCTGGCTCCGCGAGGGCCAGGTCGCATAGCCCCGATAGCCGCCCCGGGTCCTTGGAGAAGGAGCACCTCACGAAGCGACCTCGCCTGGAGTCGGAGCTGCCTGCTCGGGTAAGTCCTGTGGTCCTCCTGGACTCGCCTCCGCGACAGCCGACGTCGGGCCCGACGCCGTCGGGGCCCGAGTCGGGGGCTGCTGGGTCACCTGAGCTCGGACTCAGGTTGACGGCCTTGGAGAGCAGACTGTCTGCCTTCATGGACCAGCAGCGGGCACTGCTCGCTGGCTTCGCTGGCGCCGCTGCCCCGGCCGCCGGGACGTCGACGTCCAAGTCGACCCCGGAGACCGAGCCGATCCTCGAGTCGATGCGAACTCGAGTCGATCCTCGGTCGAGGTCACCCTCGGCCTCCCGTTCGGGACCGAGGTCGCCGATGCCGACTCCCTCGGCGTCGGGGCGGCAGGCGCCGCGCCCTGCCCGGGCCGACCCCACCGAGTCCTCGTCGGAGTCGGTCTGGGAGTCTGAAGAGGAAGAGTCGCCTGATTCTTTCCGGACTCGGTGTGTCCCCTCGGACTCACCGGAGTCCGAACCTCGGAAGCAGTCCCCCCCGGAGGATGCCCGGTTCTCGGACTTCGTCAGGGATATGGCCAAGGCTTTGGCCTTCCCTGCGGACCTCGAGGAGGAGCCTCGAGCCGAAGAGCTCGACACCCTCCAGTATGACTCTCCCGCAAGGGAACACTTTACTGTACCGGTTCCTCCTATGCTGGAACGACTACTCTTCCGCATGTGGGAGAGTCCGGCCACCTCGCCGGTCCTGAGCAAGCGGGTCGATTCTATCTATCGAGTCCGCAAGAGCCCTGGCTTCCAAAAAGCACAGCTACCACACCATTCCATGGTAGTGGAATCGGCCATGCATCGTCTTAAGAGCCAGAAGATGCACTCCTCGGTGCCTCCTGGCAGGGAGGCCCGTAACCTGGATGGCCTTGGTAAGAAGTGTTTCCAGGGCTCTATGCTTGCGTGTCATGTCCAGACCTACCAGCTATACATGGGCATGTATCTCCGAGACCTGGCTAAGGAGCTAGCCGGATTCTCCGCTGGTTTGTCCGAGGAACCCTTGCGGAGGTTCCTGGCCTTGTCCACTGGCATTCGGGAATGCTCCAAGTTCATGTCCCGAGCAGCCTATGATGGCTTTGAAGCATCGGCTCGAGTGGCCGCAGCCGGCATCGGTGCCCGCCGACAGGCTTGGCTTCAGTCGTCTGACCTTGAGCCCTGGGTGCAGGACAAGTTGGTCGATGTCCCCTGCCGAGGCGAAAACCTCTTTGGCAAGCCCATGGCTGAAAAGGCTGCACAAATTGAGACGGAGACTCTCACCAGGACCAGGCTTTCTAGGAAGACCTCCGCCCCTTCCCAGAAAAAGAAGGGCTCGGGAAAAAAGTCCTTTTACCCGAGGAAGGCGGCTGCCTACAAACAATACCCCCATTATCAGGCCCCTGCAGCTCCCCAACAGGGCCAGCAGGCCAAGGGACGGGGTAACGGGTCCCGTAGGCAGCAAGCCCCCAAGCCTGCACCACCAGCCCCTGCTCAGCAGGGTGGGGGTTTTTGACTCCTTAAGCATAGCCTCTCCCCCCCGCTGGTTCCTCCCAGCACCGGAGGCCGGCTGGTTCACTTCGCCCACAGGTGGTCCAGCATCACCGCAGATGCCTGGGTGCTTCAAGTCGTGCGAGAAGGCTATCTTCTCCACTTCCACCAGGTCCCTCCCTCCTATTTTCCGGGAGAACCTCCACGACCCCCTCTGCACAGGGAATTACTCCTTCAGGAGTTAGCAGGTCTTCTACAGGAACAGGCGGTGGAACCGGTGCCCCACCACCCAAGGGTCAAGGCTTTTATTCCAGGTATTTTCTAATACCAAAGAGAACAGGAGGCCTCAGACCCATCCTGGACTTGCGCAACCTCAACAAGTTCCTCGTGCGGGAGAAGTTCAAGATGCTTACCCTTGGAATCCTTCTGCCCTACCTCCAGCAGGGAGATTGGCTATGCTCCTTGGATCTAAAGGATGCCTACACGCACATCCTCATCCACCCAAGCCACCGCCAATACCTAAGATTTGTGGTGGCAGGGAATCATTACCAGTACAGGGTACTGCCCTTTGGCCTGTCCTCCGCACCGCGGGTCTTCACAAAATGTCTCGCGGTGGTGGCGGCCCATCTCAGGCTTCACGGCCTCTATGTCTTTCCGTACCTCGACGACTGGCTCATCAGAGCAGCGTCCGCGCTGGAGGTCACCAACGCCACGCGCCGCACGGTGACTCTCCTGCACTACTTGGGCTTTGTTATAAACTTCGCAAAGTCCACTTTGCTCCCCTCACAGGATCTCGAGTTCATCGGCGCAAGGCTGCACACTCCTCAGGCGCGAGCGTACCTACCGCTCGACAGGGCTCAACGGCTCATGGACCTAGCCGACCGTTTTCGCAGCCAGCCCCTGGTCTCCGCCAGGCGCTTCCTGAGACTACTCGGCCATATGGCTTCCACCGTCCATGTGACCCCCAATGCCCGCCTGAATATGCGGCCTGCTCAATGGTGTCTCCGCCAGCAGTGGCGACAAGCCACAGGCGGCCTAGCAGACCTAGTGCGCGTCTCCGAGCCGCTGATCTCGTCTCTCCGGTGGTGGCTTCAGCAGCCGAACCTGATATTCGGAATGCCTTTCCAGTCACCTCAGCCGGCCCGGGTGCTGACAACAGATGCATCCCTCCTGGGCTGCGGAGCGCATTGCCAAGGGGCGCGTACTCAGGGCCTCTGGACCACGTGGGAGTCTGCTCAGCAGATCAACTTCCTGGAGCTCAGGGCGATCCGCCTGGCTCTCAAGGCCTTCTCCCACCTGACTTCTCACCAGTCCGTCCTTGTCCAGACGGACAATCAAGTTGCCATGTTCTACGTGAACAAGCAGGGGGGCACGGGCTCCTTCCTCCTCTGCCGGGAGGCACAGAAGCTCTGCTCTTGGGCCGTCAGTCACGGCATTCTCCTCAAGGCAGTTTATCTACCAGGCCAAGAGAATTACCTGGCGGACAAACTCAGCAGGATCCTCCAGCCGCACGAGTGGCGCCTGGATCCCTTGGTAGTTCAGAAGCTCTTTCTAAAGTGGGGCCTCCCCACGATGGATCTCTTTGCCAGTCCTCACAACCGGCAACTCCCTCGCTTCTGCTCTCGTCAGCCACACCCCCTTCGGGTTGCGGCGGACGCTTTCCTGCTCTCATGGTCGGGGAGCCTTCTGTACGCTTTCCCTCCCATCCCGCTAGTCTCCCGGACTCTTTTCAAGGTTCTCCGAGACAAAGCCTTCATGATCCTGGTGGCCCCTCGCTGGCCCAGACAGCCGTGGTTTCCACTCCTGCTGCAATTAGCAGTGGAGGATCCCTTCCCTCTGGGGTTTCAACCGGATCTCCTCACTCAGGATCAGGGGTCTCTGCTACACCCCAACCTCAGGTCTCTCAACCTTATGGCCTGGCTGCTGAGAGGGTAGTCCTTGCTCCCCTTCTCCTGCCGACAGAGGTGGAGGAGGTCGTCCTAGCTTCGCGACGACCTTCTACCCGAAAATGCTACGCCCTTAAATGGCGTCGTTTCTCCGTTTGGTGTGCCCAACAGTCTCAGGATCCCTTCTCCTGCCCGGTGTCGGTGATCTTGCAGTACTTGCTATACCTCTCTAATCTGGGACTTAAGTCCAACTCCGTCAAAGTTCACCTCAGTGCTCTTTCAGCACATCATGTGCCGGTGGACGGCAGACCTCTCTCCAACGACCCTCTCGTAGCGAGGTTTCTCCGAGGTCTCCTTCTACTTAAACCACCTCTGCGCCCGCCAGCGCTTGACTGGGACCTGAATGTGGTTTTACAGCGGATCACCTGTCCGCCTTTTGAACCTATGGCTACCTGTTCTCTCCGTTTTCTTTCTTGGAAAACACTGTTCTTGATAGCCCTTACTTCCGCTAGACGCGTAAGTGAATTGCAGGCCCTCGTGTCTGATCCCCCTTACACTCGGTTCTACAAAAATAGGGTAGTCCTACGGACTCACCCAAAATTTCTTCCAAAAGTGGTCTCCCCTTTTCACATCAATCAGGAGGTGGTACTTCCAACCTTCTTTCCCAGACCGCACTCCAGCCGAGCTGAAACGGTCCTCCATACCCTGGACTGTCGAAGGGCATTGAACTTCTACCTTGACCGTACGCGGGAGCACCGTAAAGCTGCTCAGCTTTTTGTGTCTTTTGACCCCAATAAATTGGGGCTTCCGGTCTCCAAGCGTACTCTGTCCATCTGGGTTGCGGACTGTATCTCTTGGGCTTATGGGGCAGCCGGACTCTCCTTGGACGATCGAGTCACGGCTCATTGCGTTCAGGCAAAGGCCACGTCAGTGGCTTACCTCCGCTCTGTTCCGCTGGCAGACATCTGCCGGGCCGCTACTTGGTCTTCGAGCCAGACTTTTGCGGTCCATTACTGTCTCGAGAGGGAGTCCCGCAGGGACAGTGCTTTCGGACAGGCAGTCCTCCGTAATCTCTTTGAGGTCTGAGAAACTCCTACCCTCCATCCCGGATGTGGGCTACCGGTGGGTAATAATTCAGCGAAGCTCCTTCCTTCTGTGCTGCTGAGCTAGAGGGAGCTCATTTTTGTGCTTAGGGCCTCCGGTAGCCTTAAGCTTGGGAGTCCCATAAGTGAGGACTGACTTCCTGCTTGGTCCTGGAGAAAGCGTAGTTACTCACCTGTAACAGGTGTTCTCCAGGAGCAGCAGGAATCAGTCCTCACAACCCTCCCTCCTCCCCTTGGAGTTGCAATCGTCTGCTTTAGTTTTTTTGCAAATTTTTATGCTGTCTTTTTTAGCTATGTCATCTGACTGGCTAAGATGGCACCCTTGGGCGGGAAGAGGACCGCCCATGCGCGCTGCAATTCCCAAATGCTTTCTTTGAAAGCTGGGGAAAATTGCTCCGCGAGGGCTCCGTCGGCGCCGACGTCACCCATAAGTGAGGACTGATTCCTGCTGCTCCTGGAGAACACCTGTTACAGGTGAGTAACTACGCTGAATATGCATAAGAGATTTGCATATCTGCCTCCATTGTATGCAAATTTCTATCATGCATATTCTTTGTGGTTATCCTGAGCCACCAGGTGCTCCTCTGCCCCAGCTCTCCAACTAGGCCAAGAGTAGACGCCATACTAGTCCAGAACCAGAACCACTGCACAGTACAGCCCTCAAAATCTGCTGGTGACGGAGAAATATTGTTGAGCTAAGGCTGCATGCTGCCCTTATAGGGAAAGCTCAGAAGTGATTGGCTCCATCTCCATCTTCTATTTTACCTCAGCTTACCACCCTTGCGGCTTTGACACTCATAGCAAATTACATTATTTATTTAATTAAGTCTCTTATATACCGCGCTATTATAACCAGTGCGGTTTACAATTTAACAAAACATACAACAATGCAGCAGGTCACATTGAGTTTACATTGAACAGGGGTAGTAAACTTGGAAGAACCGGGAAAACTATATACAAAATAAGGACATTCTTACTGGACATATAAGGATAGTAGACAGATGCATAAGCTCCGGGGTAAGGGAGAGAAGGGAGGTGAAAGGAGATTAACCATTCTCTAAGGGAGGCTGATCAATGGGGAAGGCTAGGTAGGAGGGTAAGGTGATGGCTGTGTGCTTTGCAGAATTATTATCCGGGTAATGTAGCAGGAACAGATGGAGTTTGAGAGCTTTTCTGAATAACGGTAGATTGGAGATAGCTCGGATTTCTGCTGGGAGGGCGTTCCAGGCCATAGGTGCGAAAATGGAGAAGGATCTACTGGCTGTTGTCTTTGTACATTTTGTCACTGACTTAGGGACTTCAAGGGTATTCATGTAGATCTCCTTAATCTATTGGCTGGAGTGATGTGGAGAAGTTTACTGATGTTTAATATATACATTCAACCCATCTGCGACATCATCAGATCCTTTAATGTCAGTTACATGATATATGCAGATGATGTTCTATTATATATGCCAATATCACTCGATTGCCTAGACCTCACTCCGCTGACTAACTGCTTTGATACCATATCAGAGTGGCTGCTATCACAAAATCTGAGAATACAACACAAAAAGACAGAAGTCCTTTTCGTCTCGAGGAACACCAACTTCACTCCTCCTAGTTGTATTAACGTAAAGGATGCCCAACTCCAAGTGAAACATGCAATACGTTACCTTGGAGTAACGCTAGATCAACACCTTGACATGAAGAACCACATAGCCAATACAGTCAAGGCAATCTACTTTAAAATCAGATCCCTCAGACACCTACGCACACTACTTGAACCGGAAGATTTCCGGACCATTTATCAAGCTCTTATACTTCCCCACTTCGACTTCTCAAATTCCATACTACAAGGACTCCCCCAGTCCACCCTGAACCCCCTGCAGCTGGCCATGAACAGTGCAGCGAGAGTACTCCTTGGGGCATCCAGGAGAGACCACATGACACCCCTTCTAAAACAGCTACACTGGCTCCCCATCCAAGCAAGGATTAGTTTCAAGACTTTGCTGCTAACGTTCAAAGCGGCTATGGGACTCACCTCTTCCTCCCTCTCCAACCTCATACAACCACTTGCACCAAACAGGCCGCGAAGAACAGCAGAATTGAACACGCTGGTCATCCCAATAGAAACCACAAGATGCAACAGATCAACATCTAACAGAGCCTTCCGACTCTGCGCCCCAAACCTATGGAACACCTTACCAGCACAAATCAGAGCAATGACCAATTTGAGTCAGTTCAGAAAGGAGCTAAAACATTTCCTCTTCCTCAAATATCTCACTGACAGCTCCGATCACAACCATCAAGTGAATAGCAGGAGTGGCCAAAAGGATAGACCCTCGCAACAGGCCAACTTTACTCTGTAGATAACAAACAGTTCCATACACTGTTGGTAACACTTTGTATATAGTTAACCATGATATCCCCTAATAGATAAACCACCATTGTATTTAGTTTCCCCTATTTCGCCAAGTTATACCTCCTGTTAAATGTAATGACCAGACAGATGTAAACTGTTGGATGTTTTCTGTTTAATGTAAACCGCGCTGATGTCTAATAGTGCGGTATATAAGAATTGTTAATAAAATAATAAATAATAAAATAAAATGGGCGTGGGTGGCTGGTTCTTGAGGGCTTTGAATGTCAAGACTAGAGTCTTGTAGTTGATTCTAGCCTGCAGAGGTAGCCATTGTGGGTTCTTCAGGACTGGTGTTATATGGTCTGACCTTGATAGACCTACCAGAACCCTCGCAGCAGAGTTCATGGCAAGTTGGAGTGGGCTTAGAGTCGACTGTGAAAGTCCCTGAAGGATGATGTTAGCAAAGTTGAGGTGAGGAATAACTAGAGCTTGGAAGATTGATCTGTAATCAGGGAAGTCCAGTAGTGGTCGGAGATGACGTAGTGATCTGATTTTGTGATAAATCGCTTTTGTGGTGTTTTTGATATGTGCTGACATGTCTAGCCTCTAGTCGAGTGTAATACCTAGGTAGTGAATTGTGGGTTTTGCATTAAGTTCTGTGTTGTTGACTTGTAGTGAGGGAGGAGGCGTGAACTTGTGGTTTCTCGTGACAAAGAGAACATCTGTTTTACTGTGGTTAATTCATAGGTTTTGGGAGAGGAGCCAGTCTGCCACTGCTTCGAAGCATCTTAATAATGGGGAGAAGTCAGGTTGTTCAATCTTGAAGGGTGTGTAAATGAGGATGTCGTCTGCATAGGCTAGGCATTGGACATTGAATGATCGAATTAGTGTGCAGATGGACTGCATGTAGATGTTAAACATCAATGCAGATAGGGATGAGCCTTGAGGTACGCCTTGTTTCAGTGGGAATGGCTCTGAGGTCGTGGATCCAGCTCTGACTTGTTGCCATCTATTGCACAGATAAGATTTACACCAGGCTAGCGCTGAACCTAGTATTCCTTTTTCTTCGAGGCGAAGTAAGAGTGTTTGGTGGTTCACCGAATCAAAGGCGGCTGCTATGTCCAAGAAGATGAGGGCATATCCTTGGATGTTATCAAGACCAATGACTAGATTGTTAAAGAGGGTTGTAAGGATGGTATCAACACCGTGTGCTTCTCTAAAGCCATGCTGGGATGGGTCCAGGGGTGCTTCACTGTCGACGTGGTGTTGAATTTGTTGCTGGACTACCTTATCAAAGATTTTGGCAAGTAGAGGGATGCTCGAAATTGGTCTGAAAGACTCAACTTTTAGATGGATCAAGTTTACTATTTTTTAACAGAGGGCGGATGGACGTGTATTTTAGGCTTTGGGGGAAGGACCCTGTTGATAGGGATTGGTTCAGGATTCTGCATGTTGTTGGACTGAGGTCATGGCGCAGCTCTCTAATCCAGCTTGCAGGGCAGGGATCGTTAGGAGCAGTAGTGAGGTTAATAGTGGAAATATCTACAATCTCTTCACAGGATACCTCGGAGAATTTCAGCAGGGAGGATGGTTGTGAGGACAAATGCGGGGTGAAGAAGGATGTGATGGTTGCAACCGTATTGGTCTGGATCGACTTTGATTGTAGGTAATTAGCATAGTCTTGTGGCTGAGGCGTGGGCGATTGGGCTAGAGCTGGGTCGCCTGTCAAAGTCTTGACAATAGTGAATAGGTCATGTGGTTTATTCAAAGATCGCTTTAGTAATTCATAATGGTACTGTTTTCTTTTTTGCATAGTTTTCTCCCGGTGTAACTTTAGTTGAGCAGAGTATGCTTCAAGTGCCTCGGAGGTCCGGGTGTGTCGCCAATGTCTCTCAAGCTTGCGTAGATGGAGGAGCGAGGCTCGCAGGTCATGGGAGTACCATGGCACGTGTTCATGTTTCGCTGAGTTCTTGTTGGAAGCTGGGAGGCAGGCAGCAGCTCTGATGGCATTATCCCAATTGGATACCAATTCGTCTGGGTCGAGGGATTCATTGGAGAGGAGAGGTAGATCTTCTCGAGGGGCTCCTTCTTAACAAGGGGCCGGAAGCGTGTTGTCATAGTTCTGGGGGGGGGGGGGGGACTTGCTTTATTATTGACATTGCTGGGGTGGTTGGTGGATATGTGGAATAGGAGTAGGTTATGGTCAGACCAGGGTACAGGCGTTATGGAGAGCAGCAGGCTCTGGGATGAGTTGATAGACGCCTGAGGTCCGAAGATCAGGTCCAGTTTCCCACCCTTGTTATGCGTGGGTAAGTCGATAAGTTGCGTGTAGCCCAGCTCATTCATTGCATCAAGGAAGGCTGATGAATGTGCATCTGGTAAGGAGGGTAGATTGAAATCTCCCATCAGCCAATTTAGGGAGCGTGAATTAGTGGAGTTACAGGCTAGATCAATTATTGATGAAAGGTCATCTGGTGATGATGTTGGTGCTCGGTATAGTAGGTTAATTGAGCAGTGTTCGTTCGATATGGATATTATGTCCAGATAGGTTGAGCTATTGGAGTTGTTTAGGGCGAATTGAAGATTGGATTTGGCAAGGATGAGCATGCCTCCTCCCCTCTGGTGGGTCCTATGGCAGGCGTAGGTCGAGTAACCAGGTGGTGACATCTGGTTGATTAGAACATAATCAAAATGAAGTCATACATGCAAAACAGAATCTGCAAACTATTTCTTTCACCATTTAACACATGTAATCTTTTATGTATTTCACAAATTTGTTTCACAATGGATAGTTTTACTATAATTCTGGAACATGGAGAGCATAAAATACTACAATCGTGTGTTTTATTAAAACTACATGCACAAAATTATTGGCAGAACTATAAAGGATATAGATCAATAGTTCCTTCTACTTGATAATTATATTTGAAAATGTCTCCAAAACTAGAAATTTAACCCAAAAGCAAAGTTAACGTAATATTTTCCTTATTATAGTTTCTATTTTCATCCAATAAATGTATACCTTTGAAAACAAGAGACTGTTGAATTTATTTTGCAGGTATACGATACAAAGCATAACTATTTGCAACTTTTTTTATTTTTCATGGGTTTAAACCTATGAAGTATTTCATTTAATTCTAGAGATTTCTCATATCTCAATCTATTTTATTTACTTCATCTTCCGTAAAATGGAATATTAGACCTACTGGTCTGAGAGCTACAAGCTGGGATATGACAACACTGAGTAGGCAAGAAAGCCATATTAAAGCAACAGTGAGAAAAAAAGTTGTCCCTACACACTGGAGTGAACTGCTAAGGGAGTAATGCAAGTGCCAGGTTTAACATAGCAGTAGTTTCTTAATAAAGACAACAGCCGAAAAGTAAAGAAGGAATAAAAGATGCTAAATTTCTTTTACATGATAGCTTCAATTAGGGACCCTTTTACTAAAGGTTAATGCACGTTAAGTGCTATTGTGCCCATAGAAATACAAGGGCTAAGGGGCACTTAACGCAAATGAACGTGGGTTGAAACCTTCAATAAAAAGTACCCCTAGGTGTCTTACTGTTCCCAAGCTACACTGAAGTTCATGAGGTTCTACTTGTTAAATCAAATGTGTTAAAATAGCTAACTTACATTGCACTGCTGTCAAGATTTTTTTTTCAAATGATCCACCATACAATGTAATTTTCTGAAAAATGTATTTATTAAACATGATTTCTGGATGATCTAAATTCAGATTTACCCATGTGTTCATGGCTTTTGAAATACGAAGCTCCACGCAAAACCAATTCATTGACTTTCTGGGACACGTGCATCTGTAGATCATAATAATAGGAGCCCCATAAACCTGCTTGACATACTGGAAATTTGGCATGGATAAGATACCAAACAAAAGCTACTGGGGAACAGAATACACACAGACATGGTGATCTCATAAGCCTTTTTCCCTTCAGAAGGTAGGCAAAAAGACATTAAGAAGCACATAATATAGATTATGTATACAGAGCTGGATGGAGTCAAGAATTATGAGCATCATAACACAAAAATGAAGGCTCAGTTTTAGATATAGTTTATTAAGAATCAAATTTTACAGTTTGATCTGACAAGTCTTAAACCCTTTGTATTTACAAAGCATGTACAAGGTCAAACTGGAAATGTACTGCCACAGAGAAGGACTAACCTATGACTGTGACCTAGATACATTTCTTACGACTCTAGAAACGACTTTAGACATATTTGTGCTCTTAAAGTTTAATGAGATTGCTATTTAAGCATTTTCAAAAGGAAGTTGGATGACGTCTTAACATTTTTTTAAATGTTTATGCAGTTTAAACAATATTTGCAAGTATTCACTTGCTCGGGTAACAAGAGTGTATAAGTAATACAATTCACAAATAAAGGAAACAAAGAAAAGGAAACATAATATGTCCCCTATCATTAGATCACAATCAAGGTGGAAGGCAGAGACCCAATATATTGGGGATGAATCAAAGAAACTAAACAATAATAGTAACAAAGACGGTAGGCACTAGCCTTAGAGACAATGACTTCTGGCATCTACTGTACCACCCCAAGCCATCCCTCTTAACTCCAAACTCACTACCCTGAGATCTTAAGATCCAGGAAAGCTCAAAGCTGCTCCAGAGAGAAAAATATATACTTAACGTTCATGTAGGGTAACAAAACATTTACAGGAATATCTCAAATGAAGGTTCCCTCCCAACGATAATGTCTCATGGACAAAAACAAACATCTCCTCTCTTGAGTTGAATGACTCACATCAGGATAAATTGTTTGTTTTGACTTGAACAGCACATCCATTTTCTTGAAAAAAAGAGATATTTTCTCCTTGATGTCATTTATAGAAGTTTCCAAAAAAATTACTCAAATCTTGGAGATCTGTTCAGGCAACTCTTGTGAGGTCTTCCCCACAGGGCAAAAAAGTCCTGTTTATCGGTGGCATAACACACTCCGGAACCAGTAATGCTTCCTGGAGATATTTTTTAAATATTTCCAAATGTGACATATTCACTACAGCGGGAAAATTTTAATACATGTAAGTTTAAATTGCATAGCTTATTTTCAAATTGCTCTAATTTCTGATGGATCTGAACTTTTATCTTTAACTAACTAACTGGTCAATTACTTCTTTAGACTCTAACATATTTCTCCATCAGAGAAAGTTTCTCTCGAGTCTCTTTAGGCAAAGTTTCATGTTGAGAAGAAATGTGTCCAACAGATTGAGCTAACGTTGAAATATCCTGAGAACACTTTGCAACAGTTCTATCGAACTTAACGAGCATAGCCAAAATAGATTGTAATGATACCTCTGGAACTTCCTTCACCTTGGAAGAAGGGGGGGGGGGGGACGGACCTCTGTTTTGGCTTCTCTTCTCCAGTACCGGGGCCATTAATACGGACCCCACAGCAGCAATAGCCCTCTCTGAATCCAAACAACCGGCGATGGCAGTTTCAGGAGCAGAGGCAAGTGACGTCAAACGCAAGGTGGGGACCCCAACACTTGCGCCTTTTCCATCATCGATGGAACCAGACAAGCTGTTATATGGAAGGCTCAGATCCTCTCCCTCTGATCCCAGCAGGGATCCAACAGGTTGCAGCTGTGGTTCTAAAGCTGACATTTGCTCGAGCATGGGCATCTGCCCACCGACTTCTCATGCAGCCAAGGCACCCCTCGTGGCTTCCTCAGTTTCCAAGGCCTTCAAGAGAAGCGCTTCAATCTTCTGTGGACCTGTGACAGAGGAGGCAGCCTTAGTCTGCTTGGCTTGGGCTTTCCTCTTTTGCTTAGGTGCCATAGGTAAATTGGAAAAAGGTAAGAACGTAGAGCCGCTCTGACGAAAGCCTCCATCGTAGCTCCGTTCCACATCTAGAGCTTCTAAAATGATTCTGATGTCTGAACATTTTAATATCCTGTGAAATCAATGAAATCTATTTCTCTGTACAGACAGGAATTTGCTTGAATACAGCACAGCCCCTCTGAATTTAAACTAGAGTAAAATTTAAATGTGATTTAATGATTTCTCATAAATCCTTATAAATTCCAACTCATGTATGACTTATCTACAATGCTAAGGAAAAGTTTCTGAACCCTCTAGGATGGTCTGTATTTCAACACACTTTATACTCTAAATATGGCTATTTGGAAGAGCCTTTGGAAATTAGGAGAGCTGTGGGCTTGTATTCATAGAAATACGTCAAGGTTTATTGCTGCAGACACATTCCAACTTATTCATTTTTTTTATTGTTTTACTTTATGTATTACTATGTTTTTAAACTGTATCTTATTTTTTTATATTTTATGATTTTATTGTATGATTTCCTTGATGTGGGTTATCACGCATGATAAAATCAAACTAAACCTGATAAGGGGAAAAACGTAACCAAGCTAAATAAATAACTCATGCAGGAAGGATATATTCTGAATGCAACAAAAAAATTTAATAAGTATTCTTGTGTGAAAAAGGTAAATGACAAGTTCATTAACTGGTGACACCTCTTTGAGCAGCAATAAACTTCAAACAATTCCTTTAACTATTGATCAGTCTTTTACATAGCCTTTGAGGAGTTTGGCCTATTCTTCCATACAGAGAGCGTAGTTACTCACCTGTAGCAAGTATTCTCTGTGAACAGTAGGAATAAGTCCTCAGGTATGGGTGACGACCCCTGATGGAGTGTCATGTGGAAATGCTCCCCAGCTTCCATTGGAAGCTTTTTGGGAGCCTCCAGCCTTCCCGCCTGCCATGGCGCTATCTTATCCTCGGTACAATACAAAAGCTAGTAGCCATAACTCCACGGAGAGGTGGAAGGGTTGTGAAGACTTTTATTCCTGCTGTTCATGGAGAACACCTGCTACAGGGTGAGTAACTACGCTTTCTCTGTGAACAAGCAGAAGTCCTCACATATGGGATTCTCATGCTATAGGCTACCGAACATCCAAAAAACAGCCCAACCGGGGCAACAAGAACCGGAAAAACAGCGTGTCTGATCCCTCTTCAGGATGCAACCAATTCAACGTCCACAGCAGACATCAATGTCGGGATGACTCTTTCGATAGCTTGGAAGGACAGAAAGGCTAGTGGGAAGGAATTAAACCTAAGTCCAGAAATAGATGCCAGAGTAAGGCTTGGCCGAAGTTACTGTCAGTCTGAGAATTCCCATGCAGGCAGTAGTGGACTGTGAAGGTGTGGATAGAGGGCCACATGGCAGTCCTGCAGATCTCCTCCATGGAGAGCAAGCGCATACTGGCCAGGGGATGCAGCCATGGCCCAGACATTGTGGTCTGTGACATGACCCTTGAAGGTTAGCCCTGCCGGAGCACAGGCAAAAGAGATGCAATCCGCTCTCCAAATGGACAGTGTGCATTTGGAAACTGCCATGCCCAGCTTGTTGGGGTCATAGGAGACTAATCGCTGCATAGAATGATGGTGTGGACTGGTTCACTCAAGGTCGAAGGCTAGCACATGCTTTTAGTTCAATATGTGCAGTTGGGCCTCCGCCCTTTTGGCATGAAGCCTAGGAAAGAAGGTGGGTAGTACCACCGACTGGTTAAGGTGAAAAGCTGAAACCACCTTAGACAAGAAATGTGGGTGGGTGCGGAGCATCACCTAATTATGGTGGAACCTCATGCAAGACAGATGAGCTACCAGAGTCTGAAGCTCACTGACTCTGTGAGCCAAGGTGGGTGCCACAAGAAAGATGACTTTCCAGGTCAGAAATGTCAATGGACAGGTAGACAGTGGCTCAAAAGGCACTTATAACAACTGTCTGAAGACCACATTCAGATATCACGCCACCAGTGGGGGCTTAACAGAAAAATCCAAGTTATCAGTGTCCCTGTTTAATGTGCATTACCAAGTTTGTTACAATCTAAACTGCTTTGACTGAAATGATAAAGTGGCATAAAAATAAACCTGTTAAATAAAATAAAGAAATAATTGGAGGCCATAACCCAAGCAAACCCTGCATGAAGTGGGCCACCAGCGGCTGAACAGAGATGGGCTTCCCTTCCAAGCCCCGATGGTACGCCCCATTCACACTCAGGTGCACTCGAACCAAGTTAGACTTGAGACCCAAATTGGAGAGATGCAGGAGGTACTCCAGCAAGCCCTCCACTGAGCATGAGAAAGGGTCCAATGCCCTGTCCATGCACCAGAGCGAGAACCTACATGAAAGCATAAGTGCGGTGGGTGGAGATCCTGCGGGAAGCCATCAGTCACTTCCCCTGTTAAATTCAGCTCGAACAGGACTACCCGCTCAGCATCCATGCTGTGAGGGCCAGGGACCAGATGGAGTGTAGAAGGGTCCTGTCCTCCTGAAAGTTGAGGTCAGGGTTGCCAACCCAGCTGGAGAGGCTACCTACGGAAGAGCTGGAGCAGCCATGGGAACCACGGCTGCCTGAGCGATTATGGATCGATGAGGATCATGGTCCCCCTGGAGCTTGAGAAACACATTTGCCACCAGTGGAATCGGTGGATAAGCATAGAGTAGGCCCACACCCACCCCCCAGTTCAGGAGGAATGTGGATGCCAGCCTGCCCCTCACAGCCATGTGTGAACAGAGATGGTCCACCTGCATGTGTTGCATGGTGAGGCAAAGAATGTTCACTGTTGGAGTGCCCCACTCCCTAAAGATGCACTCCACCACCCTCCTGTTGAGGGTCCACTTGTGTGGGGCTGGAGCATCCAGCTGAGATGGTCCCCCAGCATGTTGAGCTCCTTGGGCAGGTAAATTGCCCACAGCTCCATTCCATGGGCCACTGCGAACTTTCAGAGGTGCACTGCTGTCCAGCACTGGATAAGGACTATCTGGTTGGCAAAGTGTGCCTGGAAGGCACTGAGGGAATTTGCAGTCATTTGCAGTTCCAGAAAGTTGATCTGGTGCAGGCTCTCCTGCTCTGACCACAGCCCATCCAAGTGCGTGACCCAGGCCAGTTTGGACGCGTTGGTGTTGAGCGTAATGTGACCTTGACTGAAAGGGAAGACCTCTGAGCAGGTGCAGTGGGTTTTGGAGGTCTTGACACATCACATGGCAGACTCCACGACCAGGGAATGATGCAGCAGTTGGGACTTTTCGAACTTGAGGGCCTTCTGCTCCGATACATTGAGACAAGTCAGTGGCTGATAGCCAGCACCGACATCAGGTTCTCCTCCATGCGGAGCAGGAGCCTCTGAAGTATCCATTGTACTGGCACCATGACTGCTTCATTTGGAGCCAAGGGATACTAGAGGAACTCTAGTTCCTCTGCTCTTGACTCATCCTCTGTATCCAGGGAAAAGGGAATCGCCTTAGCCATATCCTGGAAGATGTCCTGGAAGACTAGATGGACCATACTGGTCTTTATCTGCCGTCATTTACTATGTTACTATGACATGTCCTCCAGGGGATGACTTCTGTCATTCATATGGTGGGAATGGCTCTGAGGGGATATCCAGGGACTCCTCATGGACCGGTGACAACTCCTCTGTCTCCCAGCCATTGGAGTCTGACTCAGAAAGTTGAAGTACTTCCTGGTTTCCTCGGGGGTTAGCTCTGTGCTGGCGGAGACTGCCACCTCCTGCGGGGCCAAAGGCGATCCTCCCCCAAGCTCCGGGGTGCAGGGGCATCAGAACCAGAGACACTGGAGAGCGAAATGGAGGTCGGGTTGGATTCCGACCACCGTCCCAACATCCCTGGCTTGGCAGGGAGTGCATGGGTCTTGAGAATAGGATGCATGGCGCCGATACCCAAGCAGACAAGAGAGTTGCCAAGTGCACCTCAGGCATGGACAAAGGGGTTGGGGCTGAGGATGCTGAATCAGATGAGCCAAAGAGGAACTCCTGCTTTTCCCGACCTTTCAGTCCTCGACACATCATCTGCAAGGAGAGCTCGCAGGATGCCGGCTGGTGGTCGGGTCCAAGGCATTGTAAACATCAGTTATGACAGAAATGGGCTGGGCCCCATTTGGTGCATTTTTTAAAGTCACTAACCAGCTTAGACATGCCGAAAAATACTGCCTTCGCAAAATCAAATTGAAAAACGGCCATGGGTGAGGAAAAAGTCCAGAAAGGGGGAAAATACCCAAAAGAACTACAGAAAAAACACCCAAAGGGTAAGCAAAAGGCTAACCAATGACAGGCGGATGAAAAAAACGAGTGAAAACTCTGTCACAAGGGCAAGAAATTCAAACTTTTTTCTGGACTGCAGGAACATGTCCTAGGGGCTCCGTGGAAAAAAAAAGATTGGAAAATATGGCGCCGTGATGGGCAGGGAAGGCAGGCACACATGGCGGTCTACTTTCCAAAATCTTCCTTTGGAAGCTGGGCAGTGTTCCTTGCAGGGCTCCGTCAGTGACGTCACCCATATGTGAGGACTTATTCCCTGCTTGTTCACAACCATGAATATTTAGGATAAGTATCTACAGGGGACGTGGAACGCCTCTTGAATGGGGAGGAGTCAAGCTCCGCCTTGACTCTGCCCCTAGCTCATCTCTAACTCCACTCCCTTCGTCCCCATGGCTTACCTTCCTGTTCTGCCCACGGGGATCTCATCTTCCACAGGCAGAAGAGAAGGAAATAGCTATGATCGCAGTGGACTCCTGTCTGCCTGCGGGATATAAGATTCCCGCGGACATGGTGGAAGGCTGCTACAATTGTGGCAGACTCCTAGAATGAAATAGCTGCGATCACCATGGCCTGGCCTTCCCTTCCTGTCTGTGGGGATCCGATCTCCTGGGGGACAGATCTCTGCAGGCAAAATTTTGGTGGGGCAAGGGCCCATGTGACCCACCCTGTTCAGACACCCCTGAGTGTCTATCAACTTTGCATGATGGCATGGTGTGGTTTTTGCCCATTCCTCTAGGCAGAATAGCTCAACCTTTTTCAGATTGTCTGTCTGTGAACTATAGTCTTCAAGCCTTGCTACAGATTTTCTTTTAGATTTAAGTCTGGACCACTCAAGGACATTCATTTTTTTTTCTTGCCAAGACACTCCATGGTGGGTTTTTCTACCTTATTTAAACCATTTTTTTGCTGAAAAATGAACCATCTCCCTAGTTCCAGGTCTCTGGCAGACAGGAACAGGTTTTCCTCCAAGATATGCCTGTACTGTCCATCCTTCCCTTGATCTTCACAAGCATCCAAACAAAATATTGTCACGATCATGTTTTACTACAGGGATAGTGTTAGGGTGATGCGTGTTTCATTTATACAATGATTATCACTTAGCATCAAGACTAAAAAGTTCCACTTTGGTTTCTGACGACAAAAATCTTCTCCCACATGCATGCAGTATCCCCTAGGTTTCTTTGAGAACACTATGCAGCATATCCTATGTTTTTTCTGCAGTTGTGGCACCCTTGTTGCCATTCTCCCATACAAATCAAGTTTGTGGAGCAATCAACATTTTCCACTGTCTCAGCCACATACCTTTTGTAGTTCTTTCAAAATAATTTTAGACCTAATAGCAACCTTCCTCAACTATTTTTTTTTATTTTTAGCCCACAGCTGTTGACTTGAGTTTTTGATCGAAGCAGTGTCTTCATAGTGCCCACTTCCACTTCAGAATGATAGACTTGACAGTGTTCCAAGGGATACTCAAACAAATTAAATTAAGGGACTTAACGCAATTTTTGGAAACAAAACTAATTTGGGTTTCTAACAAAGGATGTGAAGACTTATGCAAACAAGTGCATACAAATTTCAACAAGTCTCAATATGGATTACAGCAGCAATGCTTGTTCATTTCAAATCTCTAAATTAGATGCAGACAAAGTAACTGAGAATTAAGATTTATAATTTATACAAGCATTTAGAGCACAGTTCATGGAACTCTTTCCAGTCCCTCAGTGTGTGCCATGTGTGTATGTTATGTGTAGCTGTGCTATCTCTTTATGCATCTGAATTAAAGGAAAGAGAGGAAGAAGGTGAAATTAAATCTCTGGGAACAAGCAGGAAGTCGGTGCCGATGGAGCCCTCTCGGAAGCATCCCCAGCTTTCAAAAAAAGCCTTTGGGAGATGCCACCATGCATGCATGGTCCCCTTCCCGCTCAAGGGTGCCATCTTGCTCAGTCTCCTTTTTTCTGCGGAGCCCTTCACACGTCCGTCTGGCTTGTCCACGGACAAGTTGATTTTTCTCTCTGAGTTTCACACTCTCCTCCGGTATTGCACCAGTACTCTTCCCGCCACCCGACTGCATTGCCTTGGCGTCGAGTTCGGGTCTATTTTTGTAGTTTTCATTCTTTTTTTCTTTGGCATCTTTGCGCCTTTTTTCTAACTGGCAGCCCGGAGAGTCTTCAACCTCGCAAGGGTACGTTTTTCCCCTATGTCTACCAGTGGCTTTAAGAAGTGTAATTGGTGCTCTAAAATTATGTCCTTGACCAACACACACAACTGATTCACCCATGGCAGTCCTTCCCCACCGCTGGCCCCCTCTTTCTCAGGATCCCCCGTACCCATATTTTCTTGCTTCCGCTATCTGGGTGTTCTTTTCGATTCCGATCTCTCCTTCCAAGCCCACATTTCACATATCGCCAAAACTTCCTTTTTCTTCCTTCGCCAAATTCGTGTAATTCGCCCTTTTCTCCAGGACCAAGCAGGAAGTCAGTCCTCACATATGGGTGTCATCGACGCCAATGAAGCCCCAGCAGAGCATTTCCCCAGCTTTCTAAGAAAGCCTTTGGGAATGCAGGCACGCATGCGCAGTTCCCTTCCCGCCTAAAGGTGCCATCTTACCTCAGTCTCTCTCTTTCCGAGAAGCCCACCGGACGTGTGTCCTGTCATCCCGGATAAAAGTTTGATTTTTTTGGCGATTCTCACTATTTTTTCTTCCCAGTTCGACGCTGGTTCCCCTCCCGCCGGGTTTGGTACACCGGTATCAAGCCCGATTCTTCTTTTTCGTTTTTTGCCCTTCGTGGCTGGCGTTCGCGCCCTTTTTTTGCTTTTCCCTGGAAGGACGGTCCTTTGCCCTTGCGGGGACTCTTTTTTTTTTCCCCGATGGCTTCCAGCGGTTTTAAAAAATGTGATCGGTGTAGGAAGTTGATGTCTCTCACCGACACACACGACTGCTGCCTTCGGTGCCTCGGTCCTGATCACGACCCTAAGACATGTGGACCATGTGGGAAGATGTCTTCCAAGGCACTGCGAAGTCGCCAGCAGCAGAAAGAAAGGCTTTTCTCGGACTCAGCCTCCGGCCAGGCCCGGACCTCGTCTGAGGCCTCGACATCTCGGGATTCGGATCCCGAGCACCGTCGGGGCTCCTCGGACAGGGGGTCCCCTGACCGGGAACGCAAGAGGAAGAAGCGGCTCGTGAGGGCGTCATCGGAGGAGGTCCCTGGCTCCTCGAGGGCCAGGTCTAAGACCCCCGACCGTCGCCCTGGGCCCGTGGAACAAGAGAAGCCTGCCAAAGTTCCTCGCGTGGAGCCGGAGTCTGCTGGACACGTAAGCCCTGTGGTCCTCAAGGACTCTCCTCCCAGAGAGCCGACGTCGGGCCCGGCGCCGCCGGGGCCCGAGTCAGTGGCAGCTGCGTCTCCCGAGCTGAGTCTCAGGATGACAGCCTTGGAGTGCAGACTGTCTGCCTTCATGGAGCAGCAGTGGGGCACTGATGGCCAGCCTGTCTGGCGCATCTGCCCCGACCACCGGGACATCGACATCGAAGTCGACCCCGGAGACCGAGCCGATACTAGAGTCCATGATGGCTCGAGGTCGACCTTGGTCACGGTCTCCCTCGACCTCCCGTTTGGGACCGAGGGCGTTGACGCCGGTGCCTCCGGCATCGGGGCGGGTCCTCCACGGCCCCGCGGGGTTGGATCCTGACTCCTCGTTGGACGAGTCTGCCTGGGAGTCGGAGGATGAGGAGTCCCCCGACACATTCAAGACTCGGTGCGTCCTGTTGGACTCACCTCAGTCTGAGCCCCGGAGTAGATCCCCTCCGGAGGATACCCAGTTCTCGGAGTTAGATCTCCTCCGGAGGACCCCGAGGAGGAGCCTCGAGCCGAAGAGCTCGAGGCCTTGCAATACGACTCTCCTCCGAAGGAGGCCTTTACTGTCCTGGTTCCTCCGATGCTGGAATGGCTCCTCTTCCGGATGTGGGAGGCACCGGCCTTGGCGCCGGTTCTGAGCAAGCGGGTCGATTCGATTTATCGACTCCGGAAGAGCCCTGGCTTTCAAAAGGCATAGCTACCACACCATTCCATGGTGGTGGAATCGGCCATGCATCGCCTGAAAAGTCAGAAGATGCACTCTGCGGTGCCCCCCGGCAGGGAGGCACGGAACCTCGATGGTGTAGGTAGAAAGTGCTTCCAGTGCTCGATGCTTGCTTGCCATGTCCAGTCTTACCAGCTGTACATGGGCATGTACTTGCGAGACCTGGCCAAGGAGCTGGCCGGGTTCTCCGCTGGTCTCTCCGGGGAGCCCTTGCAGAGATTCAAGTCCTTGTCCTCGGGGATTCGGGACTGCTCGAGGTTTATGTCCCGCCCCGCTTACGATGGCTTCGAGGCTTCGGCCCGAGTTGCGGCAGCCAGCATCGCGGCTCGACGCCAGGCATGGCTGCAGTCATCGGACGTCGAGCCATGGGTTCAGGACAAGTTGGTCGATGTCCCTTGCCGAGGTGAGAACCTTTTTTTGGCAAGCCCATGACCGAGAAGGCCCCACAGCTCAAGACTGAGCACCTTACAAGGACAAGGCTGTCTAGAAAGACCTCTGCCCCTTCTCACAAGAAGAAGGCCTCGGGTAAGAAGCCCTTTTACCCGAGGAAGGGCACTGCCTACAAACAGTACCTTCAGTATCAGGCTGCCCAAGCTGCACCCCAGGGTCAGCAAGCCAAGGGGCAGGGTAATGTGCCCCGTAGGCAGAGGACCCCCAAGCCTCTGGCCCCTGCTCCCACTCAGCAGGGTGGGGGTTTTTGACTCCTTGAGCGTAGCCTCTCAGTCCCTGCTCTCCCAACCCTGCACAGGAGGTTGCCTCGCCCTCTTTGCCCACATAACTGGGGACAGTTGGGTGTTGAACATTAGTCCACAGGGGCTATGCACTACATTTTCACCAACTGCCTCTGCCATATTTTCCAAGGGAGCCTCCAAGGCCTCCCCTGCACACAGATCTTCTCCTCCAAGAGCTCCAAGGTCTGTTGGTGGACAGGGCGGTGGAGCCTGTGCCTCCCCACTTGTAAGGTCAAGGGTTCTACTCCAGGTATTTCCTGGTACCCAAAAGAACCGGTGGCCTTCGACCTATTCTGGATCTCAGGAACCTAAACAAGTTCCTAGAGAGAGAAAAGTTCAAGATGCTTACTCTTGGAACACTTCTGCCCTACCTCCAGCAGGGAGATTGGCTATGCTCCTTAGATCTAAAGGATGCGTACACTCTCATCCTTATTCATCCAGACCACAGAAAGTACCTCAGGTTCATTGTGGGAGGAAACCATTATCAGTACAGAGTACTGCCTTTTGGCCTAACCTCCGCTCCCAGAGTCTTCACCAAATGCCTGGCAGTGGTGGCAGCCTACCTGAGAAATCAAGGCATCTTTGTCTTCCCCTATCTGGACGACTGGCTCATCAGAGGTCAGACGTGCCAGGAGGCCCGACAGGCCACCCTCAGTACTATTGCTCTTCTTCAAAGCTTGGGATTTGTCATAAACTTCGCAAAGTCCACTTTGCTCCCCTCCCAGAACTTAGAGTTCATAGGGGCAAGGCTAGACTTTGTCCTGGCAAAGGCATTCTTGCCAGCAAACAGGGCCCAAAGACTGATGGACTTAGCAAATCAGTTTCTTAGCGGGTCAGCGGTCTCCACCAGACTCTGCCTGAGGCTGCTTGGCCACATGGCTTCGACAGTTCAATGCCAGGCTCCATATGCGGCCTGCACAGTGGTGCCTTTGGAGTCAGTGGTCACAGGCCACAGGCAGCCTCAGAGACAGAATAAGGGTGTCCAGACCATTTCTGGACTCCCTCAGCTGGTGGCTGCACCCACCCAATCTACTAGAAGGGGTGCCCTTTCAAATTCCCGGGCACACAGTGGTGCTGACCGCAGACGCCTCCCTGCAGGGCTGGGGGGCTCATTGTCTGAACAAGTGCACCCAGAGCCTGTGGTCTCCTTGGGAGGCTGCACAGCAGATCAATCTCCTAGAACTAAGGGCTATTCGATTAGCACTCAAAGCTTTCTCTCCTGCCCTAGCTCATCAATCTGTCCTGGTTCAGACAGACAACCAGGTGGTCATGTTTTATGTGAACAAACAAGGCGGGACTGGGTCCAGACTCCTTTGTCGGGAGGCACAGGACCTTTGCTCATTTGCCCTCAAGCACAACATGCTCCTCAAGGCTGTATACCTTCCCAGCCAGGACAACTACCTGGCCGACAGGTTGAGCAGAATTTTGCAGCCCCACGAGTGGCAGCTGCATCCTTTGGTGGTTCAGAAGATCTTCCTGAAATGGGGTCTTCCTTTGATAGATCTGTTTGCCAGTCCACTGAACAAGCAACTGCCAAAGTTCTGCTCCAGGCAACCGCATCCTCTGCGGATAGCAGCAGATGTTTTTCTGATTCCCTGGTCTCAGGGCCTCCTGTATGCGTTTCCTCCCATGCCCTTGGTGGCCCAAACTCTGTTCAAGATTCTTCAGGACAAGGCCTCGGTCCTGCTGGTGGCTCCCAGGTGGCCGAGACAGCCTTGGTTTCCACTTCTGCTTCAGCTGGCGGTGGATCCCCCACTGCCTCTGGGGTTGCAACCCGACCTTCTCTCTCAGGAGCAGGGTTCCCTTCTGCACCCCAATCTCAAAGCTCTCAATTTGATGGCCTGGAGGCTGCAAGGGTAGTTTTAGCTCCTTGGGGCCTACCTCAGGAAGTTGAGGAGGTTGTCCTAGCCTCTAGGAAACAGTCCACTAGGAAAACCTATGCTCTCAAGTGGAAAAGGTTTTCTGTGTGGTGTCAGCTATGTACAGAGGATCCTTTCTCCTGTACTGTACCAGTGGTGCTTCAGTACTTACTGCACTTGTCCAATCAGGGACTTAAGTCCAATTCTGTTCGGGTCCACCTTTCAGCTCTAGCAGCTCACCACTCACTAGTGGAAGGACATTCTCTGTCGGTTCACACCTTGGTGTCCCGCTTTCTCAGGGGCTTGCTTTTGCTCAAGCCTCCAATCCGTCATCCTGCTCCTGAGTGGGAGTTGAATGTGATCTTGCAGCAGCTGACTCGCCCACCCTTTAAGCCGATGGCTACATGCCCTCTACGCTTCCTGTCCTGGAAGACGCTCTTCTTGATAGCCCTTACCTCGGCTAGGCGAGTGAGTGAGCTTCAGGCCCTGGTCTGTGATAGGCCTTACACTCGCATCTATGGGAACAGGGTAGTCCTTCGGACTCATCCAAAGTTCCTCCCAAATGTTGTCTCCTCCTTCCACCTTAACCAAGAGGTGATTCTTCCAACATTCTTCCCTAGGCCTCATGCAAGCCAGGCTGAAGCGGTTCTGCATACCCTGGACTGTAGGAGGGCCTTATCCTTCTACTTTGACCGTACGCAAGGACATAGAAGGGCTACTCAGCTCTTCGTATCCTTTGACCCTAATAAGTTGGGGTTGGCTGTGTCCAAGCGTACCTTGTCCATCTGGGTTGCTGACTGTATCACCTGGGCTTACAAGGTGGCTGACCTTCCTTTGCAGGGTAGGGTCACGGCCCACCGTGTCAGGGCAATGACTGGCTCATCTCCGCTCTGTACCCTTGGTAGACATCTGCAGGGCTGCAACTTGGTCTTCAAGCCAGACTTTTGTGGCCCATTACTGTTTGGAGAGGGAGTCCCGTAGGGACAGTGCTTTTGGCCAGGCAGTACTCCGTAATCTCTTTGAGGTTTAGGCAACTCCTGCCCTCTGTTGGGCTACCGGTGGAGGGTGTGTCAGTGAAAAGCCTTTGCTGCTGGGACTAGAGGGAGTTCTCTTGTTCAGCCTGGGTTCCTCGGTAGCCCAGAGCTAGGGAGTCACCCATATGTGAGGACTGACTTCCTGCTTGGTCCTGGAGAAAGAGTAGTTACTCTCCTGTAACAGGTGTTCTCCAGGAGAAGCAGGAATCAGTCCTCACAACCCTCCCTCCTCCCCTGGGAGTTGCAGTTGTACATAGTTTGCTTTCCACGTTTTTTACTGGGCATAGTTTGTTTTTTTACATTTTTTTGTGTGCTGTTCTTAGCTTGACTGAGGTAAGATGGCACCTTTAGGCGGGAAGGGGACCGCGCATGCGTGCCTGCATTCCCAAAGGCTTTCTTAGAAAACTGGGGAAATGCTCCGCTGGGGCTTCATCGGTGTCGATGACACCCATATGTGAGGACTGATTTCTGCTGTTCCTGGAGAACACCTGTTACAGGTGAGTAACTACTCTTTCTCACACCACCTGCTCTCACTACTCTTCTACTATCACTTGATCTTCAGGAACAAGCAGGAATGTAGTCATCACATATGGGTATCATCGGTACCGACGGAGCCTGCGCAGGAACGCTCCCCAGCGTCCAATTAGAAAGCTTTTGGGAGCATCCCACAGCGCCTGCGTGCTGCCTTCCCGCCTTTCCCAACTACCTCTCTCCAGTTCTTCTTTTTCCGCGGAGCCAGCAGGTCGTTATTCCTGTCAACACAGAAGAATTCTTTATTTCTTTCTTTTTTGTGGCAGGCACTTTCGGCAGGTCAGTTTGTCAAGAAGGGTCAGCGACCACCCAAACGGAAGAAAGCAAAGACTGCTAAGCCTCAGCCGTCACAGCAGTCTCAGCCTCCACAAGGCCTTTGACTTTCAGCTAGAGAACTTACCCTTCCTGGCTCTCGGGGGACCAGAGCCTTCCACCATTCCAGGAAGGTTATGTCACTTTGCCACCAGATGGGGGCAGATAACAGCAGAGCATTGGACACACTCCATCATAAAGGAGGGGTACAAGCTTCATTTTTCAAGCATGCCCCCTCCTACAGTGGTAAGACAGTTCAATTCTCTGACCTCTCTCATCAACCTGTTAGGGCAGGAGGTCGCTATCCTTCTTGCCCAAGGGGCAATAGAAGAAGTACCCATTCATCAGCAGGGTACAGGGTTCTACTCCCCTTATTTCCTTATTCCAAAGAAAACGGGGGGATACAGACTTATCTTGGACCTCAGAGAATTGAACAAATTCCTTGTCAAAGAGAAATTTAAGATGATTTCTCTCAGGTCTCTGCTGCCATACCTTCAGAGTCAGGATTGGCTTTGTTCTCTAGTTCTCAAGGATGAGTACACCCATGTCCTCATCCATCCAACCCACAGAAGGTTCCTTCGGTTCCTTTTTCAAGGAAAGCACTACCAATACAGGGTGCTTCCTTTTGGCCTGGCCTCAGCACCAAGAGAGTTCACAAAATGCATGGCTGTTGTAGCAGCATTTCTCCGCACTCTAGGGATATTCGTCTTCCCCTACTTAGACGATTGGCTCATTCGAGCCCCAACAGAGTCAGAGGCCAGGACTTCTCTATCCTGCACAATGCGTATCCTTCAGTATTTGGGCCTTGTAATAAACATCCCAAAATCCAGTCTAACTCCCACTCAGTCTTTAGAGTTCATAGGAGCTTTGCTGGATACCAGAAAGGCAATGGCCTATCTCCCTCAGGCCCGCTGCCTTTGCATGGTGCAGTTAGCTTCTCAAGCAGTGCTAAAGCCTCATCTCACTGCTCGAAAAATGTTACAACTACTAGGCCACACGGCATATACTGTACATGTGGTTCCCTGTGCTTGCCTCCATATGAGGGCAGCCCAGTGAACTTTATCCACACAATGGACCCAGGTATCAGGATGCCTGTTAGACAAAATAGCAAACACAAGTCACCTTATTTTGTCCCTCCAGTGGTAGAAGTCCACTCAAAACCTGTTGCTGGGGTCCCCTTTTCAACAACCCTTACCCTTAGAATATAGCGATTTTAGAAAAGGTTCAGAGAAGAGCCACCAAAATGGTAAAGAAGATGGAAGAATACTCCTATGAAGAAAGGCTAAAAAGGTTAGGGCTCTTTAACCTGGAAAAGAGACGGCTGAAGGGAGATATGATAGAAGTCTATAAATTAATGAACGGAGTGGAACGGGTAAACGTAGATCGATTGTTTACCTTATCAGAATATAGAAAGACTAGGGGACATGCAATGAAGCTACAGGGTAAACTATTTAAGACTAATAAAGAAAAATATTTTTTCACTCAACGTGTAATCAAACTCTGGAATTTGTTACCGGAGGATGTAGTAAAGGCTGTTAGTGTAGCTGGGTTTAAAAAAGGTTTGGACAAGTTCCTGGAGGAAAGGTCCATAAACCATTATTAAGAAGGGACCCAGGATATCAATGCATGAACCAATACAAGCATTGTGGAACCTGTGTCCTTTGGGGAAACTGCTAGGTACATATGACCTAGATTGGCCACTGTTGGAAACAGAATACTGGGCTTGATGGACCTTGGTCTGACCCAGTATGGCATATCTTATGTTCTTAAAATAAACTTAAACTCAATACTTGAATTGGTAGAGAATGTAATCAATTCTTTAATACTACCAGTAAATAACTTCTCAAGAAAGGTAATTGTTTCCCATATTAATTTGTGGGTAATAGCCACAGGTCTTACAGACTGTTTTCTCCTTTTGCAGCATATGTAACAATCTTAGTACTCGGTACAAAAAAAATCCCTTAGGAAAAAATCAAAAGAATGCTTTCTTGAGGATATGTTAAAGTTACAAAATGACATAAATGACACAAAACTTTGCAATAGAGTGGACTCCCCCCGAGGGAGTGGTTAACATGAGGAAAGATCTACAAAAGCTGGAAGAATGGTCTAATGCTTGGCAATTAAGATTTAATGCAAAGAAGTGCAGAGTCATGCACTCGGGTAGCAGAAATCCAAGGGAAATGTATGCGATAGGGGACGCGAGCTTGGTGTGCACGGATCAGGAGAAAGACCTTGGTGTGATTATTTCTGAGGATCTCAAGGTAGCAAAACAGTGCGATAAGGAGGTGGCAAAAGCCAGGAGGATGTTGGGCTGCATATAAAGAGGAATTACCAGCAGAAAGGAAGAGGTACTTATGCCACCGTACAAGTCACTGGTGAGGCCTCACTTGGAATACTGTCTTCAGTTTTGGAGACCATATCTTGCAAAGGATGTAAAAAGACTGGAAACTGTTCAGAGGAAGGCAACCAAAATGATTTAGAGCCTGAGTTAGAAGCATTATGAGAAGAGACTTGAAGACCTAAACATGTACACTTTGGAGGAGAGGAGGGACAGGAGAGATATGATTCAGACCTTTAAATACTTAAAGGGAAATAATGAACACACAAACCTCTTCAAAGACGGGGAAGCTGTAAAACTAGAGGGCATAACAGGAAGCTGCAAGGTGGTAAATTGAAAGGCAATGTCAGGAAATACTTTTTCATAGAAAGGGTGGTGGATGCTTGGAATGCCCTCCCGATGGAAGTGGTGTGGGCAAACACGGTAACGGAATTCAAAATAGCATGGGACAGACACAGTGGATCCCTTTACAGCAACAGGATAAAATCAAAATAAACTGAACCATCTTATTTCTCAACAAATAGGGGTGTCCTACATGGAATGGTGGGTTCACCCCTAAACAAAGACATGGGGAGGGGTGGCCTGCACGGAGCGGCAGGTGCACCTACTCTTGCCATCGTACTGGGCAGACTAGATGGACCATTACTGGTCTTTATCTGCTGTCATTTACTATGTTACAATATACTTTCATGAGGAGAAGATGACCTCAGTATTGTTACTTGGCCCTCCACAAGGCACTGGATAAATCTCTTGCTGTTGTGGATATGGTGTTTATACAGACATCACTGGTTTGAAAAAACTCATCAAAATATATTAATAGAGCATAGTTTATCTGTTTATTTTTTTCTTAATTTTATTCCTTATCTTCTCTTCATATTTTAATAATCAAAAAAATAATCAAAACAGTCACTCTTTTCAAAAGCGCTCACAATCTCGCAACAGGCTGGAACAATTCAGTAACTTCAACAAAGACAAAACCAATGCTATCACTTATCTATGTTCATCTGTGAATCCTGAAAACCTCACAGAAAGCCTTCATTTCTTGTATATGCCCAACAAAGATCCTTGCTTCATCATTGGCTGCATCAGGGGCTTCAGGTACAATGAATTTCCAAATTTCCAGTGAGTTTTGGAGGGACAAGTAACTGCTACTACTATATATAATCACTACAAGGTGTACACAGCGCTGTACAGGCACATGTAAAAGACTGGTCCCGGATACTATTACATTAGATGGAGCTTAACTTCATGTAAAACAAGAGGTGTGTTCCTTATCGTCTCTCCAGTTCAGTCCTTCACCTCTGTGTAGTGCACCTCCTCCTGCAGCATGGAGAATGGGCATGTCAAACTTGTGACATCACTGGATATATCCTGCTGGCCTCTCCCACCAGCCCCCAGTGTGCCCAGTCTCCATGCAGCTGGAGGTAGTGAGCCTAGGTGCAGGGCTCACTGAGGACCGGATAAGGAGGATTGTTTAGGACAATTAGATCTGTTTGGGGTTTTTTATTCCAATTGGTTTGTTTTTATTTGGGGGACTTTGTACCTTTTAAGTATTTATTATTATTTTTTTTTTAATGAGATTCAAGCGGGAAACGGAAGACTGCAGGAGGATATCTTCTTTCTCCCCCAAAGCTGTTTTTCTCTTCTGCCCACTCTCCCCTCCTAGATGTCACGGAGGGGAACTGTGTTATGGTTATGCCGAGCCTGATCTGGCGTCTGTAATCCTTAATGAGATTGAAACGTGGTACAGGTCACCACAGAGCTTCAGCTCTGAGACAGCAGAAAGCAGTTTTCAAAGTGATCGCAGCTATCGGCCGGGTAGCACTGCTGCTGCTGCGATCGGGAAGCACAAGATATTGTTTTCAATCTTCAGGACGGAGGTGAGTCGCCGGGTACCGTTTTTGGCAGCGGGAGGCAAATTTCAGGCCTGCTACTGCATGTACAGCCCGTCAGCAGTAGTTGGAGGCTGACGAGAATCGCGGGCTGTGTTGCCTTACCACATTTTTTTCGGCCGGGCTCAAAGCTCGTTTTTGGGATTAGAGGCCTTTGAGCATTTAATTTGTGAGTGTCGGAAGCTTTCCTTTATCTAATTTGTTCTGATTTTATTTTAATTTAGTTTAAGTTCATTTAATTGTTTGTTCTGCATTGTGATTTCTTCCCTTAAAGGGACCACTACCAGGAAAAAAAAAGAAAATAATAAAAGAGGGGAAATATAGAAGATTATTTGCTGTGGTCTTGGTGTTACATTTCAACTCGCCAACAGCGTTACTCTGATACTGTCGTGCCCACAGTGTTTGGTGTGTGGGTTGCATAGGGGCGCAGTCTCGGACGCTGAGGTCTGTCGAGGCTGCGCAACTGAGGCGCTCAATATGGAGCAGGCAAAACTACGGAAGGAATTCAAGGGGTCCCTAGTGTGGAAGAGGGGGGTCTCCCCTGGAGTGCTCGGCTACTCCTTTGGCAGAGAGTCCAGCTGTGCCTGGTCCTTCCACTGCGCCGGCGGCGGCTGGAACAGGGCTTGGAGGTTTTTCTCCAGATTTTGTGCTAGTTATGCATCAGGCGTATTGCTTGCGCAATCAGTTGGCAGTCGCAGATCTTCCGTTGGTGGGACTTCCAGGGAACCAAACAGTGATGGACAAGATTGGATCTGCTTTAACTAGGGCGGCGAAAAGGGCTCACTTGCTGGAGGATCAACCACTTGATTCAGTTTGGCCGGAAGGAGAAGACCTCGAGATGGAGCCTGAATCCGGCGTAGAAGAGCTGGAAGAGGGCGAAATTCAGGAGCCTGAAGACAAGGCAAGGATTATCGGAGTATTTCGGAGAGAAGAGCTCAGCCCTTATTAGTGAATTGCTTCAGGCTCTTAATCTGGCTTCGGTGCAGCCAACCGAAGATGAGGGCTTAGTGCAGGGGTGGGCAATTCCGGTCCTGGAGGGCCGCAGACCAGTCAGGTTTTCATGATGTCCCTAATGAATATTCATGAGATATATTTGCATCCACTGCCTTCCATTGTATGGAAATAGGTCCATGAATATTCATTAGGGACATCATGAAAACCTGATTGGTCTGCGGCCCTCCAGGACTGGAATTGCCTACCCCTGGCTTAGAGGATCCTCTCATTCAAGCGATGCGTAAGACACAGGCTGTGTTTCCCGTTCACTGAGTGGTTAAGCAGATGATACAGGATAAATGGGATTTGCCAGAGGCAGGATTGCGGGGAGTTCGGGCAATGAATCGGCTTTATCCCTTGGCAGATCGAGAGAGAAATGTTTCGTTCTCCACATATAGATGCAGCGGTGTCAGAGGTCACAAAAAATACGACTATCCCGGTGGAAGGCAGTGTGGCTTTGAAAGACGCACAGGATAGAAAGATGGATATCTTATTAAAACAAGCTTTTGAGGTTAATGCTCTCTCCCTTCAAGCGTCAATTTGTGGGGCTTGGGTAGTGAGAGCTTGCCTTCGGTAGTTGCAGCGCTTATAGCAGCCTCCGCAACAAGCGCAGAGCCCCTTAGTGGATGTGACAAGGCTTGAGTCAGGGGCTACTTATTAGACGGATGTTCATTATGATCTATTTAGATCATTGACGAATAGTATGGCTTCCTTGGTGGCCGCACTTCGGTACCTTTGGTTGAGAAATTGGGCGGCGGATGGTTTGTCCAAGTTGTATCTCAGTAAGTTGCCTTTTAAAGAGAAGTAGTTGTTTGGAGAGGATCTGGACAAGTTGGTCAAGGATTTGGGTGAATCTAAAGGTGGTCGCTTGCCGGAAGATAGGACGAAACAAGGGCGGACCCTGGGATCTTCGCGAGGTCAGTTTCGGGACTTTGGGCGTTTTCGTACCTCCAGGTTGGGAAGTTTCCAAAGAGGACGATTCCCTTCGCAAGGGCAAAGTTTCCGAAGGTTTCGAGAGGTAGGCAGAGATTTTTCCAGCTCCTCGTCAGCAGCACTCAAGAAGCCCCAATGAAACGAGGTGGGTTCAGGCAGGATTGCAACCGGTAGGGGGTCGGCTTCGAGAGTTTCTTCCTGCCTGGGCCCAAATAACATCCGATCGATGGGTGTTAGAGGTTATTCGCGAAGGTTATGCTCTCAAATTTGCTCATTCGGTGCTCGACTCCTTTGTCCTGTCGCCTTGCAGAGGGCAGGTGAGGACGGCTGCGGTTTGGGAAACCCTTGCTCATCTGTTGCAGCTCGGAGCAGTGGTTACGGTTCCACGAGAGCTTTACGGTATCGGTCGATACTTTATTTATTTTGTGGTTCCAAAGAAAGATGGAACCTTTTGTCCAGTTTTAGACCTCAAGGGAGTACATCGATGTCTTTGAGTGCCTTCGAGTGTTTTCGAATGGAGACCTTATGGTCCGTCATAGTGGCGGTTTGTCAAGGGAAATGTTTGACGTCACTCGATCTGAAAGAAGTATATTTGCACATTCCTATCAGGCCGGGACATCAGAAGTTTCTAAGATTTGCACTACCATGGGGGCATTTTCAGTTCCAGGCAATCTCCAGGAACAAGCAGGAATGAGTCCTCACATATGGGTACATCGGTACCGATGGAGCCTGCGCGGGAAAGCTCCCCAGCTTCCCAGAAGGAAAGCGTTTGGGGCCTCCCACAGCGCATGCGCACTGCCTTCCCGCCTTCCTGACCAACTCTCCTCAGTTCTTCTTTTTCCGCGGAGCCAGCAGGTCGTGTTCCTGTCACCGCTGAAGAAGTTGTTATTTTAATTTGTTTCTTTGGCCGCGTGTCTGTCTTCCCCGATTCCGGACCGGTACCGCCGGTCTTTTTTCTTTATTTCTTTAAAAAAAAAAAAAAAAAATCTTCTTTTTCCCCACTTGGTGTGTTTTTCCTGTTAGGCCTCTAGGCCTTCACAAATTCTCCCTCATGGAGAAACCAGCTTCTGGTTTTAAAAAATGCACCAAGTGTAGCGGTACTATATCGGTTACAGACACCCATGAATGGTATCTTAAATGTTTGGGGCCTGACCACTCCATTCCTGATTGCCCGTCCTGTTCTTTGATACTCAGATACTCCAGCATCGACATCTTCCAGGTCTTCCTCTCCTGATGGATCTCAGGTAACCAAACATTCCTCTGGCAGGTCCTCCGAGGGCAAATCTCCCTCTAAGTATCGAGATGCCCCTGGGCTTGACCCTGAGGACCCTGCCCCAGCCAAACAACCCCGGCGGGAAGCTCTGGCTTCCAAAGCTCCTCCTATGGGGTTACAGGTTGACATCGATGGCACGGCCTCGACCGATCACCTGTTAGACTGCTCTGGGGTACCGGCTCAATCTTCCGGTACTGACATCCAGACAGTCGTGGCGTCTATGGATCATACAGTTAAATCCATGCAGCAGGCCATAATGGCTTTTATTAGAGCTGCGACGCCCTCGGTACCGCAGCCAGCGGTACCAACTCCGGTTCCGGTACCACAACCGATACCGGTACCCAGGGCATCCACATTGACCAGGATACCGATTCCGGTTCCTGGGTTTTTCCCGATACTGATCCGGTTCCGGGTACCCCCGATGTGGATACCGGTCGATACGCTTATCGATCCCTGGAAGCAAACAGATGATACTTCGAGTCTTCTGATGATTGATTCATCAGATGACTCTGCTGAAGTATCCCTTACTCTTCCTGAAGAGCCCTCTTCTCCAAAGAGGAGAATGTCTCCTCCAGAGGATTTGTCTTTTCAAGACTTCATCATTGAAGTAGCCAAAGGTCTCTCTATTTCAGTAACCTCTGAAAAAGAACCTAGAGCAAAAAAATTAGATATTTTGGGATACTCTAAGGTTCCCAAAGAGGCAGTCACCTTGCCCATTCATGAAATTCTTCAAGAACACATGATGGACTTATGGGAGACTCCTCTCACCCTATCTCCACATTCTCTTCGTTTGGACACCATGTATCGTGTCCCTCCTTCTCCTGGTTTTCAAAAAAACTCAGCTCCCTCATCACTCTATTGTGGTGCAGTCAGCTATGAAAAGGATAAAGAGTACCAAAAGACACTCTTCTACTCCTCCAGGAAGAGAATGTAGGACTTTGGATGCTTTTGGTAGAAAAATCTTCCAAGCCAGTATGCTTATTGCCAGAATCAATTCATATAACCTCTATATGGGCATGTTTCTGAAGGAGATTGCATTAAAGATACGCCATTTTCTCCCCTTTATCCCAGAGGATAGAAAGGAGAAGTTCCTTCTTTTGCTAAAGCATACCCAAGATATTTCAAAGTTCTCCAACAGAGCAGCCTTTGACTCCTTTGAAGGTGCTAGCAGAGCCTCAGGTATTGCCATAGCGGCTCGCAGAATTGCTTGGCTCCAGGTCTCTGACCTAGAACCCTGGGTCCAAGATGGGTTGGGAAATCTGCCCTGTACAGGTGAGAATCTGTTTGGTAAGGAGTGGCAAATCAAAGCCACTCAAATGGATGCAGAAAATGCTGCTTTAGATAGACTTTCTAAGTCTACCTCTACCCCTGTCAAGAAAAAATCTTTCAAGAAGCCTTTCTATAAGAAGGCCAGATTTTCTACAAATACTGGCCAACAGTCTTCTGCAGTTCGCTTTACTCCTAAGCGTCAGCAACCTAAACAGGCCAGGGCAAAACCTGCAGGGACTGCTACAGCCCAGCAGTCCCAACCCCCTCAGGGTTTTTGACTTAATACTAGAGAACTTAACCTTTCTGGCTCTACAACAACCAGAGCCTCTCACCATTCCAGGAAGGTTAACTCATTTTGCTCCCAGATGGGAGCAAATCACATCAGAACAGTGGACCCTCTCTATCATCAGAGAGGGCTACAAACTACATTTCTCCAGCCTTCCTCCCCATACCATGGTGAGATGTTTCAATTCTCCCCATCTCTCCTGGACCTGTTGGGTCAGGAGGTGACCACCCTTCTCACCCAAAGGGCAATAGAAGAGGTTCCTCTTCTTCAACAGGGGTCAGGGTTTTACGCCCCTTATTTTCTCATTCCCAAGAAAACAGGGGGGTACAGACCCATTCTAGATCTGAGAGAATTGAACAAATTCCTATGCAAGGAGAAATTCAAGATGCTTTCTCTAGGTACTCTCCTTCCATACCTGCAGAGTCAGGATTGGCTTTGTTCTCTAGATCTCAAGGATGCGTACACACATATACTCATCCATCCATCCCACAGAAAATTCCTACGGTTTCTGTTCCAAGGAAAACACTTCCAATACAGAGTACTTCCCTTCGGTCTAGCCTCTGCTCCAAGAGTGTTTACCAAATGCATGGCAATAGTGGCTGCATTTCTACATGCCCTGGGAATTTTTGTCTTCCCATACCTGGACGACTGGCTCATCCGAGCTCCATCTCAGTCCGAGGCTCAGACTTCCCTGGACCGCACCAGACGCATTCTGCAGTATCTGGGACTTGTGATCAATCTGCCAAAGTCTCAACTCACCCCTACTCAGTCCCTGGAATTCATAGGGGCCTGGTTGGATACCACCACTGCAAGGGCCTATCTTCCTCAGGCCCGTTGCCAACGTCTAGTGCACTTGGCCTCCCAGACTCAGTCCAGAAGCCACTTGACTGCCAGGGAGATGCTACAACTATTAGGCCACATGGCCTCCACAGTACATGTGGTGCCTTATGCTCGCCTACATATGAGAGCAGCTCAATGGACTTTGTCCACCCAGTGGACTCAAGCATCAGGAGCTCTCTCAGACCAAATAGCAACCTCCAAACGTCTCTTTTGGTCTCTCCAATGGTGGATGTCCACTCAAAATCTGTTGTTGGGGGCCCCCTTCCAACCATTGTTGCCCCAAGCAACCCTCACAACAGATGCCTCCCAAACAGGTTGGGGAGCTCATCTTCAAGACCTCTCCACTCAGGGCACTTGGTCTCCACAGGAGACCACCCTTCATATCAACCACTTGGAACTTCGAGCAATCTTTCTAGCTCTCAGAGTTTTTCATACCCTCCTCAGCAACATGACAGTCCTTATTCATACGGACAATCAAGTAGCCATGTTTTACATAAACAAGGAGGGACTGGCTCTCTGTCGCTTTGCAACGAAGCTCTAAGATTATGAGCCTTCGCCAGAGAGCATCAAATCCATCTCCTGGCAGTATATCTTCCAGGAATCCAAAACTCTTGGGCAGACAGACTCAGTCGAGTTCTGCTTCCACACGAATGGTCCCTGCACATGGATCAGGTACTCAGAATCTTCAAGAAATGGGGAACCCCGGACATAGACCTCTTTGCAAGTCCGTGGAATGCCAAACTTCCCCGGTTCTGTTCCAGAATTCCGTGTCAGGGAGTTCAGACCAAGGATGCCTTCCTCTTTCATTGGGGTCGGGGCTTCCTCTACGCCTTTCCACCCATTCCTTTGATTCTCAAGACTCTGTTCAAACTTCAAAGGGATCAAGGGTCCATGATCCTCATAGCTCCACGCTGGCCACGCCAAGTGTGGTACCCTCTACTTCTGCATCTCTCCCAAGCCCCCTCCCTGGACTTGGGAGTGGCTCCAGACCTTCTGTCTCAGGAGGAGGGGACTTTGTGGCACCCAAACCCCAAGTCCCTTCACCTCAGAGCTTGGTTACTGAAGGCCTAGACCTTCAAGACTTCAATCTTTCGCAGCAGGTGAAGGATGTCCTCCATGCCTCTAGGAAACCTTCCACTAGGCGTTCTTACGCTTTTAAATGGAAAAGATTTTCCATTTGGTGTGCTCAAAAGGGTCTTGACCCTCTAGCACTCCCCCTGAATTCTCTATTGGAATATCTCCTGCATCTCTCCAATGCAGGACTCAAAACAAATTCAGTACGGGTCCATTTGAGTGCTATCTCAGCATCTCTTAAACCTCTCAATGGACAACCTATCTCCTCTCATCCTCTTATCTCAAGATTCATGAGAGGCCTAACTTTGACTAAACCTCCCATTCGACCTCCTCCGGTGGCATGGGACTTAAACTTGGTTCTTGGTCAGCTTATGAAGCCACCCTTTGAACCCTTAGCCACTACCTCCTTGAAATTTCTTTCCTGGAAGGTTATTTTCCTTATTGCAGTCACCTCAGCTCGCCGTATCAGTGAACTGCAAGCTCTAGTGGCTAATCCACCTTATACAAGGTTCCATCATGATAAGGTGGTCCTTAGGACCAATCCCCACTTTATGCCTAAAGTGGTCTCCCCTTTTCATCTTAATCAAGAGGTATATTTACCTGTCTTTTTTCCAGCTCCTCATGCATCCAGTGCAGAGAGGAAACTTCATACTCTAGATTGTAAAAGAGCTCTTGACTTTTACCTCCACAGGACACAGCAACATCGAAAGTCTTCTCAGCTTTTTGTTGCTTTTGATCCTTCTCATTTCAGACTTCCAGTCTCAAAAAGAACACTGTCCAATTGGATTGCTCAGTGCATCTCTTTTGCTTACCAGAGTAAGAACCTTTCTCTGGAGGGCCATGTCACCGCTCACAATGTGAGGGCTATGGCCACTTCTATGGCTCATCTCAATTCTGTGTCCATCGATCAGATCTGTCGAGCAGCCACCTGGGCCTCGGTTCATACCTTTACAGCCCATTACTGTTTGGACAAGGACTCCCGCCGGGATGCCTTGTTTGGTCAGGCTGTCCTCGGACACCTGTTCCATTCTTGAACAACTTCAGCCCACCTTCCCTGAATGGATGCCTGAGATCCATAGGAAGATGAGGAACCCTTCAGGGTCTCATACCCTTGAGGGGATCTCCCTGGCATCTTAGCTAGGGAGTCCCCATATGTGAGGACTCATTCCTGCTTGTTCCTGGAGATAGCACAGTTACTTACCTGTAACAGGTGATCTCTGGGAACAGCAGGAATTAGTCCTCACAACCCACCCACCTCCCCTAGGAGTTGTATCTCTCTCTCTCTTTCCTTTCCTCTCTCTATTGTCTCAGCTTTAAACTCGAACTGAGGAGAGTTGGTCAGGAAGGCGGGAAGGCAGCGCGCATGCGCTGTGGGAGGCCCCAAAAGCTTTCCTTCTGGGAAGCTGGGGAGCTTTCCTGCGCAGGCTCCGTCGGTACCGACGTACCCATATGTGAGGACTAATTCCTGCTGTTCCCAGAGATCACCTGTTACAGGTAAGTAACTGTGCTTTACCCTTTGGGTTTGTGACAGCGCCGCTCACCTTCACCAAGATTATGGTTGTGGTAGCGGCAGTGCTGCGAAAGGAAGGAATATTAGTCCATCCCTATCTCGACGACTGGTTGATACGGGCAAAGTCGGAGGCCGAGAGCGTCCGCGTTACAGCCAGAGTAGTACAGCTTCTTCAGAATCTTGGTTGGATAATCAGTGCGGCCAAAAGCTGTTTGGATCCATCGCAGGTTCTGGAGTATTTAGGTGTACGGTTCGCAGGTTCTGGAGTATTTAGGTGTACGGTTCGACACTCAGGTGGGAGCGGTATTTCTATTGGATCTCTGATCTCAAGTGCTGTGGAGTCCGGTAGGAAGATTTCTGAGGACTCCAGCACCATCGGCCTGGAACTGTCTTTGGGTTTTGGGGACAATGGCGGCAACGCTGGAGGTGGTGCTGTGGGCCAGGGTGCACATGCGTCCATTGCAGAGGTCTCTACTTTGGCACTGGTCGCACCAGAGCGATTCGCTGTGCAAACGGCTCCTGTGTCCCTTAAAGGTCAGGAGATCGCTTCAGTGGTGGCTGTGTCCGTGAAATCTGGCGGTGGGCATGCCTCTTGAGCAACCGCAGTGGATTCCGCTGTTGACAGATGCCAGTCTCGCAGTTTGGGGAGCTCATTGCGGGGATCTGTTCGTGCAAGGAGCTTGGAGGGAGCAGAAGGTACTCACATTCAAAGCCATTAATGGCATCACATCCTCTTCTCTAATAGACCTCATTCTGTCCATTCCGCCCAACAGAACTAGGAGAACCACATCCTCAAACGCTCTAGTAATCCCAAAGGCATCAACAAAATGCACATTAACAACATCAAACAGGGCCTTCAGCCTTTATGCCCCAAAATGTTGGAATACATTACCACCAGAGATTCGTGCTGTAACCGACTTAACACAACTTAGAAAGGCACTCAAATACCACTTATTCCTTCATTATTACCAGGTTAGCTAGACACCATCTTAAATACACCTCTTCCATATTTGACATATTCAACTACCTTTGTAAGATAATATCCTAATCTGTAGCACTAAGTATACTGTACATATGTAAATAGTTCCAATTCATATTTCCCTATGTTATCCAAGTTGCCTTTCCTGTTCTCTGTAAAACCAAACAGCTTGATGTTGTGGTCCTTTGTTTTATGTAAACCGCGCTAGTGCTAAATAGTGCGGTATATAAGAGATTGTAATAAATAAATAAATAAATAATAAATAAAATGGTCACTCAACCGGTTAGAGTTGTGAGCAGTAGCGCAAGCGCTTCGGGCATTCGAGACCTCAGTGAGGAGTCGGGCAATTCGAGTGCTCTCAGACAATGCTGCAACAGTGGCGTATCTCAACCGACAAGGGGCATGGGAAGCGCCGCGTTGGAAGAGGAGGCGGAACGCTTATTTGCTTGGGTGAAGCCTCGTCTTCAAGCAATATCGGCAGCGCACATTGCAGGAACCGAGAATTTAACAGCAAGTTTTCTCATTAGAGTACGAGTGGATGCCGGAGAATGGGAGCTCCATCCAGAAGATTTTGCTTAGATAGTCACCAGGTGGGGTCTGACGATTATGGATCTCATGGCGACTTTTCGGTCAGCCAAAGCGAGGCGTTTTTACAGCAGGAGAAGAGAAAGGATGTCAGAGAGTCTGGATGCCTTGCTGCAACCATGGCCCACGCAAGGCCTGCTCTGCGTCTTCCCTCCTTGGGTTCTCATAGGTTGCGTAATTCAGCGCATCGAAGCTCATCACGGGAAAGTAGTGTTAGTGGCTCCGGACTGGCCACGACGCCCGTGGTATGCCGATCTGGTAAGTCTTCTCGACGGGAAGCCATGGCGAATGCCCTCAAGGGCGGACCTGCTGTGGTAGGGTCCTCTGCGAATGCCTCAGGTGGCTCGGTTCTCTCTTATGGCTTGGCCATTGAAAGGGCTAGGTTGAGGAAGAAAGGTTACTCTGCGGCGATAATTGCGACCTTACTGTTGGCCAGAAAGAGGTTGACATCACTAGCGTATGTCTGCATTTGGTGTATCTTTGAGGACTGGTGTGCGCAGCATCAAGTCCGTCTAAATTCGGTATCAGTTCCTACGGTTTTGAGTTTCTTGCAGGGCGGTTTCGATAAGGGATTAGCGGCCAGTTCCTTAAGGGTTCAGCTGGCGGCTATTTCTTATTGAGGCAAAGTTCAGGGAGTTTCCTTGGGTTCCCATTCCGATGTCATTCGGTTTTTGAAGGAGGTTTCCCGTGTACGGCCTGCGCGTAGGATGGTGTGTCCTCCGTGGAATCTCAACTTGGTGCTGGGAGCGTTGACGAAGGAGCCGTTTGAGCCCTTACATCTGGCTTCACTAAAGAATTTGACTTTGAAAACAGTGTTTTTGGTAGCTATTTGTTCGGCACGTCGAATTTCAGAATTGCAGGTGTTGTCCTGTCGAGAGCCTTTTCTGTCTTTTTCTCGGGAAAAGGTGGTGTTGCATCCAGTACCGTCCTTTTTGCCAAAGGTGGTGTCGCCCTTTCATATGAATCAATCGGTCTCCTTTCCAGTATTGGGTGTTTCAGGAGAGGATACGTCGGACCGTAGCTTGCATCTTTTGGACATATAGAGGGTTCTGAGGCATTATTTGAAGGTCTCAGAATCCTTCCGCAAATCAGAGCATTTATTTGCCCTCTTTGGTGGTTCGCGTAAAGGGGAAGCGGAGGTCAAAGCTTCAATTTCCAGATGGGTCCAGGAAGCAATAGCGTCGGCGTACATTTTGCAGGGGCGTCAGGTGCCTGTGGGGCTGCGGGCGCATTCGACTAGAGCGCAAGCGACATTGTGGGTGGAATTTAGCTTGGTTCCGTCGGTTGAAATTTGTTGAGCAGCCACTTGGTCTTCGTTGCATACGTTCAGTAAACACTATCGTCTAAATGTTCAGGCGACTCAGGATGGAAGGCTACTCCTATGAAGAGAGGCTAAAAAGGTTAGGGCTCTTTAACCTAGAAAAGAGGCGGCTGAGGGGAGATATGATAGAGGTGTATAAATTAATGAATGGAGTGGAACGGATAAACGTGGATAAATTGTTTACGCTATCAGAATATAGAAGGACTAGGGGGCATGTAATGAAGCTACAGGGTAAACTATTTAAGACAAATAGGAGAAAATATTTCTTCTCTCAACGTGTAATCAAACTCTGGAATCTGTTACCGGAGGATGTAGTAAGGGCTGTTAGTATAGCTGGGTTTAAAAAAGGTTTGGACAAGTTCCTGGAGGAAAGGTCCATAAACCACTATTAAAAAGGGACCCAGGATATCAATGCTTGGCCTAGTACAAGCACTGCAGAACCTGTGTCTTTTGGGGAAACTGCTAGGTACGTATGACCTAGATTGGCCACTGTTGGAAACAGGATACTGGGCTTGATGGACCTCGGTCTGACCCAGTATGGCATTTCTTATGTTCTTATGTTCTTATGATGTCTGTTTTGGGGCTGCGGTCTTGTGGTCAGGGGGGGCAGGTCCCTCCCAATAATAACTGCTTTGTTACATCCCAGAGGTGAAGGACTGAACTGGAGAGACGATAAGGAAAGAGAAATTAGACTTACCTGCTAATTGTTGTTCCTTCAGGAACTCCAGTTCAGTCCTGATTCCCTCCCTTACATTTGTTCACTTTCCACAGGTACATTTCGGTGAGAGAAGTGTGAGCGGCTGAGCTGAGGGTGGATAAAGAAGTATTGCGCTCTCTGTGCTAATGCTATGTTCTATCTTCTCTGTCTGCTCTTCCCTTTCTGTATTGTTTCTTAAAAGGGGGGAGAGTCAAAGTTATCTTCTTGGTTAATGGGGATTTAGTGCAGTTTAAAAGTTAAATGCTTTGATTTAATGTTATAGCTACTTATTTTTTGGAAATGCTGCCATTGCTGCTGCCCTCCTCCTCCCAAATGGAATCGGTGGCAGCTGGGGAGGCACAGTCACCCATGTGTGCCGCTGCTGCCTCTGCCCACCCAGGCCAGTGTCCTAGGCGGCTGCCAAGCTCGCCTAGAGGACTGAACAGCAAATGTCTAATGTTTCTAATTCATTTGCAAATGCAATGTGTGCCTTCAAATGACCTAATTGCTGAAAATTCTCTTTATTAAAGCTTTGTGATTAAAGCAGCAGCGGGGGGGGGGGCGGCGAAGCTGGGGGGGGAGCGAAGCTGGGGTTTCTATCTATGGCTGCAGAAACCCTTGGGCCGGCCCTGCTTGGGAGTGAGGCGTCTTGGGGGGGGGGGGGGGGGGGATAACTATTCCAGTACATCCTGCTAGACCAGTCCAGACAAGCGGGTTTAGTTCCCCTACCAGCAGATGTTGGAGACAGATAAATAGAAAAAAAACTACCAGCAGCCTGATTGGCTGTTCCCTGGTAATATGTAGCTGAACCCAGTAGAGGGCGCTCCAGTATTTCTCTGTTTCCAGCAGATGTAGGGGTTTATCTTTTTCTCTCTGATTATTTTTATTTTTAGTATTTAATACTCGCAGTAATTTTGCTGGATGCACCCAGGGTGCACTTGAGCTGCCCCTCTGGGTTTCCCAGCAACAGTTTGTGGGACAGATTGAGGTTGAACTCCTGGTCAGGAGGACCATGTGAGCAATGTTCCCTCTAATTTTCTGTAGGCTGTGTGCGCATAAAATATCAGCTGTGTGCAGCTTTTGAAGGAAGGTTAAATTTTTGAGCACCACATAACGACACTCGGAGTTATATACTTTAAAATTTGACTACACGTCAGAATACAATATGTACACCACATTGATTTTAATCAAATTAAATGAAAATAGACGATTACTAAATGAAGCGGGAAATTTCTAGTAATTACAATCATAACTTTTAAATTTTAAGACGTCTGTGTTTTATATCAGAATCAGAGCTGTAATTTTTGTGCGCTCTATGGTAAAGTTTGTGCGCTCGCTCGGCGAGGTGTGTGCGCGCACACACGCGCACAGCTTAGAGGGAACAGTGCATGTGAGGTTCCCTCTCTGTCAGGGGAGAAAACTGGCCTCAGCTCATGAGGGACCTTAGCATCCGGTCATCGGAGGAGTCTGCAGCTTATCGGCAGCCTTACAACAGCTCCTGCCTACTGCCTTGGCTCTTCTGCACTCTGTTCCAGCACACTGAGTAGAAAACGTCAAAGATCTTCCTCCTTCCCCCCCCCCCTCCCGATTTTAATCGGGATGTCGGGGCAACCTCTGTCCGCCTGGAGAGTTTTCTCTTCATGTCTTTACTGCCCTAGCTCTTCATTTGATTAATTTTATGTTTTTACAGTGTTTTCACAGTGTTTGGAGTGATTTTATTTTGGCAGTTTTAATAGCAGCAGCCATTTTGTTTCGGCTGGTTATTTTTTGCTGCACAGCTCCGTTTTTGGCGGGCTTTGTGAGGAGACTTTATGTTCTTAATTTCTGTCTTCCCTGTTAGTTTTTCAACTGTCTGGTTCCTTTCAACTCCTATTTTTGACTTTTTTAAATTTTTTTTTTTCTGTTCACTGGGGATTGCAGTCAGCTGCGCTTCGCCTGTGAGGTGCCTTCCCTTCAGCGATGAATGGTTTGCACAAAGAAGCATAAGGATTTGAGGGATGGCATTTGTGCTGCATGTCTTGCTCATCCTGGAGAGACTTCGGCGACACTAGCCAAGGGAGCTCAGGACAGAAGCAGTCCTGTTGCACGTCCTCAGCTGCTAGAGGAACCCAGACAGCTTCCCCCGGCAAGAGTGTCTCTCCTCATCTCTTAAATCCTCCTGCTCTGGGGTCTTTTGGGCAGCAGGAGCCGATGCATGCCTCAGATACCCAGTTTTTGGCCCTCTTTAGACGAACCTGGGATCTTGTGGCAGGCTAATTCTCCCAGTAACACAGTGGATGCCCTGACTCAAATCCCTCAGTCTTCTGGCTCTGGATCCCGCAAGCGCTCTAGACCAGAGCACATATCCAAGATGGATGCACGGTCACCTAAAGAGATCTCCTGGGCTACTGCAGCTTGGCCAAAAGCACCAGAGGAAGGGCTGTCTTTGGGAGACGACAGCGAGAGCCTATCGGACCCGAAGGATGGGGAATGGTCCCCATCAGAGTTTTCTGCGGAGGGCCAAAGCGAGACACAGGACATATGCTTGTTTCGCAAAGAGGAATTGCTGGCCCTAATTATGCAGGTGGTTGAAGCCCTACGATTGATGGATCAGCAGAATCCTCAGCCTTCTGCCATTCCCCAGCCAGACCCAATATTACAAGGCATTCGCAAGCCATCTAGAGCTTTTCCATTCTTGGCGGAGCTACAACAAATGGTGTCTTGCGAATGGGACTCTCCGGATATTCCCCTCTGTACAGCCCGCCGCCTAGGTTACCTTTACCTCTGTGCACCACCTGACTTGGAGAAGTGGCTGACATACCCCAAAGTGGATGCCCTTGTGACCGGAGTAACGAAGCACACCACCATTCCAGTGGAGGGTGGTGCAGCACTTCATGATCAACAAGATAGGAAAGTTGAGAGCCTTCTCAAGACTGCCTTTTTAGCTTCTTCATTATCTCTCCAGGCCTCTGTTTGCAGGGGCCTAGCAGCCCGAGCTCTTCTGCACTGGAGTCAACTTCTGCCAGAGGATCCAGCTCTGGCTCATCTGGAATCGGTTACAGCTTTTTTGGCAGATGCCTTTTACAATCTCTTGCACCTCTCGGCTAGATCGGTGGCGGCAGTCACAGTTTCTCATGGATGGCTCTGGCTTCGCCAATTGTTGGCTGACTCTGCATCTAAAGCACGCCTCGCTAGGCTTCCCTTCAGGGGAAAGCTTCTCTTTGGGGAGGACCTAGACAAATTGGTCAAAGACCCTAGGGGAGGTTCGACCCCCAGCATCTTCTGGAAGATAAGCCTAAATTTGCTACTAGGCGTCCTCCCGTCGATATTTGCCTACCTCGCGGCGCACATCCAGGTGCTACCGTCCTGGGAAGCCCTCCACCTCCTTGACAACTGGACGTTTTGGTCAGAGGGCACAGTCCTTTCGGGGTGCCCGCAAGGAAACCGAGTCCTACTCGGGGCCTTCCAAGTTCTCTGGCCCCGTGAGATCTTCCCGCTGACTGGTCGGACAGTCCACCCCAGGAGCCTTTTCTGGAGGTCGGCCCATCCGGAGAGACTCCTCCGGTGGGTGGGCGTTTGGCTCTGTTTTCTCGTCAGTGATCTCTCGTTACTTTGGATTAATGGGTCCTCAACATAGTCTCCCAAGGTTACGTTCTCGAATGTTCCCGATCCATTCCCGATGCGTTCGTTGTCTCACCCGGGGGAAGTTCCCTGAAGAGAAAGGCGATTCACTTCACCGTGCGCCGCCGCCTCCTTCTTCTGAGGGCTATTCGACCAGTCCCTCGAGCAAAGAGAGGCTGTGGTCGTTACTCCATTTATTTTGTGGTTCCCAAAAAAGATGGGTCCTTCTGCCCAATTCTTGATCTCAAGGATGTACATCGATGTCTACGGGTGCCACGATTCCGAATGGAGACGCTTTGCTCCGTGATCCAGATGGTATGCGGAGGCGAGTTCCTCGCCTCTCTAGATTTTGCGGAAGCTTACTTCCACATTCTCATCAGAGATGACCGACAGTGTTTCCTACAGTACTGGGTCATCACTTCCAGTTTTGCAGTACTGGGTCATCACTTCCAGTTTTGTGCAATGCCCTTCGGCCTGGCCTCGGCTCCGCACACCTTTTCCAAGATTATGGTAGTGGTTGCAGCAGCTCTGCGCAAACGGGGAATCCGAGTGCATCCTTACCTGAACGACTGGTTGATTTGGGCAGACTCCCTGTTGGAAGCACGTCAAGCAGTGGCTCAAGTAGTTTCTTTCCTCCAGAATCTCGGATGGGTGCTCAATATGTCCAAGAGCCATCTTCATCCATCCCAGCAACTAGAGTTTCTAGGAGCCCACTTCGACACCGTGCAGGGGAAAGTCTTCTTGACACACGAGCGGCTTCTCAAATTCACGGGCTTGCTTTGTTTCTTCTTCAGACAGCTCTGAGGGTCTGGGATTACCTTCAAGTCCTGGGGTCCGTGGCAGCCACTATTGAAGTCGTGCCTTGGGCCAGAGCACACATGAGGGAGCTTCAGAGGTCTCTCCTTTCACGCTGGTCACCTGTGTCCGAAGTCTGACATATGGCTTCCGCTCCTCCCGGAGACTTGATGCAGCCTCCAGTGGTGGCTGGCGCCCTGTCATCTCCTCATTGGGTCCTAGTAACAACAGATGCGAGTCTCTACAGGTGGGGTGTTCTCTGCCTGCATCAGTCGACGCAGGGTACTTGGTCGATTCACGAAGCGCACTGGTCCATAAAGCGCAAGCGTTTCGCTTCGCAATGCGACAACACAACAGTGACATATATCAACTGCCAAGGGGGTACCATGTCTCTAGGTGTAGCCAGGGAAATGTCCCTTCTCCTTCCCTGGGCAGAGGCACATCTGCAGACTCATCTGACATCTGCAGGGACAATCCGGCTCTTTACTCGCTTACGGCCTGGCTCTTGAATGCCACTGCCTAAGCAAGAAGGGTAACTCAAGTCGCGTGTTTGCGACCCTTCTGAAGACGTGCAGCCCGTTGACTTCACTAGAGTATTCCCACGTTTGGTAAGTCTTCGAGTCCTGGTGCGTGTGGCACCGTATCTCTCCTTAGAGGTCGGGAATCCCAAATATCCTTACCTTCCTCCAGGACGGCCTAGATAAAGGTTTAGCCTTGGGTCTCTTCGGGTTCAAGTAGCGGCATTAACTTGTTTCAGGGGCCCTGTTGGGGGGTCACTCTATAGCGTCCCATGTGGATGTGTCCCGTTTCCTTAAAGCAGCTAAGGTAGTCTGACCACCAGTTTGCCCTCCGGTGTCAACATGCGATCTGTCCCTCATCCTAAAAGCCTTGATGCAGGCGCCTTTTGAGCTGTTTAAGCACATCACATTGAGAGATTTGATGCCTTAAGTGTTTCTAGTAGCGATAACTTCGGCACGAAGGGTATCCGAAATACAAGCACTTTCATGCAGGGATCCCTATCTTGCCTTCTCGAAAGGAGGAGTTTTCTTGTGTACTGTTCCTTTGTTCCTTCCAAAAGTGCTTACGCCTTTTCATATCAATGAGCCAATTTTCCTACCCTGTTTTTCTGAGGATCAGTGTAAGGGCGAGAATAAGGGACTCCGTTCTCTGGATCTTGGCAGGATTCTTTGTAGGTATCTTCGGATGGCAAATCCTTTCCGTACCTCTAATCACCTTTTTGTGCTTTTTGCGGGACCCCGTAAGGGTCAACCTGCTTCCAAACACACGATCTCTCGCTGGTTGCGGTTAGCAGTTGAATCTGCATACATCCTTAAGGGAAAATCTGTCCCTCTCAGTCTTCGGGCGCACTCTACGTAAGCGCAAGATACATCTTGGACAGAGCGCTCTCACGTTCATCCTCTTGATATCTGCAGGGCGGCCACCTGGTCCTCCCTGTCCACCTTTGTGCGTCATTATTGGCTTGATATTCAATCTCAGGAAGAGGCACAGTTCGGGGCAAAGATTGTCTCGACGGCCGTATTTTCCCACCCAAAGAGCAGTTATCTTGGGTACTTTCCGCTTGTCTGGACTGGTCTAGCAGGATGTACTGGAAGGAGACATTTTCACTTACCGTTTAATTTCCTTTCCTGGAATCCTGCTAGACTAGTCCAGGACCCTCCCTATTCTGGATATCGGGTTCAGAGGTGTATTGCTTAGGAGCCAAGACTTTGCAGTGGAGCGTTATCGACTCTCGTACATAGTATGGTTGCTATTTTCCTTACTTTTTGGTTCATGGTTACATCTGTTTGAGTATGGCTTTTTACAATACTGGAGCACCCTCTACTGGGTTCAGCTGCATATTACCAGGGAACAGCCAATCAGGCTGCTGGTAGTTTTTTTTTCTATTTATCTGTTTTCAACATCTGCTGGTAGGGGGACTAAACGCGCTTGTCTGGACTGGTCTAGCAGGATTCCAGGAAAGGAAATTAATGGTAAGTGAAAATTTCCCCTTTTACTTTGAGGGTGGGGATCTTAGGGGTTTGCAATTTTACTTCGGGGGGTGGGGGGTATGTTGGGAGAGGTATTTTGCTTTTGGGGGAAGGCAAAGGAGAAACGTCAGATCGGGGTTTTTTTTGTTGTTGCTATACTGGCCGCTTTAATGGGACACTTTAAGATGCCTGCTGGGCAGAAAAATAATGCCAGCTTTGAGCTGCTGTTTTTTTTCCAGGAGTAATGTAGCTTATGCTGTTCAGTGCAAGCTGGGTTGTTAGATTTGCTGCTAAATGAGGTGTTTTGGGTGCTTTGCATCTCATCATGAAGCAATGCGTATTGCAACAAACTGTGTGTTATAGCAAACACATGATTTTGCCCTTTAATGTGTGATATAAAAGGCAAAAATCATGTGTTATTCCCTTAATGTGTGTTAGTAACTACCTCCCCCCCCCATGTTACATAAAAACATAAGATATGCCATTCTGGGTCAGGCCAAGGGTCCATCAAGCCCAGTATCCTGTTTCCAACAGTGGCCAATCCAGGTCACAAGTACCTGTCAGGTTCCCAAAAAGTATCCAGATTGCATGCTGCTAGCCCAGTGAGTAAGCAGTGGATTTCTTCCTGTCTTCTTTAATAGTGGTTTATGGACTTTTACTCCAGGAACTTGTCCAAACTTATTTTTAGTTCAGCTACACTAACTGCTTTTACTAGATCCTCTGGTAATGCATTCCAGAGTTTAATTATGCGTTGAGTGAAAAAATATTTTCTCCGATTAGTCTTAAATGTGCTATATTGTAGCTTCATTTCGTATCCCCTAATCTTGCTACTTTTTGAAGGAGTAAAGAACCTGATATACATTTACCCATTCTACTCTATTCATTATTTAATAGACTCTATCATATCTCCACTCAGCTGTCTCTTTTCCGAGCTGAAGAGCCCTAAACCTTTAAGCCTTTCCTCACAGAGATACCCTTCCATCGCGTTTACCATTTGTGTCGCTCTTCTCTGTACCTTTTCTAATTCTGCTATATCCTTTTTAAGATATGGCAACCAGAATTGCACAAGAGTCAAGGTGTGGTTGCACCATAGAGTGATACGGAGGCATTATAATATCCTTTGTTTTATTTTCCATGCCATTCTTTGATTGCTAGTATTCTATTTGCTTTCTTGGCCGCCACTGCACACTGAGCAGAGGGTTTCAACTTATTATCCATGATGACGCCTAAATCTTTTTCTGGGTGGTGGTTCCTAATGAGGAACTTTGTATCGTGTAACCGTAGTTTGGGTGTTCTTCCCTAAATGCATAACTTTGCATTTGTTCAGGTTAAATGTCATCTACCATTTTCCTAAAGCTGCGAGAGTTAAAGAAAAAGTTCCAGCCTCGAATTGGAATGTTACAAGATGCTCAAGGTTCTATGTTGAATGACGCTGAGAAGATCAAGAAAAGGTGGAAGGAATATACAGAGTTTTTATATGATAAAGGTCAAGTGGACCAACAGCCGTTTCAACCTGTACCTTATGATCGGGAACCATTGGTGATGAAAGAAGAAGCTGAAGCAGCATTGAAAGCCTTATCAAAGAACAAAGCACCAGGCATTGATAGCATTCCCATAGAAGTATTACAGCAATCTGATGCAGCTGTTACCGTGTGTTTATACCAATACTAAAGAAAGGTGATCCAACTGACTGTGGAAATTATCGCACAATCGCTCTGATCCCACATGCCAGCAAGATTCTACTGAAGATTATTCAAAAGAGACTACAACCATACCTGGAACAAGAACTACCTGAAGTGCAAGCAGGGTTCAGTAAAGGGCGAGGAACGAGAGACATCATTGCGGATGTGAGATGGATCCTTGAAAAGACTAAAGAATACCAAAAGGATATCTATTTGTGCTTTATCGACTATAGCAAGGCTTTTGACTGTGTAAACCATGAGAAACTCTGGGCCACATTAAGAAGCATGGGTATACCAGAACACCTGTTCGTACTCTTGCACAATCTGTATATTGATCAAGAAGCAGCAGTTCGAACGGAACAAAGAGAAACAGAATGGTTTAAAATAAGCAAAGGTGTAAGAGAAGGCTGCATACTTTCCCCCTACCTGTTTAATTTATATGCAGAACAAATCATCAGAGAAGCAGGATTGTATGAAGACAACAGAGGTGTGAAGATTGGTGTAAGAATCAACAACCTTCGTTATGCTGATACCACCACATTACTGGCTGAAAGTGAAGATGATCTGAAACATTTGCTTCTCACAATCAAAGAACATAGTCTCAAAATGGGCCTGCACCTTAATGTAAAGAAGGCAAAGATCATGATAACTGGCATAATCAACAGGTTCATCGTTGAAGGAGAAGAAATTGAAATCGTGAACAACTTTAACCTACTTGGATCAACTATCAATAAAGAAGCAACAAGCAGACAAGAAATCAGACGACGCATTGCTCTTGGCAGAATGGCTATGAAAGACCTAGATAAGATTCTCAAGAGCAGAGATGTCTCCATACAAAGATTCGACTTACTCAAGCCATTGTATTTTCAATAACATCATATAGATGTGAAAGCTGGACAGTGAAAAAGATAGATAGGAAGAAAATTGATGCCTTTGAATTATGGTGCTGGCGGCGAATACTGTGTATACCATAGACTGCCCAAAGAACAAACAGGTCGGTACTAGAGGAGATCAAACCTAAGCTTTTTTAGAAGCTCAGATGACAAGACTTCGACTTTCATACTTTGGACACATCATGCAAAGAGAGAGATCATTAGAGAAAGACATCGTGCTTGGCAAGATAGGTCAACGCAAAAGAGGAAGGCTAGCAATGAGATGGATCGATACAATAACAGCAGCTACGGGTACCAGTCTGTCAACAATGAGCCGCCTGACTGAAGACCGAACACAATTTAGGATGGCTATCCAGAGGGTCGCCATGAGTCGACTCCAACTCGACGGCACTTAACAACAACAACAACAACCATTTCGACACCCAGTGTCCCAGTCTATCAAGGTCTTCTTGCGGTTCTTTACAATCTTCTTGTTTTAAGAATTTTGAATAATTTTGTGTCGTCTGCAAATTTGATCACCTCACTCATTATTCCTATTTTAAAGTCATAAATATGTTAAAAAGCAACGCCCAGCAAAGAACGCTGGATTCTCTGTGGACAAGCAGCGATGAAGTCCTCACGTATGGGTGACATCACCGATGGAGCCCTGCGTGGGAACGCTCTCCAGCTTCCATTGGTTCAGCATCTTCAGCATAATTGAGCAGCGAGCAGCACGCTTACTGAGAGTTTATTTTAGGTATCCTGGACGGACAGTAAGGCCTGGTGAGAAAGAGTTGGAACCTAATCCCCAAACAGCTGTTGGCGTACTGTCTGGCTGAAGATACTGTCCCTTTGGGGAAAACCCATCCAGACAGTAATGCAATGTAAATGGGTGGACTGAAGACCATGTTGCAGCCTGCAGATCTCATCTATGGAGACCGAGCATTGAAAGCTTTTAGGAGGCTCCACCATGCATGCACGCTTGCCTTCCTACCTGCCGTGGTGCCATCTTCTCCAGTCTTTGTTTTCTGCAGAGCCCTTTAGACATATCTCTGCCTCCAGCAGCAAGCGTATCATTTTTTCCCTCCAGGGAGTTGGATTTTCTCAACATTTCATTACCTGCCTGTCTGTAGTTTCGACTTACCACTGCTGCTCGTCGTTGGTGATTTTTTTTTTTCCTTTTTTGTTTATCTCTACCATTTACCATATACCATTTACCATCATCGAGCTGTTCGACCTCACAATGTCCATGTTCCCGTACATGTCCCAAAAGCCAGCCAGCAGTTATAAGAAGTGCACCAAATGTGCCTTGACCATTTCTGTCACCCACCGGCACAATTGATGACTTCAGTGCTTGGGTCCCAACCACCAGCCCTCTTTTTGTAACTTGTGTCTGCAGATGATAGGGAGGAGCCTTAAGGGTCGGGGAAAGCAGAGGAAGTCCCTCTTTGGGCCTTCTGATTCAGCCTCTTTGTCGTCATCGGTCCAGGTGACCCCGCAGTGTTCCGTTTAGGCATCAGCATCAAGGGCTGCCCGAGTGCACTTGGAAGCAAGGCAGCCCTTGGTAGACTTTCAGGAATCAAGGAAGAACTCCGCGTCAATACCGTTGACGTCGAAGGGGGTTTCTGAGCCTCTGGATAAAACCGTGCATCGGCATCAAAGTCCTTCCCGATGTGACACAGGAAGTGATGGCTGGGAATGGCCCGCCAAGGTACCCTGGTGGGAGGACTTGTTCCCCAGAGTTTAGGAGGGACACTATTCATTCCCTGATGTCCCTACCATCGGTGATTCCCTGAGAGGGGTGCCAGAGTCTGTGGCCAAGGTGGTACTTTCTGCTCTGCAGCCTTTGGAAACAGCAGTCTAGGAGGAGCGCTTCTGGGCCTTGAGGCTCAAATGGTGGTGGTGCTGGCCAAGCAACAGGTAGCATCTTTGGTGCCGGGGGCATCGTCACCATAGGTCATGCAGCCAATTTTTGAGACCCATGCGCTGCTCGTCAACGTAGCTGCATCGCGGCATTGATCAGAATAGACACTGGTCCCCATGGGTACTATTTCCCCCTCAAGTGTATTGGGGTCCGATGCCCCAATAGGACTACAGAAGCGCTCAGTGCACTACCGGTCCTATTGACGCTCTGCCTCTGCGCAGTCAGAGGGGGTGCCGGGAGGTGGCCTGCCTATACTTCTGCCTCCTTTTGTAGTCAGACCCATGGCTGAGAAACAGAGTTGGAATCAGGGGTGTCGGAAGTCTAGTCTGGAAGACATGTCCTTCCAGGACTTTGTCAGGGATATGGCCAGCCAATCCCATTTTCCTTGGAAGCAGAAGACAAGCCCAGGGCTGAGGAACTGGAGATCCTCCAGTACTCTTCAGCCCCCAAGGAGATTGATGTTGCCAGTGTACCAGTTCTTGCAGAGGTTGTAAATGCGAGTGTTGGAGAACCCGCTCATGATAAGCTCTGTCAGCAGGCAGCTGGACTCAGTGTACTGGGTTCAGAAGTCCCTGGGGTTCAAGAAGCCTCGGCTCCTGTACCACTCCTTGGTGGTGGAGTCTGCCATGAAGTGCATCAAGAGTAATAAGACTCGCTCTTTGATGCACCCAGGCAGGGAGACACGGCCTTGGACTCTTTTGGCAGGCGGTGCTTCCAAACCTAGTGGCCAGGGTCTTTATGTACCAACTATACATGAACATGTTCTTGAAAGACATGCTAGATCTGGCTGAGTTTGTCCCGCTCATAATCCCTGAGCGGCTCAACTCCTTTCATGCCCTGCTGGGCCACAGCAAGGACTGCTCTTAGTTTATGGTCTGGGCAACTTATGATGCCTTTGAGTCCACCTGCAGGACGACTGCAGTGGGCATTGGGGCCCACTGGCTTGCTTGGCTCCAGCCCGCTGACTTGGAGCAGTGGGTACAGGATAAGTTAGTGGACATGCTATGCCAGGGCAAGAACCTCTTTGGGGAGCAGGTGGAGGCAAAAGCTGGTGATTATGGAGAAGCAGCATATCGCCTTTGCCAGGCCCTCAAGGAAGATTTCTAATCCTTCTCACAAAAGTACCAGGGGAAGACGACTTACTACCAGGTAAGTACTGGTACTTCCCAAGCCCCCAAAGTGCTCAGCCAAAGACTCGGGCTCCTCATCCACAGCAACAAGAGAAGCCCCAGAAGTCTCAGCCTTCCCCACAGCCAAAGCTGGGGGCAGGATTTTGACTGGTTGCTCTGGAGTGTAGCCAATCTGCCATCGACTGCAGGGGAAAACCCTCTAGTGGAGGAGGGGGAGCGGTTCATATTTTTTGCCCATAGGTGGCCTCTCATTATCTCAGATGCATGGGTGCTGCAAATAGTCCAAAACGGCCACATGCTGAACTTCGCCAAACTGCTGCCCACCCCCACAAATGACTATCCCCTTGACCCTCTGCACCATAACCTCATGCAGGGGAAGGTCTCTGCCCTTCTGGCTGACCCTGCCATAGAGCCTGTGTCTCGGGCTCAGGTCGGATGGTGTTTTTACTCCAGATACTTCGTAGTCCCTAAGAAGACAGGAGGGGGACTTATGGCCCATCTTTGACCTCCGAAACCTCAACACCTTCCTGTTGCAAGAAAATTTCAAAGCATTCTCGCAGGGGACTCTGCTCCATTACCTACTGAAAGACAATTGGCTATGCTCCCTGGATCTTAAGGATGCATAGAGGCACATACCGATTCATCTGACTCACAGGAAATACCTCGGGTTCATCCTGGGGGATCAGCACTTCCAGTACTGAGTACTTTCCTTTGGCCTAGTTTTAGCGCCTTGTGTCTTTATGAAGTGCCTTGTGGTGGTGGTGGCTGCTGACCTCCAAACTATGGGGATCTTCATCTTCTCCTACTTAGACAACAGGCTCATGAAGAACTCTACCCCGGAGGGGGTCCAACAGTCGACTCAGCTGACCATCCGGGTGCTCGAACTGTTGGGGTTCATGGTCAACTTCCCCAAGTCCCAACTTCAGCCCTCCCAACAATTGGAGTTCATAAGAGCCCTCCTTGACACCATTTGGCTTGGACTTTTCTTCCGCTGGATCGTCTGTAGAGGCTGACTGCCTAGTCCACAATACCCAGCAGAGGCATCAGATAATAGCTCGCAATTTGCTGAAGGTATTCTGTCATATGTCCTCGACAGTGCACATCACTCGCCTGTCGATGAGACAAGCTCAATGGACTCGGTACTCGGTGAAGATAAGCCACTAGCCACCTCTGGGACTGGGTGGTGGTCATCATTCCTCTGGTTCAGTCCCTGCTTGGTAGCTGTAACTGCAAAACTTGCTCAAAGGCTTCCCCTTTCAGACATCGCCTCCCCAGCAGACGCTGATGACTGATGCATCTAAGCTTGCCTTGGGGGGCTTACCTGGATGGCCTGTGCACTCGAAGCATGTAGTCCAAGGAGGAGAGTCTTCACCAGATCTGTTTTCTGGAACTCTGGGCCATAGCGTTTGACCTCCGTAGGTTCAGGGTCCACCTTGCTAACTAGATTCAGACCGACAATCAAGTGGCAATGTACTATGTCAGCATGCAGGGAGGCACGGACTCATATCTCCTATGTTGTGATGCAGTCCGCTTATGGAAGTTTGCCATTGCCCACGGGATGGAATTGAGTCACCTAGCTGCCCGGGGAACTGAATTTCCTGGCAGACCAATTGAGTCGTGTCCTCCGGCCACACGAGTGGACTTTGAGCAGACAGGTCACGGGCAGAATCTTTTGGGAGTAGGGTACCCACTTGATAGGTCTCTTTGCCACCCTGCACATCGTCTAGGTGGGCTAGTTCTCATCCAGAGTTGCATTGAGTGGCCAGCTAGCACCGTATGCCTTCCTCCTGCATTGGAGAGGGGGCCTGCTCTACGTGTTTCCTCCCATTCCTCTTGTGACAAAGATCTTGCTGAAACTCCAGGCCTGACCGGAGCATAATGATCTTCATCGTGCCGTATTGGCCCAGGCAGCTGTGGTTACTCCTGTTTCAGCTCTCTTGGCATGAGCCCCTATGACTGGGCTCCACCCCAGACCTTATCTTGCAGGAGGATGGGACCTTGCTACACTCCAGTGTCTGGTCCTTGACTCTCATGTTGTGGATGTTGAGCAGGTAGTTCTTTCGGAGCTTCACCTGCCAGAGAACATCACAGAAATCCTTCTGGCCTCCCATAAAGCTTTGATGAGGAGATCCTACGCATTTAAATGGAAGAGATTCTCCTTCTGGTGTGCTGACCAGGCCCTTGTCCCCTTCTCCTGAGCAGTGGACAAGTTGCTAGAGTACCTCCTGCACCTCTTGAAGTCAGGTCTCAAGTCCAATTCTGTCAGAGTCCACCTGAGCGCAATCGAAGAGTACCATTGCGGCTCGGAGGGGAAGTTTGTATCGGCTCAGCCCTTGTTGGTTCAGTTCATGTGGGGCTTGCTCCTCTCTAAGCCTCCTGTCAAGCCCCCGGTGGTGTCTTGGGACCGTAATGTGATTTTAGTACTACTCTTGTGGGCTCCCTTTGAACCGCTAGCTTCTTGCCCTTTGAAGTTCCTGACTTGGAAGGTCTTGTTCCTGGTGGTGATTATTCAGCACATCATGTCAGTGAGCTCCAGGTTCTAGTGGCTCACCCACCGTATACCACGTTTCATCACGATAGAGTAGTCTTGTACACTCATCCGCATTTCCTTTCAAAGGTGGTCTCTGCTTTCCATCTTAATCAGTCAATCGTGCTGCCTAGTTTCTTTCCTGGGCCTCTCTCCAAGAAGGGAAAGGTGGCGCTGTACATGCTGGACTGTAAGCGAGCTCTGATCTTCTGCCTTGAGTGGATGAAAGCCTACCCCCTGACATTAGGGCCATAGCCAACCAATATCAGTTCAGGAAGGCCCTCAAAACCCACCTGTTCCTCCAACACTTACCTGACAGCAATTGATCCTAGATATACCTTTCAGGAATTGACCCAATTTAGTTAAAAGACCTACATGCATTATCTGACTTTTATCTATCCTTCCAATGTAAATAGATTATGTATATAGTTAACCCTGTTTTCCAAGTTTATACTCCTGTTCGATGTAAACCTGACAGCTTGTTGTTATGGTCGTTAAGTTATAATGTAAACCGCACTGATGCTAAATAGCGCGGTATATAAGAAATTGTAATAAATAAATAAATAAATAAATACCAAAGGTCCATCCAATTGCTTTGACCCAGCAAGCTAGGGGCTGAGGTTTCCAAATGCACTCTGTCGATTTGGCTGGCAGATTACATCTCTTTCACTTATGCCCAGGCAGGACTCAGGCTTGATGGTTATGTGACGGTTCACAATGTCAGAGCTATGGCTGCATCTGTGGCCAACTTGCACGCAGTCTCCATGGAGGAGATCTGCAGGGCTGCAACATGGTCTTTAGCCTACACATTTACATCGCATTACTGTCTGGATGGGTTTTTCCAAAGTGACAATATCTTTAGCCAGGTCGTACTCCGGCATGTATTTGGGGATTAGGTTCCTACTCCTCACCAGGCCTTACTGTCCGTCCAGGCTGCCTAAAATAGACTTTCTCAGTATGAGTGATGCTTGCTACTGAATTATGCTGAAGATGTTGAATCAGTTAGGTTCCCACAGGGAACTACCTTGGCTATTCCTTTTGATTCTCCAGTTTTGTTTTGCTCCTGTTGGGCTTTTGGCCTTCTCTGTTTTCGGTAGCCTGTAGCTTGGGAGTCCCATACATGAGGACTTCATTCCTGCTTGTCCACAGAGAAAGCGTAGTTACTCACCTGTAACATGTGTTCTCCATGGACAGCAGGAATAAGTCCTTATGTATGAGTGACATCATAGACAGAGCCCCATGCGGAAACTCTCCCTAGCTTCCAGTGGAAGCTTTTGGGAGGCTCCACCCCGCATGCGTGCTGGTCTTCTCACCTGCCGTGGTGCCATCTTCTCCAGTATAATATCAAAGCTGTATCAGAAGCAACTCCTTGAGGAGATGGGAGGGTTGTGAGGACTTTTTACTGCTGTCCAAGGAGAACAAGTTCTCACAATCCTCCCATCTCCTCGGAGTTGTCTTCTGCTAGTTTTGATATTATACTGGAGAAGGCAGTCGCACATGTGGGATGAGCCTTCCAAAAGCTTCCAATGGAAGCTGGAGAGCGTTTCTGCATGGGGTTCCGTTGGTGACATCACCCATATGTGAGGATTTATTCCTGCTGCTCATGGAGAACACCCTTCATAGGTGAGTAACTGGATATTACTACTACTACTGAGCATTTCTAAAGCGCTACCAGTTGTATGCAGCACTGTACAGACAAATAAATAAGAGACAGTCCCTGCTCATCGGAGCTTACAATCTAGTCAAGATATGGCCCGAGCATTGAATACCCAGGTTCAAAGTTCAGCTGCGACAGCTAGCAGCTTTATCAGCGCTAGCCATGGCAGATTAATTCCCCCCCCCCCTATAATACCCAAAATATTCTAGAACAATGAATAGTGAGTCAAAAAGTCAAAAACTGCTAGAAAAAGATGCCAGAAAAGGCATTCCTAAAAACTGAAAAGGTGTTGCCTTATACAAATGCCATCAGAACAGAAATTTAGGAGCAATAAACAGGAACGTAATTAAACATAAGGAACATGGGATAGGAGGAAATGTACTATTGTGGATTAGGAACTGGTTGAAAGATAGAAAACAGAGACTAGGGCTATATGGCCAATTTTCTCAGTGGAGAAAGGTGAAAGCGTAGTTACTGGCATTGAATATCCAGGTTGGCCAGATAGCACGTTAGCTGGTTAGTCAAAGAATTGAAAGTTAAGTGAGACTTTCAGGTGTCTGACCTTTGCTGCTTTGGGATAGCTACCTAGTGGCAGAATATTGCCACTAGCCGGTTATGCCCGGGTGCCACCTGTCCTCTGCCCCCAGAACGCCCTGATGCTTGCCGGCTAGCATTGGGACGTTTAGGGGCCAAAAACACAGTAGTAGGCAAACTGCCTAAATGCCTTTGAATACCACCCCCATGTTTATATTCTTTTTAGCATAGCAACTTCTTGGTTTAAAGCACTTGGTCACTATCTTGGAGTGGAGGAGTAGCCTGATGGTTTGAGCACTGGCTTGGGAACCAAGAGACCAGGGTTTGAATTCACTAGCACTCCTTGTGGCCTTGGGCAAGTCACTTAACCCTCCATTGCTCAGAAAAATCCACGTTATCAATGTCCCTGTTTAATATATACTATCAAGTTTGTTACAATGTGAACCGCTGTGACTGAAATAATAAAACAGTATAAAAAGCCTGTTATATAAAGAAAAATAAATAAATAGAGTAATATTAATTTTTAGGCAAATGATACTACTTCACTGCCTTCTGCAGGTAAATTTCAGGAACTGCTGACCATAAGAATTAAATATGTTCTAAATTCGAGAGATTCTTTTGACTAGGAAGTCAACTCTCTGCACTTCTGATGTCTCAAAAGCTTCTGCTACAACCCAGACCTCCCATATGCACAAGCAGGACCATACCTAGCCCTGTGCGAGTGGTGCAGCAGCACAGGGCGCAAAGGCTTAAGGGGCACATTTTAGCTGCCTTCCGTTGCCTGCCGCCACCACTTTTTCTTCTCTCAGCGGCGGCAGGCAAAGGCAGGACAGCTAAAATGCGCCCCTTAAGCCTTCTCGCCGGCATGCTAAGCAGATCTTTCCCTCCCTGCAGGGAGGGACAGATCTGCTTAGCATGCCGGCAACTTGCACATCGGGCGCACCTCTTCTCTCCTGCTGCGGGGGGTGGGGGGGCATGCCCGCTGTGCAAGTTGCACAGGGCGCGATCTTCACTTGGTACGTCCCTGCCCACAGGTCTGTGTAGAAATATCATCTTAAGCTGTTAATTAATTTCCTACCTTAACCCCCTTGCACAAACTGCTGTTGCATGCAGAGAAGATTTCTATAATAAATTCTGCCCCAGTATTCTAGCCACAGCCACTGGACAAATATTCAGTTCTGGGGCCCTATTTAGGCCCTGGCTCTGAATATCTGGGTTGCCCGGATTGCTGTGAAGCTAACTGGGCAGTGGCGATATTGAATTGCTGTCTGTTTATCGCCGGATGCCCCCTCCCCCTAGAATTCCTCGGAACTAACCAGTTAGCATTGGGGTGTGCAGCAGCGGCACTCATGGATATTCTGTGGCAGTAATTGTATTAGCTTGACGGAAATCTCGAACTAGGGGATTAACATGCTAACCGTATTGATCTCTCTTAATATAGGGCCCTTTGTTTTTGATGAGGAATGTTGTACAAAGCACTATTAAAGACTGTAGGTGTCTTTAGCTATGTAGCCTTGTTTTGGCGATGTTTAAAGAGATCTGTTCCTCTAACCTCCAACTGGATGTTGTCTGAGGTATAGGGACAAGATATGGCACTTTAATACTTAACTACAGGTCTTGATAAATTTTGTGTGGACTTAGGAGCCAGGCCAAAATCTTAGGTGCCAATGTTTGTGACCTCTTCCTCACCCCCCCTCCCGTTCTCTCGCGCCGCTCTCATGTTCTTGTGAGACTAACACCAGAGTTCCTACACTATGCATCGTCTTTAGATAATACAAATGTCTGTGGTTGTGTGGTGCTATGGTGGTATGCCTGTCTCTGTGTGGTATGTGGCAGTGGGTGCCTTTGTATGGGTGGGGTGCAGGGCTGCAGTGCATATGTGTATGTGCTGCAGAGCTGGTGAGCCTCTTTGTGTAGTGCAGAAGTGTGGGTTGCCTGTGTGTGTGTATGCGATGTGTGGTGCAGAGGTGAGGTGTTTATGTATGAATGTGTGTGGTGGCTCTGTGTGTGTTTGTCATGCAAAGTTGGTGTGCGTATAGTAGTATGGAGGTGGGGTGCTTGTATGTATGTTCACCCTTTAGCATTACAATTTTTGTCCTCCATCTTGGATTCTTCCCTCCAAATTTAAACCACTTTCCAATCTCTTTTCTCCTTCCAGACTCTCTTCCCCTCTCCCTTTCCCCTTCCTCCAGCACTCTCTCCGCTGCCCTTCATTCTCCCATCCTCCTTACTTTTTTTTTTTTTTTTTTTTTTTAAAGTACTGCCCTTTTACATTTTTGCTGCCTCATTCCCCTATCGCCTTTTTTTTCCTCAAGGCTCTTATCCCCATGGGTTCTCTGCTGCTTTGGACTTCCCCTCCTCTTCTACCCTCGGGGATCTGATCTCCCGCAGGCAGAAGAGGAGAGTTCTTTGCCATGAACGGGGCTTAGATGAGCAGATAGACCGCGGGGATCCGTTCCCTCACGGTCTGCTGTATCTAAGCCCTGATCGCCGCAAAAATCGCTCCTGTTCTGCCTGTGGGGATCTGATCTCTCATGGACAGAACTGGAGCGATCTTTGCTGCGATCATATTTAAAAAAATAAATAAGTAAAATAAAATAGGGGGAGTGTAGCAAATCCCAGGTCACCATGTGTAAAGTCTGGTTGACATAGCAACCTCTGGCACCTTGGCTTTGTCAAGCCCTACTTAACTATATCGGAAACAGACCAGAAAGCAATATAATTAAATACATCAGAAAATAAATGAGAAAGATTGAGGTCATGCCGTTCTATTTCTATCCATGACAAATACTTTTTAGTATTGTTATAATAAAGACTTTCAAATTTCAATCCTTGAGGGCCACAAACCACTTTGGTTTTCCGGAGATCTTTAAAGAAAATGCATATAGTGAGGCAAATCTTATCTTATGCATGTTCATTATAGATATTCTGAAATATCTGCTGGTTTGCAGACTGAATTTTGTGATACCTTTTATGTAAATTTAATAGAACTTCATGTCCCTGCATGCAATTCAGTAAACCCAGGAATTGACCAATCTGTTGGGTGAATCTTGAGCCAGTTGGCAACCTTATTTTTATTGTATGGATTTTAGTCTGCCGCATCTGCAGAGAATCTACTAAAAGGGAATACATGTGTTCTTTGTGGACAAGCATGGGAGATACATAAGAACATAAGATATGCCCTGCTCTTTAGGATATATGTTGGAGGTTCATGAATCTTATTTGGGTTCCCTGCCCTCAAGGATTTCCTCATTGGATAAGAGGGTTGACTCTCTGTCCAGGACTGTTTCAGCCATTATGAGGGACGCAGAGTTCGCAGTGGAAGACTGAGGTCTTGGAGAATGTCTAAGAGCAGGAACCGGAGAATTTCTTAATTTTCCTAAGGTTCCATCTTTTTCACCTATGGAACTTTTTAAGAAGTTTTTGGTTAATGTGTTAAAAATTCCAGTGAAATCAGTTCCTCCAATATCTAGAGCCTATTATCTGTCTTCTGCTAAGATTTATCAAGTTGGTCAGGGTCAGGGTTTAAATTTGTCATCTGCTCTGTACTGTGATAATTTGAATCTTGCTGGTTTTCTGGAGCAGTTGGGGTCTGACCCTGGGGTGACCGCAACATTATTGGTAACTCTAGCGATGGACATTGACCGGGATTGGATCCTTAAAATGTAATTTCAATCATCCATCAAAGAGTTTATAGGTTCTCTTATTCAAAATTTTCCTGATGTTTCTAGGGCCACACAGAAAAGGCGAAAGCAATTTTTAGTTCTTAAACATAGGAGTTCTGCAACTGGGTGGGTTTTCCATATAAGTGCCTCATCAAATTGGCTGGGTCTAATTATATATTTCTTGATCGCCAACAGTTGTCAACTTTTCTTTCTTCTAAGCTTGCGGATTTTCAACCTCCCTCTATAGAGCCCTCTTAAATCAAGCCCTGCACCGGTGGGTGAGAGAACTGGGTTAAGGTAATCTCCTTTGTCTGCTTGAATGCCTATATCAATCTGTTTCCTTTGTATTGTGTATACTTCCCCTCATGTTCTGGACTTGTGGGGGGCAAGCGTTGGTTGGTTTTCTTTTGTTTGGATAATATATTATCAGCTATTATATAAATTTTTCTCCAGAAACTAGCAGGAAGTCAGTCCTCTTATATGGGTGACGTCAGTGCCGATGGAGCCCTCGCGGAAGCATCCCCCCAGTTTTCAAAGAAAGCCTTTGGGAGATGCCACGTCACATGCATGGTACCCTTCCTGCCCAAGGGTGCCATCTTGCTCAGTCCCCTTTTTTCCATGGAGCCATTCAGATGTCTGGTCTTCCCTCAGAAAAAGTTGATATTTCTTGACCTGAGTTTCATACTCTCTCTGGTAGTGCACTGGTACTCTTCCTGCAACCCGAGCTTGCTGTCTCCAGCATCAAGTCTGAGGTTCCTACCTTTTTTTTTTTTTTCTTTTTCTTTTGGCGCCTTTGCGCCCTTTTTTCCAAATGGCAGTACCTTGGGTCTTCGACCTTGCTGGGGTAATTTTTCCCCCCATGGCTACCAGTGGGTTTGAGAAGTGTGATTGGTGTGCCAAAATCATGTCCATTACTGACACACACGACTGCTGCCTATGCTGCCTAGGGCCGGACCCCCACTCCATAGCATCCAGTCTTTGTAAAAAGATGTTCACCAGGTCCTCAAGCTGCCAGCAGCAGCACGATAAGTTTTTTTGCCAGAATCCCCAGTACCTCCGAAGGCCAAGGCCTCCTCTGAAGCCAGGGAATATCAGGGCACCCTTACAGACCCCGATCGATGCTGTGGCTCCTCAAAAAGGGGGTCTCCCTCAAGAAAACACAAGAAGAAGAAAACCTCGAAGGCGGCATCCTTGGATGACTCTAACAGGTCTGGTAAGCTCAGAGCCAAGTCCTGCAATCCTAGATGCCCGTCTGAGGGATTGGAGCCAAGGTCCCCTGTAAGGAGTTGACCGCAGATCGGCCTCAGTCGCTAGAACCTATCCTCACTGAGGATTCCCCCTTGGGGAACCGACGCTGGACCAGAGTTCCTCTGTGCCCGTGCCGATGGCTGTGGAGCCTTCTGGACTCAAAACCAGAAAGGCGGCCCTGGAGCGCAGTCTGCCTGCCTTAATGGACTAGCAGTGGGCGCTGTTGTCCAGTACCACTAGTTCCTCCACCCAGACTACCAGGCCATCGACATCCATGGAGGCTGAGCCGATCCTCGAGATCATTCCGCCTCGAGTTGATCCTTGGCCGAGGTCTCAATCTGGTTCCCGTTCTATGGGACCGAGGTCCTCCCCAGCTAGCGTACATGGCACCAGCCACGGGGCCTCCGAGGGACATGGATGAGGCTCAGGCCCAGAGCCTGCAGGCCACCCTTCCCTCGAGTCTTTGACTGATTATTCAGAGTGGGAGACAGAGGATGAGGAGTCACCGGGACACCCTTCGCCACCGCAGCGTCCCATATGACTTCCCTCCTTCGGAGCCCCGGCGTCGATACCTGCCCGAGGACATGCCATTCCTCGACTTTGTGAGGGACATGTCTAAGGCCCTAGTATTCCCGATGGAGTTGGAGGAGGACCCTTGGATGGAGGAGCTAGAAATCCTCCAATACAAGGCCCCTCCAATGGAATCACTCACAGTACCCATTCCACCCATCCTGGCATGGTTAATGCTCCATATGTGGGAGACACCAGCATCGGTGCCAGTTGTGAGAAGGTGGCGCGGCTTGACGCGATGTACCAGGTCCACCGGAACCTGGGATTCCAGAAGGCAAACTGCCGCACAACTCCATGGTGGTGGAGTCGGCCATGCATCAGCTGAAGAGCCAGAAGACGCATTCGTCAGTGCCCCCAGGTAGGGAGGCCTGCACCTTGGATGTCCTAGGCAGAAAGTGCTACCAGGGTTCGATGATCATCAGCTGTATCAAGGCCTACCAGCTGTACATGGGCATCTACTTGAGCTACTTGAGTGATCTGGTGAAGGAGCTCGCCAGGTTCTCGGCTGGTCTCTCCAAGGAACCCCTGTAGCAGTTCAAGAACCTGGCCAAGGCCATTCATGAGTGCTCCAAATTTGTCTTGGACAGTCTATGACGGCTTCAGGTTGGTGACCTGAGTAGCTGTGGCGAGCATTGGTGCCCGATTCCAGGCTTGGCTACAGTCGTCTGACCTCGAGCAATAGGTTCAGGACAAATTGGTCGATGTCCCATGCCAAGGAGAGAATCTCTTTGGCAAACCCATGACAGAAAAGGCTGCCGAGCTGGTGACAGAGTTTATGACGAGGACCGAGCTCTCTAAAAGTACCGCTGCCCCTCCCTGATGGAAGGGCTCGCGTAAAAAGACCTTCTACCCAAGGAAAGGGGCTGCTTACAAAAACTACCCACATTTTCAAACCTCCCCAGCAGGGTCAGCACTCTCCAGGTGAAGGGACATGGGCAAGGCTCTCGTAAGCAGAAGGCTCCCAACCCCCAGGCATTAACTCTAGCCAGCCAGGGGGGAGCTTTTGACTTCTTGGGCATAGCTCTTGACCTCAAGGAGGTCAGCAGCCCACAGGGGGATGTCTAATCCACTATGCCCAAAGGTGGCCAGCCATCACCACCGATTCCTGGGCACTCCAGGTGGTCAAGGAGGGCTACCTCCTCTATCTGGCTCAGACACCTCCTTCTTTCTTCCCGGGAGAGCCCTCCAGGTCTCCCCTCCTTAATGAAGGAACTTGCAAGTCTTCTCGAGGACAGGGCGGTAGAACCAGTACCCCAACATTTCAGGAGTAAGGGGTTCTACTCCAGATATTTCCTCATACCAAAAATAACAGGGGGCCTAAGGCCCATCCTGGACCTGCGCAACCTAAACAGGTTCCTGGTGAGGGAGAAGTTCAAGATGCTCTCTTGGGACAATGCTGCCCTACCTCCAGCAGGGAGATTGGCTCTGCTCCTTAGATTTGAAGGATGCTTATACCCACATCCTCATCCACCCCAACCACAGGCAGTACCTTCGCTTCATGGTGGGGTGTGGCCACTACCAGTACAGGGTACTACTCTTCGGCCTAGCATCCGCCCCCAGGGTCTTCACCAAATGTCTGTCTGTCTAGTGGCTGCCTTCCTCCATCTCCAGGGGGTGTTTCTTCCTCTATATGGATGACTGGCTCATAAAAGGAGGCACGGCCGCAAAGGTGCAGCAGGCCACCACATGCATCATCCAAGTTCTGTAACATCTGGGGTTTGTGATTAAACTACCCTAAATCCCACCTTCTCTCGACAGTGTCTGGAATTCATAGGAGCAAAGCTAGACACTCTCTGGGTGAAGGCCTTCCTCCCCATGGACCAATCCAACTGTCTCAGGGCACTGGTCATAGACGTACAACACCATCCCTCAGTGTCAACTCGACTTCTGCTGTGCCTTCTCAGGCACATGGCCTCCATGATCTATGTCACCCGTCTGCACATGAGGGCCGCTCAGTGGTACCTTCGAGACCAGTTGACACAAGCCACAGGCCATCTCCAGGACAGATTCTGTGTTCCACCAGCTGGTGGAATCTCTGACTTAGTGGCAAAACTCCGATCACCTCCAGGCAGGAGTGCCCTTCCAAACCCCCAGCTCTCTGAGTGTCCTCACTACTGACACCTCCCTGCTGGGATGGGGAGCCCCCTGCGAAGAACTTTGCACCCAGGGCAGCTGGTCCCAGGCAAACAGCAGCCAGCAGATCAACCTCCTGGAGCTCCGGGCGATATATCTAGTCCTCTGTGCATTCTGCCACCGCCTGGGGCACCAGCCAGTGCTAATCCAAACAGACGACCAGGTGGCAATGTTCTATATGAACAAGCAGGGGGCACAGGGTCTCGCACCCTCTGCCGTGAAGCGGTGACACTGCCCTTATGCAGTTCAACAGGGCATACTCCTGCGGGCAATATATCTAAGAGGCCAGGACAACACCCTGGTGGACAAACTGAGCAGGGTCCTCCAGCCGCACGAGTGGCAGCTGGATCCCAGCATAGCCAACTGTCTCTTCTGGCTCTGAGGGACCCCATGGGTGGACCTCTTTGCTAGCCCAGACAACTACCAGTTGCCACACTTCTGCTCCCGGCAGCCCCACCCCTCCAGGGTGGCAGCAGGTGCGTTTCTCATTCAGTGGTCGGAAGGTCTCATGCCTTTCCACCTATGACACTGATTGCCAAAACACTGTTCAAGGCTCTTCATGACAAAGCCTTATTGATCCTGGTGGCTCCTCAGTGGCCCAGGCAGCCATGGTTTCTGCTGCTCCTTCAGCTGTCAGAGACTCCAGTCCCACTGGGGAGATCCCCAGGGCTTCTGTCTCAAGAGGAGGGCCCTCTCCTGCACCCCAACCTGGGGTTCCTATCACTGACGGTGTGGCTGCTGAAAGGGTGACTCTACCCCTTTCAACCTCTTGGGGGAAGTGGAAGAGATCCTGCTGGCCTCCCGCAAAGCTTCCACCCGGGGAGCTTACGCCTTCAAACGGCACAGGTTCTTGATCTGGTGCACGAACCAAGGGGTGAACCCGTTCTCCTGCCTGGTGCAGTTGGTACTGCAGTACCTTTGTCATCTCTTGCAATTCGGGCTCAAATCAAACTCTGTCAGAGTACACCTCAGCGCTCTGGTGGCGAATCACCACCCGGTGGAAGGCAAACCACTCTGTCCAACCTCCGGTGACCTGCTTCTTGAGAATGCTTCTGCTGTCTGTCCGCCCTCCTGCGACCGAATAGGACCTCAAATAGTATTGGCGCAGCTCACTTGCCCACCATTTGAGCCTCTGTCTACCTGCCACCTGAGATACCTCTCGTGGAAGGTCGTATTCCTGGTGGTGCTCAAATACGCTCGCAGGGTCAGAAAGCTTCAGGCCCTAGTGGCAGAAACACCGTATACCAGATTCTACAAGAAGAGGGTCATGCTTTTTACGCACCACAAATTCCTCCCAAAGGTGACATCTTTCCACCTCAAACAGGCATTGGTGCTACCCACCTTCACCCCAAGGCCTCATTCCAGTAGGGCAAAGACTGTCTTTCACATCTTGGACTGTAAGAGGGCATTGTCTTTCTACATTCAGCATACCCAGGGCCACCGGACAGCTTCTTAGCTTTTTGTTTCCTATGACTCCAGTTGGCGGGGGAAGCGGTGACCAAAGGGACACTATCCACCTGGGTGCAGACTGCATTGCCCTCACCTATGAATGCAAGCAGGGCTTATGCTGGATGGCTGGATCATTGCACACTGTGTCAAGGCCATGGCGGCCTCTGTGGCAAACCTGCGCTTCATTCCTATGCTGGAGATCTGCCGGGCTGCCACCTGGTCTTCAGTTCACACCTTTGCAGCTCATTACTGGCTGGAAAGGGAGTCCCAAAGGGACAGCACCTTTGGCCAGGCCTTGCTCCGTAATCTTTTCAGGGTCTAGGCAACTCCTACCCTCCGATCATTCTGTGTTCAGGCCACCGGAGTGCTGGTTCCATCGGACACATGGGTCCTACTGAAGTTGTATCTGCGGACTCAAATGCTGCTGCTCACTGCTCCCCTTGAGGGCGACCGTGTGTTTTTCCTATGGGCTTGCGGTAGCCTGTAGCTAGGGAGTCCCATATGTGAGGACTGACTTTTTACTTGTTCCCGGAGAAAGTATACTCACATGTAACAGGTGTTCTCCAGGGACAGCAGGAATCAGTCCTCACAATCCTCCCTCCTCCCGGAGTTGCTTCTTTCCAATCCTTTAATTTTTTTGCAGTCTCTTAGCTATGTCATCTGACTGAGCAAGATGGCACCCTTGGGCGGGAAGGGGACCACGCATGCGTGGTGGCATCTCCCAAAGACTTTCTTTGAAAGCTGGAGGGATGCTTCCACGAGGGCTTTGTCGGTGCCAACGTCATCCATATGTGAGGACTGATTCCTGCTGTCCCCGGAGAACACCTGTTACAGATGAAGAAATATGCTTTCTGCTTCACTCTTTTTCCAGCAAGATTTGTTCTTGTTATAATGTGTAAATTGCATAATAAAAAAAAAAAAAAAAAGATATGCCATACTGGGTAATTCATAATGTGGAACCATGCATTGTGTAACCATAGTTTTCCGTATCGTTCCGCGAGTTTGTCATGCCTCACCAGCAGCTTGGAGACTGAGCATGCCAATTCTTGATGACATCCCGCCACATAGGCAGCTGACACTACCTATCAGCCTTAGCATCTCAGTCTCCAAGCAGCTGGAGAGGTGTGAATCTGTGTGTCTGGACTTCACTGAAGAGCAACAACTGAGAAGAAAAAAAATATTGAACATATTATTCAATTGGATGTGATTTAGTGGGAAGTGTTGATACAAAAAAAAAAAAGGAGAAATTTAGGGGTTGCGGCTCTTTGAATCTCTCCAGAGAAAGAAAGGAAATCAGCCCTGTCAATGCGGCTGTCTTTAGCGTGACTGTTTCCCCAGTACAGGTCCAGCAAACAACAACAGCAAACTGCCCCGGAAGCAGCAGGAATAACCAGTCCAGAAGCGTGGCAGTGAGGGGCAAAGAAAACTTTATTGATCCTTTATTTATTTATTTTATTTTATTTATTTACATTCTCTTATATACCGCGCTATTCTGCATCAGTGCGGTTTACATTGAACAAACTGAATTACATTGAACAGGGCATTATAACTTGGAGATAACTATTTTACAGGGAACATGGGCTATGGAGGACGAATAAGGACGAATTTGCCAAATAACCCGACACGGGCCGTGTTTCGTATATTACTACTTCAGGGGTATTATGGCTCACTATAATTATAAATAAATACATTAATATATATAAAACACATAAATATGACAAAATAAATATATTATTTAAAATAATTAAAATCAAGAAAACAAACTTGATCATAAAAATAAATTAAAAGCATACCAATAAATGTAAAACTGCCAACAATAAATAAGTTTTCCATCATGCATGAGTGATTATATGATAAAAAACTAAAAACACATGTATATATAAAAAACATTGCATAAAAAGGTCTGACAAAAGAAGCATGAGAAATCATATCTGAAATGAAACTTTTATGAGCATTAAACTAATCCTATATCTTTCAACCGGTTTAAAATAAATAAATAAATAAATAAAGAGCCATAAGAGGGTAAAGAGGGAACATAAGAAACAAGAAGAACGAAGCAGGAGTAAAACGGATGCATCCTGAACAAATAAATAAAAAGGGATGAACATTTAAAAATCCCCACACGGATAAACTAGTAAACGTTTCCCCAGTACAGCCACTGCGGCTTCCGATCCCTTTAGTGAGTGAGGAGCTGCTAGCCAAGACGCAGAAGAACAGTCTGGGCCCTGACAGGACTCCCCACTCCACCAGGGCTGTGGAAGTCGGCCCAGGGAGGTGGAAGGTAACTTACGGAAACCAGCGCAGCAGCAGTGGGATCAGATTCACTTATCTGCTTGCGCTCAGCCCAGGCATTACTGTAAGAATTGTTTACCCGGTGAGTCATACTTTTTCACTGCGGCAATCACGAATGGGCAGCCAGGGTTACTGCTCAGCCAGTGAGAGCCGAATCCGGTGCTATTTTCTACACTGCCAAAGGGAATGGTTACAGTGGGGGTGTTCTCGCTAGGCAGGTTTCAGACTGGGGGAGGACACCTTCCTTCATGTTTTGTTTTGTTTTTTTCTTCAGTGACCTCCTTTGGATTTCTCTGCTGGTTTGTGAAACAGCTTGGTAAACGTGATGCCTCCAAAGGCCATATGTCTGGCCTGTTGGTCTCGTCGGTGCTCTGTTTCTGCCACCAGTTTTTGCGGTGGCTGTGAAGCAGAGTTCCGATCTGTAGAAGAGGACCTAATTGTGGACAAAAATGGTCAGGCCACAAAGGAGGCAGCCTCTGGAGGATCTGAGACCCCAGTTCAGGCTTCTGTTGGTCTCTGATCTCCCGTGGTTTTGGCAGGAACAGTGGCCATCTTAGAGGGGGCTGACAATTCAACTCCACAAATAGCTGAGACCCATGAGAAGGGAGGAATAGCTCCTAGACCTGCCACTTCTAAAAACTTGCCCTCGGAGGGTGATCCGGGTGTTCTCTTCATGCACAAAGCCATCTGCATGAGGCAATGTGCAGGGGGGGAGGGGCACCTCGAGATCTCAGGAGAGAGCAAAAAAGAGCGGATTGCCCGATTCTGTACTGGGTGGTAGAGCAGATGGGGAACCGATGGCCACCTGGAGGTGCCTGGACAGTGAACCGTGGGAGGACATGGTTCCATTCACTCCAAGGACTCTGGCACAGGGGTGGATATTGGTGGTGCAAAGCTGGAGGAAGGCAAGATTCCACAAGGGGAGGATTCCTGTATTGTCTGCTTGTTCTGCCGGGAGGAGTTGGCGGCACTGATCTCACGGTCTCTGAGGCATTTAATGTGCCTCAGGGCATTTCACTAGAGTAAGAACCCCTGGAAGATCCTCTGTTCCAGGCCGTCCGGAAGATAGAGATGGTGTTTCCACTTCGAGTGATCAAACAGATGATCCAGGATGAGTGGGATGTCCCTGAAGCAGGCCTCAAGGGATTTGGGCTATGTAAGTTTATACCCATTGCCAGAGCACGAAAACGATCTGCTTCACTCGCCCAAGGTGGATGTCTTGGTTTCTGCAGTGACAAAGACCACTATCCCGGTGGAGGGAAGTATGGCCCTTAAGGATGTGCAGGACAGGAAGCTAGAGACCTTGCTCAAGCAATTCTTTGATATTAATACCCTATCCCTGCAGGTGTCAGTCTGTGAAGCCTTTGACCAGGGACAGCTTGCGCTGGGTACAAGGAGTCCTGGAGGGTGTCGGGGACTCACAGCATTTGGCTTCAGGTCGGCATACCTGGCAGATACATTTTATGATCTCATTAGGGGCTTGTCCAAGAGCATGGCCTCCATGGTGGCTGCCCTGCAACATCTGTGGTTGCGTAATTGGTCAGCGGAGGTCTCATCAAAATCCCAGTTGAGTAAGCTCTTATTTGGGAGGTGCTTGATAAGTTGGTGAAAGATCTGGAGGAGTCCAAAGGTGGAAGGCTTCTCAAGGATAAGCAGAAACTGGTTAGATCTGTGGCCCCAGCCAGGGGTCCATTGCAAGATTTTCTTTGCTTCTGGGCAGTTCACTTTGCATAGTACCAAAGAGGCCGTTTCCCTGCTTGAGGATCGGCCTTTCAAAGCTTTAGAGGAACCCTTAGAGGGTCCTATACCACTCCCTCTACCACAAGTAAAAAGCCATGGGGGGGGGGGGGGGTCGTCTGCGGAATTTCTACTCCACCTGGGCCCAGATCACGACCAACCATTGGGTGCTTGAGATCATCCAGGAGTGGTACACTCTCAACTTTGCCCAACCTCTCATGTATGCCTTCGTGCGGTCACTCTGCAAAGCATCTCACAAGGTCAGAGCAGTATGGGACACCCTGCTGCAGCTTCAACAGTTGAACGCATCGACCAGTGCGGATGTGGTCGATACTCCTTTTACTTCATGGTTCCCAAAAAGGAAGGCTCGTTCCGACCCATTTGGATCTCAAACACGTAAATCTCTGCTGAAAGTGCCTATTTTTCACATGGAAACACTTTGGTCCGTTATCATAACCATTCAATAGGGAGAGTTCCTGATGTCCCTTGATATCACAGAAGTGTACCTACACATCCCAATCTACCTCGAGTACCAGCAGTTCATGTGGTTTGAGATGCTGATGGTCAATTTCCAGTTCCACGCATTGCCCAGTTGGCTTGGTGACTGCGCCCCGCACCTTCACCAAAGTCATGGTGGTTGTGGTGGCACTACGTCAAGAGGGGATTTTGGCGCATCCCTACCTGGACGATTGGCTAGTGCAAGTGAAGTCCACAGAAGCGAGCAAAAGGGCTATGGAGTTGGTCATCGAATGTCTGCAGCAGCTCGACTGGGTCATCAATTTTGCCGAGAACCACCTGCTGCTGTCACAGGATTTGGTATACTTGGGAGCTTGGTTTCAGATGGGCCAGGGGGAAGGTTTCCCTGCCATTGGACAGGACGCACACTCTGCAGAGCTTGATCCGGCAGCTCATCAAGATGGGGGCTCCAACAGCCTGGCTTTACGTGCAGGTTTTGGGGTCCATGGCAGTGGCAATCGAGTTGGTCCCATTGGCACAAGACCACATGAGGCTGTTGCAGAGGGAGCTGTTGCGGAGATGGTCAACCCAACACCACCCGTTTGTGAGGGTGTTGCCTTATTTATTTATTTACATTCTCTTATATACCGCGCTATTCTGCATCAGTGCGGTTTACATTGAACAAACTGAAATTGCATTGAACAGGGTATTATAACTTGGAGATAACTATTTTACAGGGAACATGGGCTATGGAGGGTTAAGTGGCTTGCCCAAGACCACAAGGAGCACCTGTGGGACTAGAAACCCCAGTCCTTCCGGCCCAAGGTTGCTGTCCTCTAGTGGGATTTGAACCCCCGACCTTCCGGCCTGAAGTACCTTGCCCCAACCACTAGGCCACTCCTCCACTCCAAGAACCGCCTTGTCCCAGATCCACCAGGGTAGTGCTCTGGTGGAGGCTGCGACTGGACAAACTGCTAGCGGGGATGCCCTTGGAGGCGCCACATTGGGTTCCATTGACTATGAATGCCAGTCTCACAGGCTGGGGAGCACATTTCAAGGGCCAAATAGTCCAAGGTTGCTGGACGATGGAGGAGAGCACGTGGCTCATATACCACCTGGAGATGAGAGCGGTGTTCTTGACCTTGCAGGGGCTTCGAAGCTTCCTTCATGGAAAGGCAGTAAGAGTGTTTTCGGACAATACCACCACAGTAGCCTAAATCAGTTGGCAGAGGGGCATTGGCAGCATACAGCTGGAGAGCAGAATAACCCTGCTGATGACCTGAGTAGAGGCGAACTTGCAGGCAGGGCCTGCCCATCCCACTAGGCGAGCTAGGTGGGTGCCTAGGGCGGCTGGCCTGAGTAGCAGCACATGTGTGGCTGCACCTACCCAGCTGCTGCTGATTCCATTGGGGGGGAGGGGGAAGGTGTGCATCAGCAGTATTTTTGCTGCTGCTTTTGGAAATGCTGCCGCTGCCTGCCGCTCCCTCCCGAGAAGGAATTGGCAGAAGCTGGTGGGGGTGGGGGGGGGAGGGGCGCAGTGAGGCCAGGGTTTCTGCTTAAGCAGAAACGCTTAGGCCAGCCCTGCTTGCAGGCAATCTCTGCCGTGCATGTGGCCGGCAGAGAGAATGTGGCAGTCAACTATCTGGGTCACTTTCATCAGGACTCCGGCAAATGGACCCTCAACGCAGCGGTCTTTGCTCAACTAGTCTGGCGCTGGGGACAACCAATCATGAATCTGATGGAAACATTCAAATCAGCAAAGGTGGCCCGCTTCTACAGCAATCTTGGGGAGTGAATGTCGGAACGGCTGCCATGGCCCGTGGAGAGACTGCTGTATGTTTCCAGTGTGGGCACTCATAGGGTGCGTGGTTAAGTGGATCAAGGCACATTGGTGGCTGGTGATCCTGGTGGCTTCTGATTTGTCACAGAGACAGTGGTACGCAGACCTAGTTCAGTTAGCGGTGGGCCACCCTTGGCAGCTACCAGCCCAGTCCAGCCTCCTCTCACAGGGCCCCATGCTGTGGCCTAGCTCTTGAAAGAGCTTGGTTGAGGAAGAGAGGATACTGTGCTTCTGTGATTGCAATGTTGTTGAAGTTGTGCAAATGCTCCATTTCCCTGTCATATGTGCGGGTGTGGAGAGAATTTGAAGGGTGGTGTTCAGAGCATAGCTGTTGACCTTTTTCGGTGTCCGTACCAGAGGTTCTTGCCTTTCTACATTTGGGGTTGGAGAAGGCCCTGGCGTATAATTCCCTCTGAGTGCAGGTGACGGGTCCAGGGTCTGACCATGGCTTCCCACCCGAATGTGGTTTGTTTCCTCTAGGCAGTGAAGCAGGTATGGTCACCAGCAAGATATCATCTGGTCCCTATTTGGGACCTCAGTCTCGTATTATCAGTGTTTACAGAGGGGCCCTTTGAACCGATGGGTGCTTCGACCTTGACAGATTTGACTTTGAAGACAATGTTCTTAGTGGCAATCTGTTCAGTGTGGAGGATCTCGGAGCTTCAGGCTTTGTCGTGTCATGAGTCATTTCTCTTCATTTCAAAGGATAAGGTGGTGTTGCAGCTGGTACCCTATTTTCTCCCCAATGTGGTCTCAGTGTATCATCTCAATCAGCTGGTGACACTCCCGGTGTTTTCATGGGCAAAGGGGCAGCAGAGGAACCTCAACTATGCTTGCTGGATGTTTGCTGGGTGCTACGGTGCCATTAGAAGCCGACTGAGCCATTTCAGAAATCAGATCATTTGTCCTTTTTGGAGGACCACAAAAAGGCAAGGCAGCTTCCAAGGCCTCAATTTCCAGGTGGGTACTGGAAGCATTAACCTATGCCTACCTGTTGAGGTGTAAAGAATTGTCCAAGGGGTTGCGGGGTCATTCGATCCGGTCACAAGTGTTGTCGTGGGCAGAGGCTAGCCTGGTTCTGCCGCTGGACATCTGTAGGGCAGAGACTTGGTCATCCCTGCATGTGTTTGTGAAGCATTATCACCTGGATGTACAGGGGGATGTGTGGTTTGGTTCGACAGTGCTTCAGGTCGGACTCGTGGGTCTCTTCTGCGGTTATTACTCCTATGGTACATCCCACTAGTCTTGACTGGATTGGATGGATGATAGGGAAGGTGACATTAGGACTTATCTGCTAATTGGCTTTCCTTGAGTCTGTCCAGTCTAGGACTCTCCCTCTTTTCTGTAGACGCGTGTGTGTAGGCGATCCCAGTTTGGAAGAGTACATCTGATTGTTTCGGGGACCAGGTTACTCTTTGGAGCCATCTGTGGGATGGGACTCTTTTTGGGGGTGCCATGGACTGCTCCGTCTTTGGCTTATATGGGGGGGGGGGGGGGGGAAGGAAGGAAAGAGAAAAGTAAGGATGAGGAAACATGTAGGAACAGTCGGTAAGGTTGATTTCAGGTTGAAGGAGGATATACCTTGTGGTGGGAATAGTTTTTTTTTCCGTGTTTTTTAATGTTGATTCCTAGTTGTTGCTTGTGGAAGTCTGCACAAAGGTGCCATCTTACTGCGTCTCTCTTTTTACATGGAGCCCTTCGACGTGCATCTCATCCTTGAAAAAGGTTTTCTCTGTTTCTGACCGGTTTTTGCTCAACTGACCTTCGCCGGGCCTCTTCCCGCCTACTGAGTACCTCTGCTTTGGCCCTGGTCTCGGTTTTTCTTTTTTGCCTTTTTTTGTTTTTACTGCGCTTTGCGTCATTTTTATCCACTAACCACATCGAGGATCTTCGACCTCTCAGGGGTCCTTTTTGCACCAGTGGCCTCCAGTTTTAAGAAATGCCATAAATGCTCCAAAAAGATGTCGCTCATGGACACCCATGACTGTTGTCTCAGGTGTCTAGGAGCCGACCATGACCCAGAGCTATGCTCCCTCTGTAAGAAAATGTCCTCCAAGGCCATCCAGAGTCGTAAGCAGAAGCTGGATGGTCTCTTCCGTAAGGCAGCCCTGGTATCCCCGGTAGCCTCCCGCTCTTTGGCCCTGCAAGCTCCGGGGTCTTCCAAGGCTCCTCCCCGGGCCCGGTGGCACTCTGATCAGTGGTCACCTGAACGCAAGCCGGAAGAAGAAGGCCTCGAGGACTCTGTCGGGGTGCCAGACAAGCATGAGAGGTCACGTGCCTGGTCTCTCAGCCCCCCTTGGCAGTCTTTGGAGTTGGAGAGGGAATGACCCAGTAAGGTACCTTGAACCAATATGGAGGCCTCTGGCGAAGGTGCCTGGTCTCCCGAGGGTTGTCCCGGTGAGGACCGCCTTTACTCCTCAACACCCGATGTCAACCCGGCGTAGGTGTCACAGGGCCCGAGTGGGAGACCTGAATGCTGGCCTTGGAATGCAGCATTTCTGTGTTCCTCACTGCCCAGCAGGCGTTGATGCCCGGCCCCGCCGGCACGTGACTCAAGACAGCAGGGACCTCAACCTCGAAGACAACCCGGGCCACTGTTGTGAGCCCCGAGAGCAAGAAGCCTTGTGAGGATCCTCAGCAAGGGTCTCGATCTCCGTCCCATTCCTCGGGCATGAGATTTTTGCGGGCGAGTGCCTCCGGCTCCGGGCAAGTTTTGGCCTTGGAGATCTGGCATGGGTCACTGACCCATCTCGAGCCACCTGACCTCGAGTTTTCCACTGACTACTCAGACTGGGAGTCCGATGGAGAGACCTCCTTGGAAACTCGGTCCCACTGAGACCTTCCCTCTGACCCCTCCCCGCCGACCCAGAAGTGGCGGTCACCTCCCGAGGACACGTCCTTCCTGAAGTTTGTCCAGGATATAGCATGCCACTGAATCGGAGAATGAACCCCGCACCGAGGAGCTTAATATCCTGCAATATGAAGCTCCTCCAAGGGAGGCTCTCTTGGTGCCAGTTCCTCCCATTCTGAACCGCCTCCTGCTCCACTTGTGGGAGACCCCGGCCTCTGTCCCAATTGTGAGCAAGCGCCTGGACGATATGTATAAGGTCCAGCGAGGTCCGGGGTTTTGGAAACCCAGCTTCCCCACACCTCGATGGTGGTCGAATCGGCCATGCGGAAACCAGAAAGCCCAAAGACTCTTTTGTCAGTCTCCCCAGGCAGAGCGCCTCGTGCCCTCGGACACAAGGCTTATCAGGGCTCCATGTTGTCATGCCGCATCCAAGTTTACCAATTATACATTGGGATGTTCCTCCACGATCTCACTAGGGAGCTCAGAGGCTTCGCTGCGGGCCTTGATCTAGACCATATCTGGTGTTTTCAGGCCCTCTAAAAGTCCGTTGGGGAATGCTTGAAGTACCGCTCGTGAATGGCTTTGAATCTTCTGCTGGGGTGGCGGTGGCTCGCATCGGAGCCCACTGGCTGGCTTGGCTCCAGTCCTTGGACCTAGAACAGTGGGTCCAGGAGAAGCTGTTGGATGTTCCTTGCCCAAGGGAGCAGCTATTTGGCAAGCCCATGGAGGACCAGGCCGCGGAGTTTGAGACAGAGTACGTGACTCGCACTTGCATCTCCCAGAAAACTTCTTCCCTCCCCAGGAAGAAGCAGCAGAGCAAGAAGCACTTCTTCCAGTGAAAGGGGCTCCCGTATAGGGGCTACCCGGCCTATTTGCTGGCATCGACCCCCATTCAGGGCGGCCAGGGCAAGTCCACGGTCCACAGCCCTCATAAGTCGAAGGGCCACAAGACCCAGGCTCTGGCTCAGTCAGCCTCGGGGTTTTGATGCCATCAGCATAACCTCTCTCCCTCCGGCAGGGCAGCTGTCCATCGGGAGGCATCTGGTCCATTTCTCCCACAGCCATCTCCACCGATGCCTGGGTTCTCCAGGTTGTTCGGGAGGGCTATTGTCTCCATCTGGACCAGGCCCCTCCTCCGTACTTTCCCAGGGAGCCATGTCAGCTTCCCCAGCACCAGGCCCTCCTGAGTAAGGAGCTTGCAGGCCGCCTCAAGGATGGTGCGGTAGAACCAGTCCCACCACACCTCCGAGGACGGGGGTTTTACTCCTGATACTTCCTCATCCTGAAGCGGACAGGGGGCCTTCGGCCCATCCTCGACCTGCGAAACCTCAAGTTCCTGGTGCAGGAGAAGTTCAAGATGCTCTCCCTTGGAACATTACTGCCCTACGTCCAGCAGGGCGATTGGCTATGCTCCTTGGACTTAAAGGATGCTTATGCTCACATCCTCGTTCACCCCAAACACAGAAAGTACCTTCACTTCATGGTTCAGGGAAACCATTACCAGTACAGGGTGCTTCCCTTTGGCCTCGCATTCGCCCCACGGGTCTTCACGAAGTGCCTGGTCATGGTTGTGGCCCATCTGCAACTGCAGGGCACCTTCATCTATCCATAACTAGACGACTGGCTTGTAACAGGAGGCACGGCCTCTGAAGCTAGGCAGGTCACGGGCTGCACCATTTGCCTCCTGGAGCATCTGGGCTGCATGATTAATTACCCAAAGTCCCACCTCACTCCAGTTCAGTCCCTGGAGTTCATTGGGCTCACTTGGACACCCTTCGGGCTATGGCTTTTCTTCCTCAGGACAGGGTGGACAGCCTTGTGTCCTTGGCTTCCAAGGTGTAGTGCTGTGGTACCGTCCCATCTTGGATGATGCTTCGCCTTCTCTGCCACATGGCCTCCACTGTCCATGTCGTGCCCAACGCCCTTCTCAACATGCAGGTGATGCAGTGCAACTCCCAGGCTCAATGGGCGCAGTCGACCGACTGCCTTCGAGAACCTATCTCGGTGTTTCCCAGCACGGCGGAGTCTCTGGCTTGGTGGCAAGCATTTTGGAATCTGCTTCGCGGTATATCCTTCCAAGCCCCGGCGCATCTGGTGGTCTTAACCACAGATGCCTCCCTGGCGGGCTGGGGATCCCACTGCAAGGGACAGTGCCCTCAGCGAACCACCACCCTACTGAGGGCAAATCTCTTTTGGGGCTACCGCTTGTCTCTCATTTTATGCGAGGCCTGCTTCTTCTAAGCCCCCTACATGCCCTACTCTGATGGAATGGGACCTCAATGTGGTCCTCACACAGCTGGCCATGCCACCTTTTGAGCCCAGGCTACCTGCCACTGCGGCACCTGTTGTGGAAGGTGGCCTTCTTGATAGCTCTCACCTCCGCCCAGAGAGTCAATGAACTCCAGGCGCTGATGGCCGAGACATCGTACACGAGGTTTTATAGGAACCGGGTGGTCCTGCGGACTTACCCCAAGTTCCTTCCAAAGGTTGTCTTTGATTTTCATCTCAATCAAGAGATAGTGCTGCCCACTTTCTTCCCGAAGCCCCACGCCGACTGGGCCTTGGCGATTCTCCATGCCCTGGATTGTAAGAGGGCATTCTCTTTCTACCTGCAGCAGACTCGGGACCACCACAGTTCCGGGCAGCTCTTCGTTTCCTTCTACCTCAGCTGCTTGGGCTTGATGGTCACCAAGCATACGTTGTTCATCTGGGTGGCAGACTGTAATGCCTTTGCCCAGGCTCAGGCCGGGTTTCCCCTGGAACGCCGAGTCATGGCTCAGTGTCCGAGCGATGGCGACGTTTGTCGCTAGTCTGTGCTCGGTTATCTGGCAGACATCTGCCAGGCCGCCACTGGTCTTCCACTCACACCTTCACAGTGCATTACTGCCTGGAGAGGGAGTCCCGTTGGGATGCTGCCTTCGGCCAGGCTGTACTTCATAATCTGTTCGGGGTTTAAGCAACCCCTGTCCTCTGACCCTTCTTGTTCCGGCTACCGGGAGCGTGTCCATCCATGGACCTGGGGCCCTTGGGCTGCCTTCGGCTTTCATTGGCAACTGCTTACGGCGATGTGTTTTTTCCTACAGGTCCTCGGTAGCCTGTAGCTAGGGAGTCCCATATGTGAGGACTGACTTCCTGCTTTTTCCTGGAGAAAACAGAGTTACTCACCTGTAACAGGTGTTCTCCAGGGAAGCAGGAATCAGTCCTCGCAACCCTCCCTCCTCCCCTTGGAGATGCTGTATGTTTTTGCCACCTTCTTGAAGGGGCTATAGCTATGGCCCCTGACTGAGTAAAATGGCATCTTTGGGCGGGAAGGGGACCACGCATGCGTGGTGGCATTCCCAAAGGTTTTCTTTGAAACCTGGAGAAATGCTCTGCATGGGCTCCATCGGTGCCGTCACCCACATGTGAGGACCAATTGCTGGAGAACACTTGTTACAGGTGAGTAACAGCTTTTTCTTCCTTTGTTGAATGACCATTTTATTCTCTGATCATGCTGGTCTTGATCTGAGGCTTCTGCTTTCTTCTGTCTTTTCTTAGCTGTATTTCTACGATCTCTCGTCCATCTGCCATTTCTTGTGTCTCCTTTTGTTTATTCACTTTCTTCCATCTTGGATATTGATTTTTTTCCTTTCAGCTTTCTGTCCACCCAGATTTGACCACTTCTTACTATCCCATTCTCAGTCTCCTTTTTTTATGCCATCTACCTACCGCTTCTCAACCTTCACCCCAGTCCTCCCATTCCCCAGTCTTTTGCTCACTCACTTTCCCCCTCCATGTCGAACATCTCTCATCCCCCATCCTGTGTGTGTCTCTCTCTCTTTCCCTCCATCTAGTACATCTGCTCTCTCTCCCCCTATCCTGCCATGTCTGCCCTCTCCCTTCCTATCCCCCCTACAACCAGCATCTACTCCATCTCCATTCCATCCCATCCCCTCCCTATTACTCAAATGTCCCACATCTCTCCTCCTCTTTCTCAACCTATTTACCCATGTCCATCTTCTCCCCTCTCTCTTTCTATTACCTCCATGTACTGCATTTCCCTCTCCCCTTACTGCCCCATGTTCAACATCTCCCCTCTGTCCCCTTCCCCAAGTCCAGCATTTCCCATAGTCTCCCTATAACCCCCTAGCCAACATAGCCACTCCATCTCCCCTCCTTGTTCTCCCTATATCTCCCTAGCCCCTCACCTCAATCTTATCCCTGCTGCCTCCTTATTCTCCCCCCCAAAGCTTAAATAAATATACAAGGTGTGACAAAAAAGAAATGAAACTGTCCCATAAATGTTTTATTGCAAAATCTACAGAGAAGTTACTCATTGTCCCCTTCAAAGTAATCCCCCCCCCCCCCGAGTTAATGCACTTCTGCATTCGCTTCTGCCACATACGGAAGCGCTTGGTAAAGTCCTCCTCCTTGATGTCCCTCAGCTCCCTTGTCACAGTGGCCTTTATCTCTTCTACAGAGGTGAAATTAGTTCCTTTGAGCACAGTTTTCAGTCTGGGGAAGAGCCAGAAGTCGCATGGTGCGAGATCTGGGGAATAAGGAGGGTGGGCGAGAGCTGTGATTTGTTTGTTGGCCAAGAACTGCCTCATACTGAGGGTTGTTTGCAGGCGCATTGTCATGGTGGAGCAGCCACGACTTCTCTCCACAGATCCCGCCTGCTGCGCCGAACCTGGTCATGGAGGTGATTGAGGACCTGCTGGTTGACTGTCTGACTCTCAGGCACAAACTCATGATGGACCATTCCCTTCTGGTCGAAGAACACGATCAGCATGACCTTGATCCTTGATTTGGACATGCGTGCCTTCTTGGGTCTGAGTGACAGTCGAGTCTTCCACTGCAGGCTCTATCTCTTGCTTTCAGGGTCATATTGGAAGACCCAAGTCTCGTCTCCTGTGATGATTCGGCCAACGAACTCTGGATCTTCTCCGATCTTCTCTAGCAAGTCTCGACAAACATTGACCCAATGCTCCTTCTGGTTGTCCGATAAAAGCTTGGGCACCATCTTGGCGCACACCTTCCGCATACCCAGCTCCTGCACCAAGATGGTCTGCACTGACTCCCTGTTCAGGCTGAGTTCCTCTGCTATCATCCGCACCGTCAATCTGCGATCACTCCGCACCAGCTGGTTCACTCTGTCAATGTTCTCAGCCGTCTTTGTCGTGGGATACCGTCCTGATTTGGGATTATCCTCCAGCTCCTCGCATCCAGTCTTGAAGCGTTTGTGCCACTCGAAGACCCACGACCTTGACATTGCATCTTCTCCATAAGCCTTTTGGAGAAGTTGGAGACACTCAGTTGGGCCCTTCTTCAGTTTAACCAGAAATTTCAAGCTGATTCTTTGCTCCATATTTCTGCCACCTCCAGTTGCGTGACAAAGCAATGGAGCAGTGTGCTACAAAAAAACCTGTAAAAGAAAAATAGTGAGAGAGATGAAAAATATTATAGCAGAATAGTGGCAAGATGTTGCACAACACAGTGACATAAGTGGTTAGCCAATTGGCATTGAGTCTTGGGCGTGGCTGCCACAGTCTTGTTTCTTTTTTATCACACCTCGTATACATATACACAGATATGTATATACATTTATAGGTATATATACTAATCTGTGTACTTATCTTAACTTAAAGATTTGTCCAACGTCATGCATTCAACCAGGACCTTTCAATGAATCTTTCCAATAGTCTGACATGATATCACATTTTGATGTCTCTAATTCAGGGATTTATATATTTTTTTTATAAACTTTATTTGTGGTTCAACAGCAAGTAACAGGCAAGACAAGAGCAAACAACAAGATCCCCAGCAGGGTGTACTCTGATCCCCGCCGCGGGGCAACATTTACAAGAACCCGTATAGACAGTAACCGTCAAAAGTCAGGGATTTATATTTTATTATTATATTCCTTTACATCAGCGGCAATATCATTCACGTCCTATTTACAGCAACATTAGTGTTTTTATGGGACATCCCCCCAGTTCAAATCTTCCATTGTGCTCCAGCAAACCAAAGGTGACTTGCAGCAGAGCCAGTGCTAGTAGTCCATGGGCAGGGGCTGTGCAAGCCACAACTGCGACCTAGAGAAACAGAGTTTGCCCGCTGGAGCCAACGTCAGGAGGGCACTGTCACTAGCCGCCTGCCCCTGAATGGGGAGTGGGGGCGGGTGGCTTGTGACGTCGCCCTCCTAATGTTGGTGCCGCACTTACCCAGCTTACCTGGTAATGCTGACCCCGGATTGGAGCCCATGAATAATCTCTCTCAACAGCTTGGTCATAGATTGAATCTTCAAAATATGAGGTGTTTCAGTATATGATCTCTTTGTCTCTACAGAGAATGTCAGATGTCCCCATTTCTGCTCCATAAGGACAACACCACACCATTTTCATCAGAATGCATTTGCAATTTCTTGGGATGCAGCCTTGATGTAGTCTTCTGCTCTTTCTGCTCGTATCCAGAGTGCTCCAAAAGATTCTTGAGGATCAGGAGACACTAATACTCATTGCTCTCAAATGGCCCAAGTGGTTTCCGATCCTGCTATCCTTAGTGAAAAATACTCCGCTTCCACTCGCCTATCATCCTTCTATGCTGACTGAAGAGAATGGTCACCTGCTCCACCCCATTCTTCAGAGTGTTTTCTTAACAGCTGGGATGTTGAAAGCAAACTAGTGTTTTGCCTTCCCAGTTTCCAAGGACGTCCCTCAGGTATTCTTGGTATCCAAAAAAGGCTCAGCTAAGAAGTCCTACGTTTTCAAATAATGGTTGAATCACCAGCGAGAAAAATGACTCCAACTACAATCTTTCTCCTGCCTTCCAGCCAATGTCCTTTCCTACCTCATGTTTCTTTTTGGTGGATTACAAGCTTCATCTGTGCGCATGCACCTCATTGTAATTATGGCCTCTCATGTCAAGGTTCATGATAAACCTCTGTCTTAATATCCCCAGATAATGAGGTTTGTGTACAGCCTAGCAAATTTAAGACCACCACTCTGGAAGCTGACACCAGCCTGGAAACTCACATTGTCCTTTCTGCACTGATCAAAATGCCATTGGAATCTTTGAATGAAGTGCCCCTCAAACACATGTCATGGAAAATCATTTTTCTTATAGCCATCATATCAGCAAGCCACATCAGTGAGCTTAAGAACATAAGATAATGCCATACTGGGTCAGACCAAGGTCCATCAAGCTTAGTATCCTGTTTCCAACAGTGGCCAATCTAGGTCACAAGAACCCAGCAGTTTCCCCAAAAGACGCAGGTTCCACAATGCTTGTATTGGGGTCAAGCAGTTGATATTCTGGGTCCCCTTTAATAATGGTTTATGGACCTTTCCTCTTGGAGCTTGTCCAAACCTTTTTTAAACCCAGCTACACTAATTGCTTTTACTACATCCTCTGGTAACAAATTCCAGAGTTTGATTACATGTTGAGTGAAAAAATATTTTCTCTTATTAGTCTTAAATAGGTTACCCTGTAGCTTCATTGCATGTCCCCTAGTTTTTTAATATTTTGATGGCATAAACAATCGATCTACGTTTACCCGTTCCACTCCATTCATTAATTTATAGACATCTATCATATCTCCCCTCAGCCATCTCTTTTCCAGGTTGAAGAGCCCTAACCTTTTTAGCCTCTCTTCGTAGGAGTATCCTTCCATCCCCTTTATCATTTTGGTGGCTCTTCAATGTACCTTTTCGAATAACGCTATATCCTTTTTAAGATACAGCAACTAGAATTGCACACAATATTCAAGGTGTGGTCGCACCATGGAATGATACAGAGGCATTATAATATCCTTTGTTTTATTCTCCATTCTTTTTCTTATGATATCTAGCATTCTAATTGCTCTCTTGGCCACCGCTGCACGGTGGAGGGTTTCAACATGTTATCCATGATGATGCCTTAATCTTTTTCCTGGGTGGTGGCGCCTAATGTAGAACCTTGCATTGTGTAACCATAGTTTGGGTTGTTCTTTCCTAGGTGCATAACTTTGCATTTGTCCACATTAAATTTTATCTGCCATGTGGATGCCCAGTCTTATCAAGGTCCTCTTCCAATTTTTCACAATCCTCATGGGTTTTATCAACTTTGAATAATTTTGTGTCATCTGCCAATTTGATTACCCCTCTCATTATTCCCATTTCCAGGTCATTTACGAATATGTTAAAAAGCAGCGGACCCAGCACAGATCCCTGGGGTACTTCACTATTCACCTTTCTGCATTGGGAAAATTGACCATTTATCCCTACCTTCTGCTTTCTATCTTTTAACCAGTTCCTAATCCACAATAGTACACTGGCTCCTATCCCATGATTTTTTTTAAATTTTGCCAAAAGTCTTTGATGAGGGACCTTGTCAAAGGCTTTCTGAAAATCCAGATACACTATATCAACCAGCTCACCTTTCTCTACCTGTTTATTCATACCTTCAAAAAAACATAATAGATTAGTAAGACAAGACCTTCTTTGGCTAAAGTCATGTTGGCTGTCTCCCATTAAGCCATGACTATCTACATGCTCAGTAATTTTGTTCTTCTTTGACCCGGTGAAAAGCGGGATATAAATGCAGTTAAATAAATAAATAAATAAAATTTATAATGGTTTCTACCATTTTTCCAGGCACTGGTGCTATACCAACCACATACTGGCAACCAAAGTTGTTTGTACTCATCCTCACTCATGATGGTTTCTGCCTTTCATTTGATCCAGTCTGTTCTGCCTATGGTTTTCCCCAAGTCTCATGCTTCTAAGATGGAGACTATTCTGCATTTTCTGGACTACTGAAGGGCTCTCTTCTACTACCTTCATTCTATGTAAACTTGTCGAAAAATCTCTGAGCTCTTTGTCACTTTTAATATGAACAATCCCGGATGTCCTGAATTTCCATCTGGGTCTTTCTATCAATTTTGCAATCATAGGGTCAGTCTAACTCAGAATGACCCCACATCATCTCAGAGTAAAGGCTGCCATCATAGCTAGTCTGTGATCCATCTCTATGCAACGGATTTGTAATGCTGCCACTTGGTTGATAATCCATACTTTCACCAAGCACGACTGTCTCCACTGCTGTTCTTCAGATATTGCCTTTGGACAGTCTGTCCTTCATAATCTATTAGCACTTTAATCATCCATTCCAATCTCCCTGAAGTTTCCTTTTGGGCCTCCCACATGTCAGCTGTTCTACTTTTTCCGGCAAACCTCTGCTTTGGACTCGCCAACATTTGTGCCTGCATCTCCCCTGCTTTTCCATGAATTAAAAATAGTTCTTTCTATCATGAGGGCTCCCCATATACAGCAGGGAAATGCAGTCACACTTTCCCTCTCCTCATTCCCCCATATCTCATACAATATTTGTTTTTGTATCGCAACTTGTTAAAGCCTTGGAAAGACTGATTTAGCCACTAGAGTTTTTGAAGGCACATGAATCTCCAGGCATGTGCAGTAACTGCCAGAAAAAAAAATTCCTAAAGCTAGTGCAGAGCTCCACACACTGGATCTGCCCTGAAGACTTCAACATTCCCCTTGCTGTCTACAGAGAACCCCCGTTACAAATAAGCAATAATGCTACAAGCTTCTTTATTGATGTAAGACTTTGCTTCAGTTTAAAAAAAAAGCATAGAATATCTTGTAGTTTACTAGCCATGAACTACAAAAAGACAGAAATAGTCTACATGACTTCTTTTTGTGAGAATTTAATATCTATACCTAAGCAACTTATAAGCGCAAAGCAAACAACTTGTAACCGTGTCTTATCTTTATACACTTCATCTCTTTGTCAGGGGAATTAAGATGCATGTCTTATATCAAAGATTTCAGGAAAGCGCTGAAGACTCTGCTCTTCAGGGAGCATTTTGGACCTGATATGTTAAACCTAGTCTACATTTGATTATATCTCCTTATTTTATGTTTTTGTAACACGCCAAGTTAACATTCCCTGTTTAATGTATCCATTTGTGTTTGATATAAAGTGCATTGAATTTAAGAAATGTGGTATAGAAGATCTGTTAAATTTATTTTAAAAAAAAAGCGACTTTCAACCCACTGATAACATTAAATGTCAAGAATGTAGAACTGGATGTGAAATCTGAGGTTCAATATCTAAGAATAACCCTCGATCAGCAACTGACCTTACACTCGCACATTAACAATACCATTAAAATTGCATACAACAAAATTAAAGTACTTCAACACCTATGCCCATTACTTGACATCCATGATTTTTGCACAGTATCCAGGCCCTGATTTTCCTTGACCACTGCACCATCATTTACAGGGAGTACCAAAATATGCCCTTCGCGCTCTACAGATGACACAAAACTCTGCCTCCCGCATTCTGCACAGAGCATCAAGAACCAAGCATATAAACCTATACTAAAACAAGTACATTAGCTCCTTATAATGGAGGCATATTAAATACAGGGTCTTGTTAACTAAATTGAAAATATCACACAGTCTAGTCTCTGATTACCTCCATCCATATTACACCGTACACCAGATGACAGAGCTAGGAGATATTGTACCCAGAACATATTCACTATCCCAACTTGGAGCAGACAATAGCCAGGCTGCTTATACCTATACGTTCTCATTTTAGGCACCAGGCCTTTGGAATGCACTGCCTGAGAAGATATGAACCATTTCAGAGCTTACAGATTTTCATGAAGAACTCAAGACCCATCTATTCCTATAACAGTTTGGAAAGGAGACATTAACCTCATCCAAAGACGTAATATACATGTTCATCACACCATCTGTTAACATCTAGTCATATAAAAGAAAAAACAAACTGCTATCTTTACCCTTATTAAATTAGTCACAGTATAGGGGTAAACAGTATAGGGGTAAACATATAAAAGTTGTCAGTTACTTGTAAACCACTTTCCCTTTAAGATAAAGCGATCTATAAAAATGGATATATAAATATAAATAAATGTGCTTTTAGAATTTATGTACTTCATTTGTACATTATAATAACCTAGAAAACAAAGTGTATATATATATATATAATATGTGCAAAAAATTGCACTTCTATAGTGTAGATGCAAAAGGGGAGGAGTATGCATAATGTATTGAATATGAGTCAGACAAAAGTGTCCCTTTTTTAGATGGATAAGCACATTATACACAAGCTGCTGCTGTGTTCTTGTGAAATACTACTTTTCTATAAATATAATAGCTGCATAACAACTTTACCTTTTGTGTTTGGTCAATAAAAGGTCAATTAAAGTAACATGCTGTCGTTCTTTTTCTAAATTATCTACTAAGAAGTACTATGGATTAAAAATATTTATTAATAAAATTCACTAGAGTACCTTTCTTGTATTAGCATAATTAACTTTCAAAAGGGAGACTATAATAAAATGAGGAAAATAGTTAAGAAAAAACTAAAAGGAACAGTTGCAAAGGTTAAAGACTTACATCAAGCTTGGGTGGTGGTTAAAAATACTGGTTTAAAGGTGAGGTCAGAGAGGCAGCTGTTGCCAAAAAAGCATCTTTCAGGAAATGGTAAAAAAGAGCCAAATGACGAAAATGGGAAACAGCACAAGCACTGGCAAGTTAAATGCAAGGCATTGATAATGCAGGCAAAGAGAGAATTTGAGAAGAAACTTGCTGTGGAAGCAAAAACGTGTAATAAAGACTTTTTCAGGTACATTCGTAGCAAAAAAACTGTGAGAGAGTCAGTTGGACAATTAGATGATAGAGGGGTAAAAGGGGCAGTAAGAGGGGACAAGGCTATAGCGGAGAAACTGAATGAATTCTTTGCTTCGGTCTTTACTGAGGAAGATGTAGGGATGTTACCCATGACGACTACTACTACTGAGCATTTGTATAGCGGTACAAGTCGTACACAGCGCTGCACAGACATGTAAGAGCAGTCCCTCCTCATCAGAGCTTACAATCTAGTCGAGACAGACAACAGAGAAGGTGTAGGCAGGGATAAACAAGGGGGACATAAAAAGAAAAAGGAGATAAAGTGAGTCAAGATCCAAAAGCAGCAGCGAAGAGTTGAGTTTTCAGCCTGGATTTGAAGAGCGTTAGAGAAGGTGCTTGGCGTATAGACACAGGTAGTTTGTTCCAGGCGTAAGGTGCAGCAAGGTGAAAGGAGCAAAGTCTGGAATTAGCAATAGAAGAGAAGGGCATAGATAGAAGCAGTTTGCTTGAAGAGCGGAGTTCCCGAGGGGGGTGGTATTTAAAGGTGATACTGCGGATATATTACAACTATTTGATAAACTGAAGAGTAGCAAATCACCTGGACCAGATGGTATACATCCAAGGGCGTTGAAAGAACTGAAATATGAGATTGCAGACCTGCTATTAGTAATCTGTGAACTATCATTAAAATCATCTGTAACACCTGAAGATTGGAGGATCACCAGTGTAACACCAATTTTTAAAAGGGTTCCAGGGGTGATCTGGGAAACTACAGGCCGGTAAACCTTACGACAGTACTGGGAAAAATGGTAGAAACCATCATAAAGAACAAAATTAGTGAACATGTAGATAGTCATGGCTTAATGGGAGACAGCCAACATGGCTTTAGACAAGGAAGATCTTGTCTTACTAATCTGTTATGTTTTTTTGAAGGTGTGAATAAACAGGTGGACAAAGGTGAGTCGGTTGATATAGTATATCTGGACTTTCAGAAAGCCTTTGACAAGGTCCCTCATCAGAGACTTTTGGCAAAACTAAAAAGTCATGGGATAGGAGGCAGTGTACTTTTGTGGATCAGAAACTAGTTAAGATAAAAAGCAGAGGGTAGGGCTAAATGGCCAATTTTCCAAATGGAAAAAGGTGAATAGTGGAGTACCCAGGGATCTGTGCTGGGTCTGCTGCTTTTTGACGTATTTATAAATGACCTGGAAAAGGGAATAACGAGTGAGGTTATCAAATTTGCAGATGACACAAAACTATTTAAAGTTGTTAAAACCCATGAGGATTGTGGAAAATTTCCAATTTATCAAGATCCTCTTGCAGACTGGGCATCCAAATGGCAGATAAAATTTAATGTGGACAAGTGCAAAGTTATGCACCTAGATAAGAACAACCCAAACTATGGGTACATGATGCAAGGTTACACATTAGGAACCACCACTCAGGAAAAAGATTTAGGTGTCATCGTGGATAACATGTTAAAACCCTCTGCCCAGCGTGCAGTGGCAGCCAAGAGAGCAAATACAATGCTAGGTATCATAAGGAAAGTAATGGAAAATAAAACAAAGGATATTATAATGCCTCTGTATCGTTCCATGGTGAGACCGCACCTTGAGTATTGTGTACAATTCTGGCCGCTGTATCTTAAAAAGGATATAGCGTTATTAGAAAAAGTACAGAGAAGAGCCACCAAAATGGTAAAAGGGATGGAAGGATACCCCTATGAAGAGAGGCTAAAACGGTTAGAGCTCTTCAACCTGGAAAAGAGACGGCTGAGGGGAGATATGATAGAGGTCTATAAATTAATGAATGGAGTGGAACAGGTAAATGTAGATCAATTTTTACATCATCAGAATATAGAAAGACTAGGGGACATTTAATGAAGCTACAGGGTAAACTATTTAAGACTAATATGAGAAAATATTTTTTCACTCAAATGTGTAATCAAACTTTGGAATTTGTTACCGGAGGATATAGTAAAAGCTGTTAGTGTAGCTGGGTTTGAGAAAGGTTTGGACAAGTTCCTAGAGGAAAGGTCCATAAACCATTATTAAAAGGGACCCGGGAAAGCTCTACTTGACCCAATACAAGCACTGTGGTACCTGTGTCTTTTGGGGAAACTGCTTGGTACTTATGACCTAGATTGGCTGCTGTTGGAAACAGGATACTGGGCTTGATGGACCTTGGTCTGACCCAGTATGGCATATCTTATGTTCTTATAGGTACGGGGGACCTGGTGCTGGGTGCCCATCTTCACCCTCAGGATGACCACAGAAACTGCCCAGTAGCACAGTTTGTATCTTCTCTGTGCTTGTATCACACACTGTCATGTCCTCTTACTCAGCTGAGGTGATGGATAAGTGCATTCTCCATTCAGTGATCAGCTGTAGACTGCTGTTCTGCATGTGCACTGCATCATGGGTACTGGTGGGACTACCCTAGACTGGCAAACATAGTAAGTTTAGATAGTGACCTGCAGTTTGTTTGAATCCAACCATTGCTGTGCAGGGAGGTGTAGAGATGTAGCCTACTGGTTAGTTCAAGGTTTTGTTAAGTAGCGGACAAGAGTTCAATCCTTACCTGTTCTTTTTGTGACTCTGCTACTCAGATCATTTTCATGGCTGTAACAGTCAGTGTTCTGCAGATCTGTGCTGCCAGCCGATACCACCCCCTCCTTCAGCCCATCTATCTGCCTCTGTTGGCTCTGTACAGTCCTGTCTTGTGCAGGCTGCTACCCCATGACCTACACTGGTATCCTTTTCCACATTACGGCTCTTCATGCTCACATCTCTTGTGCCTGATCTGCGCGTACCAATACTACTCTGTCCTCCTGTTGCTGCTAACATCCTGCCGCTTCTGGCTCCACTGGGGGACATGTCTTCCCCATTCTATGCCACACACTGACATTGCAACACTTTACTTTCGCACCACCCTGTGCTGCAGTACAGCTTCCTCCCACATGCTCGACAGCTTTACTGGCTGCCACATAGGGTGCCCACTGATATGGCAGGTTCATCAGCTCCTGCCTGTCCTTCCTTCCATCACCTTTACATTGATATTCCTTGGTGCTCTGTCCAGCGTTTGCGTTACAGCTGTTTTCCTGCTTTACGGTGTATGATTTCCTCCTTAGGACGCCTTGTCTCTCCTTGGGGCACCTTGTCTCCTATTAGGGCACCTTCTCTCCTCTTGGGGCACCTTACCTGTTAGGACAGCTATTCTCCTGGTAGGGCACCTTATTTCCTGTTAGTGCATCTTAACAGGGCACCTTATTTCCTGTTATAATGAAGACCACTAACCATTGTAGTAGCCATCCTCTGCACTGACTCCAATCCTGTTTATATCCTTTTGAAAGTGTGGTCTCTAGAATTGCACACAATACTCCAAATGATGTTGCACCAAAGACTTATACAGAGGCACTATCACCTCATTTTTTCTGCTGACCATTCATCTCCCTATGCACCCAAGCATCCTTCTAGCTTTTGCAGTCGCCTTTTTTTTACCTGTTTAGCTACTTTAAGATCGTCAAACACAATCACGCCCCGGTCTCGCTCTTCTTTTGTGTACAGAAGTACTTCATTCCCTATACTGTGCCGCTCCTTTAGATTTTTGCAGCCCAAATGCATGACCCTGCAATTTTTAGCATTAAATCTCAGCTGCTAAATTCTAGACCATTCTTCAAGCTTAGCTAGATCACTCCTGAATGTTATCTACTCCTTCTTGGGAGTACTGCAGATTTTGGTATCATCAGCAAAGAGGCAAACCTTACGGGACAGCCTTTCTGCAATATCACTAACAAAGATGTTAAAAAGAATTAGACAAAGGACAGATCCCTGCGGCATGCCACTGGTAACCTCCTCCCCAGATTGAGTTCCATTTACCTGTACCCTTTGCCGCCTCCCACTCAATCAATTTCTAACCCAATCAGTAACTTCAGGATCCATCCCTAGGGTGCTCAGTTTGTTTATAAGTTGCCTGGCAGTCAAAACTCCTGAAAAGGCCCCAAGGATTTTTTATTTTGAGAAAGATCAACACTTACTGCAGGGAGAAGGAATCTGTTGCTGTAGCAGCAAGGGCCTGAATTCCATACTGCGGGGAAGGGAAAACAGCCTACCCATAGATTCCCACCTAAAAGAATAGAGGGCGAGAGGTTTCCGCTGACCGGCCCTCTCCCCCTCCCCCCAATAATAAACGCTGTGCTCCAAGAAGAAGAAAAAAATTTGCATGCTGCTCAGCCTCCTATCGGCTTTGGCAGTTGCGGGAAATCCCTGGAGGGACCAGAAACACGCTGCTGGAGCTATGCCTTCTTGTGCCGCTTAGCCAGTGGCTCTGAAATTGGGTGGCAGACGTGTCCTTCAAATCACGCTTAAGCAGGCTCCTGTTCAAGGGAAGCTCTTGTTCAGAGAAGTTCTGGAGAAGTTGGCCAAGGACGTGGGAGAGTCCAAAGTGGGTAGACTTCCGTAGGATAAACGGAAGCCAGGACATTCACCAGTGCAGGGTCGAGGCTGCCCATGCTCCGCCCCCATGCTGCCTTTGTCCCCTACAGCATGCACAGTGGATCTGTATGTGTAGCAGGGGGCGGTGCAGAATCAGCTTGGTGCGAATAGTGGGGCAGGACATCCCATCGCATTCAGGGATTGGGCCCAATATTCAATGCCAGCAGCTAGGCACAAGTACAGTGATGAACTTTAAACCTATCGATGCCAGGGTCATATGCGGCCCTGGCACTGAATATCCAGGGTCGCCGCAGAGCCCCCACAATCGTAGAAGCTAACCGGGTAGCGGAGATATTGTATCGCTGGCCGGTTAGCTCCTACAGATAACGCTATGCCAGCTTCTGCTGCGCCTAGCTTTACCTGCAAGTCGCTAACTGGGTAGCGGTGCAATATCACCACTACCCGGTTAGTGACTGTCGTTGACCATGACATGCCCCAGAATGCCCATAGCACACCCCAGTGCTAAGTGGTTGGCATCAAGGCATATAGCAGCATTAGTTTATTTATTTTATTTATTTATTAAAACTTATATACCACCACTTCCAAAGATCAGTGGCGGTTTACAGAGAACAAAACTGGAAATTTACATTATAACTTTAAAAAACGTATTTACAGTAAAAAACAAAAACAAAGCACGATTGTACTACATCTTAACAATTTGCATAACTATGTACAATATGGAGATGTTGTATAGGATATGTGAAGGTGAGTGGAAGGGGAGGCAAGGGCTATCAAGGGGGGTGGGAGGTTTGGGGTAGATTGTTATTGGTGGAAGGACCATAGTACTCAACAAATAGGTGGGTTTTGAGCTCTTTCTGGAAAGTTTGGAGGTCTTCGATGGCTCTGAAGTTGTCTGGTAATGAATTCCAAATGGAAGGGGCTATGTAAGAGAAGGCTCTATTGCTGACAGTTTTGTTGGCATTGCGGTTGTGGGTGGGGATTATTAGTGTATTTTGGGAGCAGGTCCTCCTGGTTCTTGAGTGGGCTAAGGAGGGAGTTGAAGAAGGATGGGGCAATTTTATTATACAATTTGAAGGTAATTATGAGGTATTTGCATTTGGCCCTCATTGGAATTGGCAGCCAGTGGAGGAGCGGCATCATGTGGTCGGAATAGTTAGGCTTGTGTATAATGTGTACGGCTAGGTTTTGAGCTAATTGGAGTTGATGGATGTTTTTGGGCAGGCCATACAGAATACTGTTGCAATAGTCAAGGTGGGGTGTTATCAGTGTTTGAAGGACTTTTCTAAAGTCTTGACTGTCTAGTAAGGGACAGAGATGCTGTAGCATTTTTAGTTTGAGGTATATGGTTTTTGCGGTGGCTTTAATTGGGGGACCATGGAAAGGGATTGATCTAGGATGATTCCTAGGTATTTGATTTCTTTTGTTAACTTCCAGCTCTGAATTGCATAGGAGTAGTTTTGAGGGGGGGGGGGCGGAGTTAAAATTCTGATTCCGGGTGATAAATAGAATGTCTGTTTTCTTCATGTTGATTTTTAAGTTGTGTAAGTTGAGCCAGGTAGATAAGTCAGGCATTCTTGGATATGAGGGCAGCTGGGGTTTGTGATGTCTACTAGATGATACAGCATGATGTCATCTGTGTAGAGGTGATAGTGTACGTTGTATACATTATTGTAGTTGGGGATATTCAGTGTAGTAACACATTGAATATTTCATTCAGTGGCATTTACATGGTTTACAGATCTGTAAACTATGTAAATGCCTTTCAGTTTTGGGCCCATAGTTATGTTTATGTGCCTATCTTTATCTTTGAAGCAGTCAGCAAAAAGCTAAACAAATGACTGTCTCCACAGTTCATCTGGTCAGCATGTATTAGAGGCCGATGTCAAGAAATTCATAGGCCTCTTCAATTACACCATGGAGATTCTGGTATTCTGTTACTTGTCAATCCCTATAATTTCGATTCAAAGGGGCACAGGCAGAGTTCTATAAAGAAGGAACTAGGAACATGAATGTGGTCCTACAAGTACTCTCAAAATGCATAGCTATAGATAACGGTAAAGCTTTTTATAGTGCATCATTTGTACTGTGTTGACATTGTGAGTAGCCTATTTATGTTATTTGATTGGTCTACCATGCTGCCTATTAAGGTATATAATTTGCATTCTGCTGACATTGTATAATTTTTCTGTTTTTTGAAAGTTCAGTAATACTGCTTTAAGATGTACATTACTGACTTTGTATCATTATTGCTATCATTGCTTGTCTCCAGGTTTCTTACTGCTCTGTCTAATATGCGGCATGAGGTCATTTTGGCATTGTTATGCGCTACTACAATGTAAATTGTCTGTGTCAGAGGAGACCTGTTGTACACTACTTTGGGTAAGTCTCTTAATAAAGATGGTTAATAAAAGTTAATTAATACATACCAGTAGCAGCACAAAAGCTTCCACAAGGTGCTTATTCTCCTTTAAATGGAAAAGGTTTTCAGTATGGTGTATGACAAACGGACAAGACCTATTCTTTTGTATTCCTACTAATCTCCAGGAACAAGCAGGAATGTAGTCTTCACATATGGGTATCGTCGGTACCGACGGAGCCTGTGCGGGAACGCTCCCCAGCGTCCAATTAGAAAGCTTTTGGGAGCATCCCACAGTGCCTGTGTGCTGCCTTCCTGCCTTTCCCAACTGCCTCTCTCCAGTTCTTCGTTTTCCTCGGAGCCAGCAAGTCGTTCCTGTCACCACAGAAAATTTTTCCTTATTCCCTTCTTTTTTGTGGTCGCGTCTGCCTTCCTCGACGCTTTACCGGTACCGCCGGTTCTTCTTTCTTTTTTTCTTTTCTTTAAAAAAAAAAATATATATATATTGTGAAGAAGCAGAGGCCAGTGAACCTATGGAGATAGGAAAAATCACTGATCCCTTTAAAGAAGGTGACAGACCTAAAGTGCAGTTACAGCAAAGCGCAGCCAGAGGGAGCAAGCATGAAGAATCAGAGGGTAGGCTGACACACCCAAGCTTGGATGATGCAATAACTAACTCAAGGGATAATCAGACACACCTGGTCAGGATGAGAGAAACCCTAACTGAGAAGCAGCTTTGTAAGCATGGCTTAGACAGGACAGAAAGGGCAGCAGCACCAGCAGCAGACGCAGAAGAGAGAGGAAGCAGACGGCTCTGAGGAGAGAAGGAGAGGCAGTTGGATTTGCGGTCCATACAGAGAAGGAACAAGTTCCAAGAGAAACAGTTCCACACTGGAAAGCTCCAGGGAGAAGTCTTCAAGGAAGACCGAAAAAGGAGAGGGACCTGGAAAGTGCCTGGTAAAGAAAGTACCAGAGAAGCACAGCTCAGAGAGCAGAGGTACCTGCATACTTCCTTTTCTGACTGTGAGCTACAAGGAGTTCAGAGGTGGGTGCATAAGACTCAGCCCAGGAGTCTGAGAAACACAACACTGAACCAGGAACTGTGGCTAAACCCTAGAAAGGCATGGAAGCCAGAGAGCCGTAGGTTGTGATAAGGAAGCTTATCATAGCTCAGGTAGGAGCTATAGAAAAGATGATGTGACTCTGAACAAGCAACCTGTCAGTTCTGGTAGAAGCAAGAAAACAGAGTTTTCACATAAAAGACTACCAGTCCCAGAATGCACCAGGTTTCCAGCAGCCATGAGAGGGGCTGAAGTGAGAGAATGTGTGTGCAATCAAGAGAGCTATGAGGTAATCCCTAAGCACTCATCTCAAAGGGCAGGGCCTGATTCAACACAGCTGCGCTGTGTTAGGGAGCAGCACACATTAGAACAGGATAAGAATAGAGCTTATTTTTCAGATAACAGCTACAGAGGGAGGAAGAGATACAGAGACAGCAACGGCTACAAGCACCAGTATCACCTGGAGAAACAGAAGCCAAGCCAAGCAGATAGAGAGAGAAGGAAACTCTCTGGAAGGAAGAGAAGAAAGGCCATTGGAAGGTCTGGGAGATTCCAAGGCAGTACTCATACTGGGAGGTATTCCAAAAGCCAGCAGAGTCCATTGGACTGGATTCAGCCAGAGGAATGGAGTGGCAGAGATAGGAATCACCAGTGGCTACCTGGAAGAGAGAAGACTGCATGTGGAAGGGACTTTCAGACCAAGGCCAGAAGGTATGTGAGAGGAGATCCAGTGTCCAGGGATCAAGATTGGAAGGCTGGACATCAGAATTGGATTACATATTGGCCAGGCTTTACAGAGAGGAATTATGATGGCAGGAAAGGCTCAGGTATGAACACTGATCCAGACCCTATCTATAATAGAGAATGGCAGCAAGGGAATAAGCATTCTCATGATAGTGCCTTAATGAAAGACTCATCTGTGCCAATGTATGATATTGACCATATGCTTATTGATGAAGGGGGAGATACAGCAGATGAAACTAGTTATATGGACTGTTCTCTATCTAAATGCTATTGCTAGTTTTCTATGAGCAAACACATCAGCCATCACAAAGAAACCTAACTTTGTTCTTTATTTCCACTGCAAACAGCTCTTAAAGCAGGATTTGGGCTCACACAGTAGCAGCCAGCCAGCCAGCTAAAGGCTTTCAGCTGGTCCATTGATAGTAATTAGGGCTGCACCTGATTGTGTGGGTGAGCAAGGGAGAATCACTGCTGAGATCTGCGTGGAAAATAAGCAGAAGTTAACCTAACCAGCAAAGTTTATTCTTTTCTTTGTGCCTTTTTATTTGGTAATTATTTGCTAAGAAAACATTAGCTAATTGCCTGACAAGCTGAAGGTTGTTTCTGGTTTACTTTGTGACTTTTTGTTATCCATTTTAAACACTGCAAGCAAGTAACCTCATTTATAGTGCTATCAAGCATACATGTGCTGGGTGAATTAAACCCCATCAATAAAAGAAGTATTTTATTGATCTTACCACTTGGTTTCACAACTCAAATTATTGTCATCAGCTGTGTTTGGGAGTGAGTGAACTACAATACCCACAATACCTTGCAAGAATCATATGAATATATGCATCGTCAAGATTGTGTAAGTTCTCACCCTAGGCAGCCGTCTGACAAGGTGCAATAAACACAGCTGGAGAGAGGTTTGGGAACCTGTACAAAAAGTGCTAACTAAAAGTCCTGTTACCTGTTTTCCAGACCAGGTAGAGCAAGGCTGGAGAGTTTTAGAGAGAAACTCTGAAGTGAAGCCAGAATTAAATGAGGAAAGCTCAGGGCCAGCAGATATATCGTCAGAACAGGAGGAGATGCAAATAGACCCTGCTGAACCCGATTCATTGCTACCTGACTGTCTCATGGATTGTACACTTTGTCTAGCCGGGAGTTTGGAATCCTTGGCAGACGTATAGCTCGCAGGGTATACGTTAAAATACAGTTTTGATAAGCTAAAAGAAGAAGCTTGCTTTTGTTTCCATGAACTAGTTTGTTCTAACACCTGCATAGCTAATAAAACTGTGAAGCACGTCTATCTTTTGAATTCTGTAAATACCTTTTTGAAAATCCTGAATGAGGTGAGAATCCTGTTTTCCTTCGTTGAACCTTTGTGCATTATGGGAATAAACCTTACCCTTTACCTTACATATGGCTTTCACAACTAATTATTTCAAGAAAAGAGACTACTAGTACCAGCGTGCATCTGGGCTAAGAAAAGTTTCTCCCTTTGATGAAAACAATAATGTCCACACTGACCCTTTAAGCATGTGGCTCGGGGGCTGGGGTTGCGACAATATATATACTTAGTTCTTTTTTCCACGTGCACACGCCATTTTGGTCCTTATGCCCAAAATTCCTCCACAATGGGAAAAACCCGCTTCGGGTTTCAAAAAGTGCACCAAGTGTGGCGGTACCATCTCCGTCACCGACACCCATGAGTGGTGTCTTAAATGTTTAGGTCCTGACCACTCCATCACGGAATGTATGGCCTGTGCCATGATGTCCAAAAGAGGTCGGCAGAACCGAACTGCTAAGCTCAGTACCCTGTTTCCCTCCGATGCAGCCTCGGTGGCATCAACGTCTTCCAGGGCTTCCTCTTCCTGCCATGGATCTCAGGTAACTAAACACAAGTCTAGCCGGTCCTCAAAGGGTAGATCTCCTTCTAAGCATCGAGATGCCTCTGGCGTTGCCCTTGAGGATACTGCACCAGCAAAATTGCCCCGGCGGGAGGCTTCGGCTTCCAAAGCATTATCGGGGCTCCAGGACGTTCTCGAGGCTTCAACCTCGGCAGAACTACTGATGCCATGCTCTGGGATACCGGCTGTTTTCTCCTGTACCGACATCCAGGCATCGTCAGCGTCGATAGACCAGAGGTTCCTGGCTATTGAGTACAGTCTGGCGGCTCTCCTTGCGGCATCGACACCCTCGGAACCGCGTCAGACAGTTCAACTGGTACCAGCACCGACTCTGGCACCGGTATCAGTACCGGCACCGACAGCATTGACATCGGTGTTGGCACTGCCGGCACCCAGTCATGTGATGACCTCTGGTACCGATACACCGGTACCGATTCCCCCCCGGTACCGACTTCGGTCGGTACGGGTATCGGGCTCTTCAAGAGCATCCGGACAGAAGGTACTTCGAGTCCTCAGAGGAATCTGAGGATTCTGACAGTTCTGTCGGTACGGGAATACTTCTCCCAGAGGAGCCTTCCTCCCCTAAACGCAGGATGTCTCCTCCAGAGGATATTTCCTTTCAGGACTTCATCAGGGAGGTGGTTCGAGGTCTGTCCATTACTGTGGCTCCTGAAACAGAGCCCAGAGCAAAGGATTTGGAAATTTTAGAATATCCCAAAGCTCCTAAGGAGGCAGCTACTGTACCCATCCATGAGATCTTGCATGATCTCATGCTAAGGATGTGGGAGATGCCTCTTACCACCTCTCCTCACTCTCGTAGACTGGATACTATGTATCGAGTCCCTCCTTGTCCTGGTTTCCAGAAGACTCGGCTTCCTCACCACTCTATTGTAGTGGAATTGGCTATGAGAAGGATCAGGAGTGCAAAGGGGCATGCCTCTAATCCTCCAGGACGTGAGCGCAAAACTTTGGATGCTTTTGGACATCATACTTTCCAAGCTTCCATGCTTTCTGCCAGGATCAGTTCCTATATTTTATATATGGGAATGTTCCTGAAGGAAATCAAAGGAGATTTAGAGGTTTTGAGCCCTCTTCTTCCTGAGGATAGAAGGCAGGATTTTCTCACATTGGTCAAACATGCCCAGGATGTTTCTAAATTTGTCAACCGTGCAGCTTTTGACTGTTTTGAGTGCATAAGCAGAACCTCTGCCATTGCCATAGGTGCACGTAGAATTGCCTGGCTCCAGGCATCTGATTTGGAGCTCTTTGTACAAGACAAACTGGGCAATATTCCTTGTACTGGTGAGAACCTGTTTGGAAAAGATTGGCAAGAAAAAGCCAATGAGTTGGATGCTGACAACTCCACCTTGGATAGATTATCCAAGGCCACAGCTGATCCTGCAAGAAAGAAATCTTTCAAAAAAACATTCTGTTCCAAAAAGAAGAGGTTTTATCCTGCTTATTCCCAGCAGGGACGCTCTGCAGGTCATCCTTTCCGGAAAGGTCAGCAACCACCCAAACAAAGGAAAGCAAAGACTGCTAAGCCTCAACCGTCTCAGCAGTCTCAGCCTCCACAAGGCCTTTGACTTTCATCTAGAGAACTTAGCCTTCCTGGCTCTCAATGGACCAGAGCCTTCCACCATTCCAGGAAGGTTGTGTCACTTTTCCCCCAGATGGGGGCAGATAACATCAGAGCATTGGACACTCTCCATCATAAAAGAGGGGTACAAGCTCCATTTTTCGAGCATGCCCCCTCCCACAATGGTAAGACAGTTCAATTCTCAGACCTCTCTTATCAACCTATTAGATCAAGAGGTCACTATACTTCTTGCCCAAGGGACAATAGAAGAAGTACCCATTCCTCAACAGGGTACAGGGTTTTACTCATAGAAACATAGAAACATAGAAACATGATGACAGAAAAAGACCACAAGGCCCATCTAGTCTGTCCTTCCATAACAACAACTACAACAGTCCACTTTTTACCTTTAGAGATCCTCTGTGTTGGTCCCATGCTTTTTTGAACTCAGTCACTGTCCTCATCTCCACCACCTCCACTGGGAGACTATTCCACGGATCCACTACTCTTTCCGTAAAGAAATATTTCCGCATATCACTCCTGAATCTATCTCCCTTCACCCTCATCCCATGTCCCCTCGTAGCAGAACTTGCTTTCAATTGAAAGAGGCTCTCTCCCTGAACATTTATGCCACGGAGGTATTTAAACATCTCAATCATATCACCTCTATCCCGCCTTTCCTCTAAGGGGTACAAATTAAGATCCTTAAGTCTGTCCTCATATGCTTTATAATGAAGCCCATTAATCATTTTAGTAGCAACCCTCTGCACCGACTCCATCCTGTTCACATCCTTTTGAAGGTGCGGTCTCCAGAATTGCACACCATACTCCAAATGAGGTCGCACCAAAGACTTATACAGAGGCATTATCACCTCCTTTTTTCTGCTAGCCATCCCTCTCCGTATGCACCCAAGCATCCTTCTAGCTTTTGCCGTCGCCTTTTCTACCTGTTTAGCTACTTTAAGATCATCAGACACAACCACGCCTAGGTCCCGCTCTTCTTTAGTGGACAAAAGTACTTCACCTCCTATACTGTATTGCTCCCTTGGATTGCTGCAGCCCAAATGCATGACCTTACATTTTTTAACATTAAATCCCAGCTGCCAAATTCTAGACCATTCTTCAAGCTTAGCTAGATCCCTCCTCATGTTATCTACACCTTCCTGGGTGTCTACTCTATTACAGATTTTGGTATCATCCGCAAAGAGGCAAATCTTACCCGACAGCCCTTCCGCTATATCACTAACAAAGATGTTAAAAAGAATCGGACCAAGGACAGATCCCTGGGGCACACCACTGGGGCACACCACTGGTAACATCCTTCTCCTCAGAGTGAGCTCCATTTACTTGTACTCTTTGTCGCCTCCCACCCAACCAATTTCTAACCCAAGCAGTAACTTTAGGGTCCATCCCTAGGGTGCTCAGTTTGTTTATAAGTCGCCTGTGAGGAACAGTGTCAAAGGCTTTACTGAAATCTAAATACACCACATCTAGAGCTCTCCCTCGGTCCAACTCCCTGGTCACCCAGTCAAAGAAATCGATCAGATTTGTCTGACAAGACCTGCCTCTGGTGAATCCATGCTGCCTCGGATCCTGTAATCCGCCGGACTCCAGAAACCTCACTATTTTCTCTTTCAGCAGCGTTTCCAATAATTTACTCACCACTGAAGTTAAACTAACCGGCCTGTAGTTTTCAACCACATCCTTACTTCCGCTTTTGTGTAAAGGCACCACAGGAGCCTCTCTCCAGTCCTTTGGCACCACTCCCGACTCCAACGAGGCATTGAAAAGGTCAGTCAGTGGAGCTGCTAGAACGTCCCCAAGTTCCCTCAGTATTCTAGGGTGTATCCCATCCGGTCCCATCGCTTTGTCTACTTTAAGTTGAGCTAGTTTCTCACGAACACAGTCTTCTGAAAATTGTGCAAGATGTCCCTTGCTTCTGTTCTTATTTGTGGGTGTTTTCTGAGGTCCTGCTCCTGGTTCTTCATCTGTGAAAACAGAACAAAAATATTTGTTAAGCAATTCCGCTTTATCCTTATCAGCTTCTACATATTCCCCCCCTGCATCCTTGAGTCTGACAATACCACTTTTGCCCTTCCTCTTCTCACTAATATATCTGAAAAATGTCTTATCCCCCCATTTTATTGCATTGGCTATTTCCTCCTCCTTTTGAATCTTTGCCTTCTTGACTACTTTGCTAGCTTCTCTAAGTTTTTCCAAATACAGATGCCTGTCTTCCTCTCTCTGTGATCTCTTGTATTTCATGAAGGCCTCCCTCTTTTCTTCACTTTTTCAGCTACTTCCTTCGAAAACCATAGCGGTCTCCTGTTCCTTTTGCCTTTATTTACCATTTTAACAAAAAGGTTGGTTGCCTTTAAAATACCCCTTTCAGCTTTGCCCACTGTTTTTCAACATCCCCCAGCTGTTCCCATCCCACTAACGACTCCCTGAGGTATTGGCCCATCTTCGCAAAGTTAGTCTTCCTAAAGTCTAAGATCTTCACCTTGGAATGGATTCTAACAGCCCTAGTCCTAATACTGAACCACACCATCTGGTGATCACTGGATGCAAAATGATCTCCCACTACAACATCAGAAACACTTTCACCATTGGTAAGCACCAAGTCCAGTATGGCCCCTTCACGTGTGGGGTCTGTTACCAATTGCTTGAATAGTTCTCCCTGTAGAGAATCCAGGATCTCCTTACTTCTAGATGATACTGCAACAGGAATGTGCCAATCAACATCTGGCATATTGAGATCTCCTAGCAGTAGCACTTCCCCTTTCCTAGCAACGCTGCGTATGTCTTCAATTAACTCTCTGTCCACCTCTTCCTCTTGTGAGGGAGGTCTGTATATCACACCAATGCAAATAGATTTCTCTTTCCCTCTTTCTAGTTTAACCCACAATGCCTCCTCTCTCCCTTTTAAGCTCTGTAATTCCAAAGCTTTAATAGTAGTTTTTACATATAGTGCCACTCCTCCTCCCCTTCTTCCTACCCTGTCCTTTCTGAATAAAGTATAGCCAGGTATAGTTACATCCCAGTCATGGTTTTTTGTGAACCATGTTTCTGTAACTGCCACTAAATCCAAGTCAGCAACTCCCACCAAAGCTTCAACTTCAGGGATCTTATTTCCCATGCTACGGGCATTAATACACACTGCTTTCCATGTGTTACCCCTGTTACCCATTTCCATAAAGGTATTTAATGTATCACCTACCTGGGGGCTTTCACTTACCTGGGGGCTTTCTTCACCCATCCCCAACGAATCTAGTTTAAAGCCCTCTTCAGTAGATTAGCCAGTCTACTACCAAAGATGCGTTGACCTTTCTTGGACAGATGGATGCCATCTCTGCTCTGCAACCCTTGGAACAGCATCCCATGGTCTAGGAAGCCAAAACGCTCTCGAAGATACCATCCACGCAGCAACCTACTCTGCTCCCCCTATTTCCTTATCCCAAAGAAAACAGGAGGACACAGACCTATTTTAGACCTCAGAGAATTGAACAAATTCCTGTTCAAGGAGAAATTCAAGATGGTTTCTCTAGGAACTCTGCTGCCATATCTTCAGAGTCAGGATTGGCTATATTCTCTAGATCTCAAGGATGCGTACACTCATGTTCTCATCCATCCATCTCACAGAAAGTTCCTTTGGTTCCTTTTTCACGGAAAGCACTACCAATACAGGGTGCTTTCTTTTGGCCTGGCCTCAGCACCAAGAGTGTTCATGAAATGCATGGCTATTGTAGCAGCATTTCTCCGCACTCTAGGGATATTTGTCTTCCCCTACTTAGACGACTGGCTCATTCGAGCCCCATCACAGTCGGAGGCCAGGACCTCCCTATCTTGCACAATGCGTATCCTTCAGTATTTGGGTCTTGTCATAAACATCCCAAAATCCAGTCTAACTCCCACTCAGTCTCTAGAATTCATAGGAGCTTTGCTGGATACCAAAAAGGCAAGGGCCTGTCTTCCCCAGACCCGTTGCCTTCGCATAGTGCAGTTAGCTTCTCAAACCGTGCTAAAGCTTCATCTCACTGCCCGAGAAATGCTACAACTACTAGGCCACATGGCATCCACTGTGCATGTGGTTCCTTATGCTCGCCTCCATATGAGAGCAGCCCTGTGGACTTTATCCACTCAGTGGACTCAGGTATCAGGGTGCCTGTCAGACAAAATATCAAACACAAATCGCCTTATTTTGTCCCTCCAATGGTGGCAGTCCACTCAGAACCTGTTGCTGGGGTCCCCATTTCAGCAACCCTTACCCCAGGCAACTCTCACAACAGATGCTTTATCAATGGGTTGTGGAGCTCATCTGCAAGACCTCTCCACCCAAGGCACTTGGACTCCACAGGAGACTCATCTACATATCAATATCTTGGAGCTCAGAGCAATCTTCCTTGCTCTTCGAGTGTTCCACACTCTGCTCAGCTGCAAGACAGTCCTTATTCACACGGACAACCAAGTAGCCATGTTCTACGTGAACAAGCAGGGAGGAACAGGCTCTCTGTCGCTTTGCAACAAAACTTTGCGACTGTGGGCCCTTGCCAGAGAGCATCAGATTAATCTCCTGGCAGTGTATCTTCCAGGCATACAAAACTCTTGGGCAGACAGACTCATTCGAGTTCTGCTTCCACACGAATGGTCTCTATATGTAGACCAGGTGACCAAGATTTTTCAAATTTGGGGAACTCCGGACATAGACCTCTTTGCAAGTCCGTTGAATGCCAATCTTCCCCGGTTCTGTTCCAGAATCCCTGTTCAGGACTCTCAGGCTAAGGATGCTTTCCTCCTTCACTGGGGCCAAGACTTCCTTTATGCCTTTCCACCCATTCCCCTAATTCCCAGGACCCTGTTCAAGCTTCAGAGAGACAGAGGCTGTATGATTCTCATAGCTCCACATTGGCCTCGGCAAGTGTGGTACCCTCTGCTTCTACATCTCTCTCAAGCTCTCTCCCTGGAGTTAGGGTCTGCTCCAGATCTCCTATCTCAGGAGAACGGAATGTTGTGGCATCCCATTCCCCAGTCTCTGCATCTCAGGGCTTGGTTGCTGAAGGTCTAGATCTCCATGGTCTTAACCTCCCTCAGCAAGTAAAGGATATCCTTTATACTTCCAGGAAGCCTTCCACAAGACGCTCTTATGCTTTCAAGTGGAAAAGGTTTACCATATGGTGTTCGCAGAAGGGTCTTAACCCCCTTGCGGTACCTCTGGAATCATTACTGGAGTATCTCCTTCATTTATCCAATGCAGGACTTAAGACTGACTAAGTGAGAGTCCATTTGAGTGCTATTGCAGCTTTTTTCAAGCCTTTAAATCAGTGGTTCTCAACCTTTTTTGTACCATGACTCCTTTTACCGTTGGTCAATTTGTGGTGACCCCCAATGATAAAATCAAATGTGTCTCTCTTCCTTTACCGTTAACGCATTGTCGCTGTAATCATTTGTTGAATTATTAATATATTATAGGCCTTTGCAATATGTTTTTATTTATAAAATACTTATTTAAACCACAATAATTAATCACAACAACAAGTAACAATATTTGATTTCAAAATTATGATGATTTTGTAGTCAAATCACTAATATGAAATAAAATTATTTTTTCTACCTTTGTTGTCTGACCAATTTATTTTCTGATCATGCTGGTCCAGATCTGAGGCTTCTGCTTTCCTGTCTTCTCTTAGCTCTCTTTCTGTGGTCTATGGTCCATCTGCCATTTCTTATGTCTTTCGTTTTCTTCACTTCTTTCCATCAGCCTATTTCCAGTCCCAGTAACCCTCCCCAGTATCAGCCCCTTTCCAGTCCTCACTCCCAGTACCTTCCAATGTCAACTTGCATTCCCATGACTGCCACTGGTGTCCATTCCCTTCCAGTCCCCCTCATTCCCCACTGACCAGTACCTTCTAGTACAGATACTATGGCAGCCCCTCTCAGATCCACTCCCTTCCAGTTCCATTCTCCCAACCCCTTGTATCAGCCCACTTGTAGCCTTAGCCCCCAGTTTTCTTCCAGGGCCAGCAGCTCTATCCTCCCCTCCCCACAATCGGCCCATTCCCAGTCATAGCCCCCCCAATCAGCTCACTTCTAGTGCTAATCCCCCCTCAACCCCATTACCAGTGCTAGCCTCCCCTAATCAGCCCAGTACCAGTCCTACCCCCCATCAGCTCATTACCAGTCCTAGCCTCCACTAATCAGCTCATTTCCAGTCATAGCCCCCCCCCCGATCAGCTCATTTCCAATGCTAGCCTCCCATCAGTCCATTACCAGTCCTACCCCACCCCATCAGCCCATTACCAGTCCTAGCCTCCCCTAATCAGTTCATTTCCAGTGCTAGTCCCCCCCTCAACCCCATTACCAGCGCTGGGCTCCCCTAATCAGCCCATTTCCAGTCCTAACCTCACCGATCAGCTCATTTCCAATGCTAGACCCCCATCAGTCCATTACCAGTCCTACCCCCCCCCCTTGATAAGTCCATTCCCAGTCCTAGCCTTCCCTAATCAACCCATTACCAGTGCTAGCTCCCCCATCAGCCCATTATAATCCTAATCTGCACTGTCTCTCGCCTCTGTCCAGCATTTATCCCATCTGTCCAGTATGTCCCCCTGTCTCTCCCCTTTGTCCATGCCAGCCCCCTCCTTCCATTCCTCCATGTCAGCCCCCCTCCCTCCATCCATCCATATCAGCCCCCTCCCTCCCTCCATGTCAGCCCCATCCTTCCATCCATCCATATCAGCTCACTCCCTCCATGTCAGCCTCCATCCCTCCATGTCAGCCCCCCCTGTCGATGTCAGCCCCCCTCTGTCGATGTCAGACGTGTTGCAGGTTCCCTGCCCCCTCATCCTCTCTCCCCATGTCTGCCTCCCTTCTAATGCAGCCGTGGCTCACTGCCTCTTAGGGAACCGCGGATGTGCCTGTAAAAACGTTGCTGAGCCCTTCCTGTCTCGACGGGCTCCGTGTAGCATTGTCCCGCCTCCAAAGGAAGTGGTAAACAACTTCCTTTGGAGGCGGGACAATGCTGCACGGAACCCGCCGAGACAGGAAGGGCTCCGCAACGATTTTACAGGCACAGTCGCGGTTCCCTAAGAGGCAGGGAGCCGTGGCTGCAGAAGGAGGCGGTGAGTTTGCCGCTGCCGAGAAGCGGACTCGGCAGCGGCAGCAACTTGTGCACGTCTTAATTTTTTTTTTTTTAACTTGGTGGAGACTAAGCGACCCCCGCTAAATCCTGTGGCGACCCCCGTGGGGGTCGCGACCCACAGGTTGAGAACCGCTGCTCTAAATGGACAGCATATTTCCTCCCATCCTCTTATAGCAAGATTTATGAGAGGCCTTCTGGAAACTAAGCCTCCCATTAGACTTAACTTGGTTCTTGGTCAGCTCATGAAGCCACCTTTCGAACCCTTAGCTACTACCTCATTGAAATTCCTTTCTTGGAAGGTTCTTTCTCATTGCAATCACATCAGCACATCGCATCAGTGAGTTGCAAGCACTAGTGGCTGATCCACCTTATACAAGGTTCCATCATGACAAGGTAGTACTTAGGACTCATCCACACTTTATGCCAAAGGTGGTCTCGCCTTTTCATCTAAACCAAGCGGTCTACCTACCTGTGTTCTTTCCAAGGCCTCATGCATCAAATGCAGAAAGGAATCTTTATTCTTTGGACTGTAAAAGAGCTCTAGCCTTTTACTTACAAAGAACACAGCAACATAGAAAGTCCTCTCAACTCTTTGTTGCTTTTGATCCTTCTCATTTGGGACTTCCAGTCTCCAAGAGAACACTGTCAAACTGGATTGCTTAGTGTATTTACTTTGCCTGTCAGAGTAAGAATCTTCCTCTGGAGGGCCATGTCACAGCTCACAATGTGAGAGCCATGGCAGCTTCAATGGCTCATCTACACTCTGTGTCTATCGACGACATCTGTCGAGCAGCCACCTGGGCCTCCGTTCATATCTTCACAGCCCATTACTGCTTGGACAAGGACTCCCGCTGGGATGCCTTGTTTGGTCAGGCTGTTCTCCAGCACCTGTTCCATACCTAATCAACTCCTACCCACCATCCCTGGTTGGATGCCAGAGATCCATGGGGGGAAGTGGAGCCCTTTCTCAGGGACACACAACTTCTGGGATCTCCCTGGCATCTAAAGCTAGGGAGTCCCCATATGTGAAGACTACATTCCTACTTGTTCCTGGAGATAGCATAGTTACTCACCTGTAACAGGTGATCTCTGGGAACAGCAGGAATTTAGTCTTCACAACCCACCCACCTCCCCTAGGAGTTGTATCTCTCTATCTTTCTCTTGCCCTCTCTCTCTCTCTTTGTCTCAGCTTTAAAACGCAACTGGAGAAAGGCAGTTGGGAAAGGCAGGAAGGCAGCACGCAGGCATTGTGGGATGCTCCCAAAAGCTTTCTAATTGGACGCTGGGGAGCGTTCCCGCGCAGGCTCCATCGGTACCAACGATACCCATAAGTGAAGACTAAATTCCTGCTGTTCCCGGAGATCACCTGTTACAGGTGAGTAACTATGCTTTACAATGCAACACTTGTATGTATCATCATCTTTATCACACAGGGCTTTAAACTTCCTCTATCAGAGTTTGTTTTATTGCACTTTCAACCTATCATATATGAGGGACTGAGCAGACCACTGTCTGTTGGAAGGGCCATACGGGCTCAGAATGTTTCACTAGTTCTGAGCTCTGGTGCTGTGCAATGACATCACCCACTTTTATGTCTGGTTAATCATGTTGTCTGTGGAAAACACTTATTAGAGACAAACAACTTAGCTTTACATTGAGCCCTGTGACAGCCCTATGTGCAGTACCATACATTTGAGCATTGTCCTTTAGGTATGTTCCAACAGAAAAATAATTGAGAACTACTGACCTACTGTATATTATAATATTAACACAGCACACTTCTGGAGAGATAGATCCTGGGATTTCTAGTTCTGCCCCCCTCCCCCATCCTCCCAAAAGTGAGAGGCTGTAATGAATCTTCATCACATAGGGCTGGAGGAAATGTCCATAAATCATTATGTAAGAGGACCCGGGAAATCCACTGCTTGCCCCAATACAAGTATTGTGGAACCTGTGTGTCTTTATGGGAAATGGCTAGGTACTTGTGACCTGGATTGGCCACTGTTGGAAACAGGATACTGGGCTTGATGGACCTTGGTCTGACCCAGTAGGGCATATCTTATGTTCTTATGTTGGCACCTAATGAGCCCATCTTGTAGAAAACTTTTCTGTAAGAAAATATCTACAACCTATGATTCCTTCAATGAAAAAATTGGGAAATCTAGAAGAGGACAATATCTTAGTCATAGATCTTGCTACTGAAGAGATTCTTACAGTTTTATAACTGAAATTTAAAAAAGACTATTTTTAAGGCTCTGTTTACAAAAGTAAAATTTTGTGTCTTTGATGACTTGCACATTATATTTTGTCAAATTGTGCGAATCTTTTATGGTGTGGCCAGTTTATAGGCCCATTTTATGATGAAGTGAAAGTGCCTCTATTTTTTGTTTTTGTTTTTGTTTTCTGTAGTTACCTTTCTAGTGTACTGTTCCCCGGTGTAGTTTCACAATATAGCAGATGACAGAAAAAGACCAGGCTAGATGGACCAGATGGTCTTCTATGTCATCTACTATGTTATAAAAATTAATGGAGGTACAATAAAAAGGTAACTATTGAGGGATGTTTGGATAGAAAACATCCAAAATGTATTTTACATTGACTTATTTTGTCTATACTAAGTATATAATCCTTGTTATCAGCCACAAAATATGAAAGTCAGCAAAATCCAACCATATCCAGGAGAATCTTTTTTTTTTTTTTGCCTTCCTTTCTATTTTACTTTTTGTTTAAACATTTGTTGCCTATAATTAAAATATCATCTTAGCTTCAGCAGTGAAAGCTTTCCCAAGTGCTGCCTCCGATCTTCCCACCTAACTGGGCATAATATCACAGATATAAAAAAACCCCAAAATACAATATGTTAGACCACCCATCTGCTGTATCTGCGTATGCCTTGTATTGCTATACAAATGATTAGTAGTGTAGTAGTATATAAGACCTATAGAGGATTATTTTTGAAACCTTATTTGTGATTGCCACATGGAAAATTCAGCATTTACACGCACAAATTGTGATTTTTAGAAAGGGCTAAATTTACCCATGGATGCCACTGGTGCATAGCAATTGCAAGGGCTGTGTCAGGGTATGGTTTGGGCATGGCCTGGGTAGCTGAAAAAATTACGCATGTATTTTCATATGATATAGGGAGTAAATGTGACTGACCAGATTTTTACATTGGGATTTATAGCTGCTCCTTGGCACGGATACGTTTTTAGAAAGTACTTGTTTCAGTCATTTCTATATTGAAGTGATTAAGAAGGTTATTTATTTATCGGAATTATATTTGCACATTGCTACGTTTTGGGAAGGTTAATTAACATATAAATCATTTAAACAAATTAGCAGTTAATGAAAGAATATATAAAATATAAAAAAAAGTCAAGTAGAATTCTTAAAAAGACAATACAAATGAATGTTATTTCACTTATTTATGAAAGTTCAACAAATCTATGTATAACAGTAATGGATTCCAATTTTTAGGACCTTGAACTAAAAAAATTGTTTTCATGCTCTCGAGTGCTAGATATTTCTTCCAGTGGTGGATTACCAACAGTTCCTGTTGAATTCAGTGCAAGGTGCAAGAAGGCATCTTATTCAATGGTAGACAGATGGTAAATTGCTTTAAATTTATTTATTTTTATTTATTTACAATTTCTTATATACCGCACTATTCGGCATCAGCGTGGTTTACATGGAACAGAAAAATCAGACAGTATACATATGCCTGAGTTTACAATTAACAGGAACAGCAAAACTTGGATAACCGAGGGTGAGTTTACAAATTAACATTCTAAATACCATACACAAGCATTTAAAAACAAGTCAGTATGTAACTGGCAACCAATGGAGTTGGACCAATGTAGGCTAAATGTGGTCAAAGCACATTGTCAATTACATGAATTGTGGCATTTTGCACCGATTTATAAAGACCTAGTTACTGTTTGTGATAACCGCATCTAAACAATGTTGTGATAATCCATATAAGGACATGCTGTAGACTGGACAACTAATCTAAAACAACCAGCATCTAGAAAACGATGTACGCATCTTACTTGACATAATTTAAAAAAAACTGAACATACTGACATATAAACCTGAGGAATAAATGAGATGTTGACTGTGCCTATAAACAGATATTGCACTTGCCTAGAAATAATAATAGACTCCGGTAATCCATCAATGATTAGTTTCTTAGGCGGGAAATAAAATGAATCACCACAAGAGCTTTAGATATATATTTTCCAAATTAATAGCTAATTCATTAGCTGAGAACCAGCTAATAATCTTTTGGGCTTCTGCGACTAGTATCATGATCTTTGCAGTTTTCTGGGTCATACTGCTTCTAAATAAGTGGAATTGGTGTTTCAGCCATCATGCTGTGGCTTTCCTCAGGATGAAGTGGTTATGCAGTTAGATGTCTGTTCTTACAAATAGTGGGGGATATTCAAAAGTGTCAGCAGATGTAAGTGAGAAACATCTTGAGGATATTGGTCACATGACTCAACAGTTCATATCACTCCCTTGGAGTGTTTCAAAATGAGACAGACTAAATGGACCTTGAGCACATAGTGGACACAATCTCCAAGAACAAGCAGGAATGAGTCTTCACATATGGGTACGTCAGTACCGACGGAGCCTGCATGGGAACGCTCCCCAGTGTCCAAAAAGAAAGCTTTTGGGAGCATCCCACGTGCATGCGCGCTGCCTTCCCGCCCATTCACTTCCCTCTCATCAGTTTTCCGTTTTCCGCAGAGCCGGCAGGACGTATTCCTGTCACCGTAGAAAATTCTTCTTTTTATTCTTAGTTTTTTGTGGTCGCGTCTGCCTTCCCTCGACGCCACCGGTATCGCCGGTGCTTTTCTTTCTTTTTTCTAAAGAATTTCTCTTTTCCTCAGAAAATTTTCCTGTTTAGTGTCTGACAGTTCTAGGCCACTAGGCCTCCATCTTTCCATTATGGAAAAGCCAGCCACTACTCTTAAGAAATGCTCAAAGTGTGGCGGTACAGATATTTTTTATGACACCCATACTTGGTGTCTAAAATGTTTGGGTCCTGACCATTGCCCACTGGAGTGTCTTTCCTGCTGGAGCTCAAATAGCAGAAATCTTCAGAATCGAGCACAACTCGATACCCGGTTCACATCGCACTCAATGTCACCAGCTACAATATCTCCACAGGATCAGGTAACCAAACAAAAGTCTGTAAAGACTAGCCAGTTCTCGAGTGGTAGATCTCCTTCCCAGTATCGAGATGGCTCTGGCCTTGCCCTCGAGGACATTTTGGCAATAAAGCCCCGGCGGGAGTCTTTGGGCTCCAAAGCATTAACGGGGCTTCAGGTTGTTCCCGGGTTTCTTACCTCGATGAACATACCTGGGCCATGCTCAGTGGTTGTGGCTGCTTCGAGCGGTACCGACACCCCGGCATCGGCTATGGTGATGGATGAAACACTCCTCACCGAGGATCGCAGTCTAGCGCTCTCGGCTACTTTGGCACCGCTAGAGTTGCTGCAAACCGTTCCTCCAGTATCGGTATCGGCTTCGGTACCGGTATCAACATCGGCATCGGTGTCGGTACCGTCCATGCTTACTTCGACAGACTCGCTTCCTTTGATGCCGAGCCTGGAATCGATCTCTAGCATGTATGATTCAGTACTGACTCGTCTCGGTACCGACCTCGGGCGGTACCAAAGACATCGCTTTAAGGAAAATCCGATGCTTCATCCTTTCAGGTCTTCCGATCCCGATGACTGGGATGAATCTATCGGTACCAAGGCTAAATCTTCAACAAGTCTTGCCTTTACCCCTCATTTTAGAGGGTCCTCCTCAGGGGAGATTTCTTTTCAAGCTTTTCTGCTTGATATGGCAAAGTTACTTGCCATTTCTATACCTGGTAAAGAATCCTTGCCAGGGGATTCAGAGACCCTGCAATCCCCCTGGATTTCAAAGAAGGTTATCATGCTTCCTTTGCATCAGATCTTACAAGATCTACTTTTAAGGATGTGGTAAACTTCTTTAATGGTATCACCACATTCTAAGAAACTTGACTCCATGTACAAGGTGCCACCTTCTCCAGGTTTTCAAAAGACTCAACTTCCTCATCATTCTATTGTTGTAGAATCAGCAATGAGGCGTATTAAGAGTGCGAAGAAGCATTCTTCTTATCTGCCAGGTCGTGAGTCTAGAACTTTAGATGCCTTTGGACGTCGATTCTTCCAGGCATCCATGCTTTCAGCAAGAATTATCTCATATATTTTCTATATGGGTTTATCTCTTGAAGAGGTCACAAAGAACTTAAAGCTTTTGAACCCTTTTCTTCAAGAACATAAAAGAGCAGACTTTTTCATATTAGTCAGTCATGCTCAAAATGTCTCTAAATTCTTTAATCGTGCTTCCCTGGACTGTTTTGAGTCTATTAGCAGAACTTCTGCTATAGCCATAGGAGCACGACGCATGGCCTGGCTCCAAGCTTCAGACTTGGACAAATATGGGTACGAGAAAAGCTGGGAAATACTCCTTGTACTTGGGAAAATCTCTTTAACAAGGATGCTTTTTGATATTGTTGCTTTCAGAGGATTGTCAAAACTTTCCTCTGCCCCAGCTAGTAAAAAATCTCCTAACAAACTTTATTTCCCTAGGGGGAAAAAGTTTTATTCATCTTCTACCCATCATACAGATGTTTCCAAAGAAGGGCAACACCATTCCAGGCTAAGAAAACCAAAGTCTCAACAGGCTCAGCAAACTCAGCAGTCGCAGGGTTTCTGATTTTTATTCATTAAATCTTTTTTCCTGTTGAGTTTCAGAACCACTACTTCTTAACTACAGAAGCATTTACAGTTCTTCTCATCCTTATTGAGAGGTCAGTGATACACTGCCTTAATCCTCCACTTTAGGCATGACTCTCTTGCTAAGAGCAGTCTATCCTTTCAGCTCTTAGTGCTATTAAGGATAATCATACCCTACAGATAACAAGTTTCTCCTCTCCTTTTAAAAGTAAACAGAGGAGTTAGAACTACTTATAAGGTATGCTATGCCCTTCTCCTTGTCTTGTACGAGGATATCTGATACTTTTCACTGCAGGGGAGCTTACCCTTTCAGAGACTTACCAAATTGTAAATCTTTCTAACTCTGTATTACTTCCATCCCTCTTAGTTGAGATTTTCAATCTAAGAGTGATACTATTTGACTGGAGGGCTTACCTTTAAGCCATAGGATTGTCCCTAATACCTACTCCAGTAAATAATTTCCATACAGAGTTTCTCCCCTCTGCAATCTTTCAAATATTTCTTTTAAGACAGCTTATCAGACCATAAGTGAGAGTTAGCACTTCTGTTCGGTCTCTCGGTCCTTTTCCAATCTATAGGACCTAACCTCTTCTGCTGCCTTAATAACACATAACTCCAAGAGAGGTTCAAAACCTACTTGGACAGTTTATCGTTGCAGGCAACCTGTCTGTCTGCTATTCTTAGCCATCTGCAATTCTTTGGCTTCCACAGAATAGCTTAGGTTGCACACTGGTAATTAAACAACCAGATCTCACCTGGGCAACCTACAACATGCTCTCTGCAATTCTACAAGAAGCTCTGCAACTTTGCCAGAGAGCGTCAGAGCCATTCCTGGTGGGTAACTTTCAGATGGTTGAAAGGCTTGCTCAGTCATGCTCCCACATGACCGGGGGTTTTCCTGCTTTTAACATCTTCCTTAAAATTTTATTTTTAGGGAAAATGAACCAGGGTTTAGATCATGTGAAAGCATAAAGAATTACTTAATTCCCTGAGTTGTTCCACATCTCCAGTGGAACTTCTCCAACAGGGATGCACTTCTTTTCACTGCAGTCTGTCCTTGTCTAGTGCATTCCTTCTAATTCCTAATACTTCATTGGAGCTTATGTTGAACAAAGAACGCATTATACTCATATTGCCCTCATAGACGGGCAAATATGGTATTCCCTTTTATTGCGTCTTTCTCCACACTGAAGTTTATAGAAGGATCCAGACTTGTTGTCTTAAGACTAAGGTTTTCTTTGCACGTAGATCTCCACTTCTGGTTATTCAAAGTCTAGAATTTTAAAAAGATCTAGACCTATCCTTATGACTAGGAACATTCCACTGGTTCCATGTAACCTTCTTCATGGTTCTTCCACGTGTAACCAGTAAGGGGTTCTCTATCCATATTTTGCAAGCAGGTCTTACCCCTTCTTGTTGTTAAGTGAGTCTCTTATTTATATATATAGATATATAGATATAGATATATAGATACATATATCTCACTCTGAAAGATTTGTTACTGTCCATATTAATGCTGTTCCAGCATGCCATAGGATTTTAAATGGACAGCCAATTTCTATGGTAGTCACAAACTACCTTCTTTTACTGTAACCTTTCCGGTTACGTCACATTTGAAGCTCTCCATGTAAAGTCATCCTAAGTGACATCACTTACGGAAGACATTCCTGATCTTCAAGAAAATGGAGGCTACACCGCCTACTACAAATGTTTGTTTCTGTCTTTCATTTGGATAGAGGGGTCTCAAAGACCCATCCTTTTTCTGCAAACCAGTCAGATTTATCTCCTCTTTCCTAGAGCCTTTTTCTGCTCCAAGGACAAAGAGCTTCAAACGTTGGCCTACAGAAGCTTTAGCTTCTCATCTAAAGTCCAACCTCATTAAACTCTCCCAGTTTTTTCTTCTAGGATTAGTTCTAGCCTTTTAGGCTTCTGACCTCTGCCTGTATTATGAAATTTATTTTCCTCTACTTTTCAGTAAGGTATTTTCTTTGAGGATAATGTACTGGTTTCTAGCACCAGACCATTAGTCTCAACAAATACTTTCGCAATACTTCTGTCTGAGGTTCACATTAGAGAATTGGAATCCAATTTTCACTAACTTTTCTGATCTACATAAGGACTCCTCTCCAGACGCCTTGTTTAGTCCAGCTGTTCCACAGCACACCCCTTTTTAGTTCAACTCCTACCCTCCATCCCTTGGATACCTGAGGTTCTGGGAAATAGCATGGCCCATCAACTAGATTGCAACATGCTGGGACCTCCTCCAGACATCTTAGCTTGGGAGTCCCCATATGTGAAGACTCATTCCTGCTTGTTCCTGGAGATAGCACAGTTACTTACCTGTAACAGGTGATCTCTGGGAACAGCAGGAATAAGTCTTCACAACCCACCCACCTCCCCTAGGAGTTCTCTCTTTCTCTTTCTTTCTTTCTCTAATTTGTCTACTTCCCTCCTTCGGTCTCAGCTACAAACCCAACTGATGAGAGGGAAGTGAATGGGCGGGAAGGCAGCGCGCATGCGCATGGGATGCTCCCAAAAGCTTTCTTTTTGGACGCTGGGGAGCGTTCCCGCGCAGGCTCCGTCGGTACCAACGTACCCATATGTGAAGACTTATTCCTGCTGTTCCCAGAGATCACCTGTTACATGTAAGTAACTGTGCTTTCTCACAGGCTCAACAATGTCTTATCTGTCATAGTTCCCCTCCGGGACACTCTGATCTGGTGGATGATCCATTTGATTCTGGTCAAAGGATTACCTTAACAAATTTCTCACTATCAAAAACTACTTATGCCAGATGCGTCCAGACTGTTCTGCAGGGCCCATGTAGGTGGATTTCTCACTCGGGGAATCTGGTCCTCCCAGGAGAGTCTCCAATAGAACAATTTCCTAGAACTGAGCGTGATTCAAATGCTTTGAAGGCTTTCAGAACTTGACTCGCCAATCAAATTATGATTCAGATGGCCGTCTAAGTTGCCATGTACTACATAAGCAAGCAGGGAGGCACCAGGCTATACCATTTGTATTGTGAAACAGTCAGAATGTGGAACTATGCCAGCTCTATGAGATGATGCTTAGGGCCACTTATTTGGCTGGTGAGGACAATGTTGTGATAGGCAGGCTGAGCTGTATCCTTCAACCTCACGATTAGACCCTGGACATGGTAGTCTTTCAGATTATCTTTTGGGAGTTGGGCACCCCCTTGACAGACTTGTTTGCCACATCTCAGAACAAGCAAGTGCCTTAATTCTGCTCTAGGTTTGAGGACACATGGGAAATTAGCCTCAGATGCCTTCCTTCTTGATTGGTGGGAAGGGTCTTCTCTACACATATCCTCCCATACCTCTGATGTGAAAGTTCTTCTGAAACTTTCAGACAACAGGGGCACGATGATTCTCATTGCTCCTTATTGGCCCAGACAACCATAGTTTCCTCTTTTCGCATAAGCCATCAGGGACCCTATTTATCTGGGCATTTTAAACTCTGAATCAGGGGACACTTTTGCACCCAAACATCCGGTTGCTAGCACTCGCAGCTTGGATGTTGAGAGCTTAGCATTTACTTCTCTAAACCTGCTGGTGTGGCCAATGTTCTCTTGCTTTCAAATGGAAGAGGTTTGCTATCTGGTGTAAGGGAAAGGCCTTAGATCCTTTTTTGTGTCTTACACAAAAACAGATTGAATAGCTTCTGCATTTGTCAGTCTGGTTTGAAAAACAACTCTGTAAAGATCCCTTCAGTGTAGTTGGTGCATATAAACAGCATATAGAAGGTAAACCCATCTTCTATAGCCTTTAATTGTTTCATGTGGGGCTTGCTTCTATTGAAGCTGTTCCTTAAGCCTCCTGAAGTATCTTGGGATGTCGGTGTGGTCTTTACTTAGCTGTTGAAATCTCCTTTTGAACCACTAGATAGCTGTGAATTGAAATACCTGACCTGCAAAGTCTTGTTTTTAGTGGCGGTTATCTGAGCACGCAGTTTGCAAGCTCAGGGCTCTTGTGATTGATCCATCTTATACTAAATTTTTCTTTTTTTTAAACTTTATCTTTATTTTCATTTTTCATAAACACTAATCCAATAACTTCCTCTATACATAAATCAATAAATCAACAACAAATATCACATTCCAGAGTCCCTCCATTACTGTTAAATATCATCACCTTCCCCCTTGTAAATACCTTTAAAGTAAGAAAAATTGTTGTTCGCTATCCGTATTGTTTATGCCCCCAAATCCTCCCCCCTCCCCCCTATCTCCCCCCTATTCCCACCCCTTCCTCCCCCCTCCCTTCCTCCACAATGCACTTTTAAATAATCCAATAATGGTTTCCAATGTTTATCAAAATTATCTTCTTTATCCATACGCAACGCTGTTAAGCGTTCCATAGTCACCATCTTGCGAAGTCTCACCAGCCAGGAGTCTATCCCTGGAGGATTTCTATGTTTCCATCTCCAAGCTATTTCACATTGGGCTGCAATGAGACATGCCCACACAGGCTTACACCATCGAGTTGATAGTGTTTGGCCATACTCCCAATAGGAACAGCATGGGACACATTGCTACCGATAATCCAAACATAGCTTGTACCTGGTTTCAAATATGCTCCCGATATTCTTGGACTACAGTGCATTCCCACCACATATGTATATACGACCCTTGGCCCCCACATCCCCGCCAACAACAATCAGAAGCCCCCGGAAACATCTGACTATATCTAAATACCATTGCATCAAGATCTTATAGGTATTTTCCTTAATTAGAGTACAAATAGAAGATTTTCTAGCCCCTTTAAATATAGTTTTCCAATCCTCCTTGTCCCAACTCACCCCTAAGTCTCTTTTCCAGTCTTACATATATTGGAATTTCTCTCCCTCCCTCCTCGGGAGGCGCAGGCTGGCATATAGTACACGTATCAAACCCCTAGACTGATGATGCCCCCACCATAACCCTTCAATATCATTAAGCCTTTCCCTAATCGTATCTTTATTATGTTTTTGTTGCAAAAAAATGAGCTACTTGTAGATAAGCAAAAAAATCCGGAGTTCCCAATTGAAACTCCTCTTGTAACTGAGCATATTGTTTAAGTTCCCTCGAGTTAAGTAAATTCACAAACCTTTCCAGCCCCTTCTCGGCCCAACGTCTAAAAATCCCTTCCCTCCTTGGTCCAAAGATCTGAGTGTGGGCTATCGGTGCCAACATAGAAATCGAGTTTACAGGCCTGGAATTCAATCTCCTCCACCCTCTCTGCCATTCTCCCCACAGATGTCGAAGGAACGGATTCTCCGTCCATTCCCTTTTTAAAGTTCCTTTCATTAACCATGGGATAAACCTCAAACTATACTCCCCCGCCCAAAACTGTTCAATAGACAAGAACTGTTTAGTATCCCCCGACTCCCTCCAATCCATTGCCTGTTGCATTTGCACCGCCAGATAATAAACCCCTATGTTAGGCATTCCCAAACCCCCTTCTTCCACTTTACTATATAGCACCTTCCTTGCTATCCTTGGTGGCCTATGCCTCCACACAAATAAAAACATTTTCCTTTGTAGTTTCTGCAGTACTAATCTCGGCACCCTCAGTGGTAGGACCTGAAAAAAATACAGCAGACGAGGAAGGGATACCATCTTTAATGCAGCTATCCGCCCAAGCCAGGAAAATTCCTCCTTGTGCCATATCTCCAAATCTCTTTCTATCTGGGCGATCAGAGGGGGATAACTTGCCCCATACAATCCCTCATACTCTCGGGTAAGTTGGACTCCAAGATATTTAATCGACCTCTGGGCCCAGCAAAAGTTAAAATTTCCCTGAAGTTGCTGTTGTAATCTTACTGACATATATACACTCAGAGCTTCCGTTTTGTCCCAATTGATTTTGAATCCTGACATCTTCCCAAATAACTTCAGTTCTGCCATAAAAATAGGCAGTGCCAATAATGGCTGTGTTGACAAACAACAAAATGTCATCTGCAAATAATGCCACTTTATGATCTTCTTCCCCAATTTGTATACCGGTTGCATCCCTATTTCGTCTCAACCTTTCAGCCAAGGGTTCCATCACTAAGGCAAAGAGTAATGGAGACAATGGGCACCCCTGTCGTGTACTCCTCTCTAGTGGAAAAAATTCTGAATAACGCCCATTGATCTTCACCACTGCCACTGGTCTCTCGTATAGTGCTTGGATCCACGACAATAATCCTGGTCCCATCCCTAACTTTCACAAGACTGAAAACATAAACCCCCAACTCAACCCTATCAAAGGACTTTTCTGCGTCAATTGCCAATAGTAACATTTTCTTCTTTAATTTTTTGGCCATCCACATTACCTGAAGAGCCATCGGATATTGTTGCCCGTATTCCTCCTCTGAATAAAGCCGGTTTGGTCTGAATGCACTAATCTTGATAATATTCATCACAACTGGAGAGACAAAATTTTTGCTAGTATCTTGCCATCTGTATTTAATTTAACTGTATTTTATTTAACTGTATTTATATCCCGCTTTTCACCGGGTCAAAGACCCAGAGGGAAATGGGTCTATAAGACCCACATACAGCTGGATCCCTCCCTGGTTTTAGTATTGATGGTGCTAACTGACTCCCCTGCAACACTTCATTAAAGAGCCGCTGTAACACCGGGCCAATCCGCTCCCCAAAATTTTTATAAAAGATCGCAGGTAGGCCATCTAAACCTGGGGATTTATTTACCACCATCCCCTTTATTACCCAGTTTATCTCTTCTAATCCAATCTTCTCGTCCAACATCTCACTTTCATTCTCATTAAGTTGTTTCAATCCTTCCCCTTCCCTTAAATATTCCTCCACCTCGTCAGCCGAACTCCTACTCTCACTGGTATACAACCTTTTGTAATACTGCACAAATTGCTCTCTAATATTTCCCGTCCAAAAAATTAACTGATCTTCCGATCCCTTAATTTTTACAATATTGGTCCGCCGTTCACGTGCTCGCAGTTTCCTAGTGAGAAGTGTACTTGCCTTATTATTAAACTCATAATACTGTTGATTTACTCGTTGTAGCTGATATCGTACTGTCTCCATCTGCAGCTCCCCTAATTCAGCCCGTGTTTGTTCCAGCTTCTGCCGGATCTTTAACCCCCCCTCCCCTCTTATGCTGTTGGTCCAATTGCGTAACTATTCTTAACAAACTTCTAGCCCTCCCCTCTCTTTCCTGTTTTATCCTAGCTCCCCACTTCAATAATATACCCCTTATAACCGCTTTCAGCCCATCCCACAGAATCCTTCTCGAGACTTCCCCTGTATCATTCACTGCCAAGTAATTTGTAATTTCTTCCTCTACATTAAGTAGTATCTTTTTATCGTGCAACAGACTCTCATTAAGTCGCCAAAACGTTTGGCCTCCCTGTTCCACTCCTCCTATAAATTCCCCCCAAATTGGCCCATGATCCATCCATGTGGTAGGTTCAATCTCCACGTGCAGCACCCTCTGGGACCATGACTCATCCTCCAATAATAGATCGATCCTGCTGTAACTTTGGTGTACACTAGAATGGAATGTATGATCTTTTCTTTGAGGGTGTATATGATGCCATAAATCTTGTAGCCTGAAACGGTATAATTCTGTAGCTCAAATAGGCTGTCCCTCCCCTTATTCTCCCCTTTACTCACTGGCCCTGATCTATCCAAGATGGGGTTCAAAACCTCGTTAAAATCTCCCCCCATAAATAGGGCCCCATGGACTTTATCCTCTAACCAATCTCCAAGTTGTTCCCAAAAACCTGCCCCAAACTCATTTGGGCCATATATATTTACAAAGGTAACTTCCTGACCCTGTAATTCCCACCATACCAATAACACACGCCCTTTAATCCTTTTTATCACCCCCACCCACTTGGAAGGGCACATCCCCCCCGAATCAGAATCACTATTCCAGCCTTTTTATATGTGCCCTCAGCATTAAAAAACATGTGGGTAAAAGCCCCGCTCTGCAACAAGTGTCCATCCTTTGGTAGCAAATGCGTTTCCTGTAGAAAAACTACTTGCCATTGCCAGCTCTGCACCTCCCTGAAGAGCACTTTTTGCTTCTGTGGGATATTCAATCCCCTGACATTCAAAGATCCAATTCTAATTCCTGCCATCCTGACCACCATAAGAACCTGCCATTACCCCCATTCAGTTCTTGCATTCTATCTCCCCTCTTACTCCTCCCTCCCCCAGCTCCTATCCCCTCTCGATCCCCCCCACCCCCTCCCTCCCCCCTTTTGGCTGCCATCTGTCCCCTCTTCCCCCTCCCCCTCCCCTTCCCTCAGGCCAATCCCCTGCGACTCCTATCATAGAGAACATAACCCCCACCTCTTGGGACCCCCCCAGCGCTCCTGTAACTGGCCTCTCCTTATACCATCACATCTCCCCTTCCCTTCTTTAATCTATCCCATCCCCCCCCCCGAGGCACTTTATCCCATAAACATTTAAACATTCAACCCTTAACTTTCTAAATTTAACAGTGCACACATCAATGTACATTTCCCTTTGAGAATACTATCCATCCTGCCATGATTGGAAGAAGGAAAGAAGAGCTGTGCTCATATTTCTCTGTTGACTACCCCATTCCCTCTCCCCCACCAGCAGGGCCTTCCCCCTCCCCAACAAACATCATGTTCATTAGCTCCACTCCTCCAGCTCATGGAATTGTTGCTGAGGTGCTACTCTCATCCTCCTTCCGTGTCATGTTGTCCCTCGAGAGGTGTCGCAGTCGTTGGCCCTTCTCAGGAATCCTTTGCCATTTCAGTTTGTCCATTAAATTCACATGGTTTCTTTCTAGCTCCGGAGATCTCTGACTTATCTGGGGTAGATTTGATGCATTACTCTTCTTCAAGATCTCCCATGCTTCCATTACAGTTCTTACCCTCTTAATCATCCCCTTAATTTCGAACTGTACCCCAAATGGAAAAAGCCATTTATATTTGATGTTTTCCTGCTGTAGATATGTACAGTAGTCACTGGTCTCATGGCTCTTCTGTGTTGTAGAGTAGAGGGCGCCAAGTCCTGAAAAATCTCAACAGTCACATTCTCCCAGACCAACTTGCCCTTCTTAGCTGCCGCTCTCGTGAACTCTTCCTTTAGCTGATAGCTAGATAAGCAAGCTCTAATATCCCTGGGTCGCGTTCCAAGCTGGGGTCTTAAAGCCCTATGCGCTCTTTCCACTGATATCCGGCAGCACCACTGCTTGGCCCGCACCTCCTTCCTTCAGCAAGGCCTCACATATTTCTTTAGCCACTTGTCCCGCTTTCTGAAATCTCACCCTCCGGGACCCCCCGAATCCTGATATTACAGCGTCATGATCGATTCTCTAAGTCCTCTAGTTTATCTCTGTTCTTCCCTCTCTTTCTGCCAACTGAGAATGGATTCCTGAGAGCTTTGCGCCGTCATCACTACCTCTTCCATGTGTTCTTCCAGACAGTCAACGCGCTGTCCCAATGCTTTCAAGTTGTGCCGCAATTCCTTCACCCCTGCGATAATCTCCTTTTAAATTTCTTTACACCAGTGCCATAGATCGCCCCTCGTGCACTGCTCCTCTGCATTTTCAGGCTCCTCTTCCGTGTCTGTGTTGACCTGCTCTCCTCGGTTAATCTGCGTTGACAGTGGGGCATAGGAGGACCGAAACTTATCCAATTTCTTCCTCACTGACATCCTTGGCTAGTCTGGCTTATTCTCCCCAAATTAGACGTTGAAGGGGGCCAAAAGCGCTAGTTAATTGCAACTATTCTCTCTGCCCAAAGAGAGCTCTGTGTTCAGGTGGCCATTCCAGTTGGTGACGTCATGTCCTCCCATACTAAATTTTTCAACAATATGGTGGTCTTGCATATGCTTCCTAAATTCCTTCCTAAGGTTTTGTTAGATTTCTACCTTAATCAGTCAGTTGTCCTTGCAACATTTTTCCCAAGATCACATACTCACAGAAGGAAAAGTCCATTGCATATATTGGACTGAAAGAAAGCCTTGGCCTTTTATCTGGAGTAGACTAAAGCCCATAGAAAGTCCACCCAGTTTTTTTTTTCTTGTGACTCCAGTCGATTGGGAGCTGCTGTCAGCAAATGTACACTTTCAATTTGGCTAGTGGATTGTATCTCTTGCTTATACCAAGCTGGCTGGACTCTCGGGGGTCATGTCAGGGTTCACATTGTCAACAGCTATGGCTGCATCAGTGGCTCACTTAGCCTCCATAGAAGAGATTTGCAGATCCGTGACCTGGATTTCTGTCCACACATTCGCAGCTCACTTCTGTTTGGAAAGGGATACCTAAAGCAACAGCAGATTAGACCAATCTATTCTTTTGGAATCTGTTTAGGGATTAGATTCCAACTCCATGTCCCTCCTAGTCCCAGTTATTTTATGTTCCTGGCTGCCTCAAAAAAAAAAGCCTTGTTCTCAAGAGTTTGCTTCTTGGAACACCAAATTACCTCTTTATTTTTGATGTATCCAGTAGCTAAGGAATCCTTATGTGACCACTTATCCTGCTTGTCCATGGAGATAATAAGGTTAGTTACCGGTATCAAGTGTTCTCCATAGTGAGCGGGATAAGTCCTCAAAACTCTCCTTCCTAACCTTGAAGTTGTATTAAGGCTTAGCTAGTCAGTAGATCAAGGAGATGGGGCATGGTAGCAGCGGCAGGTGAGAAGCGCACATGCACAATAGAATCACTTTGAAAATTTCTAGAAGATGCTGAGAGAGACTTTCACATGGAGTTTGTCGATGATATCACCCATATATAATGACTTATCCTGCTGTCCATGGAGACGACCTGCTATAGATAAATAATCCTGTTTGCCTGATGGCTGAATTGTTCCATTCTGGCAAAGTGTGTCCCTTGTCATATTCTTCCTATACAAATTGTTCTCACTAAAGATGTGACCAAACTTATCTGGGGATCCCATATAGATGGCCTTCATAAACAGAGTATTTGATGTGCGGTGGAAAAACTTCATCAGATCAATTAACTGGAGCTAAGCAACTACATGGAACTCTTTTTAAGAGCTTTCAGAGATTAGTAGGCCAACAGAACAATCCTGATCCAGGTGATCAATAAAGTAATCATGGGAAACTTGGGTTGTAGAACAGTGTCTTCTCTCTCAGGATGACCCTTAGGGCCATGTGTTTGGCAGGGGAGGACAATTTCCATGCAGACAAACTTAGTCAAATATTTCAATCATATGAGTGGTCTCAAGAAAAAAAAAATCTTTCACAAATGGGGCACACCTGAACTGGGTCTGTTTGCATCTGCTCAGAGGAGGAATATACCTTGATCCTGTTCCTGGGCAGAGATCCAGGCAGTTTATCCTCAGATGTTTTCCTTCCGCTTTGGAGGAAGCTTTGCCGTACATGTATCTTCCCATATCTGTGAAAGCAAATACTCTTAAAACGCAAGCAAGATCAGGAAACTATGATTCTCATATCCACTTATTAGCTAATGCAGGTCTTGTTTCCTCTCCTACATAGACCTATCAGACTGATGAATTCCCTAGTGCTGATCACGCAGGCTCCCTCACACTCACATCCTGGATGTTGAAAGGATAAACTTGACCGGGCCTTCTGGATTCTCAGACAACTAAAGGGTCTTAGTTATAAATAGAAGACATTTATCATCTTATAAGATGGCAAGGCCCTACCCTGCATTTCCTGTCCCACACAAAAATGGCTTGAATACCTTCTAAATCTTTCTGAGTCAGGTTTAAAAAACCAGCTCCATTAGGATACATCTTGGTACGACTGGAGCATAGGACTACTATGTAGAGGGTAAGTCCATCTCTGTACAGCTTCTAGTTCACTTTATGTGGAGCTTCCTTCTGTTGAAAGCTCCCATCAATCTACTCATTGTGTCTTGGGACCTAAACTTTATTCCAATTCAGGTGATGAAAGCTCTTTTTGAGCCACTATATTAATCTGACCTGAATTTACCTAACTTGAAAGGTCTTATTTTTGGTGGTGGTCATTTTAGCATGCATAGTTCGTGAGTTTCAGGCTTTAGTGGCCGAGCCAACCATCATGTTTTTCAATAATAGGGTGGCTGTGCTCACTCATGCAAAGTTCCTTCCTAAGGTAATGTTGAATTTTCACCTCAGTCTATCTGTTGTCTTTCCAACTTGTTTCCCAAGCCAGATACCCACAATGGTGAACATCTGCTTCACACTTTGAACTGTCAATGAGCTTTGGCCTTCTGCCTGGAGCAGACTAAAGCCTTTGAAGGTCTATCCAGCTTTTTGTTTCTTTTGATTCTCAAAAGTCTGAAATTGTCATTGCCAAGTGTACGCTATCCAGTTGCCGCGAAGACTGCATCATCTTTGCTTATGCTCAAGCAGGTATCACTCTTGAGATCCATGACCAAACTTTGTAAGTTCTGAGCTGTTGGTATGCTGGTTACTCACTTAGTTGATCTAACACTGGTCAACATTGAAATCGTTACTGACTTTAAAAGGCCCTAATCTGTAGTATCTTGGTGAGCTGAACACGAATATAACATTAAAAAGATTTTTGAAGATATTGCATGTAGTTCATTTTTGACGTTTCACCATATAAATTTATCCAGTAGGACATCAACAACATCCCAAATAAACCTTGAATGATGTAATATTGCATCACATTGCATAATACCAGCATGCACACATCATTCAGATTTGATTGCATCATTTTCTGATGCAATGCAATACTACTGCCAGATGGTTGCTGAAGCCATCTGACGTCAGCAGTGTACTATACGCAGTCGGAAAGGAAAGTAATCTGGTATTCTTTTCCGATATTGAAAGCCTCATGAATGCCTTAAAAATCACTCATGACCCAAAAGACTGGAGACTATAGACTCTTCGAAACTGAGTCTGAAGGCTGTGCTTTTGAACAATGGAAACCCTCTTCCATCTATTCCAGTAGCGCATGCCGTCCACATGAAAGAGACATATGATAACTTAAAGCATCTTCTGACTTCCATTAACTATAACAAGTACAGCTGGCATCTCTGTGGTGACTTGAAGGTAGTTGCCCTTTTAATGGGACTGCAGCAGGGATATATAAAATACATGTGTTTATGTGAATGGGGATAGCTGAGCAAGGGATTGGCACTACTTGCGGAAGGAATGGAATTGCATACAAAATGTAACAGTTGGAGAGAAGAATATCCAGCACCCAGCTCTGGTTGAGGCTCACAAAATCCTGCTACCACCCCTTCACATCAAACTAGGTTTGATGAAAAACTTTGTGAAAGCCATGGACCGCACTTTGCCAGCTTTCCGATACCTGCATGAAAAATTCCCTCGACTCAGCGAAGCAAAGATTAAAGAGGGAGTTTTTGTGGGTCCTCAGATTCGAGAGCTCTTCAAAGATGACTGGTTCAAACAACTTGCTGCAGGGTGATGCGAAACAAGCATGGAATGCTTTTCACCTAGTGTCAACAAACTTTCTTGGGAATGTTAGGGCAGAAAACTACAAGGAACTAGTAGAAGACATGCTGATGCAGTATCAGAAACTTGGCTGCAATATGTCTCTAAAGATCCATTTCCTTGATTCCCATCTCGATTTCTTTCCTGACAACTGTGGTATGGTTAGTGATGAACAGGGCGAACGTTTTCACCAGGATATCTCAACGATGGAGCAAAGATACCAGGGAAAATGGTCCACTACAATGCTGGCTGACTACTGCTGGACACTCCCCAGAGAAGCTCCCGAACAGCTGTATAAGAGACAGGTGAAAAAAATCTAAGAAGTAGTCTATGACTTGGTTTTTTACAGTGTGATAAGGAAGCTTATCATAGCTCAGGAAGGAGCTATAGGAAAGGTGAAGTGACTCTGAACAAGCAACCTGTCAGTTCTGGTAGAAATAAGAAAACAGAATTTTCCCATAAAAGACTACCAGTCCCAGAATGCACCAGGTTTCCAACAGCCATTAGAGGAGCTGAAGTGGGGAAACGTGTGTTCAATCAGGAGGGCTATGAGGTAATCCCTAAGCACTCATCTCAAAGGGCAGGGCCTGATTCAGCACAGCTGTGCTGTGCTAAGGTGGAGCACTCATCAAAGCAGAATAAAGGTAGAGTTTATTCTACAGAGAATTATCCTCATCCTCAGAATCAGCTTGGAGATCCTTATCCTCAGTTTCATCTGGGAGATCCTCATCCTCAGTTTCTTGGAGATTCTCATCTTGGACGTCTTCATCATCTGGAGGATCATCAGAAGCAGAAGCCAGAACGGACGGACAGAGAGGGCAAGAAACCCTTTGGAAGAAAGAAGAGAAAAGCATTTGGAAGGTCTAAAGGAGTCCAGAGCAGTACGTATACTGGGAGACATTCAAAAGGCCAGCATACACCATTGGACTGGGGAAAGCCAGAGGAATGGTGCTGCAGGGCTAGGAATCTCCAGACGGTACCTGTGAGGGAGACGGCTGCACGTGGAAGGGACCCTAAGACCCGTGCCAGAAGGTATGTGAAGAGATCCAGTGTCCAGGGATCTGGATTGGAAGGCTGGACATAAAAACTGGACTACATACTGGCCAGGCTATTTAGAGAGGAACTCTAACAGCAATGGAAGCTCAGGTATGAACACTGATCTATGCCCTAGCTATAACCTTAAAAGACAGCAGGGAAACAAGTATTCTCCTGAAAGTGCTCCATTGAGAAATTCCTCTGTGCCAATCCATGATATTGAACCCATGATTGTTGAAGATGGGGGAGAAGTCTTAGATATAGGCTGTGAATATATGGATTGCTCTCTGTCTAAACTCCTTTGGTAATTTTCTGTTACAAGGTACAGCAACCATCACAAAGAAATACAAACTTGTTCTTTAATCTACTCAGAAAAGCTACTGAGTAGGATTTTGAGCCATGCAGTAGAAAGCAAGCCAGCAAAGGGGTTTCAGATGGATAACTGCTAGCAATTGAACCTTACCTAATTGCTTGTGAGCTCTGAGGGAATCACTTCTGAATCTATGTGTGAAGATATAAGAAGTCAACCTGAAAAGAACAGTTTTTCCCTTCTTTGTGGGTTTTGCTTGTTGTTTGATACACTGCTAAGAAAATATTAGCTAAAGCCTACAGAAAAGACCAGTTTGTTACCAACCAGGTCTTTATTCTTTTGCTTTGATTGCTTGACAAGTTCAAATGTTTCCTTATTTTGTTTTTCCAAGTTTAACACTGAAAGCAAGTAACCTGATTTATGTGCTACCAAGCATATCTGTGTTGGGAGAAATAACCCCATAAATAAATATCTTATTGGCTTTACCCAAAAGCACAACTAATTATTGTGAGCAGCTGTGTCTGGTGTGAATGAACTGCATTGCCCACAATCCCTTGCAAATCATATAGATATATGCACTTGCCAAGACTGTGAAGATTCTCACCCAGGCAGCCGTCTGACAACAGGTATTAACCGAAGGCCTATTATATTTACTATTGACATGCATTTCGTGATGTAAACATTAATTCTTGTAGATTACAAAAAAACTAGAGCCAACTTTGCAATTTCACTGTCATATTCGTGTTCAGCATATAAAAATTGATAAGAAATGACTATTTTTATTTCAGTAACATGACTTTTGTAAAACTTTGTTGACCAGTGATTGGAGGAGATTTCTAGGGCTGCATCATGGACTTCAGTACATCCATTCATATTCCCTTATGTTTGAAAAGGGCTTTTCTGAATGTGACAGTAGGTTTGGCCAGTCTGCACTATAGAATACCTTTAAGGTTTAGAATCTAACTCCATTCCCTCTACAGCCCATTTTGTTCTTTTCTAGACTGCTCCCCCCCCCCCAAAAAAAAATGAAAAGTCTTGTTGCCATCAAAAACAAATTATGTTGTATTCTCTTTTGCTGATCTTTTTCATATATATATTTTTGTCTTTTTAATGATCAAGGCAGGAAATCTCACCTGTGAGGGTTTGCTATTCTGCTTGTCCTCTGAGAAATCAAAGTTGCTTACCTGTTGTATGTGTTCTCCATGGATAGTAGGATATAAGTCCTCATATACCACCCACCTTCCCTTGGAGTTGTCTTAATTTAATTTTTATAAAGACTGAAGAGGTCCCATGTGATGGTGCAAAGCAGGAACTAGTACACATGTTTTAGGGCCTTTCAAAGTCGTCTAGAATTTTGTTTAGTTGGAGAGGCCTTTTTCTTTTATGGGCTTTGCCAGATGGAACTCTCCCATCTCTGAAGGGGTTGTATTCTGCTGCCCACAGAACACAGCTGCCTTAGGTATCTGAGGACAAGTACATAAATAACTTTTTTTCTGTGGAGTTTCCTTTAAAAATAAACATAATTCCCCTTGTAGGTGATGCAGATGCAAAGGTACCTTCGGTATTTTGTTACATAGTCTGCAGTCCCGCCCAGTGCTGTTGCTTTTCTCAAAGACAGGGAGGGCAGTTTTTATAGGCCTCCTTTTTCATGGGAACATGCACAAAATATTCTCCAGAGATAAATTCATTTAATTTATAATTAAATGCATTAAGTATGACTCTAGCTAATATTCATCTAATTCAAACAGCTCTCAATGATAAACGTGGTATAGCTTTTATTTCAGTTTACCTACAAATTAAGCCAGCTTTTCAAATTCAGCATATTTATATTCATCTAAGACAAAACTGCACAATATGCTGCAGTTTACAAAATACATTCTATTTACTATTTTGGTGGTTTTCTTGTTAGTCTATAGCTGCTTTATAAATTAAAGATTATCTAGAAATAAAAATGAAGTGAAATACCCTGAGAAATATCACATGATGGCACTGTTTCCATATCTACCTTAAGTATTATGAAATATAGCTATAACATATGGGCAGTAAAAGGTGGCACATAATGCCAATGTGTTTGTGTAATTGGTGTAAGAGGAAAATGTGTGCACTGTGGAAGTGAATCCGTTATTAAAATAAATCTGTGTATTAAAAAGAATTGATAAAACTCTGTGCATCTATTTCACTGTTAGACAAACAATTTTTCCTGTAGTTTGGAAATTATAATTTTTTACATTGATGTTCATTAAGGATTGTACTAGAGATAAAAATAATGAATTCTTAATTGTGTGGCATGCGTTAACACTGACAATGGGTTTTTCAAATTGCATTAATGAATATATTCCATATTGTATACTGCCTTTCTATTACATGCAACATTGTAAAATAAATTTAATAGTGAAAGGATATAAGAAGAAAGTACTGTTCGTATGAGATGAGAAAAGAGTATTTGTTCGATGTCATTTCTTCACCTGTTATTTATTTGTCAAATTATCTTGTATTTAATAGTAGGAAATATCATTCGGTTTCTGTTTGCTTGATAGTTCTCTTAAGGGATGCAGTATTAAGTTCTATAATGAAAACTGCATGTTAATTAAAAGTAGAAACATAAATATAGAAAACGACAACAGATAGACCATATGACCTAACCGATCTGCCCATCCATAAGAACTAATGTTATACAATCCCTTCCACTTCCTCAGCGATCTTATGTATTTGTCTCATGCTTTTTTGAATTCGATACAGTTCTTGTCTCCGCCATCTCCACTGGAAAGCTGTTAGACACATCCTTCATAAAGAAATATTTCCTCAGATTACTCCTGTGTTTATCCCTTTTCACATATGACCCCTCATTCTGGAGTTGCCTTTCAACTGGAAGATGGCCACTTCCTGAACATTTATTCCATGAAGGTATTTAAATGTCTCTATCATATCACACCTGTCCCGTCCTTCACCTAGAGTATTTATTTTGAGATCTTAAGCTTATTCCCATTTGTCTTATGACAAAGACCACTGACCATTTTAGTAACTACCCTCTGGACCGACTCCATCCTATTTATATCCTTTTGAAGGTGCTGTTTCAAGAATTATACACAGTATCCCAAATGGGGAGATTTGTAGAAAGGCACTATTACCTCCTTTTTCCTGCTGACCATTTTTCTCTCTATGCGCCCAAGCATCCTTCTGATGTTTGCTATTACCTTTTCTATCTGTTGACACTTTAAGATCATCCAGTATGATCACCCCCAGGTCCCACTGTTCTTTCATGCACTGGAGTACTTCACCTGCTATACTGTAGTACTCCCTTGTTTTTTAAGCCCAAATGTATGACCTTGCATTTTTTAACATTAAATATTATCTGCTATAGTCTCAATTGTTCTTGAAGCTTTGCTAAATCTCTTCATGCTATCCACACTTTCTTTACCCTGTAGCAGATTTTGGTATTTGCAAAGAGGCATACCTTTCCGGACAGAACCTTCGCAATATCACTTACAAAAATGTTAAAATGAACAGGACTAAGGACCGACTTCTCAGGAACACCATTGGTAACACCCTAATCTTCATAGTGAACATTATTTGCTATTACCTTCCTCTCACTCAACCAGTTTATTCTTGCCCAGTCTGTCACTTAGAAACATAGAAACATAGAAATATGACGACAGAAAAAGACCACATGGCCTATCTAGTCTGTCCTTCCATAACCAACTACAACAGTCCACTTTTTGCCTTTAGAGATCCTCTGTGTTGGTCCCATGCTTTCTTGAATTCAGTTACTGTCCTCATCTCTACCACCTCCACTGGGAGACTATTCCACGGATCCACTACTCTTTCCGTAAAGAAATATTTCCGCATATCACTCCTGAATCTATCTCCCTTTAGGATCCATCTCACGGGCAAGTGATTTATTTTTAAGTTGCTGATACGGAATGGTGTCGGAGGCCTTGCTGAAATCTAAATATATCACAGTCTGATTGATCTGATGAGACCTACCTCTAGTAAAGCTGTGTTGTCTAAGATCCTGTATTACAGAAACTGCACCATCCTCTGTTTTAGCAACATTTTCATTAATTTACTTACCATAGAGGTCTGACTAATTGGTTTCCAGTCTCTCTTCCTTATTCCCACTTTTTTCGACCGGAACCACGTTTTCCCTTTCCCAGTCTTCTGTGATCACTCCCGACTCTAAAGAAGCATTGAAAAGGTCTGCCAGAAGAGCCACTAGTACATCTCCAGGAACAAGCAGGAATGAGTCTTCACATATGGGTATCGTCGGTACCGATGGAGCCCTGCGCGGGAACGCTCCCCAGCGTCCAAAAGAAAGCTTTTGGGAGCATCCCACAGCGCCTGCGCGCTGCCTTCCCGCCTTTCCTAACTGCCTCTCTCCAGTTCTTCTTTTCCGCGGAGCCAGCAGGTCGTGTTTCCTGTCACCGCTGAAGAATTTCTTATTTTCTTTTATTTTTCTTTAGTCGCGTGTCTGCCTTCTCGATTCCGGACTGGTACCACCGGTCTTTTTTCTTTCTTTTAAAAAAAAAACCAAACAAACTACTCTTTTCAGTGCATTTTTTCTTCTGGGGCCCTAGGCCTACAGATATATTTTTCCTTATGGAAAAACCCGCCTCCGGGTTTAAAAAGTGCACGAAGTGCAGTAGCACTATTTCTGTCACTGACACCCATGACTGGTGTCTAAAATGTTTAGGTCCTGACCACTCCATTGCGGATTGTGAGTCCTGTTCCATGATGTCTGAGAGGGTTACAAAATCGGGCAGCCAAGCTCAGTACCCTGTTTCCCTCTGATGCAGCTTCTGTGGCATCGACGTCTTCCAGGGCTGCTTCTTCATCCCATGGATCTCAGGTAACCTAACTTAAATCTGGCCGGTCCTCAAAGAGTTCATCTCCCTCTAAGTATCAAGATGCCCCCGGGCTTACTCTTGAGGAATCCACACCGGCAAAATTACCCCGGCGGGAGGCTCCAGCTTCCAAAGCTCTACCTATGGGGTCACAGGTTGACATCGATGGCTCGGCCTCGACCGATCACCTGTTACAATGTTCTGGGGTACCGGCGGTTTCCACCGGTACCGACATCCAGACATTGGTGGCGTCAATGGATAAGAATATTCTGACCATGCAGCGTGCCATCATGGCATTCATACAAGCTGCGACGCCTACGGTACCGCAACAAACCCCGTTGTCGGTACCGGATCCAAAATCGGTTCCGATACCGGTACCGCTTGCATCGACGGCAGCGGTACGCTATCCAGTGATGCCCATCAGTACCGAGTCGGTACTGATTACTCCCGATGTCGATACCTTCCGGTACGCGTATCGGGCTCTGCGAGAGCATCCAGACAGTCGATACTTCGATTCCTCTGAAGACTCTGATACTTCAGAGGCCTCAATTGAAGCATCGGGAATCCTTCCTCAGGAACCCTCTTCTCCAAAAAGGAGAATGTCTCCTCCTGAAGACTTGTCTTTTCAGGACTTCATTAGGGAGGTGGCCAAAGGCCTGTCCATCTTAGTCACCTCTGAAACTGAACCTAGAGCCAAAAAATTAGATATCCTACAATATCCTAAGGCTCCTAAAGAGGCAGCCACCTTACCAGTACATGAGATTCTTTATGATCACATGTTGGGCATATGGGAGACTCCTCTTTCCACCTCCCCTCATTCTAGAAGGATGGACACCATGTATCGTGTTCCTCCTTGTCCTGGGTTTCATAAGACTCAGCTTCCTCACCACTCCATTGTGGTAGAGTCTGCTATGAAAAAGATCAAGAGTACAAAAAGGCACTCCTCTGCTCCTCCAGGAAGAGAATGCAGAACCCTAGATGCCTTTGGCAGGAAAATCTTCCAGGCCAGTATGCTTGTAGCCAGAATCAACTCCTATAGTCTCTATATGGGGATGTTTCTAAAAGAAGTTACAGATCATCTGCAAACCTTCTCTCCTTTTATGTCAGAAGATAAGAGAGAAGAATATATCACCTGGTTTAAACATGCACAGGATGTATCCAGGTTTTCCAACCGTGCAGCCTTTGACTCTTTTGAGGGTGCCAGTAGAGCCTCGGCTATTGCCATAGGTGCACGCAGAGTTGCTTGGTTGCAAGCCTCTGATTTGGAATCCTGGGTACAGGATGGTCTAGGTAACCTTCCCTGTACAGGGGAAAACCTGTTTGGCAAAGATTGGCAAGCAAAGGCCAACCAGATGGATGCTGAAAATTCTGCTTTAGATAGACTTTCAAAGTCTACTACTGCTCCTTTTAAAAAGAGGTTGTTCAAAAAGGGATCTTTCCCAAAAAAAGGGAAATTTTCTTCTGGTTATGGTCAGGCCTCTTCTCAAGGTCGTTTTGCTACAAAGAGACAGCAACAACCAAAATAGGCCAAACCTCAGGCTGCGAGGACTGCTACAGCCCAACAGCCTCAGCCTCCTCAGAGCCTTTGACTTTCCACTAGAGAACTTAGCCTTTCTGGCTCTAGAACATCCAGAGCCTCTCACCATCCCAGGAAGGTTAGCTCACTTTGCTCCCAGATGGGAGCAAATCACAGCAGAGCAATGGACCCTCTCCATCATAAGGGATGGGTACAAGCTTCATTTCTTAAACCTTCCTCCTCACACCATGGTGAAACAGTTCAATTCTCCAACATCTCTCCTCAACCTTCTAGGTCAAGAGATTGCTACCCTTCTTGCCCAAGGGGCAATAGAAGAAGTACCCCTTCTTCAACAGGGCTCAGGGTTCTACTCCCCCTATTTTCTCATTCCAAAGAAAACGGGGGGCTACAGACCCATATTAGATCTCAGAGAATTGAACAAGTTTCTATGCAAGGAGAAATTCAAGATGACTTCTCTCGGAACTCTCCTTCCATACCTCCAGAGTCAGGACTGGCTTTGTTCTCTAGATCTCAAGGATGCGTACACCCATGTTCTCATCCATCCAACACACAGAAGGTTCCTTCGGTTCCTTTACCAAGGAAAGCACTACCAATACAAAGTGCTTCCTTTCGGTCTGGCCTCTGCTCCAAGAGTGTTCACAAAATGCATGGCAGTAGTAGCTGCATTCCTGCGCACTCTAGGAATATTCGTATTCCCATATCTGGACGACTGGCTCATCCGAGCTCCATCCCAGTCAGAGGCCCAGACTTCCCTGGCCTGCACAAGGCGTGTTCTTCAGTATCTGGGACTGGTAATCAACATTCCAAAATCCCATCTCACCCCTACTCAGTCTCTAGAGTTCATAGGGGCCTTACTGGATACCACAACTGCAAGGGCCTATCTTCCCCAGGCCCGTTGCCTACGCTTGGTGCAGTTAGCCTCCCAGATTCAGTTAAAATCCCATTTAACTGCTCGAGAGATGTTGCAACTCTTAGGCCACATGGCATCCACGGTGCATGTGGTTCCTTATGCTCGCCTTCACATGAGGGCAGCTCAGTGGACTCTATCCACCCAATGGACCCAGGCCTAAGGTTGCCTGTCAGACAAAATAGCAACCTCCAGTCGCCTCTTTTGGTCCCTCCACTGGTGGAAGTCCACTCAAAATCTGTTGCTGGGGTCCCCCTTTCAACAGGTGTTACCCCAAGCAACCCTTACAACAGATGCCTCTCCAAAGGGTTGGGGAGCTCATCTACAAGATCTCTCCACCCAGGGCATCTGGTCTCCACAGGAGACATCTCTACATATCAACCTCTTAGAGCTCAGAGCAATCTTTCTAGCTCTCAGAGTCTTCCACTCCCTGCTCAGCTACAAGACAGTCCTCATCCACACGGACAACCAGGTAGCCATGTTCTACGTGAACAAGCAGGGAGGGACTGGCTCTCTGTCGCTTTGCAACGAAGCTCTGAGATTGTGGGCCTTCGTCAGAGAGCATCAAATCCATCTCATGGCAGTGTTTCTTCCAGGGATTCAAAACTCTTGGGCAGACAGACTCAGTTGAGTTCTGCTTCTGCACGAATGGTCCCTCCATGGGGACCAGATAGCCAGGATTTTTCGGATTTGGGGTACCCCAGACATAGACCTGTTTGCAAGTCCGTGGAATGCCAAACTTCCCCGGTTTTGTTCCAGGATTCCATGTCAGGGAGTTCAGGCCAGGGATGCCTTCCTCCTTCATTGGGGGCAAGACTTCCTCTATGCCTTTCCACCTATTCCCCTCATCCCCAAGACTCTGTTCAAGCTCCAGAGAGACAAGGGGTCTATGATCCTCATAGCACCACTTTGGGCACGCCAAGTGTGGTACCCTCTACTTCTGCATCTCTCTCAAGCTCCCTCCCTAGACCTGGGGTCTGCGCCAGATCTCCTCTCCCTGGAGGAGGGAACCTTGTGGCACCCAAATCCTCAGTCTCTTCATCTCAGGGCCTGGTTGCTGTAGGCCTAGACCTTCAGGATTTACACCTTTCTCAGCAAGTGAAGGATATCCTTCATGCTTCCAGAAAGCCTTCCACCAGACGTTCATATGCTTTTAAATGGAAAAGGTTTTCCATTTGGTGTGCAGAGAAGGGTCTCAACCCTCTTGCAATACCTTTGAATTCTTTACTAGACTATTTGCTGCATTTATCCCATGCAGGCCTTAAAACAAATTCAATCAGGGTCCATTTGAGTGCTATTGCAGCATCCCTTAAGCCTCTCAATGGACAACCTATTTCCTCTCATCCTCTTATAGCAAGATTCATGAGAGGCCTTCTTTTGACTAAACCTCCCATTAGACCACCTCCAGTGGCATGGGACTTGAATCTGCTTCTTGGCCAGCTTATGAAGCCACCCTTTGAACCCTTAGCCACTACCTCTCTGAAATTCCTTTCCTGGAAGGTTATTTTTCTCATTGCAGTCAACTCAGCTCGCCGTATCAGTGAGTTGCAAGCTTTAGTGGCTAATCCTCCTTATACAAGGTTCCATCATGACAAGGTATTCCTCAGAACTAATCCACACTTTATGCCTAAAGTGGTCTCACCTTTTCATCTGAACCAGGAGGTGTATTTACCTGTCCTTTTTCCAGGACCTCATGCATCAAGTGCAGAGAGGAATCTTCATACTCTGGATTGTAAAAGAGCACTCGCTTTCTACTTACAAAGGACACAGCAACATAGAAAGTCCTCTCAACTTTTTGTTGCTTTTGATCCTTCTAATTTAGGACTTCCAGTCTCTAAGAGAACTCTGTCCAATTGGATTGCTCAGTGTATTTCCTTCGCCTACCAGAGTAAGAACCTTTCTCTGGAGGGCCATGTCACAGCTCACAATGTGAGGGCCATGGCAACCTCTATGGCTCATCTAAACTCTGTGTCCATCGACCAAATCTGTCGAGCGGCCACCTGGGCATCGGTTCATACCTTCACAGCCCATTACTGCTTGGACAAGGACTCCCGCTGGGATGCCTTGTTTGGTCAGGCTGTTCTCAAACACCTGTTCCATACCTAATCAACTCCTACCCTCCATCCCTGACTGGATGCCTGAGATTCATGGGTGGAAGTGGAGCCCTTCCCAGGGACTTACAATCTGGGTGATCTCCCAGGCATCTCTAGCTGGGGAGTCCCCATATGTGAAGACTCATTCCTGCTTGTTCCTGGAGATAGCACAGTTACTTACCTGTAACAGGTGATCTCTGGGAACAGCAGGAATAAGTCTTCACAACCCACCCACCTCCCCTAGGAGTTGTATCTCTCTATCTATCTTTCCTTTCCTCTCTCTCTCTTTGTCTCAGCTTTAAAACTCGAACTGGAGAGAGGCAGTTGGGAAAGGCGGGAAGGCAGCGCGCAGGCGCTGTGGGATGCTCCCAAAAGCTTTCTTTTGGACGCTGGGGAGCGTTCCCGCACAGGGCTCCGTCGGTACCGACGATACCCATATGTGAAGACTTATTCCTGCTGTTCCCAGAGATCACCTGTTACAGGTAAGTAACTGTGCTTTCTCTTAAGTTCTTTCAGTACTCTTTGATGAATCCTGTCCAGCCCCATCGCTTTGCCCACTTTTAGTTTGCTAGCTCCTCATAGTTTTCTGAAAACCATTTGAGTTCCATCTTATGGTTTAGGCACTTGATATACCACCCTTTACCCTTAATTCCTTTCCTATTTGTGTTTGTTTTCTGAGATCCCATTTCTAGCATTTCATATGTGAACACAGAACAGAAATGTTTGTTAAGCAATTCCGCTTTATTCTCATCAGTCTCTACTTATTCTTCCCTCTTGAGTCTCATAATGCCACCCTTGCATTTCTTCCTCTCACTAACATACCTGAAAAAATCCTTGTCCCCATGTTTTAAAGTATGGGCCATTTTTTTTCTTCTATTTGCATCTTTTCTTTCCTTTACCATTTTTCCTTGGTGTTCGTCTTCCTCTTTCTGCAGTCTCTTATAGTTTATGAAGGCTAACCTTTTTCCTTGCCTTTTTTAACTGCTTCCTTTGAAAACCATAGTGGCTTCCTTTTCATCTTACTCTTTACTTTCCTAACAAAAAAATTGTTCTTAAAATATCTCCTTTTACTTTTGCCCATTGTTGCTCTGTTTCCTATAGCTGTTCTCTGCCAGTTAGACTCCTTTAGGTATAACCTCATCTTTGCACGGTTAGTTTTCCTTCACATTTAAATGAAACATCTTCACCTTTGTCCTAATATAGAAGCTCACAGCACGCCAGATGATTACCTACTACAATATTAGAAATAGTCTCCCCATTTGTAAGCACCAAGTCCAGTATTACCCCCTGTTCCATTACCAGTTCGGAACAGCTTTCCCTGTAGAGAATCCAGGATCTCCCTACTTAAAGATGACATCTCAGCAGGGATATCGCAATCCACATTGGCACATTGAAATTTCCTACTAGTAAGATAGATTGAACTGGTTAAGCTAGTATTTTTTATTTAGATTTAATTTATTTTAAAATAACTGTAAACCGCCCTTGATCGCTGGAAGGGGCAGTATAGAAGAAATGTATGTATAAATAAATAAACTATTGTGTCATGCATAAAACATACACAGTTGCATAGTAGATGATGGCAGAAAAAAAACAATTGGGTCTATTTCTTCCTGCCCACATTGCAGGACTATGGCCCAGCCATCAGCTTTATAAGCTTGATCACTTCTAGGATATCCCTCCATATCTAAGTTAGAGATATGTGAAAGAAAAAAAAGATATGCACAGGGCAAACATTTTGGTTCATATTCAGTTTGCCTTTTACCCCAGTTTTCAGATGGTTTTTTTGTCCATTTCATACCGTCATTGTAGTAAAAAACAATTCATAACGTATTAATGGCAATTTAGCATACATTAAGGGGGCCATTCACTAATGGTTATCATGCATTAATGCTGTTATCTACTACAGGGCCCAATGTAGAAAATGGTCCTTTGGCAAATAGTATGCAATAATGCTGTTATTATACAATAACCATTGGCAAAAGACATGCTAGCAAATGCATGCCACTATCAAGTTAGCTTTTTCCTCAGGAGGTCTGTACTAGCAATATAGGAAAATGATGGAAGATAAAGACCATATGGCTTATCTAGTCTGCCCTGCCATACCAATTACTAAGCTCTACAGTCCTTTTATTTTCCTTTAGCGATTTTCTTTGTTTGTCTCATGTTTTCTTGAATTCAGATAAAGTCTGTCTCTACTACCCCCACTGGGAGACTATTCACACATCTACCACTCTTTCCGTAAAGAAATATTTCCGCAAATTACTCAGATTCTATCCCAGGTATGTTAGAGCTTCCTGATGCAATAAAGATAACAGTACTCCAGATGCCCCCAAATAAACAGCAGATAGAGTTGAAAGATTCCAAATGACCATTGTCAACTGAAAAGCAATCTGTCGATATCAACAAAAATATACTTTGAAATCCCAATATATAAGTGCTAGGCGTCTAAAAAAATAAAATTGGAGAGTTATAGAACACTGAACAAAGAAGTAGCTCATAATCAGTAGAAGAGAACAAAGAGGTAGATAGAATTGGTGGAAGGAGGAAAACCAAGGGAACATTGTGATACCAAGGTTCAAATTATATCACAAAGTTCTCCAGGAACAAGCAGGAAGTCAGTCCTTAAATATGGGTGATGTCGGCGCTGACGGAGCCCTCGTGCGGAGCAAATCCCCAGCTTTCTAAGAAAGCTTTTGGGAATTGCATCACGCATGAGCGGTCCCCTTCCCGCCCAAGGGTGCCATCTTGCTCAGTCTCTTTTTTTCCGCGGAGCCCTTCGGATGTTGTCCAGTTGTCGCCACAATAAAAGTGTTAAAAATACTTAAAACGTTTCATTTTTCCTCCGGTTCAACACTGGTTCCCCTTCCCACCTTCGGCTCAGTACACTGGTATCGAGTCCGGTTTGATTTTTTGGTTTTTATCCTTCGTGACTAGCGTTCACGCTCTCTTTCTTTTTCATTGGCAGCCCGGGTCTTCGACCTCGCAGGGGCTCTTTTTCCCCCGATGGCTGCCAGCAGGTTTAAAAAGTGTGATCGGTGTACGAAGTTAACGTCCCTCACCGATACACATGACTGCTGTCTCCGCTGCCTCGGGCCTGACCATGACCCGAAGGTCTGTGGCCTGTGCAGGAAAATGTCCTCGAAGGCCTTGAGGAGCCGCCAGCAGCAGCACGATAGGATTTTTGCTGAGTCCGTACCCTCCCGGGCCTGGACCTCCTCTCGGGAACTGTCTGACCCTGAGCAGCGTCGGGAGTCCTCGGAGAGGGGGTCTCCCTCACGGGAACATCGAAGGAAGAAAAAATCCTCGAGGGCGTCGTGGTTGGATGGTTCCGAACGGCCTGGTTCCTCGCGGGATCAGTCATGGAGCCCCAACCGCCAGCCCGGTGAAACTTCCTCGAAGGGACCCGGAGCAGCCGAGGCAGGTAACCACTGTCCTCGTTGAGGACTCTCCTCCGAGAGAACTGGCGTCGGGACCCGACCTGGAGGGGCTGTGGAGCCTTCTGAGCTCGGTCTTAGGATGGTGGCCCTGGAGCTTAGCATGTCTGCCTTCATGGACCAGCAGCGGGCAGTGATAGCTGGTCTTACCAGTCCTTCCGCCCCGAACACCGGGCCCCCGACGTCCAAGTCGACCCCGGAGGCTGAGCCGATCCTCGAGAATCTACGTACTCAAGTCGATCCTCGGCCGAGGTCTCCCTCGACCTCCCTTCGGGACCGGCATCGGGGCAGTTGAAGCCGAAGCCCTCGAGGCCGGAGCCACTCAATTCCTCTTTGGAGGCGTCGGGCTGGAAGACTGAGGAAGAAGAGTCCCTGGACACCTGCAGAACCAGGGATGTCCCGTCCGATTCCCTGGTGTCTGAACCTGGTAGAAGGTCCCCCCCCCGGAGGACACTCGGTTCTTGGACTTTGTAAGGGACATGTCAAAGGCTTTGGCATTCCCTACAGAATCTGAGGAGGAGCCTCGAGCCGAGGAGCTCGAGATCCTCCAGTATGACTTTACCCCTCTGGAAGCCCTTACTGTACCAGTGCCTCCAATCCTGGAACGGCTGATGCTCCGGATATGGGAGGCGCCGGTGTTGGTGCCAGTGATCAGCAGGCGGCTCGATTCGATGTACCAAGTCCGCAAGAGCCCTGGGTTCCAAAAAGCACAACTGCCGCACGACTCCATGGTTGTGGAATTGGCCATGCGCCGGCTCAAGAGCCAGAAGACGCACTTCTCGGTGCCTCCTGGCAGGGAGGCCCGCAACTTGGACACCCTTGGCAGGAAGTGATACAAGGGTTCAATGTTGACATGTCGGATCCAGGCTTACCAGCTGTACATGGGCATGTACCTGCGAGACCTGGCAAAGGAAATCACTGGGTTCTCGGCTGGTCTCTCCGAAGGACCCTTGCAGTGTTTCAAGACCCTGTCCACCGGAGTCTGAGTGCTCGAAGTTCATAACTCAAGCAGCCTATGACAGGTTCGAGGCGTCAGCCTGAGTAGCTGCGGCTGCCATTGGTGCATGCCGCCATGCATGGCTACAGTCGTCAGACCTGGAACAGTGGGTTCAGGACAAGTTGGTCGATGTCCCCCATGACCGAAAAGGCTGCTGAGATCGAGTCAGAGTATCTGACCAGGACAAGGCTCTCAAAGAAGACTTCTGCCCCTTCTAAAAAGAAGGGCTCGGGTAAGAAGCCCTTTTTCCTGAGGAAGGGTACTGCTTACCGAAGCTATCCCCCATTTCAGGCCTCCCCGGCTCCCCAACAGGGGCAGCAGGCCAAGGGATAGGGACATGGCCTGCTTAAGCAAAAAGCCTCCACCCCCAAGCACCGGCTCTGGCCCAGCCTGGTAGTGGCTTTTGACTCTCAAGGCATAGCCCCTCTCACCATAGGAGAAAAGCAATGCACAGGGGGGAGGCTTGCCCTGTATGCCCACAGGTGGCCGGCCATAACCACAGATGCTTGGGTTCTTCAGATAGTCCATCAAGGCTATCTGCTTCACTTGACCCAGGTGCCCCCTCCCTACTTTCCAGGAGAGCCTTTCAGGTCTCCACTTCACTGGGACCTTCTTCTGAAGGAGTTAGCAGGTCTTCTCGAGGATCAGGCGGTAGAACTGCTGCCCCACCACCTGCAGGGCAAAGGCTTCTATTCCAGGTACTTCCTGATACCAAAGAGGGCGTGAGGCCTAAGACCCATCTGCGACCTGCGCAACTTAAACAAATTCCTGGTGAGGGAGACGTTCAAAATGCTTTCCCTTGGAATATTGCTGCCTTACCTCTGCCAGGGAGACTGGCTATGCTCCTTAGATTTAAAGGATGCGTATACACACATCCTAATTCATCCAGACCACAGACAATATCTATGCTTTGTGGTAGGGGGAAAACACTATCAGTACAGAGTGTTTCCCTTTGTCCTGTCCTCCACCCCCAGGGTGTTCACAAAGTGCCTGGCGGTGGTGGCTACCTTCCTCAGAATACAAGGAGTTTTTGTCTTTCCCTACCTAGACGATTGGCTCATCAAAGCCATGTCAGCCAGGGAGGTCCAACAGGTCCCATCTCGCACCATTCAGGTGCTCCAACACCACTGTTCCCTCTAAGCTGTGCGCGTGTGCGCACGCACACACCTCGCCAAGCGAGCGCACATACTTTACAACAGAGCGCACAAAAATTATGGTTCTGATCCTGATAGAAAACAACATAGATATCTTAAAATTTAAAAGTTGTGATTGTAATTACTAGAAATTTTCCACTTCATTTAGTAATCGTCTATTTTCATTTAATTTGATTAAAATCAATGTGGTGTACATACTGTATTCTGATGTGCAGTCAAATTTTAAAGTATATAACTCTGAGTGTCGTTATGTGGCGCAGAAAAATTTAACCTTCCTTCAAAAGCTGCACAGCTGATATTTTATGCGCACACAGCCTACAGAAAATTAGAGGGAATATTGTCCAACACCTAAGGTTCGTAATCATCCCAAGTCCACCCTAGTCCCCACTCAACAACTAGAGTTCATTGGGGCCAGACTAGATACCATTCAGGCGAGGGCCTACCTGCCAGTGGACAGGGCACAGAGACTCCTAGCCCTGGCACATCAAGTGAGTCGCAGGTCTCAGATATCAGCAAGACATTTCCTGCGCCTCCTTGGCCACATGGCCTCCACGGTACATGTGACACCGAATGCCCACCTCCACATGAGAACAGCTCAGTGGTGCCTCAGGGATCAGTGGACACACGCCACAGGCAGACTCCAAGACAGAGTCAAAGTGTCCAAAAGACTGGTACAGGCCTTGGCCTGGTGGCTTCAACCAAAACACTTGGAGGCGGGGGTCGCCTTACAAGCTCCTCAACACACAAGGATCCTAACTACGGATGCATCCTTGCTGGGCTGGGGAGCCCATTGCCAGGGACTGTGCACTCAAGGGGTGTGGTCTCTGCATGAGACCACACAGCAGATCAATTTCTTGGAACTTCGTGCCATTCGCCTAGCTCTACGAGCTTTTTGCCAAACTTTGGCTCATCAACCTGTCTTAATACAAATAGACAACCAAGTAGAGATGTTCTGTGTGAACAAACAGGAGGCACGGGGTCCTGCAGTCTGTGTCAGGAAACTCTGGACCTGTGCTCCTTTGCAGTCCAGCAAGACATGCATCTGAAAGCAGTTTATCTGCCAGGCCAGGAAAACTACTTAGCCGACAGGCTCAGCAGGATTCTCCAGCCCACGAGTGGCAGCTGGATACGAATATGGCCCAATGGCTCTTTCAGAGTTGTCCAGGTTTACCAGAGTTACCAGTTGTCCAGGTTTTGCTCCAGACAGCCACATCCAAACAGAGTGGCTGCAGATGCCTTTCTCATCTCATGGTCTGTGGGCCTCCTGTATGCATTTCCTCTGACGCCTCTGGTGGCCAATACCCTTTTCAAAATTCTCCAGGACAAGGCCTTGGTCGTTCTGGTAGCTCCAGATGGCCAAGGCAACCCTGGTTTCTGCTTCTACTTCAACTAGCTGTGAAGGCCCCAATCCCTCTGGGATCCTATCCCGACCTGCTGTCTCAGGAGGGGGGGCACTCTCCTGCACCCCACCCTCAGCTCCCTCAACCTGATGGCATGGCTGCTAAAAGGGTAGTTCTTGCACCATTTCTCCTTCCCAAAAATGTGGAAGAAGTTCTGCTGGCCTCAAGGAGGCAATCAACTAGACGGACCTATGCTTTCTAGTGACATAGGTTCGGGGTGTGGCGCGAAAAGCAGATAGAAGATCCTTTCTCTTGCCAGGTTGCAGTGGTCCTGCAGTATCTTCTCCATCTTTCAGATTTGGGCCTTAAGTCAAACTCCGTCAGAGTTCACCTCAGTGCCTTGGCGGCACACCACTTCCCAGTGAAGGAAAGCCTCTTTATGCACATCCTTTGGTGTCCAGGTTCCTAAGAGGACTACTTCTACTGAAGCTCCCGGTCTGCCCTTCAGCAACCGAATGGGATTTGAATGTGGTCTTAGGGCAGCTTACTCGTCCGCCATTTGAGCCGATGACAACTTGCCATCTACGCTACCTTTCTTGGAAGGTAGTTTTCTTGGTGGCACTCACGTCGGCTCGGCGAGTGAGTGAACGTCAGGCCATGGTGTCCGATAGGCCTTATACTAGGTTCTATAGGAACCAGGTGGTGCTCCGCACTCACCCCAAGTTCCTTCCGAAAGAGGTCTCTTCTTTCCACCTCAATCAGGAGGTAGTACTACCTACCTTCTTTCTCAGGCCGCATGCCAGTCAGGCAGAGACAGTTCTGCATTCCCTGGACTGTAAGAGGGCATTGGCCTTCTACATTCAGTGTTCGCAAGGCCATAGAAGGGCTTCTCAGCTCTTCGTATCCTACGACCACAGTAAGCTGGGGATGGCCATCTCCAAACGTATGCTGTCCACCTGGGTGGCGGACTGTATTGCCTGGGCATACAGGGCAGCCGATCTTCCGTTGCAGGGTTGTGTTACGGCCCACCGGGTCAGGGCTATGGTGGCATCAGTGGCTCATTTCTGCTCTGTTCCGCTGGCAGACATCTGTCGGGCCGCCACCTGGTCTTCGGGTCAGACTTTCGCAACCCATTACTGCCTGGATAGGGAGTCCCAACAGGACAATGCTTTTGGCCAGGCTGTACTCTGTAACCTTTTCGAGGTCTAGGCAACTCCTACCCTCCGACCCTTTGGTGTCAGGCTACCGGAGTGTTACTCTCTCAGTTATATTCCTATTGTGGCTGCTTGCGACTCTCGTAGAGGGAGCCTATTTTTCAGTTGTGGGTTCTTGTTAGCCTATAGCTAGGGAGTCCCATATGTGAGGACTGACTTCCTGCTTGTTCCTGGAGAAAGCGTAGTTACTCACCTGTAGCATGTGTTCTCCAGGGACAGCAGGAATCAATCTTCATGACCCTCTCTCCTCCCCTTGGAGTTGCAGTCCTATTATTATTTTGTTCTTTTGCCGTCTTTTTAGCTATGTCATTTGACTGAGCAAGATGGCACCCTTGGGCGGGAAGGGGACCGCGCATGCGTGATGCCATTCCTAAAAGCTTTCTTAGAAAGCTGGGGATTTTCTCCGCCCGAGGGCTCCGTCGGCGCCGACGTCATCTATATGTGAGGGCTGATTCCTGTTGTCCCTGGAGAACACCTGTTACAGGTGAGTAACTACACTATATGGTAGATCAAATTGGTGGAGAGGTGGAGCTATATGTTTGAGGGCATTGAGTCAAACAGGCTAAATGTTTTATTTGGAACATAATGCACTGTAGATACATTATGGATAGAAATTCCATGTCAGAAGGGGAAGGGAATAGAAACTGACCAGAATGAAAAGACACATGATATAATACTAATAGAAATTTGAGACGCTAATAAACTTGCCAACACAGTAATAATGAATGATTTCAATTATCCTTGTATTGACTGAGTGAATGTTATAACAAGGCCATGCTAGGACGATAAAGTTTCTGGATAAAATAAATGACTGCTTTATGGAGCAGCTGGTTTAGGGACCAACTTGAGGGGAGAATTATTTTGGACCTGATTCTTAGTGGACTACAGGATCTGATACAAAGGGTGGCAGTGTTGGGATCACTTGGCAGTCGTGATCATAACATGATAAAATTTGATTTGATAAATGGAGAGCAGCAAGGAAATCTACTGTGCTAGCATTTAATTTTCAAAGGGGAAACTGAAAAAATGAGGAAAATAGTTAAGAAAAAAATAAGACGTAGCTACTAAGGTTAAGAGTTTACATTGAGGTTTGGATATTGTTTAAATATCCATCTTGGAAGCCCAGACCAAATGTATTCCATGCTTTAAAAAGGTGGAAGAAAGGTCAGCGGATTGCCAGCATGGTTTAAAGATGAGGTGAGAGAGGCTGCTATAGCCAAGAACATATCTTTGAAAAATTTGAGAGAGGATCTGAATGAGAGAAACAGCATAAGTACTAGCAAGATAAATGCAGAGAATTGATAAGGCACTCAGAGAGAAGTTGAAGCTTGCGTTGGAAGCAGAATTCATAAGAAAAGCTTTTTGAGGTATATTTGAAGCAAAAAACTTGTGAGGGACTATTAGATGATAGAGGAATAAAAGGGGCACAGAGGGAGCACATGGCCATAGCAGAGACTAAATTAATTCCTTTCTTTGATCTGTTTTGAAGAAGATATAGGAGAGAGACCCATGCCAGAAATGATATTTAAAGGTGATGAATCAGAGGAATTGAAACAAATCTCTTTGAACATGGAATATGTTTACAGTTTGACAGACTAAAGAGTAGTAAATCACCTGCACTGGACAGCATACATCCCTCAGTGCTGAAAGAACTCAAAAATGAACTTGCAGACCTGCTATTAGTATTTTGTAAACTTGCATTAAAATTTTCTATTGTACCTGAAGATTTGAGAGTGACCAAAATAACTATTTTTGAAAAGGGTTCCAGGGTCGAGCCAGGAATTTCAGACCAGACTGACATCGGTGATAGACAAAATGGTAGAAACCATTATAAAGAGCAAAATTATTAAACATATGGATAGTTGTGTTTTAATTAGACAAAGCCAGTATGGATTTAGTAAAGGGAAGTCTTGCTTCACCAATTTGCTACGTTTTTTTTAATGTGTAAATAAACAGGTAGATAAAGGTGAGCCGGTTGACATGGTATTTCTGGATTTTCAGAAAGCCTTTAATAGGATTCTTGATGAGAGACTCTTGAGGAAATTAAAATGCCATTGGATAGTAGAAAATTGAGAGTAGGGCTAAATGGTCAACTTTCTCAGCGGAGAAAGGTGAATATTGGATTACCCTACGGCTTTGTGCTTTTTTTTTTAACATAATTCAAAATGGCCTGGAAATGGGAACAATAAGTGAGGTGATCAAATTTGCAAGCAACATGACATTATTCAAAATTGTTTAGAGACTGGGCATCCAAATGGTAGATACAACTTAATGTGGAAAAGTATGAAATTATGCATTTACGGAAGAACATCCCACTCAAGCTACATGATGCAAGGTTCACATTGGGAGCCACTACCCAGGAAAAAGATCAAGGTATCATCATGGGTAATCGGAGCTTAATTTGTGCTGGAACAGTATCTGGCACTTCTTGAGGAGGCAGAAGTAATTCACATTCCATCGTCCCACCTTCTCTCCCTGCTCTGTACTGCTGCAACTGTATAGCACTTAACACGGCCACGGGAGCATTTTCCTTTCCTCCCGTGGCTGTGCTGTACTGAAGAAGCCCAGGAATGGCATTTTTAGTAAAGCAAAATAAGCACTTACTGCTTTACAAAAAGTACCGTGACTGGACTACTTCTCCAGGAACAAGCAGAAAGTCAGTCCTCACATGTGGGTGACGTCGGCGCCGACGGAACCCTCGTGCGGAGCATAATAACTTAGTAAATGACGGCAGATAAAGACCAGTATGGTCCATCTAGTCTGCCCAGTATGGAAAAAAAAGCCTTTGGGATTGCCATGCGCATGCGCAGTCCCCTTCCCGCCCAAGGGTACCATCTTGCTCAGTCTCCCTTTTTCCACGGAGCCCTTCGGACATGGTCCTGCTACTCGGAAAAAGTGTCTCAAAACTGCAAAGTTTTCATTTCCTTTCGGTCCGGTTTGACGCTGGTTCCCCTTCCCACTCCGCTTGGTACACCGGTATCGAGCCCGGTTTTTCGGTTTTTGTCCTTTGAGACTAGCGTTTGCGCTATTTTTCTTTTTCACTGGCAGCCTGGTCGTTTGACCTTGCAGGGGCCCTTTTTCCCCTGATGGCTGCCAGCGGGTTCAAGAAGCGTGATTGGTGTAAAAAGCTAATGTCCCTCACTGACACACACGACTGCTGCCTCCGATGCCTCGGACCCGACCATGACCCGGTAGTCTGTGGGCCGTGTGGCAAAATGTCTTCCAAGGCACTTAGGAGTCGGCAGCACCAACGTGAGACTTTTCTCAGAGTCCGCATCCGTCCGAGCCCGGACCTCGTCAGAAGCCTCGACGTCTCAGGAGTCTGACCCCGAGCATCGTCGTGGGTCTTCTGAGCGGGGGTCTCCCTCCCGGGGACACCGGAGGAAGAAGAGGCTCGTGAGGGCGTCGTCGTTGGAGGCCTCTGATCGGCCTGGGCCCGCAGGATCCAGATCGCGGAGCCCTGACCGCTGCCCTGGGCCCTCGGAGTCGGAGAAGCCGGCCAAGCTACCTCACATGGAGCTGGAGACGCCGAGTAAGTTAATGTCTGTTGTCCTCGTGGACTCTCCTCCGGGAGAACTGGTGCCAGGCCCAAGCCAGAGGCTGCGGAGCCTTCTGAGCTCGGTCTCAGGTTGGCGGCCCTGGAGAGCAGCATGGCTGTCTTCATGGAGCAGCAGCGGGCACTGATAGCTGGTCTCACTGGTCCATCCACCCCGACCACCGGGACCTCGACGTCTAAGTCGACCCCGGAGGCCGAGCCGATCCTCGAGTTGATAAGATCTCGAGTCGATGTTCGGCCAAGGTCTCCCTCGACCTCCCGTTTGGGACCGAGGTCATCGATGCCGGTGCCCTTGGCGTTGGGGCGGTCGGGTCCGAAGCCCTCATGGCGGGAGCCGCTCGATTTCTCCTTGTAGGATTCGGCATGGGAGACGGAGGATGAAGAGTCTCCAGACAACCACCGAACCCGGTGCATCCCATCAACTCACCGGGCTCGGAACCTCGGAGAAGGTCCCCTCCGGAGGATACCAGGTTCTTGGACTTTGTCAAGGACATGGCCAAGGCTTTGGCATTCCCAGCAGAGTCAGAGGAGGAGCCGAGGAGCTCGAGGCCCTCCAGTATGACTTTCCCCCGAGGGAAGCCCTTACTGTTCCGGTTCCTCCAATGTTGGAACGGCTGATGCTCCTCATGTGGGAGTCCCCGGCCTCGATGCCGGTTACCAGCAAACGGGTCGATTCCATATATTGAGTCCGTAAGAGCCCTGGGTTCCAGAAAGCGCAGCTGCCGCACAACTCCATGGTTGTGGAATCAGCCATGCAACGGCTCAGGAGCCAAAAAATGCACTTCTCGGTGCCTCCCGGCCGGGAGGCCCAGAACCTGGATGCCCTCGGCAGAAAGTGTTTCCAGGGCTCGATACACTCATGCCGTATCCAGACCTACCAGCTGCACATGGGCATGTATTTGCGGGACCTGACAAAGGAGATAGAAACATAGAAATATGACGACAGAAAAAGACCACATGGCCTATCTAGTCTGTCCTTCCATAACAACTACAACAGTCCCCTTTTTACCTTTAGAGATCCTCTGTGTTTGTCCCGTGCTTTTTTGAATTCAGTTACTGTCCTCATCTCTACCACCTCCACTGGGAGACTATTCCACGGATCCACTACTCTTTCCGTAAAGAAATATTTCCGCATATCACTCCTGAATCTATCTCCCTTCACCCTCATCCCATGTCCCCTCGTAGCAGAACTTCCTTTCAATTGAAAGAGGCTCTCTCCCTGAACATTTATGCCACGGAGGTATTTAAACATCTCAATCATATCACCTCTATCCCGCCTTTCCTCTAAAGTGTACATATTAAGATCCTTCAGTCTGTCCTCATATGCTTTGTAATGAAGACCACTAATCATTTTAGTAGCCACCCTCTGCACCGACTCCATCCTGTTCACATCCTTTTGAAGGTGCGGTCTCCAGAATTGCACACTATACGCCAAATGAGGTCGCACCAAAGACTTATACAGAGGCATTATCACCTCCATTTTTCTGCTAACCATTCCTCTCTGTATGCACCCAGCATCCTTCTAGCTTTTGCTGTCTCCTTTTCTACCTGTTTAGCTACTTTAAGATCATCAGACACAACCATGCCTAGGTCCCGCTCTTCTTTAGTGGACAAAAGTACTTCACTCCCTATACTATATTGCTCCCTTGGATTGCTGCAGCCCAAATGAATGACCTTACATTTTTTAACATTAAATCCCAGCTGCCAAATTCTAGACCATTCTTCAAGCTTAGCTAGATCCCTCCTCATGTTATCTACCCCTTCCTGGGTGTCTACTCTATTGCAGATTTTGGTATCATCCGCAAAGAGGCAAACCTTACCTGAAAGCCCTTCTGCTATATCACTAACAAAGATGTTAAAAAGAATCGGACCAAGGACAGATCCCTGGGGCACACCACTGATAACATCCTTCTCCTCAGAGTGAGCTCCATTTACTTGTACTCTTTGTCGCCTCCCACCCATTGATTGCTGGGGAATCCCTGCAGCGCTTCAAGGCCTTGTCAACAGGGATTCGGGAGTGCTCGAAGTTTGTCTCGAGCAGCCTACGACAGCTTCGAGGCTTCAGCCCGAGTAGCCGCGGCTGGCATCGGTGCACACCGTCAGACCTGGCTAATGTCATCGGATCCGGAGTCATGGGTTCATGACAAGTTGGCCGATGTCCCGTGCCGAGGTGACAACCTATTCTGCAAACCCATGACTGAAAAGGCTGTGGAGATTGAGTCAGAGTACTTGACCCGGACAAGGCTCTCGAAGAAGACCTCTGCCCCTTCTCACAAGAAGAAGTGCTTGGGCAAAAAGGCCCTTTTCCCGAGGAAGGGTACTGCATACTGCAACTACCCCACCTATCGGGCCACCCCGGCTCCACAACAGGGGCAGCATGCCAGGGGACAGAGGCATGGCCCGCATAAGCAAAAGGCCCCCAAGCCTCCAGCTTCGGCTCCTACACAACCATGAGGGTTTTTTTGACTCTCACTGCATAGCTCCTCTCCCGCCAGTGGTTTGGCCATGCACAGGGGGAAGGCTGACCCTGTACGCCCACAGATGGCCAGCCATTACAACAGATACCTGGGTCCTGCAAATAGTTCAGAAGGACTATTTGCTCCATTTCAGCCAGGTACCCCTCTCCTTCTTTCCAGGAGAGCCTTTCAGACCCTCTCTGCACAGGAACCTCCTCTTGCAGAAGTTGGTAGGTCTTTTAAAGGATCAGGTGGCGGAACCGTTGCCCCACCACCTGCAAGAAATCACACACTAGAAAAATATTATTCCAATATAAACATGCTAACTCAAAAAATGGGAGGGTTTCAAATTCTAAAGATTCTTTCTAAGCTTGGAAATGGTCTCAGACTAATCGGCTTTCATACTTAGGATATTGAAATCTCAGAATATCCAACGGCGCCTGTTGGCATCAATGACACTTTTCCAGCTTAATATATTAGACAACTCAAACACCCTCTCCCAATGGTGCTTCACATGAAACTGTAGATCACTACTAAATTATTATATTGCACACTTAGCTTCTCGTGAAGAAAAAAGATGTTCTCTAAATCATATGTTCTCTAAATCATAACAAAATAATATGTCCATAAATCACAAAAAAACAGAAGTGATGTGCATGTCCAGAAAAACTGACTTCAACCCACCACCAACAGTCACCTTGAACAATAATGTCTACGCCACATCAGGCTCATCTGGCTCATCAGGCCCAGTCGCCTCAAGAAGCTCAACAGGCCACAGCTTGCAATATCAACATAGTGCAGCATCTAGGCTTTGTCATAAATCAAGCAAAGTCCACTTTGCTCCCCACTCAGAGTTCATGGGGCAAGACTAGACACCCTTCAAGCGAAGGCTTACCTGCCAGAGGACAGAGCACAGAGGCTTCTGGAGTTAGTACACTAGATCAGCCACAAGTCTCAAATATCAGCAAGGCACTTTCTACGCCTCCTAGGACACATGGCCTCCACGGTTCATGTGACCCCAAACGCCCGTCTCCACTTGAGGACAGCTCAGTGGTGCCTCAGAGATCAGTGGACACAAGCCACAGGAAGACTCCGAGACAGGATCAGTGTGTCCAAACAACTACTGCGGTCGTTGACCTGGTGGCTTCAGCCATCCAATCTGCTCGAGGGAGTGTCTTTCCAACCTCCCCCGTACACAAGAGTGCTACGAGAGATGCATCTCTGCTGGGCTGGGGAGCTCATTGCCAGGACTTATGCACTCAAGGGTTGTGGTCTCCTCAAGAGAAGACGCAACAAATCAACCTCTTAGAGCTCCGGGTGATATGCCTAGCTCTTCAAACCTTCTCTCATGTTCTCTCACCAGTCTTTCTTAGTACAGACAGACAACCAGGTGGCTATTTTCTACGTGAACAAGCAGGGAGGGACGGGGTCCCGCATCCTATGTTAAGAGACGCTGGTCCTCTGTTCCTGTGCAGTCCGACAGGATATGTCTCTCAAAGCAGTTTACCTGCCAGGTCAGGAGAACTGTCTAGCAGACAAGCTAAGCAGAATTCTCCAACCTCACGAGTGGCAACTGAATCAAGAAGTAGCCCAGCAGATCTTTCATTGCTGGGGGCATCCGACCATAGATCTCTTTGCCAGTCTGCAGAATCATCAGTTGCCCAACTTTTGTTCCAGACAGCCACACCCCCAAAGGATGGCTGCAGATGCTTTTCTAATCTCCTGGTCAGTGGGCCTCCTGTATGCTTTTCCTCCCATGCCTCTGATGGCCCGAACTCTATTCAAAATCCTTCAAGACAAGGCCTCGGTCATCTTGATAGCCCCCAGATGGCCAACACAACCTTGGTTTCCGCTTCTCCTCCAACTGGCAGTGGAAGCCCCACTTCCTCTGGGGATGCAGCCCGACCTCCTGTCCCAGGAGCAGGGCTCTATCTTACACCCCAACCTCAGGTCCCTCAACCTGATGGCATGGCTGCTGAAAGGGTAGTGATAGCTCCTCTACTCCTACCTAAGGATGTGGAAGAAGTGTTGCTGGCCTCCAGGAGGCAATCCACTAGGAAGTCCTATGCCTTCAAGTGGCGCAGGTTTGAGGTGTGGTGTAAACAGCGCAGTGAAAATCTTTTCTCTTGCTAGTACCAGTGGTGTTGCAGTACTTGCTTCACCTCTCAGAAGTAGGCCTCAAGTCTAACTCTGTAAGGGTTCACCTGAGTGCTTTATCAGCGAACCACACTCAGGTGGAAGGTCAACCTCTTTCTGCTCACCCCTTGGTGTCCAGATTCCTCAGAGGTCTACTCCTACTGAAGCCCCCTGTTTGCCCTCCGGCGATTGAATGGGACTTGAATGTGGTCTTGCAGCAGCTTACTCGCCCACCTTTTGAGCCGATGTCCACTTGCCATCTGCGCTTCCTTTCCTGGAAGGTCCTCTTCCTGGTGGCACTCACATCTGCGAGACGTGTGAATGAGCTGCAAGCTCTGATATCTGATAGACCGTACACATGGTTTTACAGAAATAGGGTGGTCCTTCGCACTCACCCCTAGTTCCTTCCGAAAGTGGTCTCTTCTTTCCACCTCAATCAAGAGGTGGTTCTTCCAACTTTCTTTCCCGGGCTGCATGCCAGCCGGGCAGAGGTGGTCCTGCATACCCTGGCTTGTAAGAGGGCACTCGCTTTCTACTTAGAACGTACGCGTGGACATTGGAGAGCTGCGCAGCTCTTCCTATCTTATGACCCCAGTAAGCTGGGTCTACCTGTCACCAAGTGTACTTTATCCACCTGGGTGGAGGACTGCATCGCCTGGGCGTACAGGGCAGCTGACCTTCAGCTGCAGGGTCGAGTCACGGCTCTCCGTGTCATGGCTAAGGCCGCATCAGTGGCTAACCACCGCTCTGTACTGTTGGCAGACATCTGCCAGGCTACAACTTGGTCTTCAAGCCAGACGTTTGCAGTCCATTACTGCCTGGAGTCCCGGCCGGACAGTGTTTTCGACCAGGCAGTACTCCGTAACCTTTTCGAGGATTAGGCAAGTCCTACCCTCCGGCCCTTTGGTGTCAGGCTACCGTGGGAGTTGCGTTCTCGGAGAAAGTCCTTTCACAGCTGCTGCGGCTCTTCTAGAGGGAGCCATTTTTCAGCTATGGGTTCTCGGTAGCCTATAGCTAGGGAGTCCCATATGTGAGGACAGACTTCCTGCTTGTTCCTGGAGAAAGCATAGTTACCTGTAACAGGTGTTCTCCAGGAACAGCAGGAATCAGTCCTCACGACCCTCCCTCCTCCCCTGGAGTTATAGTCACTTATTTTATTTTTCTCATTTTGCCGTCTTTTTAGCTATGTCATCTGACTGAGCAAGATGGCACCCTTGTGCGGGAAGGGGACTGCGCATGCGCATGGTAATCCCAAAGGCTTTCTTTGAAAGCTGGAGAATTGCTCTGTAAGAGGGCTCCATCGGCACCGACATCACCCATATGTGAGGACTCATTCCTGCTGTTCCTGGAGAACACCTGTTACAGGTGAGTAACTACGCTTTCAGTACAGCACAGTTGTGGGAGCAAATGAAAATACTCATGCAGCTGTGTTGTGTTAATATATCTGAGGCAGCCTTCTCTCTTCTTCCGCTTGCTCTGTGGTGCCATGGCTATATTAACACTTTATCGCAGCTGTGCTGTACCCAGCCATGGCATTTTTAGTAAAGCAGGAGATGCTTATTTTGCTTTACTAAAAATGCCATGGCTGGGCTGCTTCAGTATGGCACAGCTATGGGAGGAAAGGAAAATGCTAGTGGTTGTGTTAAGCATGGAACAGGCAGGCAGTGGAAAAGAGGAGATAGCTGGCTCAGTGCGAGTGGGCGAGGAGCTGGACAGATTGCCAAAGCTGAGGGGGGGGGGGGGGGTGAGGCAGAGGAGGCTTGGGCGAGGGAGAGAAGAACTGGATAGGAACTGGGGCACTGGAAATGGGCTGATGGTGGTAGAGAGGTCTGGGACTGGAAGAGGGCCAATGCTGGGAGGGAGGCTGTGACTGGAAATGAGCCAGTACTAGAGTTGGGGGAAGACTGGAAATGGGCTGATACGGGGGGGGGGGGGGGGGGGGTTTGAATATAATATGGTCTGTTACTGGGGCGGTGGGGGGAATGGAAATGGGGGGGGAATGGTACCGAAAGAAGGTTAGTGCTGACAAATGCTGAGGTCAGGTGGGGAAAATGGAGGAGATGCTAGGGAAGTGAGGAGGAGGAGGATAGATATTGTGGAGCTTGGGGAAGAATTAAAGTCATAACCAGGGGAAGATTGAGAGGATGGGGGTTTAAGATCAGATGCTGGGGTAAGAAGTTATATGTAAAACAAATCCATGATTTGTTGCCTGTTGTTATTTGTGAACCGCAGCTGATCTTAGGAAGCTGCGGTATATAAGAGATTGTTAAATAAAATAAATAAATAAATAAATAAGAAGTAGGAAAGGAAACATTAATAAGTATTGGAGAAGGAGGTAGATGGGTGAGCATTGGGGATGTGGGGGAACAGGGGCTTGGGCTTAGGTGAAGAATCTAAGACTGGGTGAGAAACAAGAAAAACTAACCTAAGTTCTGGCTTTTGCCCTGCCCATTGTTCTACTTCTGTTTTTGTCTACAAATTAAGCCCTATAGATAATACATGAAAATCCTGTGCTCAGTGTGCAGTGGCAGCCAGGAAAGCTAATAGAATGCAAGAAATTATAAGGAGGGGAATGGAGAATAAAACAAAGGATATCATGAAAGGCCCTCTGGGAAACCGATTAGATCCTCAAAACTACCGCTCCATTTCCAATTTCCCATGTCTAGCGAAGTTAACAGAAAAAGTAGTATTTCAGCAGCTTTCCAATCACCTTGACCACACTCACTCTTTACACCCATGCCAGTCTCATTTTAGGCCATTTCATAGTACTGAGACAACCATCACTGTTTATTTTATTTATTTATTTATTTACATTCTCTTATATACCGCGCTATTCTGCATCAGTGCGGTTTACATTGAACAAACTGAAATTACATTGAACAGGGCATTATAACTTGGAGATAACTATTTTACAGGGAACATGGGCTATGGAGGGTTAAGAGGCTTGCCCAAGACCACAAGGAGCACCTGTGGGACTAGAAACCCCAGTCCTTCCGGCCCAAGGTTGCTGTCCTCTAGTGGGATTTGAACCCCCGACCTTCCGGCCTGAAGTACCTTGCCCCAACCACTAGGCCACTCCTCCACTCTTAACACTGTTGTCTTGAATGAAATATATAAGGCACAAGATCTAGGCAAATTTATGCTTGCCATCTCATTAGACCTTTCTGTGGCCTTTGATTTAATTGACCATAGCTTGCTCCTGTCCCGCCTTACGTTATCGGTATTCAAGGAACAGTACTTGTGTGGTTTACTTCATTCCTAACAAACTGAACTTTCCAAGTCTGTATTCAGGATGTTGTCTACTTCTCATTTGTTACCTTGCAGTTTTCCACAAGGCTCAACCCTGTCACCATTGTTCAATGTTTTTCTGAGCCCCCTTCTCATGCTGATTCAGTGCCAAGGTATATCAACTTGTGCTTATGCGAATGATATTCTACTTATCTATCCGATGGATAATGCTGCTCCTAATCTCATCCCAATCAGTTATTGCTTATCCACTATTTCGGCTTGGATCAGAGAGAATTCTTTGAAATTGAACCTATTGAAGTCTTCAGCCATTTGGTTCTCGGGCTCCCATCCTTGCCCTGCCATATCTCCAGTCCTGGATGGAGTCTCCTTACAATTGTACTCCTCCATACATTACCTGGGTATTACCTTAGATTCTGAATTATCTTTTTCTCCTCAAATTGCAAAACTTGCTAAATCTGTTTTCTTATCATTGCGCCGGTTCCATGTGATTCAGCCATTCCTGGAATCATCTTCACAAATTAGTCTTAGTGCACACGATGCTTGCCAAACTTGACTATTATAATATAGCCAACTTAGACATTCCTCTATATCAGTGATGGCTAACCTTTTTGAGCCCGAGTGCCCAAACTGCCGCACAAAACCAAAGAATTTCCTCAAAGTGCCAGCACGTCATTTGCATAAGTGGTCTTATTTGCATAAATATTTGCATAATGTTACCATACACTAACTTTTAGTAAACATGTCTCTTAATGAGTGTATGGATAAAGAAAGACTAAAAGATTTCTACATTACTATAATCCAGTGCCAACCGCCAGGCACATTAGGAACTACTACAAACGCTGCCCATTTAGAACCCATAGCAAACCCGCCGTATCCTGACAGCATTACCAGGACTCACAAAGCACCATACCCTACCTATCAAAAGGCAACACTGCAAATATTAAACCAATACATTTCAGAGAATACTGGGGAAAGAGAACAAGTGGCAACGTCAAATAGGAATTTCCTCTTGTACCAAACAAAGCGCAGATGTTAATGATGCACATTTCCCAGAGCTGACATATTCCAGTTAATAAATTCAAAATAAAGAGATATCTTTCTACCTTTTGTGCATTTTTTTTTCAGTTGCAATTGGTCCAGCCACCTTCTTCTGGTTTCTTCATGTTTTCTGCTAACTTTCCATCGTCTGCTGTCCATTTGTCCTTTCTTCTCTCTTCTAGTTTTTTTTCCATTCTCTCTCTCTCTCTACATCTGCTTTAACATACTAATCTTTCTCCTTTTGCTCTTTCCTCATTCCTATTTCATCCACACAAATTTTACCCCTCCATCCTCAATCCCCAATTACTCTCCCAATACCTGGCCAATTGTAGATTTTTCATCCCTCCTACACAAAATATTTTTCACCTCTCCATTTTACTCTCCCAGCCCCATCCCATTCTAATCCTCCCCCAACATCAGCTCCCTTCTAGTTCCAGTCTCACCCAGCATCCATTCCCTTCTAGTCCCTGCATCAGCCCATTTCCAGTCCAAGTCCCTTCATCTGCTCATTTTCAATCCTAGCCCCCCCATCAGCCCATTTCTACTCATTTCCTAGCCCCACCATCAGCCCATGTCAAATCATAGCTCCCCTCCACTCAGCCCAATTCCAGTCCAAGCCCCCCCATGAGCCTACTTCCAGTTCTAGCCCCTCCATGAGTCCATTTCAATTCAAGCCCCCACCACAGCCCATTTCCAATCTTAGCTCCCCCCAACAGCCCATTTCCAGTCCTATCCTAGCTGTTCCATCGGCCCATTTTCAGTCCTAGCTCCCTTCCCTCACAGCCCATTTCCATTCCAAGCCCCCTCCCCATCAGCTATTTGCAGTTCAAGCCTCCCCTTCCACTCAGCCCATTTCCAGTCCTAGCAACACCCCAACCCATTACCAGTCCTAGCCCCCCGTCAATCAACTTCCAGTCCTAACCCCCATCACCCCATTTTCAGTTTAAGCCCCCCCTATAACCCTTTACCAGTCCTAACCCCCCATCAGCCCACTACCAGTCTTAACCCCCCCATAGCCCATTACCAGTCCTAACCCCCCCCATCAGCCCACTACCAGTCTTAACCACATCAGCCCACCTCAAGTCCTAACCCCTCCCCATCAGCCCATTTCCTGTCCTAGCCCCCCCCATAACCCATTATCAGTCCTACACCCCCATCAGCCCACTACCAGTCTTAACCCCCCCCATAGCCCATTACCAGTCCTAACCCCCCCCATCAGCCCACTACCAGTCTTAACCCCCCCCATAGCCCATTACCAGTCCTAACCCCCCATCACCCCATTTCCAGACAGCCCTCATCAGCTCATAGCCCATTGCCAGCCCTCATCAGCCCACAGCCCATTGCTAGTCTTAACTCCCCCCCATAGCCCACTGCATCTTAACCCCCCTCCCCAGCCCACTGCCAGTCTTAACCCCCCTCCCTAGCCCATTGCCAGTCTCAACCCCCCTCCCTCCCTCCCTCCCTCCCTAGCCCATTGCCAGTCTCAACCCCCCTCCCTCCCTAGCCCATTGCCAGTCTCTAACCCACTCCCCACGTCCCTTGCACATTGCATGTCTTAACCTCACTCCCTTCCTCCCTAGCCCATTGCCAGTCTCAACCCCCTCCCTCCCTCCCTAGCCCATTGCCAGTCTCAACCCCCTCCCTCCCTAGCCCATTGCCAGTCTTAACCTCCCTCCCTCCCTAGCCCATTGCCAGTCTTAACCCCCCTCCCTCCCTCCCTAGCCCATTGCCAGTCTTAACCCCCCTCTCTCCCTCCCTAGCCCATTGCCAGTCTTAACCCCCCTCCCTCGGCTCATGGCAATAAAAAAAAAAAAAAGCTGCCCGCTGCCGCCACGGCGGCATGGAGTGTCCCGCGGGGCTCCCTCTGCCCGGCGGGACTCTCCCGGCGCTGCTCAGCCCCTCTCTGCCGGCTTGCAGAGACGCGAAGGGAGAGAGAGTCTCCCTCGCGTCTCTCTTAAGCCCGCAGGGGCAGATGGGAAATTTCCCATCAGCCCCTGCGGGCTTAACAGAGACCCGAGGGAGACTCTCCCTTCGCGTCTCTGCAAGCCGGCAGAGAGGGGCTGAGCAGCGCCGGGAGAGTCCCGCCGGGCAGAGGGAGCCCCGCGGGACACTCCATGCCGCGGCGGCGGCAGCGGGCAGCTTTTTTTTTTTTTTAATGTGCGACCTTCCCGCGTGCCAGCTGCAAGGCCTTCGCGTGCCACAGCTGGCACGCGTGCCATAGGTTCGCCATCGCTGCTCTATTTCATTTGAAAAAGGCTTCAGTCATTACAAAACATGGCTTTGTGCACTTTGTCATATGCGTGCAGATTCGATCACATAACACCATTATTCCTTTTCGTCCCTCTAGTCCAGTCCCGGAACCAGTGAGTTTAGAATCTCCTCCAGCAGCTTTGGAGACTGAAGTATGTCATCACTTTGATGACCTCAGCATAAATAGGCTAGGACTGCCCCTTCTCCTTCAGTACTTTCAGTCTCCAAGCAGCTGGAGAAGCTTCTGAGCTCTAGGCTCAATCAGCACAAATAAGAGTTATATATTCAGTTTTAAATTTAAGATTTCAGGGTTTTATTTTGTTTGATTGGGTGTTGCTTATCTTTGCAGGACAGGTGCTGCTGCGGGAGGTGTCCTTTTGCGGCTGCTGGCTGAAGCTTTCCGGTTGTTCCCCTTCCCTCCCCCCCCCCCTCCTCTCCCTCTCTCTCTTTTTCTTTACTTTCCTTAGTATTTGTATTTGCTTCTCTCCCCATTTGTTTCAACGAGCATTGGGGGACCAGCTTAGCACCTTAGCCTCCCTGCTCCCGAACCCGCGGTAACGGGTGAGGAGCAGGTTGCAGGCACAAGAGCCACAGCACCAGCCAAAGCGCTGAAGTGAAGGAGAGTTAACACTGGATCTGAAGCCGCGGTCCGGCTGAGCTCCAGCGAGCTGTGAGCCCCTCTCCTGTTTTCTACCGGCCTTAGAGGTGAGTGCTGATCGGTGACAGGCACCGGAGTTTAGCCTGGGGGTGGAGGGAGGTGCGAGGACAGTTGCGCATTTAGGCCGCCCACCTGATTTCGCGCGGGAAGCGTGACGGCGGCCATTTTAAAAGCCGCGAGGCTGAGCAGCGCTTTTTTGAAGGTAGCAGTTTTTCTTTGAGGAGATCACATATTTTAAAGGCTCGTTTCAGCCTTAGGCAAGCAGCACAGAGCTGTTGGGGGAGTTTCCTGGTAGTGCAGGTGTTTTAAAAAAACAAAACAAAACCAAAACGGGACAGTTTAACTCCTTTCTTGGGAACTGCTAGAGGAGTTCTGTTTTCCTTTATAAGGGGTTATGCCGCCTAAGCCACAGTGTTTAGTGTGTGGTACGCGGCGCAGTGAGCTATTGGAGACTGGTGTCTGTGGGCCCTGCACCCGCGAAGCAGCCCTTATGGAGAATCCTCTGGAGAGTACCAGTGGAGATCACGTGAGCAATGCGGGTGGACAGAGGGATCTCCTGCCTTCCAAGGAGGTCTCGGGAGAGCAGTTACCGGGTCCTTTTTCAGGGGGGGGTAGGGGTTCCGCTGCTGGCAGCCATTCAAGTGAGGAGCTCGATGGGCATTCCGCCAGACTTTTTCTCCCTCATGCAGCAAGCCTTGACCTTGTTGCAGCCTGCCATGGAGGCGCCCCCTCAGAGCCGAGGTCAGAAGCGTCCTGGGTCTCCAGGGGTGCAGCCGGTCCCGTGCACAAAGAGTAAAGAGGCAAGTATGGAGGACACTGTGTCTCCCCTCTGGGGGGAGCTAGGATCAGCTGACGAAGACTTCGCGGATGCATCAGAGGAGGAGTTGGAGGAGGGAGAGTTGCCTGATGCGGACCAGCAACATAGAGTGGTCAGAGTGTTTAGGAAAGAGGAGCTTCCTGCTCTGATTGCAGAAACACTAAAGACGTTGAACATGCCGTCGGTAGAGCCCGCTTCTGAAGAGGTTCTAGAGGATCCGCTATTACAAGCGGTGCGCACATCCCAGCGCGTATTTCCCGTGCATAGGGTGTTTAGGAATATGATTCAGGAAGAGTGGGACGTGCCAGAATCGGCCCTGAAATGTTCTAGGGCGTTAGCTTGCTTGTATCCTCTTTCTGACTAAGATAAGGAACTCTTTCGCTCTCCGAAAGTAGATGCGGCAGTTTCGGCAGTCACTAAGAAGACTACCATTCCAGTCGAGGGAGCCGCGGCTTTAAAGGATGTACAGGACAGGAAATTGGATACCTTATTGAAGCAGGTATTTGATATTAGTGCTCTATCCATGCAGGCCTCGATAGCGGGTGCATGGGTGGCTAGAGGCTTTCTCAGATGGTCCCAAGGGCTGCAGGGGATCAGTTGGGGGAGCAGGAAGCCGAAATAGTGCGGCTCGAATCTGGTACCGCTTATTTTGCAGATATTCATTATGACCTTATTAGAGGTCTTGTGAAGTCTATGGCGGCGCAGAGGTATTTATGGTTAAGAAACTGGGCGGCAGACGGCTCGTCCAAAGCGCGCCTCAGTAAGCTTCCTTTTCGAGGAAAGCTATTGTTTGGAAAAGATTTGGAAAAGTTGGTCAGAGATCTCGGGGACTCCAAGGGGGGTTGCTTGCCGGAGGATAAGCCCAAGCAGAGCCGGGGGGCTTCGGGTCCCAGGGGCGTTCAGCGGGAGTTTCATAAGTTTCGGTCCTCTTGTTTTGGCCAGTCGCAGTGGGGCAGGTTTCCAGTGCGAGGCCAAGGATTTCGAGGGGCAGGTAGAGTTTTTGCACCCTATCAGTCCTCGACCGTTATGAAGTCGCAATGAGATAAGGTGGACTCAGGTGGTGGTGCTGCCCGTCGGAGGTCGGTTACGGGAGTTTAACCCTGCTTGGGTCCACATTACATTAGATCAGTGGGTACTGGAGGTCATTCGAGAGGGCTATGCACTGGAGCTCCATGGACCCGTCTTAGATTCCTTTGTGCTATCTCCTTGCAGAGCTCCTCTCAAGGTACGCGCAGTGGCGGAGACTTTGCAAAGATTACTGCAGCTTCGGGCTGTAGTTCCCGTTCCCTCCGACCAATGCGGTTGCGGTCGGTACTCCATCTACTTCGTGGTCCCCAAGATAGAGGGCTCTTTTCGACCAATCCTGGATTTAAAGAGGCTAACTCGGTGTCTGAGTGACTCATTTTCGTATGGAGACCTTGCGTTCAGTGGTCGCGGCGGTCCGGGAGGGCGAGTTCCTAACGTCATTGGACCTCACGGAAGCCTATCTACATATCCCTATTCGGCTGGAGCATCAGAGGTACCTGCGCTTTGCGCTTCCCATCGGGCATTACCAGTTTCAGGCGATGCCCTTTGGGTTGGCAATGGCGCCTCGGGTCTTCACCAAGATCATGGTAGTGGTGGCGGCGGCGCTTTGAAAGGAAGGGGTGTTAGTACACCTGTATTTGGACGATTGGTTGATTCGAGCAAAGTCAAGAGAGGAAAGTGTAAGGGCCACAGCTCGAGTGGTGCAGATGCTGGAAAGCCTGGGCTGGGTGGTCAACCGTGCGAAGAGCAGCCTGGTCCCCTCTCAGTCCCTGGAGTACTTGGGAGCGCATTTCGAGACAGTGTTGGGCAAGGTTTTTCTGCCGGATCGCCGAGCTCGCGCTTTGCGAAGTTTGATGAAGAAATTTTTGGCAAAACAGACACCGTCGGCGTGGCAGTACCTCCAAGTGCTCGGGACGATGGCTGCTTCGATCGAGGTGGTACCGTGGGCAAGAGCACACATGAGGCCGTTGCAGAGGACTCTCCTTCGGCGCTGGTCCCATCAATCGGATCCCTTGTCCTGCAGACTGGTCTGTTCCCTGGAGGTGCGGCAGGAACTTCGTTGGTGGTTGCGGAAGGGATCGTTGGCAGCCGGGGTTCCTCTCGAACCTCTGGTCTGGAGACTACTGATGACAGATGCCAGTCTGATAGGTTGGGGTGCGCATTGCGAAGGGAGATTAGCCCAAGGCCAATGGTCTCGGAAAGAGAAGACTTTCTCCATCAACAGGTTAGAGATGAGAGCAGTGTTCCCGGCTCCCCGAGAATTTCAAGCCTTGGTGCAGCATGCGGCGGTCAGAGTGCTGTCCGACAATGCGACAACGGTAGCCTACATCAATCGTCAGGGCGGCACAAGCAGTGTGGCTCTGGAAGAGGAGGCAAGTTGGCTGTTAGATTGGGCTGAGCAGAATCTGGTAGGTTTGTCAGCGCAACATGTGGCCGGGGTGCACAATGTCGAGGTGGATTTTCTCAGTCGCCGAAGAGTGGATCCGGGGGAGTGGGTGCTTCACCTGGAGTTGTTTGCTCTGCTCGTACGGCGTTGGGGTCGTCCGCTCATGGATCTCATGGCGATGTTCGAGTCCACACAGGTGGACAGATTTTACAGCAGAAGGAGAGAACGGATGTCGGAAGGGCTCAATGCGTTAGCACAAAGGTGGCCGGAGCGGGGTCTGCTCTGTGTTTCCGCCGTGGGTCTCATAGGTCGAGTGGTGCAGCGCATAGAGAGGCACCAAGGCCGGGTGATTCTGATTGCGCCCGATTGGCCCAGGAGACCATGGTATGCGGATCTAGTTCGGCTGCTAGTGGAAGCCCCGTGGCGGCTCCGTCTAAGAGTGGATCTCTTGCAACAGGGGCCGTTGCGAATGCCGGAGGTGGCTCGATTCTCGCTTACGGCATGGCTCTTGAAAGGGCTAGGATGAAGGCTAAGGGTTATTTTCCAGGACCAAGCAGGAAGTCAGTCCTCACATATGGGTGACATTGACGCCCATGGAGCCCTTGCGGAGCATTTCCCCAGCTTTCCAAGAAAGCCTTTGGGAATGCAGGCACGCATGCGCGGTTTCCTTCCCGCCTAAAGGTGCCATCTTGCTCAGTCTCTCTTTTTCCGTGAAGCCCATCGGACGTGTGTCCTAGTCCTCCCGGAAAATAGTTGGATTTTTTCACGATTCCTTCGCTATTGTTTCTCCGGTTCGACGCCGGTTCCCCTCCCGCCGGGTTCGGTACACCGGTATCGAGCCCGATCTTATTTTTCAGTTTTTGCCCTTCGTGGCTGGCGTTTGCGCCCTTTTTTTCTTTTTCCTTGGAAGGCCGGTCCTTTGACCTCGCGGGGACTCTTTTTTCCCCGATGGCTTCCAGCGGTTTCAAAAAGTGTGATCGGTGTAAGAAACTAATGTCTCTCACCGACACACACGACTGCTGCCTTCGGTGCCTCGGTCCTGACCACGATCCTAAGACCTGTGGACCATGTGGAAAGATGTCTTCCAAGGCGCTTCGAAGTCGTCAGCACCAAAAGGAAAGACTTTTCTCTGACTCGGCCTCCAGCCAGGCCCGGACCTCGTCTGAGGCCTTGACATCTCGAGAATCGGATCCCGAGCACCGTCGGGGCTCCTCGGACAGGGGGTCCCCCGACCGGGAACAAAAGAGGAAGAAGTGGCTCGCGAGGGCTTCGTCGGAAGAGGTCCTTGGCTCCTCGAGAGCTAGGTCTCAGACCCCTGACCGTCGCCCCGAGCCCGTGGAACAGGAGAAGCCTTCAAAAGTACCTCGTGTGGAGCCGGAGTCTGCTGGACATGTAAGTCCTGTAGTCCTCGTGGACTGTCCTCCCAGAGAGCCGACGTCGGGCCCGGTGCCGCCGGGGCCCGAGTCTGTGGCTGCTGAGTCTCCTGAGCTGGGTCTCAGGCTGACAGCCTTGGAGAGCAGATTGTCTGCCTTTATGGAACAGAAGCGGGCACTGATGGCCAGCCTGTCTGGCGCATCTGCCCCGACCACCGGGACATCGATGTCGAAGTCGACCCCGGAGACCGAGCCGATACTCGAGACCATGAAGGCTCGAGGTCGATCTCGGTCGCGGTCTCCCTCGACCTCCCGTTCGGGACCGAGGGCGTTGATGCCGGTGCCTTTGGCGTTGGGGCGGGTGCTCACAGACCCCACACGGTCGGACCCCGATTCCTCATCGGACGAGTCCGCCTGGGAGACGGAGGACAAGGAGTCCCCCGACACCTTCACGACTCGGTGCGTCCCGTCGGACTCACCGCAGTCTGAGCCCCGGAGTAGATCCCCCCCCCCCCCCCCCGGAGGATACCCGGTTCTCGGAGTTCGTCCGGGATATGGCCACTGCATTGGCTATCCCTGCGGACCCCGAGGAGGAGCCTCGAGCCAAGGAGCTCGAGGCCCTACAGTATGACTCTCCTCCGAAGGAGGCCTTTACTGTTACGGTTCCTCCGATGCTGGAACGGCTCCTCTTCCGGATGTGGGAGGCACCGGCCTCTGCGCCGGTTCTAAGCAAGCGGGTCGATTCTGTCGACTCCGGAAGAGCCCTGGCTTTCAGAAGGCACAGCTGCCACACCATTCCATGGTGGTGGAATCGACCATGCATCGCCTGAAAAGTCAGAAGATGCACTCCGCGGTGCCCCCTGGCAGTGTGGCCCGGAACCTGGATGGTTTTGGTAGAAAGTGCTTCCAGGGCTCGATGCTTGCTTGCCGTGTTCAGTCTTACCAGCTGTACATGGGCATGTACTTGCGGGACCTGGCCAAGGAGCTGGCCGGGTTCTCTGCTGGTCTCTCCGGGGAACCCTTGCAGAGGTTCAAGTCCTTTTCCTCGGGGATCCGGGAATGCTTCAAGTTTATGTCCCGCGCTGCCTACGATGGCTTCGAGGCTTCGGCCTGTGTTGCGGCAGCCGGCATCGCGGCTCGATGCCAGGCATGGCTGCAGTCATCGGACCTCGAGCCATGGGTTCAGGACAAGTTGGTCGATGTCCCTTGCCGAGGTGAGAACCTTTTTGGCAAGCCCATGACCGAGACCGAGCACCTCACAAGGACAAGGCTGTCTAGAAAGACTTCTGCCCTTTCTCACAAAAAGAAGGGCTCGGGTAAAAAGCCCTTTTACCCGAGGAAGGGCACTGCCTACAAACAGTACCCACAGTACCAGGCCTCCCAAGCTCCCCCTCAGGATCAGCATGCCAAGGGGCAGGGTAATGGGCCCCGTAGGCAGAGGACTCCCAAGCCTCCGGCCCCTGCTCCCACTCAGCAGGGTGGGGGTTTTTGACTCCTTAGGCATAGCCTCTCCGTCCCTGCTCTCCCAACCCTGCACAGGAGGTCGCCTCGCCCTGTTTGCCCACAAGTGGCCGCTCATCACTGGAGACAGTAGGACTATGGACTATGCTTTAGTCCACAAGGGCTATCTGCTACACTTCCAACAGCTGCCTCCTCCATACTTTCCAGGGGAACCTCCAAGGCCTCCCCTGCACACAGATCTTCTCCTTCAGGAGCTCCAAGGTCTGTTGGTGGACAGGGCAGTGGAGCCTGTGCCTCCCCACTTACAAGGTCAAGGGTTCTACTCCAGGTATTTCCTGGTACCCAAAAGAACCGATGGCCTTCGACCTATTTTAGACCTCAGAAATCTCAACAAATTCCTAGAGAAGGAAAGTTCAAGATGCTTACTCTTGGAACACTTCTGCCCTACCTCCAGCAGGGAGATTGGCTATGCTCCTTAGATCTAAAGGATGCGTACACTCACATCCTCATTCATCCAGACCACAGAAAGTACCTCAGGTTCATTGTGGGAGGAAACCATTATCAGTACAGAGTACTGCCTTTTGGCCTCACCTCCGCTCCCAGGGTCTTTACCAAATGCCTGGCAGTGGTGGCGGCTTACCTGAGAAATCAGGGAATCTTTGTCTTCCCCTTTCTGGATGACTGGCTCATCAGGGGTCAGACGTGCCAGGAGGCCCGACAAGCCACCCTCAGAACTATTGCTCTTCTTCAAAGCCTGGGGTTTGTAATAAACTTCGCAAAGTCCACTTTGCTCCCCTCCCAGAACTTGGAGTTCATAGGGGCAAGGTTGGACTCTCTGCTGGCAAAGGCGTTCTTGCCAGAAGACAGAGCCCAAAGACTGATAAACTTAGCAAACCAGTTTCTCAGCAGGTCACTGGTCTCCGCCAGACTCTGCCTGAGGCTTCTTGACCACATGGCTTCGACAGTACATGTGACCCCCAATGCCAGGCTCCATATGAGGCCTGCACAGTGGTGCCTTCGGACTCAGTGGTCACAGGCCACAGGCAGCCTCAGAGACAGGATAAGGGTGTCCAGACAATTTCTGAACTCCCTCCGCTGGTGGCTGCACCCACCGAATCTGCTGCAAGGGGTACTTTTTCAGATTCCTGGGTTCACAGTGGTGTTGACCATGGATGCCTCCCTGCAGGGCTGGGGAGCTCATTGTCTAGGCAAGTGCACCCAGGGCCTGTGGTCTCCCTGGGAAGCCGCACAGCAAATCAATCTACTGGAACTCAGGGCTATTCGGTTAGCCCTCAAGACTTTCTCTCCAACCCTGGCTCATCAGTCTGTCCTAGTTCAAACTGACAACCAGGTAGCCATGTTTTATGTGAACAAGCAGGGCGGAACTGGGTCCAGTCTCCTTTGTCAGGAAGCACAGGACCTTTGCTTGTTTGTTCTCAGGCACAACATGCTCCTCAAGGCTGTGTATCTACCTGGCCAGGAAAACTACCTGGCCGACAGGTTGAGCAGGATTCTGCAGCCCCACGAGTGGCAGCTCCACCCACTTCCTGTTTGGCTGTCGTACTGAGAGGATCAGTTGTGCAGAGCTCCTGCTAGGGAGCAGTTCCTTTTTCTGCCTGTGCCTGGATGTCGGGCCCTGGGCCACCTCCAGCAAGGGAGGCCCAGGCCCAGAGGCCTGCCAAGCCTGGTGGGCCTCCTACTCGGACAGTGGATGGAGAAACTGGCAACCTGGAACAGCTGGAGCCCCAGGAGGGGGACTCCCCAGGTAGGACTGCACCTGGTCAGGAAGGAGGGACCCACAGGTATGGAGGTTTGGGCCCGCTACCCCAGGGAGGAGGCTCCTGTCTCCTCCCCAGGCAGGGTGTGGAGGCTGGGTGGCAGCAGGGAGAGGCCCTGGGGAGACCCTGGAGGACCGTGGAGTATAGATCTGGAGGAGGCAGGTTCCCCCCTCCACTTTGGGTCCTGGAGGAGGCCTCTACCTCCTCCAGTGAGGATGAGGACGGGGGGTCGGGCCTGCCGTCCTACCAGCAGTCAGCTAGGGCCCCAGATGACATCGTGGCGGCAGTGCGACGGCTTCGGGGTCTCCAGGAGGAGGCGGCCCAGCTGCAAGCCCAGCTCTCCCACCTGGAGAGCCTGCAGGCCACCATTCCCAGGGAGGAATGGGTGGCCTATGCTACCTATCGGAAGGGGGTAAAGCGGGCCCTGAAGGCCAAGTACTTGGAGATTGCGTACTATCAGAACCAGGGTTGTGGGTCCCTTGCCGAAGTTTACCAGAATTATAATCGTTGGAAGATACCTGCAGTCCAGGGGAGGCCCCCGGGGGTGGGTCAGCAGGGGGGTCCATCCTCCTCTAGAAGTATGCCCTCTCCCATTCTAGTTCCTGGGAAGTCTACCACCCGTTCCCTGCCTTCCTCTTCTAAAGCATTTCATGGATGTCCTGTGTCTTACCTGCAGCAGGGTGATGGTTGTGATGTTGTGAATGCGCTGGTTCCTCCCTCCGAAATGCTGTCTGCCCAGATTGTTCCTGCACGTCCCCAGGGTGCTCCGTTGATCCTGGTGGCTCACCAACAGTCGTGTAACACTGAAGGGACCATCCAAGATGGCCGCCGGGGTCTTTCTGATGACGTCACTAAGGAAGTGAGGTCGTTGCAGGAGCTGCCTGGAGGACTTCCCCCAGCCAGATTACAATCGCAAGATGGCCGCCGGGGTCTTTCTGATGACGTCATTACGGAAGTGAGGTCGTTGCAGGAGCTGCCTGTAGGACTTCCCCCAGCCAGATTACAATCACAAGATGGCCGCCGAGTAATGGGTACTGACGCTTCCGGGAAACCCAGGAAGTCTGCAGAACGACCTTCCCCATCTTCTGATTTGCTGCGGGATTTTCGACGGCACTCTTTAAGCACAGAGGGAGCTTCTTTTTCATGCCCCTCGATTGGAGGGGGTGTTGTAGAGAGGCAGCAGTATTCGGCGGTTCCTTTTCAGCATACTGCTGATCCACTGTCTTTGGATGTTTCCGGCTCTGAGGGGTTTTCTGCACGGGATCCCCGGCGGCGGAAGACTGGTTGGCCTCAGCCGTTTGATTCTGCTGTGCCACTTGAGAATCCATGGGTGGCGGATTTCTCCACCTGTAATAGGAATCCTGCTCCTTCAGCTACGATGCCTGTCCAGGTTACTGGGAAGGGGTTTGGTAGGGGGATGGCTGGTGGGCAGGACTCCCCTATTGTGGCTGCCCTCCCGGCCCCTAGAAAGCTACAGGGCACTCGCCCAGTATGTTCTGAGATGGCTGACTGGGGCCGGAGGGGTGCTGGAAGGAGGAGAAAGGGGCAGGATGGGGGCTGCTCTTTCTTTTCTGCAGTCCCCGGGGGGGAGAGGGGGAAGAAAAGTGCTAGTCAGCTGTCACTGCGGCCGGGGGTAGAGGAGCGGGATGCGCAGCTGCCTTTGTTGTCTGTTATTGCGGCCGACGGAGACCTGGCTCGCAGGGGGGTGTCCGCCCTTTCTGTTGGAGCCCTGACTACCGGCCAAACTTTTCTGGATCCTTGTGCCACGTCTGGCACCGACAACCAGGTAGGACCTGGGAGGGACAAGGGGCAGGGGGGTGGGGGTGTGGGGGAGGTGCTGGGTGGGGGATCTGCCCTGTTGTCTCGGGCGGGTCCTGCCTTGTTGTCGATAGCCATACAGGGGGTGGCGGATGATGGGCTACAGGACGGGCTGATGGAGGAAGGGGGGGAGCGGACGACTGGTTATATAGTGGGGAAGGAGGTAGTGGCTGCTTCAGGACGAGGGAAGGACTTGTTCTCCGTAGGGTCAGGGGGGGCGGTGGTCCCCTTGGAACCCGGGAATGAAGGGGAGCGGGGTCCGTCCCCGGTAGTGGTGGCCGAAACCCAGGAGCCTTGCGCTGGGTCGGGAATGCGGGAAGGAGGTTTGGGGGAGCCTTCCGGTTCCCTGGGTGTTACCGAGAACCAGGTCTGTGATGCCCTACGATTGGCTTTGGAGGCCCCGTTGGGCCCTCCCGGGGCTTTTACTGCCTTTCGGCAGCCGGAGGTAGAGATAAGTGGTGGTCCAGGGGTTCTCGGTGGCACTCAGGGATCCGGAGGAGGTAGCATCCCGGACTCTGTCTTTGCGGAGTTGACCTTCCCCAGTCCTCCGGTTGATCTAAGTGAGGAGGTTACGGATCCTGCGGTCCAGCAGCAGGATCCCCCGCAGATGGATGCAGGAACAGATCAAGGAGGGCAGGAGATGGGGGCTGGGGGGCCGGCTCCCCCCCTCCGTACCTTTGCGGAGGCTCTGAAGGGGTCGGGCACCACTCCGGGGCCGTCGGGTGAGGGTAGGGGGAGGGGAGGTTTTCAGGGGAATGGTCCCGCAGGAGGGGAAGGAGGAGGAGGAGGGGGAGGGTTTCAAAGAGGAGTAGGGGGTGAGGTCCGACGGCGCAACGTGGCGCAGATCCGATGGGCTGGGGAGGGGTCCCCTCCAGCCAGGGAACAGGTCTTGAGGATGGTCCTTGGGCTGGGGTTTCTCCCAGGAGATCTCTACGCCTTTATCCACATGAACAACACCATTGAATATGATGTTAGTTTCATGCTGAGACGGGGGCTGGAGATTTTCTGGGACCGATACCAGCAGCAGAGGGGGCAGGGAGGGTGGGCTGACTTTCGTGTTGTGCCTATCTCTCGCCAGGGGACGGTACCTGTGACCATCCTATCCAGGAATGAGTCGCTCCCAGGGCAGGACATCCAGTTTTGGTTGTCGCGCCATGCGGTGCTTCTCGCACCCCTGGTTAAGGGCGCTGGGCCCCTAGGGGTGTGGGACGGATCGTGGAAGGGCAGGATCCGTTTGCGTGAGGTGGGAAACGTGGTGCAGCACGTGCCCTCGGCCGGTTTCCTCGGTCGGGATCGCATCTTGTGCTATTACCCTGGGCAACCCCGCGAGTGTCACCGCTGTGGCTCATTTCACTATTTGAGCATGAACTGTCCCGAGCAGGTCTGCACCCGTTGTGGTGGACGGGGTCACGCTTCGGCCGGGTGTCTGCTAATTCGGTGTAACCTTTGCGGGGAGTTGGGCCACCCCTTTGCCCGCTGCCCCTCCGCGTCACACAATGGACCGGGGGGGGTTGCCGTCACTCCACCTCGGGCTCCTGTGCGGGAGGAGGCTATGGAGGCCCCTCTCCCTCAGGAGGAGACCGGGGGCCCTAGTGCAGAGGAGTCCATCGAGCCGAGGGAGCCACCAGGGGGAGGGGATTCGGGTAGGAAGGAGGAGAGGGTTGATGTGGTGGAGGTTAATGTAGCACGACAGGATAGTGGGTTGAGGGTGGTGCCACCTGAGGAATGGACTACGGTCCCTTCCAAGGGTGGCAAGTCCAAAAGGAAGAAACGGGAGACATCCCCGTTGCTGGATGCAGAGCCCGTGTTGGACATCAACCGTTTCGTCTTTTTGGCCGCTGATGCGGCTGAGGCGGATGAGGGCTTGCCTGTGGAAGCAGGGCTTCCTGTGCGGCGCTCGGAGCGGTTAGCGGTGGGGGCGGCCCCTCTTCCTCAGCGGCGACCTTCAAAGGTGCAGAAGGCGCGCCGCAGTCAGGGTCCTCCAATCAAGGGGGATACTGGCGCCCGACGGGTGAGGGAGGATGGCCTTGTACCCCCGCAGTTGGGTTCGGGGCCTTCGCAGGAGCCCCCTGCTGACCCAGCCGCCCTGGCCTCCCCCGCGGGGGTGGGCACTGTCGTATTGTCTCAGTCTTTGTCCGGGAGGGGGGGGCTGCACAGGTGGTGGACCCCACGGAGGAGGTCATTCCTCCGACCCCTGACCCGTTTGTGCCTCCTCATCCCGTGGGGGCTGGGTCTGCCCTCGCGACAGCTTTGCCTGGTGGTCCCGGGGGCGCCAGCACCTCCTGGGGTGATAGGGTTGAGCGGGAGGAGGAGGAGATCCTCGAGGTGGTCGACGTGGACCAGGAGGAGTCGCTCCAGCTCGCGGGCTTGTCCTGCAAGCGGGATTCTGGGGATCCCGGGGTTGGTGAGAAGAGGAGGAAAGGGTCACTGCACTCGAAATAGGCATGGTGTGCACTCCTGCGTTCTCGTGCGCCACCATCAACGTGGCCAGCATTTTCTCAGACCAGGCGCGGGCTACGGCCTATGATTTTCTTTCTACGAGTGGGCTGGATGTCATCTTCTTGCAGGAGACCAGGCTCACCTCGCTCGCTAGCCTTCATCGGGCGAAGCGGGAGTGGAGGTGGGGCCCTTCGTACTGGTCCCTTGCGGCACAGCCCTACGCAGGAGTGGCGGTTTTGTTCACGTCTAACCGATTTCAGGTGCAGTACGTGTGGGAACTGGAGCAGGGCCGGTGTCTGCTTTTAGATGGCTACTGCGGGCCCCATCGGTTTCGTTTCGTGGTGGTCTACGGCCCCCAGTCTAAGTTGGCGCGGAAGACCCTGTTCGGGGTTATCCGCCCCTACTTACACACCTCCCGTTTGGTGGTCCTTGCCGGGGATTTTAACACCACCACCTTTTTGCAGGACCGAGGGGGGGAGCGTTGCCCACCCAGTTACGAGGGCCTCTTTTTGGCCGAGATGACCCGGACGGCTGACCTCGTGGATGTTTTCCACCGGGCCTTTCCTAGGTCGCCGGGGTTCACCTACTACCATGGGACCTGCAGGAGTCGTATCGATCGGATATATGTGAGTGCCCGGGTGGAGTGTTCCCCTCCGCAGTTGCAGGCGGTTGACTTTTCGGACCACCGCGTCCTCTCTGTGTCCTTCCTGGCCAACCACGAGGAGCTTAGCAGGGGTCCTGGCCTGTGGCGACTGAATGTGCAGTTGTTGGCAACATCAGAGGTGGTCCAGGAGTTCTTGGCCTTTCTCGCAGACCAGGAGACCCTGCTGAGTGTTTTTCCTTCCCGTGGCGCCTGGTGGGATGAGGTGAAGACGCGTGCCCGACAACTCTTCCATTCCCGGGGTACCTCCATGGCTCGATCCCGCTACCTCACCTACACTGTCCTCCGGAGGTCGCTGGATCGTTTGGTATCCCGAGGGGCAGCGCGGGAGGAGGTTGAAGAGGTGCGTGTCCAGCTCCGTGGCCTGCTTTACGATCGCCATGCCTCCCTATGCTTCGAGGGGGCGGCCGGTGGGGGCGCCACTCCAGACCCTTTCCGGACTTGCATGGAGAGGGTTCAGCGTCGGGAGGTCATGGCCCTGCGGGGCGAGGACGGTACCATTCATACCTCCCAGGAGGACCTTTTGCGGATAGTGGGGGAATACTTCTCGGACCTGTTTGGGGATCGCCCCGTGGACCTCACCCATATCCGAACGTACCTGGGCCTTCCCCCGGTGTATTCGGCTGTGGTCCAGGCACAGGTTGATGCACTCGCTGCTCCGATTCAGCAGGTGGAGGTGGAGAGGGCGATTCGTGCCATGCCGTTGGGGAAGGTGCCTGGGCGCGATGGGCTCCCTGTGGAGTTCTATCGCACTTTCATTGCCCAGCTGGCCCCCTTCCTGACCTCCCTGTTTCAGGAGATCATGGACACGGGGTATCTCCCGCGGTCATTTCGCGAGTCTGTCCTGCTGCTGCTCTCCAAGGGGAAGGACGATAGCTCCTTGGACTTCTGGCGGCCGCTCTCTCTTCTGAACGCGGACCGGAAGATCCTGGCCAAGTGTTTGGCCAACCGACTGGTGGAGGTGTCGGGCGATTTGCTGTCCCCTTCCCAGTATTGTTCCGTTCGGGGGAGAGGGGTTCTGGACGCTGTCGCCACAGTCCGGGAGATGGTGGAAAGAGGCCGGTCGCTCCAACGGGACCACTGGTTGGTCTCCTTGGATCAGTCCAAAGCCTTTGATCGAGTCAGTCACCGGTACCTGTGGGTGGTGCTCCAGCACTTCGGCCTCCCCGCAGGTTTCCTCTTCATCGTGCAGGCGCTGTACCGAGGGGGGGTGAGCTTCCCGTTTATTAACGGGTGGCTCGGACGGCCATTTGGTGTCGCCTCGGGGGTGCGGCAGGGGTGCCCTTTGAGCCCCCTGCTGTATGTTTTCTCCCTCGACCCCTTCCTCCGGAGATTGTCCTCAGGTGGGTTGCGGGGCCTGGAGGCGCCCGGTGCGCCCCCGGTGTCTGTCGTTGCTTACGCTGACGACATCTCAGTTTACGTGGACGGCACTGATGGGGTAGAGGCCCTGCGAGAGGCCGTGGAGGAGTACTCGGAGGTAGCCCATTCTGTTGTAAACCACAGCAAGTGCCAGACGCTGTGGTTGGGCTCCTCGGAGGCCTCCCCGCCTTCCTGCGCCCCCTTTCCTCCTCCCGTGGGGGAGGTCCGCGTTTTGGGCCTCGTCTTCGGGTCGGAGGACTGTGCGGAGTCCAATTGGGACCGTTGTCTCGAGACTGCACGGTGTCGGGTGCTGCGGTGGAGGGGGTGGAGGTGTACGTACGAGGAGAAGATCAAACTCCTCGGGACGTTTCTGCTTCCTCTCTTTCTGCACATGGCCACGGTCTTCGTTCTTCCGTTGTCCCATCAGGCGTCTGTTTGTGCCGTCTTTTTCTGTTTTCTGTGGGGTAACCGCTTGAACCCTGTCCAGCGCAACATCGTCTGCCTGGATCGGGCAGAGGGTGGTTTGGGTATGTTGCACCCCCTTGTCTTCCTGTCAGTCTTGTCTATGGCGTTTCACTTAGGTAGGATGAGGGAAGGGGGTGGGGTTTGGTGGGTGGCCTCCTATCGGGAATGGTTCTCCCGCTTCTGGGAGCAGTGGGAGGGGGCGTCCTCGGTCCCACGTGTGCGCCGGAGAGGGGAACAGGCCCCATCGTACGTATTTGTGATGGTGGGGCTCATTCGGCGGTGGGGGGTGACCGACCCGCTCGCCCAGTCCTTGGGGCGGAAAGGATTATACCGGATGGTACTCACCTCTCACTATCAACCACGGTGGGCCCTGCGGGACTGTCCGGCGGATGTGATGCAGCGGGGCCTTCGGCTGTTGAACTCCCCTCGGCTACCGAAGAAGGTTCAGGATGTAGCCTGGTTGTCTTTCCACGGGCGTTTGTACGTGAGGGACAACCTCAAGTACAGGTCACAGGCCGAGCGGGTCTGTCCGAGGGCCGGGTGTGAGGGGCAGGCGGAGACCATGGACCATTTCCTCCGGCAGTGCCCCTTCAACGTGGAGGCCTGCCGGTTGGTGTCCGCTGCTCTTCACCTGCGCGACCTTTCCCTCCTCACGTATGCGGAGTGGGTGTACGGGGCCTGGTCCTTTCCTCTAAGGCAGGACTCCGGGACCCTCTACCTAGTCACGGCTGTAGTGCGCTACCACCTGTGGCAAGCGCGCTGTCATGTCTCGACCCGGGGGTTGGTCCTGCCCCTCGACGAGGTGGTGCGGGATATTCTGGAGGAAGTGTCCAGCATGGCGCAACGCGAAAGGCGGGTGGTGGAGGTCCATCGTTGGGAGCGTCTGTGGCGTCACCTCACCCTCCGCCCCCCATGAGGGGGAGGGGTTCCCTGGGGTTTTTCCTCCCTGTTAGAGGTTAGGGGTTTTGTTTTTGTCTCCCGGGTGGAGGAGGGAGGTGAGACAGGAGGGGGGGGGGGGTTTAGTCCCTGGGGTTTCTTCCTAGGTTTAGGGATCTGGGGTTGCTTTCCTTCCGGTGGGGGGGAGGGGGGTTTGCACTAGGGCTGGGGGGGTTGTTGGCCACTTGTCCGCTCTCCCTCTCTCTCCATGGGGGATGTTTGTTTTCGTTTTCTCCCTGGAGCAGGTGTGTGTTTGTTTTGTTTTTGTTTTTGTTTTTGTGTTTTTGCGCATCCCGCTCCGCTGTTTCGGCTGATAGGGTTGGGTGTTTGTGTTCATTTATTGATTTGTATTATGGTTTTGTTTCTGGTGGGTTTTCGTTGGGGACGGCACATGCCTGTATGTTTCTGTTTAGGGCGGTGGGGGTTTTCTTTATTTATGGGGAGGGTGGGGGTGGGGTAGGGATTGGGGTGGGGGCGGAGGAGATGTTGCTCCTTTGTGGGGACGGGGGTGGGAAAGGGGGAATGCGTTTTGTTTTTGTGGGTGTGAGTGAGGGCTTGGCAGCCCTGATGGACATTTGGGACATTGGACTGTGCTGGGATTGTTGTGGGTGGTTGGGGGGGGGTTGGGATGGACATTGCATTTCTGTTGGACTGCTGCGGGTTGCTGTTGGGGGGTTGGGACAGACATTGGACATGCTGAACTATTGCGGGTTGATGATGTCGGGGGGAAGGGGCACGTGTGCTGGTTGTTGGGTTTGGTGGTGGGGAGGTGGGTCACGGGGGGTGGAGATACTTGTTTTGTGCTATGTCGGGGGGTGGGGGTTTTGGGGGGTGTGGGATTTGGTTGGGGTGCTTGTTATTGTTTTTGTTTTTGCTTTTTGGTATGTCTTTTGTTGCTTGTTTAATAAATTCAAAATTTCCATCCTTTGGTGGTTCAGAATATTTTCCTGAAATGGGGACTTCCATCCATTGCCAGTCCTCTGAACAAACAGCTGCCAAAGTTCTGCTCCAGGCAACCGCATCCTCTGTGGATAGCGGCAGATGCTTTTCTGATTCCCTGGTGTCAGGGCCCACTGTATGCGTTTCCTCCCACGCCCTTGGTGGCCTGAACTCTGTTCAAGATTCTTCAGGACAAGGCCTCGGTCCTGCTGGTGGCTCCCAGGTGGCCGAGGCAGCCTTGGTTTCCACTTCTGCTTCAACTGGCGGTGGATCCTCCACTACCTCTGGGGTTGCAACCTGACCTTCTCTCTCAGGATCAGGGTTCCCTTCTGCACCCCATTCTCAAAGCTCTCAATTTGATGGCATGGAGGCTGCAAGGGTAGTTTTGGCTCCCTGGGGCCTACCTCAGGAAGTTGAGGAGGTTGTCCTAGCCTCTAGGAAAACAGTCCACTAGGAAAACCTATGCTCTTAAATGGAAAAGGTTTTCCGTGTGGTGTCACCTACGTACAGAGGATCCTTTCTCCTGTACGGTACCAGTAGTGCTTCAGTACTTACTGCACTTATCAAATCAAGGACTTAAGTCCAATTCTGTTCAGGTCCACCTCTCAGCTCTAGCAGCTCACCACTCACTGGTGGAAGGACATTCTCTGTCAGTTCACCCCTTGGTGTCCCGGTTTCTCAGAGGCTTGCTCTTGCTCAAGCCTCCAATCCGTCCTCCTGCTCCTGAGTGGGAGTTGAATGTGGTCTTGCAGCAACTGACTCGCCCACCTTTTGAGCCGATGGCTACTTGTCCTCTACGCTTCCTGTCCTGGAAGACACTCTTCTTGGTAGCTCTAACCTCGGCTAGGCGAGTGAGTGAACTTCAAGCTCTGGTCTGTGACAGGCCCTACACCAGATTCTATAGGAACAGGGTGGTCCTCAGGACTCATCCAAAGTTCCTCCCAAAGGTTGTCTCCTCTTTCCACCTCAACCAGGAGGTGGTTCTTCCAACATTCTTCCCTAGGCCTCATGCAAGCCAGGCGGAAGCAGTTCTGCATACCCTGGACTGTAGAAGGGCCTTATCCTTCTACCTTGACCGTACACAGGGGCACAAAAGGGCTACTCAGCTCTTCATATCTTTTGACCCTAAAAAGGTCGGGTTAGCAACACAAGCGGCGACTGTACACATGGACTTTACCCAATGGACTGTATAAAAATCAAATTGACTACATCTGTGGAAGTCAACGATGGAAAAGTTCTATAACATCAACAAAGACAAAACCTGGAGCTGACTGTGGTACAGATCATCAACTACTAGTATACAAACTCAAGCTAAAGTTGAAAAAGAGCAAACCACTCATGAATGCAGCAAAATATGACCTTGAGAATATACCACTGGAATTTAAAGACTGCCTGCAAAATCGATTTGCTGCTTTAGATACAAATGACAGAGCTCCGGAAGAGTTATGGAATGACATCAAGAAGGTTGTGTTGGAAGAAAGCGAGAAGTCTCTACAAAAGGTGAAAAAGCAAAAGCGGCCAAAATGGATGACGGAAGAAACTCTGAAAATTGCCCAGAAACGCAGAGAAGCTAAAGCCAGAGGAGAAAGAAAGACAATCACAGAACTCAACAGAGATTTCCAATGTGCAACAAGACAGGACAAGGAAAAGTACTACAATGACGCATGCAAGGAAATAGAAGCAGAAACTGTTAGAGGAAGAACAAGATCGGCTTTCCTAAAGCTACGAGAGTTAAAGAAAAAGTTCCAGCCTCTAATTGGAATGTTACAAGATGCTCAAGGTTCTATGTTGAATGATGCTGAGAAGATCAAGAAAAGGTGGAAGGAATATACAGAGTTTTTATATGATAAAGATCAAGTGGACCAACAGTCGTTTCAACCTGTACCTTATGATCGGGAACCATTGGTTATGAAAGAAGAAGTTGAAGCAGCATTGAAAGCCTTATCAAAGAACAAAGCACCAGGCATTGATAGCATTACTATAGAAGTATTGCAGCAATCTGATGCAGCTGTTACCATACTTACAAGGCTCTGCCAAGAAATATGGAAGACAACATCATGGCCAACTGACTGGAAAAGATCTGTGTTTATACCAATACTAAAGAAAGGTGATCCAACTAACTGTGGAAATTATCGAACAATCGCTCTGATCCCACATTCCAGCAAGATTCTACTGAAGATTATTCAAAAGAGACTACAACCATACCAGGAACAAGAACTACCTGAAGTGCAAGCAGGGTTCAGGAAAGGGCGAGGAACGAGAGACATCATTGCGGATGTGAGATGGATCCTTGAAAAGACTAAAGAATACCAAAAGGATATCTATTTGTGCTTTATCGACTATAACAAGGCTTTTGACTGTGTAAATCATGAGAAACTCTGGGCCACATTAAGAAGCACGGGTATACCAGAACACCTGATCGTTCTCTTGCGCAATCTGTACATTGATCAAGAAGCAACAGTTCGAACGGAACAAGGAGAAACAGAATGGTTTAAAATAAGCAAAGGTGTAAGACAAGGCTGCATACTTTCCCCCTACCTGTTTAATTTATATGCAGAACAAATCATCAGCAGGATTGTATGAAGACAACAGAGGTGTGGAAGACTCATCAACAACCTTCGCTATGCTGATGATACCACATTACTGGCTGAAAGTGAAGATGATCTGAAACATTTGCTTCTCACAATCAGAGAACATAGTCTCAAAATGGGCCTGCACCTTAATGTAAAGAAGACAAAGATCATGACAACTGGCATAATCAACAGGTTCATCGTTGAAGGAGAAGAAATTGAAATTGTGAACAACTTTAACCTACTTGGATCAACTATCAATAAAGAAGCAACAAGCAGTCAAGAAAACAAACGACGCATTGCTCTTGGCAGAATGGCTATGAAAGACCTAGATAAGATTCTCAAGAGCAGAGATGTCTCTCTCCATACAAAGATTCGACTTGTTCAAGACATGGTATTTTCAATAACATCATATGGATGTGAAAGCTGGACAGTGAAAAAGACAGACAGGAAGAAAATTGATGCCTTTGTATTATGGTGCTGGCGGCGAATACTGTGTATACCATGGACTGCCCGAAGAACAAACCAGTCGGTACTAGAGGAGATCAAACCTAAGCTTTCTTTAGAAGCTCAGATGACATGACTTCGACTTTCATATTTTGGACACATCATGCGAAGAGAGAGATCATTAGAGAAAGACATCATGCTTGGCAAGATAGAAGGTCAACGCAAAAGAGGAAGGCCAGCAATGAGATGGATCGATACGATAACAGCAGCTACGGTTACCAATCTGTCAACAATGAGCCGCCTGACTGAAGACTGAACATAATTTAGGATAGCTATCCAGAGGGTCGCCATGAGTCGACTCAGACTCGACGGCACTTAATAACAACAACAGCTGTGTCCAAGTGTACCTTGTCCATCTGGGTGGCTGACTGTATCACCTGGGCTTACAAGGCGGCTGACCTTCCTTTGCAGGGTCGGGTCACGGCCCATCATGTCAGGGCAATGGCTGCCTCAGTGGCTCATCTCCGCTCTGTACCATTGGTAGACATCTACAGGGCTGCAACTTGGTCTTCAAGCCAGACGTTTGCGGCCCATTACTGTCTGGAAAGGGAGTCCCGTAGGGTCAGTGCTTTTGGCCAGGCAGTACTCCGGAATCTCTTTGAGGTTTAGGTAACTCCTGCCCTCCTGCCCTCTGTTGGGCTACCGGTGGAGGTTCTGTCAGTGAAAAGCCTTTCTTTGATGCTGAGACTAGAGGGAGTTCTCTTGTTCAGCCTGGGTTCCTGGTAGCCCAGAGCTAGGGAGTCACCCATATGTGAGGACTGACTTCCTGCTTGGTCCTGGAGAAAGAGTAGTTACTCACCTGTAACAGGTGTTCTCCAGGAGCAGCAGTAATCAGTCCTCACAACCCTCCCTCCTCCCCTGGGAGTTGCAGTTGTACATAGTTTTTATTTTTACATTTTTGTGTGCTGTTTTTAGCTATGTCATTTGACTGAGCAAGATGGCACCTTTAGGCGGGAAGGGAACCGCGCATGCGTGCCTGCATTCCCAAAGGCTTTCTTGGAAAGCTGGGGAAATGCTCCGCAAGGGCTTCATCGACGTCGATGTCACCCATATGTGAGGACTGATTCCTGCTGCTCCTGGAGAACACCTGTTACAGGTGAGTAACTACTCTATTCCTGTACCGGCTGCCATAATTAACATCTTTGCTCGTATGATGGGGGAGGGCTCTCCCTTTGGGGGGGGGGTTCATAATTGTTATTGCTTTTTTGTATTATATTTCTCTATTGGGACCTTATTGTGGTTGATTATTGGGGTCTACACCAATTAGTATGGATTTCTTTAAATTTATTTTTGTTGTATTTGTTTACCGTATTCGTATTCAGTTGTAATTCTGGATTATTATTGGAAATTTATTAAAGATAAAATTTAAAAAAAAAACAACTAATGGCATAGATATGCTTCATGGTGCTCGCAGAATGCTCATAATCCCTTTGGAGCATCAGTACCTATGCTGCTTCACTATCTGTGTCACTTATCCTTGTTGGGTCTTAAGTCTAACTCGATAAGAGTGCACCTCAGTGCCATCTCAGCTTTCCATACCCCCGTGAATCTCCATGGCTCCTTTAGTAGCACAATTTATGAGGGGCCTCCTCCTCATCAAACCACCCATCCGCCCACCCGCAGTGGCTTGGGATTTCAATGTGGTTCTAGCCCAACTGCTCAAACCACTCTCTGAACAACCACACAACTCTGCTATGTATCTTGGAAAGTGTTATTCCTCATAGCCCTAACCTCCGCAAGATGTGTCAGTGAGCTACAAGCCCTGGTGGCTCAAGCTCCATACACACGCTTCCACCATGACAAGGTGGTCCTACGAACACATCCACACTTTCTCCCGAAAGTGGTCTCCCCTTTCCATATCAATCAGTCCATCATCCTGCCTGTCTTCTTTCCAAAACCACATGCCTTCCGAGCAGAAGCAATTTTGCATACCCTTGACTGAAAAAGAGCTTTAGCTTTATATATACAAAGAACAGAGAGCCTCAGAAAATCCTCTCAGCTTTTTGTATCCTTTGACCCGGCTCACCTGGGCCTACCAGACTCTAAACACTCCCTATCACATTGAATAGCAGATTAAATCTCTTTCTATTACAACAAAGCAGGACTGCTCCTTACAGGGCACATCACTGCTCACAACGTCCAGGCAATGTCTGCCTCGGTAGCAAACCTACGAGCAGTACCCATCTCTGAAATATGCCGAGCTGCTACATGGTCCTCCATCCATACCTTTGCAGCCTACTACTGTTTGGACAAGGACTCCCGCTGGGATGTGGTCTTTGGCCAAGCAGTCCTTCAACATCTCTTTGGGACTTAAGACAACTCCTACCCCCGCCCTTTTCAATCCAAATCTCGGTGATGGGCAAGTCGAGGTTAGCGACCCTAACCCAGGACCACCCTCTTGAGATCTCTCAGCTTGGGAGTCCCATACGTGAGGACTATATTCCTATTTATTCCTGGAGATACCGTAGTTACCTACCTATAACAGGTGATCTCCGGGAACAGCAGGAATTTAGTCCTCACAACCCGCCCACCTCCCACTGGAGTTGTAGGATTCTCTCTCTTTGCTCTCCTTTCTTCAGCTATACATTCAACCGAGGAGAGTCATTTACAAAATCAGGAAGGCAGCAGTGCAGGCACAGTGGACAGCCCCCAAAGGCTTTCCTGTTGGTAGCTGGGGAGTTTCCTGTGCAGGCTCCATCGGTACCCGATGTCACCCGTATGTGAGGACTAAATTCCTGCTGTTCACGGAGATCACCTGTTACAGGTGAGTAACTTCGCTTTATCCTTCCTACCCACCTTCAGTTGCTTATCAGCCTCAACAGTGGAAGCAGGGCCCTCGCCAGTCCAAAAAGCTCAAGGCTCCCAAACCTCAACCACCAGCTCAGGCACAACCTGCACCTGGTTTTTGACTCCTTCCTAGAGAGCATTGCTACTCTGCCTCTGGATGGTCCCCAGCCCCTGAACGTAGCAGGCAGATTCTGTTCCTATGCTCAAAGTGGCTCCTCATAATTTCAGAACAGTGGACTCTCAACATTATCTGCTTTACTTTGAGACCTTATCTCCTACCAGCTTCACAGGGACTATCCCACCCATCCCCTTCAAATCACTCTCTTAAGAGAAGAGGTGTCCACCCTGTTGTCCCAAAATGTCATAGAAAGAGTTCCTCCTCATCAAGAAGGGATGGACTTCTACTCTCCATATTTTCTCATTCCAAAGAAAAAGGAGGCTTCAGGCCCATCTTGGATATCAGAGACCTAAACAAGTTTCTGGTCCGAGAAAAATTCAAAATGATTTCCCTGGGAATTCTTCTGCCATACCTCCAAAGTCAAAATTGGCTAAGTTCTCTAGACCTCAAGGAGGCGTACACGCACTTACTGATCCATCCTCAGCACAGACAGTATCTGTGCTTCATGTTTCAGAGGAACCACTACCAATACCGGGTGCTGCCCTTTGACTTAGCCTCTGTACCACAGATATTCACAAAATGCATGGTAGTAGTCGCTGCCTTTCTCTGCACTTTAGGGGGTCTTCATCTTTCCTTACTTTGATGACTGGCAAATCAGGGGAGATTCCCCTCAGGAGGTAAAACTCTTCCTTCATTGCATCATCACAGTGCTCCAACATCTGGGATTTGTCCTAAATTTTCCAAAGTCTCACCTCGCTCCAACTCAGTGGGTGGAGTTCATCAGAGCATCCTTGGACACTCAACAGGCCCAAGATTTTCTTCTGCAAGATTGCTGTGTGCACCTCATAGAGCTAGCAAAACAACTGCAACAGCAAAGCTGCGTGACGGCTCGAGAAATGCTCCGTCTGTTGGGACACATGGCCTCTATGGTACATGTTGTCCCCTATGCTCAACTACACATGCATCAAGCCCAATGGGCTCTGCTTTTTCAATGGACACAAGCAAAGGGATGTCTCAGAGAAAAGATCCACATCACCCCTCAACTGACAAAGTCTGTTCTGTGGTGGTGTTCTCCACAGAACCTACTCGGCAAGTCACCTTTTCAGATGCCTCCACCTTGATGCACCCTAACAACGGATGCCTCCAAGCATGGGTTGGGGAGTGCATCTGAACAACCTAACCACACAAGGACTGTGGACACAACAGGAATCTGCTCTGCAGATCAACCTTCTAGAACTACGGACTCTAACAAATGCCCTACGGGTTTTTCAACCCCAACTGATAAGGCAACAGGTCTTAGTTAGGACAGACAACCAGGTTGCCATGTTCTATGTGAAAAATCGGGGGGAGGGGGGATGGGATCCTATCCACTATGTAAGAAAGCGCTTCGCCTATGGTTCTTTGCCATCGCACACCACATTCACCTCAGAGCGGTATACCTCCTGGGCGAACTCAATGTACTTGCGGAAAGGCTAAGCTGAATCTGTCGCCCACACGAGTGGACACTACATCAGAAGACAGCTGCTTGGATCTTCCAAACATGTGGTACCTCACTCTTAGATCTTTTCGCCACTCCGCAAAACACACAGCTTCCACTCTTTTGCTCCAGGCTTCTGTCCCTGCACCAACAGGCCTCAGACGCCTTTCTTCTCCATTGGGGACAGGGTCCACTCTATGTATTTCCTCCTATCCTCTTGATACCCAAAACGCTGTTCAAGCTACAGGAGGACAAGTGCCCCATGATCCTCATAGCTCCTTTTTGGCCCTGTCAACTGTGGTTTCCTCTGCTTCTGCACCTTGCACAGACTCAAGCTCTCAGACTCAGATGTGCACCCAAACTCCTCTCCCAGGACCAAGGGACACTTCTCCATTCCAATCTTCATGCCCTTCATCTCACGGCATGGCTGTGGGAGGGATAGTGCTCATTGACCTCGACCTACCACAGGAAGTCAAGGATATCCTGCTTGCATCACGCAAGCAGTACACCAGGTGATCTTATGCCTTTAAATGGCAAAGGTTTACCCTCTGGTGCTCCCCAAAGGGCATTGACCCCTTTGCCTCCCCAGTGGAATCACTTCTACAATACCTTTTCCACTTGTCCTTGGCAGGTAAGACTAACTCAGTCAGAGTTCAACTTAGTGCCATTGTGGCCTATCACAAACTATTGGGCGGACAGCCTATCTCCTCACACCCCTTAGTACCATGCTTCATGCGGGGTCTCCTGCTATCCAAGCCACCCATTAGGCCACCTCCGCTGACCTGGGACATCAACGTGGTTCTAGCTCAACTTCTAAAGCCTCCTTTCAAGCCTTTAGCTATCACCTCACTGACGTTATTGTCTTGGAAGGTAATCTTCCTCATTGCTGTCACATCAGCTCGCCGCATCAGTGAACTGCAGGCTCTGGTGGCAGATCCACCATATACATGGTTCCATCATGACAAGGTGGTCCTCCATACTCATCCACACGTCCTTCCGAAGGTGGTCCCCTCTTTCCATCTAAACCTACCAACTTTCTTCACAAAATCACATGGGCTGAAGCAGTACTACATACCTTAGACTGTAAGCGAGCGCTAGCATACTATTTGAATAGAACTAAGGTTCACAGAAGATCCTCTCAATAGTTCATTTCCTTTGATCCCAGTCACCTTTGCCTACCAGTGACAAAATGTACTCTATCGACATGGGTAGCAAATTGTATCTCTTTTGCTTATGCACAGGCAGGACTCTCCCTGGAGGGCCACATTACTGCTCATAATGTGTGGGCTATGGCAACCTTGGTAGCCAACCTCCATTTACTATCCATTGATGAGATCTGTCAGGCAGCTACCTGGTCTTCTATCCATACTTTTGCTGCACATTATTGCTTGGATAGGGACTCCTGTCGGGATGCTGTCTTTGGCCAAAATGTACTCCAGCACCTCTTTGGGACTTAAACTCAACTCCTACCCTCCATCTCGGGACTTCTACAAGAGACCAGACTATCATTTGGGGAGTGTATCGAGTCCAATGGTCCAGAACTCTTCCAGACTCTTCGGCTACAAGCTTTTAGTCTCAGGGATCACACTGCTCTCCCCCTCCCCCTCCAATACCTGGGAGCTAGTGAATCCCATATGTGAAGACTGAATTCCTGCTTCTTCCTCGAGATGGCGTAGTTACTCACCTGTAACAGGTGATCTCTGAGAACAACAGGAATCAGTCTTCACAACCCGCCCTCTTCCTCTAGGAGTTGTAGTGTTGGTTTATTTTTTTCTCTTCCTCTCAGCTACAAGCTCAATTGAGGAGAAGAGTTAGGAAGGTGGGAAGGCAGATGCGCAGGTGGAGTGGAGTGGAGTGGAGTGCTTCCAAAGGCTTTCCTCTTGGATGCTGGGGAGTGTTCTCGCACGGGCTCCATCAGTACCGATATCACCCATATGTGAAGACTAATTCCTGCTGTTCCCAGAGATCACCTGTTACAGATGAGTAACTATGCTTTACTGCAGAGGGAATGTGGTTCTTCTGTTCAAATTGATTTGGATTGTTTATACGGGTGGCAATAATTATGTCCTGGCAATGACCCAGTTTTTATATTATTTCCTACTATTTCCCTTTTTAATTGGTCTTGTTTTATTTGATTCTTTTATGTTTCAAATATGTGTGCATATATAGTCCAAAGACATTTCACTGGCTACTTTTTTCAGGAGATATTTGACATTAAGGGTTGAACTCCAAGGGTGGTAATAATGTTGACCACAACTGTATATCCTTGCTCATTTTTATTTACTTATTTATTTCCAGGTATTTGCAATACCACAATAAGGAACAAGGCCATCAAAGTGATTTATAATAGTTTAAAAAAAGAAAGAGAGGTTAAAAAGCAGGGCTGGAGAAGTAGAAAGAAGGGGGATACTTCGAATGTCATCAAAGCACAGGTGAGCACGAATGAAGGAACAGGTACTACCTGGGAAGGGGATGGAGGATTAAGTGGAAAAGGATTGGGGGAAAGAAAGCTGGAAGAGCCAAGTAAGGACTTAGTGTAAGGATCTCAATATGTATACTTAGAAAGAAAAGTGGGAGAGGAGAAATTGGATAGAGATGTTTAAATACCTCTGTGGCATTAATGCACAGAAGGAAAGTCTCTTTCAACTGAAAGAAGGCTGTGGAAGAAGGAGGCATAGGAAGGTGCGAGGGGCTAAACTAGAAGCATACTTAGGAAATCTTTGCTTATAGAAAGAGTGGTGAATCCAGCCGTACCCGGTAGGGTGGACTGATCCAATTTTGAGCAATTTCACCATGAGCAACAACAGTGCAGTATTTCAAAAATTCCTGATTCTTGGGGATATCCAGTGGACAGTTATGCAATAAGAAAAGTTGAGAATCTCTCATCAATTTGCAGTCAAGCAACTCTCCCATAATATGAATACATGCACTCCAAAAACAACACATTCCACATATTCTCCAGCAGCAATCATCTCCCCTTTTCTCCATCCTATGCAATCTCTCCAGTGTCAAATGCCAATTACAGAGCAGCTTCAGCTCATTCTCCATCAGGCTGGTGGCACAGGAGATTTTCCTGATATGAAGAAATATACCTTTCTACTCTGTATCCTGTAGGGTCACCTCCCTCTCCCACTGGAACAAATGATGTGGCACTTGAGTAGGAGCATCTGAGAGCAGAGAATAAACTTTGAAAATGATCCCTTTGTCTCAGACTTACCCATACACAAGCCCTCAAAAAAGTTCCATCTTACTGCAAATTTGCCCACACCTGCCAAGATTTTAAATAGTGTCAGATTTGAAAATACTCAAACCGATCATGCCAAGCCAAATCCTATGTGTCCCATAAATTCTCAAAGGAGAGAACCTCCCCTGATCCACAAGTTGCCTCAATGTGGGGAGCCCACGAAGCTCCCAGTGCCTGATTATGGGAAATGTCATCTCCAGAGAAAATCCCACATTACCCTTGAAATGAGTCAGCAAGGAAAACAATAGTCCCTACATATATTGGGACCAAAGCTTGAATGTAAAGCAGTGTAGGGATTCCTACCCCACAGCTCCATGACCCTCCGCACTCCCCCCCCCCCCACCTAGACACCCAAAGCAATGGTGAATGAAGCCACTTTGTTTCATGGCCTGCTTAATGCATACTCACTGCTTCAGCATAGGTCTGTTCCACTCCCACACTGCCCTTAAATGGACAGCCACAAAGTAATGCTTAGAACTGGATACTGCCAAACTGCCCTGCACATGAGACCAAAAGAGAATATGCCTCACCATCAGGGGCGGCTCTATAATGAGGCAAAGTGAGGCGGCTGCCTTAGGCAGCAAAGGTTTGAGGGCGGCAAAAATACCCCCAAAACAGCCGCCTCACTTCGCCTTCAAAAATTAAAAAAAAAACCAAAAAACCCCAAGCGCACAAGTTGCTGCCGCTGCCGAGTCCACTTTTCGGCAGCAGCAGACTGGCACTCTCTTTTCTATGACAGCCACGGCGCCTACTTCTTAGAGACTGCTGCTAGCGATGGTTGTCCGTTTAAACCAACTTCATACTGGTGCGGAACCTTTGCCGCCTCTGTGAAGGAACCCGTGCAACTGGGTCCCGCCCCAAAAGGAAGTCCTTTGGGGGTGGAATGCAGTTGTATGGGTTCCTTCACAGAGGCGGCAAAGGCTGAGTCCGCAACGGTATGAAGTTGGTTTAAACCCGGGGTCTCAAACACGCGGCCCACGACTGAGAGGAAACAAAAAGAAAAACCCTGGCTTCTGCTGCTGCCGCAGTGGCAGCAGCAGAATCAACTGTCCCGCGGCCCCTTCCCATCTGCCCGGCAGAGCCCTCAGCTCCATCAGCGGCAGCTTTTAGGGCCGCCCACGAAGAGAGAGTTTCTCTCTCGCAGCTCTGTTAAGCCTGCCGGGCCTGATGGGAATTCCCATCAGCCCCGGCAGGCTTAACAGAGCCGTGAGAGGGAAATACTCTCTTTGCAGCTTGAAAAGCCCACCGCTGATGGAGCTGAGGGCTCTGCCGGGCAGACAGGAAGGGGGCCGTGGGACAGTTGATTCTGTCGCTGCCATGGCGGCGGCAGCAGCAGCAGAAGCCAGGTTTTTTTTTTAATTTTTTAATTTACCTGGGCTGATAGGGGAGAGGGGGGTTAGGTCGGGCTGATGGGGGGAGGGGGGTTAGGACTGGTAATGGGGGGGCTAAGACTGAAACTGGGGTGATGGGGGGTTAGGACTGGAAATGGGCCGATGGGGGTTAGGACTGGAGGTGGGCTGATTGGGGGGGGTTAGGACTGGTAATGGACTATGGGGGGGGGCTAGAACTGGTAATGGACTGGCGGGTTGCTAGGACTGGAAATGGGCTGAGTAGAAGAGGGGCTTGAACTGCAAATAGCTGATGGGGAGGGGGGCTTGGAATGGAAATGGGCTGTGAGGGGAGGGAGCTAGAACTGGAAATGGGCTTAGTGGGGGGAGCTAGGACAGGAAATGGGATTATGGAGGGGCTAGGATAGGACTGGAAATGGGCTGTTGGGGGGTGCTAAGATTGGAAATGGGCTGTGGTGGGGGCTTGGATTGAAATGGACTCATGGAGGGGCTAGAACTGGAAGTAGGCTCATGGGGGGCTTGGATTGGAAATGGGCTGAGTGGAGGGGAGCTAGAATTTGACATGGATTGATGGTGGGGCTAGGAAAGGACTAGAAATGGGCTGATAGGGGGTTGGGATTGGAAATGAGCTGATGGAGGGCCTCAAATAGGACTGGAATTGGATGGGGGAGCTAGGACTGGAAATGGGCTGATGGTGGGGCTACGATAGGACTGGAAATGGGCTGATGCGGGGACTAGAAGGGAGCGGATGCTGGGTGGGGCTGGAACTAGAAAGGAGCTGATGTTGGGGGAGGATTAGAATGGGATGGGGCTGGGAGAGTGAAATGGAGAGGGGAAAAATATTTTGTGGGGAGGGAAGAAAAATCTACAATTGGCCGGGTATTGGGAGAGTAAGTGGGGATTGAGGATGGAGGGGTAAAATTTGAGTGGATGAAATAGGAATGAGGAAAGAGCAAAAGGAGAAAGATTAGTATGTTAAAGCAGATGTAGAGAGAGAATGGAAAAAAACTAGGAGAAGAAAGGACAAATGGACAGCAGACGATGTAGAGTTAGCAGAAGACACGAAGAAACCAGAAGAAAATAGCTGGAGCAATTGCAACTGAAAAAAAAATGCACAAAAGGTAGAAAAATCTCTTTATTTTGAATTTATTAACTGGAATATGTCAGCTCTGGGAAATGTGCATCATTAACATCTGTGCTTTGTTTAGTACAAGAGGAAATTAATTTATAATTTTATTTCTACAGTGTTGTTGTACACTTCTGGTTCCGAGTCTTATGCGGCCTTCGGGTTACTTTACAAGTCCTCATTTTTGCCCTCAAAGCAATTTGAGTTTGAGACCCCTGGTTTAAACAGACAACCATCGCTAGCAGCAGCACAGTCATGGCTCTAAGAAGCAGGAGCCGCGGCTGCCATAGGAAAGAGAGAACCAGTCTGCCGCTACCGAGAAGTGGACTCGGCAGTGGCAGCAACTTGTACACCATCTGTCTCTTTGGGCTGTGATCTCTTGCATTGCCCCGGCCTTCGGAACACGCTGTTTCTTTTGGGCTGTTGCCTCTTGCACATTACCAGGGAGGGGGGAATGCAGGGAGGTGGGAATGGACATTGGACATGGTGGTCATGGGGTGCATTGGGGGTGGACAAGATATGCTGGATGTGGAGGGGCATAGGCTGACAGGAGATATAGATGCAGGGGGGAAAGGGAAACAGTGGAGACAAGCTAGAGGTGGGGGCTAGGAGAAGAAGGGAGATACTGGACATGGGAAGAGGAATAGAGGGAACGGGCATAGGGAGAATCAAGGAGGGGAGATGGAGTGCTGGATGCAGGGAGATAGGAAGGGAGAGGACAGATATGGAAGAATAGGGAGAGAAAGAATGGATACTGGATGGAAAAAAAGAGAAAGAGAGAGACTAGATGAAGGGTGAGAAATGGTAGACATCAGGGATGGTTCTTCCATTAGGCCATCTGAGGCAATCGCCTCAGGTGACACTCCGACGGGAGTGGCACTCCCAATGCTGGTGGCACTCTGGATGTGTTTTAATTTTAGATTTTACTGCCTCTGGCCTGCCTCTGATTTCCCACATGGTAAGGCAGAGGCAGGGCAGAGGTGGCAAAATCTAAAATTAAAACAGCCAGAGTGCCCCCTCTGCCACCGGACGAGAGGTGCAGGTGGAGGGAATGGGGCCAGGAGGAAGACAACAAGGAGAGACAATGATGAGTGACAGGGGGGAGAAAGGGGGAGACAGGGGACATGCTGGACAAAGGAGGAGACAGGGGACATGATGTTGGACAAGGGGAGACAGGGGATATGCTGGAGAAAGGGGGAGACAGGGGGACAAGTGCTGGACAAAAGGGGAGACAGGAGACATGCTGGAGAAAGGGGGAGACAGAGGGACAAGTACTGGACAAAGGGGGAGACAGGGAATTTTGCTGGACAAAGGGGAGAGAAAGGGGGACAATTGCTGGACAAAGGGAGAGACATGGGCACGCTGGACAAAGGGGGAGATGGGGACATGCTGGGCAAAGGGGGATACAGGGGACATGCTGAACAGAAGGGGGAGATAAGGGGATAAATAGTAGACAAAGGGGAGCAACAGGAGAGAAATGCTGGACAAAGGGAAGAGACAGTGTGGGTTAGGATTATAATGGGATGATGGGGGGGCTAGCACTGGTAATGGGCAGATCAGGGGGGCTAGGACTAGTAATGGGTTGATTAGGGAAGGCTAGGACTGGTAATGGATTGATCGAGGGGGGGGGCTGGAACTGGTAATGGGCTGATCGGGGGGCTCTAGCACTGGAAATGGGCTGATTAGTGGAGGTTAGGAATGGTAATGGGCTGATTAGTGGAGGTTAGGACTGGTAATGGGCTGATTAGGGGAGGCTAGCACTGATGATTGGATTGAGGGGGGACTAGTACTGGAAATGAGCTGATTAGGGGAGGCTAGGACTGGTAATGGTCTGATGGAGTGGGGTAGGACTGGTAATGGACTGATGGGGGGGCTAGCATTGGAAATGAGCTGATCGTGGGGGCTAGGACTGGAAATGGACCGACCAGTGGAGGCCAGGATTGGTAATGGGCCGACGGGGGAGCAGGACCGGCACTGGGCCAGCACCGGCAATGGGGCTGAGGAGGGACCAGCACCAGAGGTGAGCCGATTGGGGGGCCCCGACTGGGAATGGGCCAATGCTGGGGAGGGGAGGATAGAGCTGCTGGCCCTGGAAGAAAACTGGGGGCTAGGGCTACAAATGGACTGATGCGAGGGGATGGGAGAATGGAACCAGAAGGGAGTGGATGCTGAGAGGGGCCACCATGGCACCTGGACCAGAAGGGACTGGACTGTGGGGAAGGAGGGGGACTGGAAAGGAATGGACACCAGTGGCAGTCATGTGAATGCAAGTTGACATTGGAAGGTACTGGGAGGGAGGACCAGAAAGGGGCTGATACTGGGGAGGGTCATTGGGACTGGAAATAGGCTGATGGAAAGAAGTGAAAACAAAAGAAGAGATAAGAAATGGCAGATGGACCATAGACCATAGAAAAAGAGCTAAGAGAAGACAGGAAAGCAGGAGCCTCAGATCAGGACCAGCATGATCAGAGAATAAAATGGTCAAGACAACAAAGATAGAAAAAATAATTTTATTTTATTTTAGTGATTGGACTTTGTGTTATCTTTATATTTTATACTGCATGGAGGAACTGCATATTTATCTGATGTTGCACTGCTTGAAGAGTCTGGCTTCTTAGGGTTTCAGTTTAAATTTTGTCTACATATTTTTATTTTTACTTTAGATTGTAAGTCACTTATTCTGTACTTGGTGAGGGTCTGTGTTCTGAATGTGTGACTGAGCCCATGTGTTCTGTTAACATAGAGTTTGTACAAAAAGATCTATACTGTACTATTGTAATTTGACTTGTTCAGCTTTTCAAATAGGTGTATGGATGTTCCAGGGTCCACTGTAGTATTTACAGTGACACTTTATTTTGGTGGGCTCCTTATGTGTGTTTTGGAAGTTGGTGCTGGTATTGTATGGTAGATTTGCTCTATAGATACTCAGTGACTTTGTTGTAGGGTTTTGTATTAGTTCACAATATGCCTGGTACTGGAGAATGTTTGTTGTTGTTAGTGAGATGATCAGAATCAGATTTTTTTTATTTTTTTGTTTTAAGATATTGAGTTCTGTGGGTGAATGTTCTGGTTCTGCTCTGCAACCACTGTTGAAGGGGGTTCTGTGGATGCAAAATATATGTTGAAAAAGAAAAGGTAATAACCATAACGCAGTTTATAACAACCAAATAAAAATGAGTTATAATTTAGTTTTATGAACTGTGCTGTGGTTCTCGCTCTCTTTTATTTCCTTGGTGTGCAAACATTTTGCATTTCCTCCATATAATCTAATCAGCTTTTTGGTTTGGTTCAGTCCCTGATTGGAGTTTTGAAAAAGCCCCGCCTACCTCTACGGGGGGGTGGGGGGGTGCACCATCTCATCCTTCGCCTCAGGCAGCAGCAGGGCCGGCCCGTCCATTGAGCAAGAATGTTTTTTGCACAGGGCCCCGCGTTTCAGGGGGCCCCGCGCAAAAAACATTCTTAAGCATCCCAAGTTAAAAAAAAAAAAAAAAAAAACCGGCTGCTTCTGCCGCGGCAGCTTCAAGAGCTCTGCCGCGGCAGCTTCAAGAGCTCTGCCGCGGGGCCCCCCCCCTGCCCGGCAGAGCCTCCGTGCATCTTCAGCTCTTCACGTCCAAAACGCGGGCTTTTTTCAGAGCCGCGAGAGTTTCTTTTCTCGCGGCTCTCTTAATCCCGCGGGGCTGATGGGATTTCCCATCACCCTCGGCGGGATTAACAGAGCCGCGAGAAAAGAAACTCTCGCGGCTCTGAAAAAAGCCCGCGTTTTGGACGTGAAGAGCTGAAGATGCACGGAGGCTCTGCCGGGCAGGGGGGGGCCCCGCGGCAGAGCTCTTGATGCTGCCGCGGCAGAGCTCTTGAAGCTGCCGCGGCAGAAGCAGCCGGTTTGGGTTTTTTTTTTATTTTAATTTGGAATGAGAGGGGGGGGGGTGGTTAGGACTGGAAATGGGCTATGGGAGGGGGGGAGGCTAAACTGGAAGTAGGCTGAGGGGAGGGGGAGGCTAAACTGGAAGTGGGCTGATGGGGGGGGGGGTGGAGAAGACTGGTAATGCGCAAGGGGGGGGTGTTTAGGACTGGTAATGGGCCGGGGGGGGGGGTGTTTAGGACTGGTAATGGGCCATGGGGGGGTCTAAGTGGGCTGATGGGGGGTTTAGGACTGGTAATGGGCTATGGGGGGGGCTAAGTGGGCTGATGGGGGGGGGGTTAGGACTGGTAATGGGCTATGGGGGGGCTAAGTGGGCTGATGGGGGGGTTAGGACTGGTAATGGGCTATGGGGGGGCTAAGTGGGCTTATTGGGGGGTTAGGACTGGTAATGGGCTATGGGGGGGGGTCTAAGGCAGGAAGGGGGGGGGTTGGGACGGAAAATGGCCGATGGGGGGGGTTAGAACTGGTAATTGACTATGGGGAGGGGGCTAAGGCTGGAAGTGGGGGGTAGGACTGGAAATGGGCTGATGGGGGGGTTAGGACTGGTAATGGGCTATGGGGGGGCTAAGACTGGAAGTGGGCTGATGGGGGGGGTTAGGACTGGTAATGGGCCGGGGGGGGTTAGGACTGGTAATGTGCCGTGGGGGGGGGGGTTAGGACTGGTAATGGGCCATGGGGGGGGGTGTTAGGACTGGTAATGGGCCATGGGGGGGGTGTTAGGACTGGTAATGGGCCATGGGGGGGGGGAGGCAAGGACTGGTAATGGGCTGATGGGGGGGGGAGGGTTAGGACATGTAATGGTCCATGGGGGGGGGAGGCTAAGAACTGGAAGTGGGGCTGATGGTGGGGGTAGGACTGGTAATTGGCTATGGGGGGGGCTAAGACTGGAAATAGGCTGATGGGGGGGCTAGGACTGGAAATAGGGTGATGGGGGGGTTAGGACTGGTAATGGGCTATGGGGGGCTAAGACTGGAAATGGGCTGATGGGGGGGCTAGGACTGGAAATAGGGTGATGGGGGGGTTAGGACTGGTAATGGGCTATGGGGGGCTAAGACTGGAAATGGGCTGATGGGGGGGTAGGACTGGTAATTGGCTATGGGAGGGGGGCTAAGACTGGAAATAGGCTGATGGGGGGCTAGGACTGGAAATAGGGTGATGGGGGGTTAGGACGTAATGGGCTGATGGGGGGTTAGGACTAGTAATGGGCTATGAGGAGGCTAGGACTGGAAATGGGCTGAGTGGAAGGAGGGCTTGAACTGCAAATAGCTGATGGGGACGGGGGCTTGGAATGGAAATGGGTTGTGAGGGGGAGGGAGCTAGGACTGGAAATGGGTGAGGGGGGGGGCTAGGACAGGAAATGGGCTGATGGGCTAGAATAGGACTGGAAATTGGCTGTTGGGGGGTGCTAAGATTGGAAATGGGCTGTGGTGGGGGTTTGGATTGAAATGGACTCATGAAGGGGCTAGAACTGGAAGTAGGCTCATGGGGGGCTTGGATTGGAAATGGGCTGAGTGGAGGGGAGCTAGGATTTGACATGGGCTGATGGTGGGCTAGGAAAGGACTAGAAATGGGCTCATGGGGGGCTGGGATTGGAAATGAGCTGATGGAGGGACTTGGATGGGACTGCAAATAGATGGGGGAGCTAGGACTGGAAATGGGCTTATGGGGGGCTAGGACTGGAAATGGGCTGATGCGGGGACTAGAAGGGAGCGGATGCTGGGTGGGACTGGAACTAGAATGGAGCTGATGTTGGGGGAGGATTAGAATGGGATGGAGCTGGGAGAGTGAAATGGAGAGGGAAAAAATATTTTGTGTGGGAGGGAAGACAAATCTACAATTGTCCGGATATTGGGAGAGTAGGTGGGGATTGAGGATGGAGGGGTAAAATTGAGTGGATGAAATAGGAATGAGGAAAGAGCAAAAAGGAGAAAGATTAGTATGTTAAAGCAGATGTAGAGAGAGAATGGAAAAAAACTAGAAGAGAGAGAAGAAAAGACAAATGGACAGCAGACGACGAAGAATTAGCGGAAGACACGAAGAAACCAGAAGAAAGTGGCTGGAGCAATTGCAGCTGAAAAAAATGCACAAAAGGTAGAAAAATATCTCTTTATTTTGAATTATTAATTGGAATATGTCAGCTCTGGGAAATGTGCATCATTAACGTCTGCGCTTTGTTTAGTACAAGAGCAAATTAATGTATAGTTTTATTTCTACAGTGTTGTACATTCCAAGTTTGGCTTTTGGGATTCCCAGTTTAATTATTGTCTTCCTGTTTCTAAATTGTGATTCCTTGTTTGGTGATGGTCTATGTTCTGCATGTGTAACTGAGCTGAAGTATTCTGTTTATGTAATTCCTATTTGACATTGCCACTTGTTCTCTTTCCCAGTAGGTCATGTATTGTTGTTCTCTGAAATGTATTGGTTTAATATTTGCAGCGTTTCCTTTTGATAGTTAGGGTATGGTGCTTTATGAGTCCTGGTAGTGCTGTTAGGATACGGCGGGTTTGCTATGGGTTCTAAATGGGCAGTGTTTGTAGTAGTTCCTAATGTGCCTGGCGGTTGGTATTGGATTATAGTAATGTAGAAGTCTTTTAGTCTTTCTTTATTCATACACTCATTAAGAGGCATGTTTACTAAAAGTTCGTGTATGGTAACATTATGCAAATATTTATGCAAATGAGGCCCCTTATGCAAATGAGGCCCCGCACCGAGTCTCCGCACATGGCCCCGCACCCCCCTTGGGCCGCCCCTGGGCAGCAGATTGCTTTGAGCCGCCCCTCCAAATGTATCCTCTTCAGATGTAGCTCCCTGAAATCTCCCTCTGATGCTTAATCAGAAGCACCTAGACTAGGTAGAAAAGCCAGGGCAGAATCATCATTTTCTTACTTGCAATACACATCAGCCAAGATAAATTAAACCTAGCCCACTTCTCCATATCCCTCCCTTCCCTAGCAAGTGAATTTTTATAATTTGCTCGGGTCAACCATGATTTGGATCTCAAGGTATTTAATACTGGAATGAGCTCATTTAAAGTAAATTTGTCCCACAACCACTCCTCCTCATCTTTAGCATGAACTGGGAAGATCTCAGACTTCTGATTAATTGTGAGGCCAGCCAGCCTTCTATAACTCCTCCAGCTACCAAAGTAGGAGCAGAAGAGTAATTTGTGGCCAAGTCACTGTAAAAATTATATCATTGGCAAATAAAGTGATCCAAAAAACTACCTCCCCCACCTCAATTCCTGTAATGTCTGCGCTCATGCGGCGGCAAGGGGCAACCCTGTCAAATTCCACTCCCTACATTAAAATAATCAAAATAGCCCCTGTTAATTTTCACACAGGCCTTAAGCATCCTATACATTGTCTTCACCAACTCAAGAACCCTGACCAAACCCCATCCATTCCAATATGTGAAACATGAAAGGCCAACTCACTGGTCAAAGGCCTTTTCCACATCTATAGAAAGGAGAATAGGAAGTTTATGCATACATTCTAGTCGGTCAAATTCAAAATTTGCCTAATGTTGTCCCCAGCCTGCCTCCCCAGCATAAACCCTGCCTGATCCTCATTGATCAGAAGGCCAAACCCCATTCAACCAAGAGGCCAAGATTTTGGCCAAGATCTTTGTCTAAGTTAAGAAGCAAAAACAGACAATATGAGACATATACCTCAGAGACCCTCCCTTCTTTGTGAATAACTGTAATACCCACCTAACCCATAGTCTCTAGAAGGGTCCCTCCCCTAGGCATCCCAGGGCTAAACAAGGAAATCAACATAAGTTTTATGAAACATGGTGGAGAGATCACCTAGCTTAGGAGACCTGCTCACTTAGGGAAGCAACTGAATAGCTTAATCTCCTCAAAGGTGATCGCCCTATCCAACCCCTCTGCCTCCTTTGTGTGTATTTCTCTCAACAAGATTAACCCAAAATCTATCCAAATCCTGCATCACAGCCAGCGACCTAACCCTGGTATTATTCTTCATAATGCCTTTGGAACCTCCTTCCCAGATAATGCGCAAGTCCGTTGTCACTCCACCTCCCTGCTGTTTTAACTTGCAAATATGCCCCTCCTTCGTTTGCATTGTCTCTGTGTTCAAAAAACACCTACTTAGTATGCAGGAGCTGCCACTTCACTGCCTCAATCTCCATAGCATGTAACCTAGTTCTCACTGCTTGCAATTTAGCTTGAATTTCATCCTGTGGGTGTTGCTTATCTTCCACCTCTAGTTGCTCAAGTTGCCCCCTCAAGTCAAACTTTCTCTGCAGCCTCACCTTTTTTTTTCTATGCCCCCTACTTAAGACACTGTCCTCAGACCACTTCCTCAAAGCCATCCCATACCATAAGTCCCAAATCGTCGTCAGTGATGTTGAGCTCAAAATATTCTCAGATATTTTTACTGACCTCTTCCACCACCTGCTGATCTTAGAGCACAGTGTCATTGAGGCACCAAAATTTACTCCCTCTGTCATTCTCTCTCAAACCCAACTGCATCCAGATAGGCCTTATCACTTGTTTGTACCACTTGCCCAGTTCACCCCTTCCATCCTAGACAGAACACTCCTGTGTGCCAAAAACATATCTATCCAGGAATGACTTTTGTGGATTAGAGAAAAATATATAATTCTGATATTTGAAAGCCGTTTACACAGTTTACAGCCCTGTAAACCATGAGGGTAGCTAGTGGGCCACTTGGGTGGTATCTAGTGCTTGGCAACTTAAGGTGGTTGCTCATAGGCCTCGGTGAAGAGATGGGTCTTGAGAACTTTGCGGAAGTCCTTGATATCATTTAGGGTCCTTAAGTCCATGGGGAGGGAGTTCCATAATGCAGGCGCCAGTAGCGAGGGAGCTCTCTTAGATGTTACTTGCTAAGTCTTGTGATAACCTGTGGGTAAGGTGATCCTGTTGTCATTGTTGGTTCTTCTAGGCCTTCTACTGACATCCTTGGTTATTACGTACTGGAGTGTATCTGCAGAGCGGTGGTGGAAGATTTTGAAAATGTTCAGGATTGATTTGAATTTTGCCCTTGCAATTATTGGGAGCCAGTGCAGCTGTCGCAGGACAGGGGTGAAATGAAATGAGAGTGAAAGGGGATAGACTCAGGAGTACTATGCAGAAATATTTCTTTACAGAAAGAGTGATAGATGCATGGAATAGCCTCCCAGTGGAGGTGGTAAAGATGAGGACAGTATCTGAATTCAAAAAAGCATGGGACAGAGTATCTCAAAAGGAAAAAAAGGGGACTATAGTAGTAGTTGATATGGAAGGTCAGTCTAGAAAGGCCATGTGGTCTTTTTCTGCTATCATGTTTCTATGCAATTCAATATCAGGCCTATAGTTTCTGTCCAGAGGGTACCATATCCTCAACGCATCTACCAAATTCCCTTCTTCCCCCCACAAAAAGCTTAAGCCATGCCCAATCTCCTTTCCTCCTGCTTCCCACTCCTGCAATCTATCTAAACTCAGAGCTAATGTCAAACTTGTCCCCCATCCCCCTCCCTCATTCTGTGAATAGCCTTCCCTTCCTCCCTCCAAAATTCCCTTGAGACCCATTAGATGCATACAAAGTCACATAAATAAAATCCTTTCATTTGTTGACCATTTCAAGATCAAATACCAACCCCGCTTATCCCGCACAATTCCATGAATGTCCCCTTGAATCCTCCCTCAGCACCAGGATCCCCAGCCTTCATCTTTTTTTGCAGTCAGATTAGAGGCCTTGTCAGGTGTTCATCTCTTCATTGCAAGTGGGATTCTTGGATAAAACAAATATCTGCCCTCAGGTACTCCACTTCCTTGAAAAGCAGCTGCCACTTAAATGGAGAATTAAGCCCCCTTGACATTAAGGTTTACAGCTTAAAAGCCTACATGGCCAGCATACTAAACCCACCTCATCCATCCCTCCTCCCCTCAATTTAGCAATCCTCCCAAGTTCTCATATTCTTATACTCTCCCACCCTCCCCATCTCCCCTCAATCTTCAGTTGACCCTCATATCTCCACCTACAACTCCTGAGCTCCCTCCTTCTCCACCCTCCTTACCCCTGGTCAGAACTACAGCATCTTTCTTTTGTTCCGACATAGGAAGTAACCCAGACGTGAGATCCAGACCCCAGTGCTAAATAACATTCATAAGTTATCCTTCCATATTCCTATCTCCATCTCCATTCCCACGTTGGCAGTCTAACCACACACACATATTTCCTGACACCACATTTGTCGTCCCCCCCCCCTAAAGTACACCCCATGCCATCCACACTTTCAAGTCCAAAAACCACCAACTCACTGAAGCATGTGATGAAGCACACAGCCTGACAAATCCACCAACCAATTTTATCCCATGGTCTCTCAAGTCCATCAGTCCTCTCCTACCAAAACCTCAATAGATTCCTTGCACAGGTGGAAGAGTCTCTTGAGCTGCTGATCTTTTGCAGCCACCCACTGCCAGTTTTGGCACTCCAGCTCCTCCCACTGTCATTTATCAGACTTTTTCTTCCTGGGAAGTACATCTGAGAAACCAAAGTCCTCCACTGTGGTGCATGCTTCCTCTCAGTAGTCACACATTTAGAGATCCCTTCAGCTTTAAATAGAAGACCAAAAGGAAATACCCATTGGTAGCAGATATGACCTTGGTATAAGCATGCTGTCACCTCCTTAAATTTCCATCACTGTTGTAGCACAGCAGAGGAAAAATCTTGTAAATTTCAATCTAGAGATTCTTCCATAGAAAAGTACACTATTTCCTGGTGGTAGTATAAATAATGTCCTTGACAGCAAAGCTATGCAGGCAAGTGATGTTGCATGGCATCCCACTCCTCCAGGACCCCAGACTCCTGTGTGTCCATTCGACCAAGACTTCCACACTCTCCCAAACCTCTTTATCCAATGCAAACAGGTGACTGCAGAATGAGGTGATCAGATTTACAGATTACACAAAAATATTGAAAATTGTTCACAAGAGAATTCTGAAAAATTGTAAGAAGACCTTGAAAAATTGGAAGACTGAGTATCCAAATGGCAGATGAAATTTAATGTGAACAAGTGCAAAGTTATGTACTTAGGGTCTGATTTTCGAAAGACATTTACATAGTTTACAGCACAGTAAACGGTGTAAATGCCTTAAATAGGGATATTCAAAGGCACTTACATGGTTAGTGCCATTCAATGTCCCCTTCTAACTGCCCTACGTGACCAGATGCTATCTGAGCATCAGGCCATGTTGGAGGTGTTCTGGGATGGAGCGGAGGCGGAGACTGTCGCTAACCAGGCAGCAGCATAGGGGTGCATAGCCTGCCCAACTCAGTATCGAGCCCTTAGGGAAGGACAATCCAAACTACAGTTACATAATATAGGGTTCCGCATTGGGCGTCATCATCCCGAAAAAGGATCTAGGCATCATCATGGATAATACTGTATGTTGGAACCCTATGCTCAGTATACAGCAGTGGCCAAGAAAGTAAATGGAATGCTAGGAATCATGGAGTGATACAGAAGTAGAATAATATCCTGTTTTATTCTCACCATTGTTTCACAATCAAGAGTAAGGTTCAATTTCAGGCACTCTGCGAATACGGAAATTATTTCATTTGTACCATTTTTCTATGTCTTGAAGGAGTAGCCTAATGGATAGAGCACTGGCTTGGTAACCAAAAGACCAGGGTTTGATTCCCACTAGCACTCCCTGTGGCATTGAGCAAGTCACATAAGGCCTGGCAATCTACTTCTGGTCATGCTGCAAGAAAACCAGGAGCTGCTGGGTTGCTAGGAGTCAGCACTGACTCAAAGGCACACATTGTATTTGCAAATGTATCAAAAAAGGCTTGATGTTCTTTCTCATTCAATCCTGTTCATGAACCAGTTGTGCCACCTTCTCATAAGATATGCCATACTGGACAGACCAAAAGTCCATCAAGCCCAGCATCCTGTTTCCAACAGTGATAAAACAATAAAAAATAAAGGGATAGCCCTAAAAAGAGCACAAGCACAAATAGAAGAAAGAGCAGGGAAACAAAAGAATTGGAAAAGATTTTATTATGCCCAACATAGCTGTGTTTCGGCAGTGGATGCCTGCGTCAGGGGCAACTTTAATAAAACACAAAATAAACATATACAGAGAATACTATTTATATATAAATAAATATAAAAACAAACAACTTTAATCAATTTAAAAATAAAAATATACTTACCAAAACGGGAAAGATACAGTGGTGTGCAAAAGTCTGGAATCACTTGTAAATTTGAAGTTTTTTCAGCTTCGTGACCTTATATCTTAATTTCTTTTTCCTCCCAGTGGCTTTTTCTGTGTATCTCATGATTAGTGATCGATTTGGCTATTAGGGCCAACTTTTAGTGCTGGTTTGGCCCTTGTTTTCTGAATTTGTTCCCCACAGTTGTCCTGTTGATAGATTTTCTGTGAAAATCACGTAATGTACATAATTGGCCAACAATATATTATTATAAGTATGTTTTAAAATATTATGGATGCACGCCAGGTTTCCTTCAAATTAATGTATGTGGCCTTGAAAAAGGCCGTTTTTATGTGTCAGTGATGGCTCAGTATTTTATGGGCCACCCTTTGCTCTTGATCACCTGACTGCACCTTGTCGGCATTGAATGAACCAATCTGACAAGATGATGTTGGTGACAACGCGATTCCAAGCTGCAACGAGTGACTCAGTCATCTCACGCTTTGATGTCGGATGCCTCTGGGATATTTCCAAGGCCACCTTGTGCCACAGGTTCTCGACTGGATTCAGATCTGGAGACTGGGCAGGCCAGTCCATTGACTTGATGTTGTTCCGCTGCTTCCAGCTGATCACTTGTCTGGAGTGATGGCAGGGTGCATTGTCATCTTGGAACAGGAACTGGCCAGGAAACAGCTGATGTGCTGATGGCACCATGCACTTTTGCAGTATGGTGATGTACTTGGCCCCGTTGACCATTCCATCGACGATGTGAAGACGTCCAATGACACTGGCAGCCATGCAGCCCCAGACCATGATCTTCAAAGGATGCTTCACAGTGAGGTTGAGACACTCAGGCTTGAATTCCTTTCCAGAAAATCTCCTCAGATAGGTGTGGGCCTGGTTACCAAACAGGCAGAAGGTGCTTTCATCGCTGAATAGCACCTTTTCCCACATTTCAGTCGACCAGGTTGAGTGCTTTCTCGCCCACATGATCTGGTTGCGCCTTTGTATGTCAGTCATCAGTGGCTTATTCCGTACTTTGCAGCCCCGGAGACCAAACTGCAGGCCCCGGCGACAAACTGTTGATGAGCTGACACTGACCTCACTCTTGTCTGACCACTCTCGAAGTAGCTGAGGAGAGGTCAACTTGCGATTAGTCAGTGAAATGCACTGTAGTGCGCGGTCCTGGCGTGATGTTGATGCACGTGGATGACCTGAATGAGGCTTGTCCACCATTGAACCCATTTCTTTCTTCTTCTGTACAATCTTAACAGCGCTCTGACTGCAGCCAACTTTCCTTGCTATCTGACGGCTTGAAAATCCTTCCTCGCTCATAAAGGATACACGAACACACTCCTCAACGTCAGGGTCCAAGTAATCTTCATGGTCGATCCAGAAAGCGTATGAAGTTCAAAAATTCCACGCATTTTTATAGCTGCACTGTTGGCTAGATATCTGCATTGTGATTGGTTAGTGAAACCAGCCTCCTGATTGGTCAGAAATAACGTGTGCATATTGGATAATCTTGATCCAGTTTTGATGCAGGATCCACAAAAATCGCAGTAGCTATCTCCCAGTGTCTGTAAAGTATTTAAATTGGAAGCAAGGAATGCAAAAAAGTCAACTCTAATAGCCAAATCTATCCCTTTTAACGTGGTAGAAAGATGAATATGCTGGGCTAATGCAAAATTTAAAAAAAAAATGTTAGAAAGTACAAAAAATGCAAAACTCACAAGTGATTCCAGACTTTTGCACACCACTTGTAGTCCTAAAAAATAAAAAATACATATGTAAATTGTCGGATGTTTTTGTTCAATGTAAACCGCGCTGATGTCTAATAGTGCGGTATATAAGAATTGTTAATAAATAAATAAATAAAAATATGATTAAATAGTACAAGAACCGATTATATTGCAAAAAAAACTGGAACTTGTGAAATAATGAATATGTGGTATAGTGAAAGATGCGCATCCAAAAGTCTAAATGTGAATAACAATTATACTTACATCTCTCAATAAATTCCAAAAGACAACAAACAAAATTCTATAAGATTGTTCAATGGAAAGAATGAAAGAGTATAACAAAAAAAAATATAACCAGGAAATATGCAAATCATAATAAAAATAACATCCAGCAAATTGTAATTATATGAATCAAAAAATGACTGCATTAAAAGGTGTATCTATATTTCTCTATATGTCAACATATTATCACATTACGCCTCTATATAATCAAGATTCAAACATGTACATTGATTATATGAAAAGAATTGAATGCATATGGTCAGTAGATAGTGCTAAAAAACAAAACAAAATATGGGAACCATATGTATGCATGTGGGCTAAGACTGAAAAAGCACCTCACCTTTTTATACAAATATAAAAATATAATCATAATGAGGAGCTTGATTAAATACAGAAAAGTATATGGTTAATAAAATGCAAGTGTAAAAATGGTGAAGGAAGCCAGATCTGGCAACATTTTAATGGAAAAATTGGAGCTATGCTTACTACTACTACTACTAATCATTTTATAGCGCTACAAGGTGTACACAGTGCTGTACATATAGATGTAAGACACAGTCCCTGATCATCAGATCTTACAATCTAATCAAGATGAAAAAACATCGCAAAACTGGGGACTAGAGTATTGGAAAAGAGAATGAGAAGCCACAGGCTCCATAAGCAGTCTCAAAGAGGTGGGTCTTTATCCTGGACTTGAATAGGGCCAACCCAGGTAGTTTGTTCCAGGCATATGGAGCAGCAAGGTGGAATGAATGAAGTCTGGAGATGGCAATGGCAGAGAAGAGCATAAATAAAAGGGATCTGCCAGAGGAGGAGTGTAAAGTGAAATAAGAGAGGAAAGGTAGTCAGGAGCCGCAGAATGAATGCACTTGTAGGTAAGTAGAATAAGCTGGAACTGGATAGGGAGCCATGAAGTGACTTGAGAAGAGGGGTTACATGAGAATAGCAACACTGGCAGAAGATAAACCACACAGCTGAGTTTTGAACAGATTGAAGGGGAGAAAGATGATTCAGAGATAATACCTGAACAGATTTTTTTTTTAATACCATCAAGTGAATGCAGACTCCTGGTGACCCAGCAGGCTTTTTCTTCCAAGGCAATAGAGGGTAAAGTGACTTGCCCAAGATCACAAGGAGTGCCAGTAGGAATTGAATCCTGATCTCTTGGGTACTAGGCTGTTGCTCTAACCACTAAACTACTCTTCCATTACCTGAACAGATACCATGTAGGAAATATACAAATCATATTATGGTTTGTTGATTTGTATATTTCCTTGTTATATATATATATATATATTTTGTTATGCTTTTAATTCTTTCAATTGAACCCTTTTATAGGATTTCTTTTTTTTAATTTATTGACAGATGTAAATATAATTGTTATTCACTTTTACTCTTTTGGATGCGCACCTGTATTCACTGTACCACATATTCAGCATTTCACAAGTTCCAGTTTTCTGCAATATAATCAGTTCTTGTCCTACTTAAAAATAAAAAATATATAATATGATTATGACTACCTGACTTCCCGTCTTGGTATGTATTTTTTTATTTTTAAATTGATTAAAATTGTTTAATTTTATATTTATTTATATATAAATATTATTCTCTGCATATATTTATTTTGTGTTTTATTAAAGTTGCCCCTGATGCAGGCATCCACTGCTGAAACACAGTGTCAGGTATAATAAAATATTTTCTAATTCTTTTTTGCCCACACTCTTTCTTCTGTTTGCATCTCTTTCCAACAGTGGCCAATCCAGGTGACAAGAACCTGTCAGCTTCCCTAAAGGTAGACAGATTCCATGCTGCTTATCCCTGGGGTAAACAGCCGATTTCCCTAATCCACTTTAATAATGGTTTATGGACTTTTCATCCAGGAAGTTCTCCAGACCTCTTTAAAACACAGCTACACGAACAGTTTTTACTACATCCTCCGACAGAGTTTTATTATGCATTGAGAGAAAAATATTTGCTACAATTATTCGGAAATGAGCTACATTGTAGCTTAATTACGTGTCCTCTAGTCTTTCTACTTTCCTTGGCTAAATCTATGTTGGCTTTGTCCCAATAAACCATGACTATATGTTCAGTAACTTTGTTCTTTATAATTTTTTCTACCATTTTGCCCAGCATGATGCCAGGCTCACCAGTCTGTAGTTTCCCAACCTTTGGTCTGACCCAGTATTCCATAACTTATGCTCTTATTAAGAGTACCCGTGGTAATAGCACCATATGTTATTGTGCACATCCATGAACTAAGTATTGGGAACAAGCTGATCACACCCTCATCTATTACTGCGGAGACTTTGCACTTAGCACACATTAATTTTTGCAGTAAAACATGTGTTGAGTTCTAAATCATAGCACACTTTTGTAAAAGAACCCTTTAGTTGTATGTTTAGCATATAAACTTATATAATTATTGGTCTGAAAAGCCTCTCATTCTTTTCAAGTGAAAATCTTTCTATAAAAATGTATTTGTATATTATTAAGAAACAAAATCAAGTGATAAATGGCAGTACTTTCAAATCCTGTCTGAGTCCTTTTCCTTCTATATTAAAGTATAAATAAAAACATTAACAGTTGCAAAAATCAATTTATACTGCAAATAGGTTCTTAAACTTTCATTAGAAATATTTTGTAATCTAGAAGGAAGTTTTATAAGTTATTTTCAACCTCTACAACTGGGATTCTTGCTACATATATCTCCTGTCAGTAAAGATTATAATTATTCATTTACCCAATCCACCCACTCTCCCTTTGGAACTTAGGGGCATGTTTATAAATTGTGCTGTCTGGATAGTACAGGGATAGCACACATTTTTGGCACCATGCTAAAAGGTGGTTCAGGGTTCTATGCTAAAAAATACAGTGCTACCTGGACAACCTGCATCTTGGTGACTCCTGGGCATTCCCACCACAGCACTGCTAGCGCAGGCTTTGAAAGCCCAAACTGCCAGCGCATGGTGGAGATCAACTACTGCCAGCACAATGAGTGGTGGTAGTTACCATGGCAGTATTACCATGGCAAGCTGTGCTAAATTCAGGGGTATAGCTGTCTCCACCCCCTGCATCTAGCGCAGTGCCCCATGCTAGTAATGTAGCTCAAACCCGTGTTACTAGTAAACATACCCCACACTGAGTTATTTTCACCCAGTCTCCATTCACTTGGATTAAAATGGAGTTGACACTTGCCAGTTTGCTATGTGGCAGAGTTCTAAATAATAAAACTCTGAAGTCAGGGATCTCTTCAGAGCAGTACACAACAGATCACTGAGCCATTTTTTATGAAAGTATGAAAATACTAAAACTGACAAGCAATAATTGGAGGTAAGTTATTACCCTGTATTTTTACAGATCTATAAGAACATTTGGGTTCTCTTCACTCACTATCATGTTTTACAGACCCACACAAGTGAAATGGCAGCTGATGGTGGCAAGTTGCCATAGAAGAAGTGGTAAGTGTCCCATCATCATATGCATTCAAATTTTAATATCAGTTTTCATATATTATTTTGTATATTTTCATGAAATTATTGTCATACTGATATTTATTGGAACAAATGTCACACTGCATATATTGGGATAGTGTTTATAGGTGTTTTACTGTCAGGCTTTGCACAAATTCTAAAAGGGAAAGAAAGATATCAATCTCTGCAAAACATTCCCATTTCTTAAGGAGTTGGCTTCTCCTTGTCATAACTGTATAAAGAATTGAGGTGGCTTTGGTACAGGAACTCCCCACATACTCTGAGTAGAATACTTCAGAAAACATTTTGGTTTTGTACATACTGCTCTGGTCTTAGATTCCATAGGATAACATCACCCACTTGAGAGGACTGATATCCTGCTATCCCCCTAGAACACTATTAAAGCAATAAATGTGCCATACTGGTACAGCCCTAATGTCCTTTAAACCCAGCATCCTGGTACCAATAGTTTCCAATCCCGGTCACAAACACCTTGCACAATCCCAAAATCCTGCCAGGTATTCACATATAGAATAAAGCAACATGATGGGGCCAGATGGGACATATCCCAAAGTATTGAAGAAACTTGGAAAGTTCTAGCGGCTCCTCTGTCTAATCTTTTTAGTGCTTCTTTAGAATCAGGAGGAGAGTCAGGGGACTGGATAAAGGTACATGTGGTTCCTTTACATACAATGTTGTTATACTGTAACTCAAAAACTCTGTTTTATTCCTAAGTTTATTTATCCAGATTTATATACCACCCTTTCCTTCAATCAAAGTGGTTTACATTAGGGGTTATATTAAGGGTTATTAAAATTACAAAAGAGGAAATAAAGAAAAAGAAAAAAATGAATTATGTATGAGTATAGTTTTCTCCACCGAATCCTACAGAACCAGGGCAAAAGAGACAATGTAGAGATTGAAATATAGACAGGTATTCTGGACTTTTTGCCTTTTGGTCCATACAGAGTTCACATACAGTATTCTCATATAGTTCCCCAGTCCTTTAGTATATGGTATCAGCCTTACTGGAGCCATTTTGCATGTTCAAAAAGAGGTAATCAAGTTCATGCATACATAAATAAGAGAGCTGAACCACTCCATGCTTCATTAAGGAGCTGATGAACTAACCACCAGTAAATCTGCAAGATTATCATTGGCAAACCTCCTAAATGATCATACATGGTAAATTTTTGTGTTTACAGCACTGTCTTCAATTATGTGGTATGCAAAGGAGCCCTCTGGTATATTTTATCATTATTGGCTTGTATTATTTGTTTTGGAAGATTTTATTTTCATTGAATGTATTATAGTCCAACCCAGTCCTTGGGACACACTTAGCCAGTCAGGTTTTCAGGATAACCACAATGAATATTCATGAGAAAGATTTGCATTCACTGCCTCCATTGTGTGCAAATCTCTCTCATTCATTATGGTTATCCTGAAAACCTGACTGGCTAAGTGTGTCCCGAGGACTGAGTTGAGAACTCCTGACCTAGAACCTTTGACAGGATAGGTGGCTTATAAAAAAGAAATAAATAGCAGGCATTCATTTGAAAATCAAGTATATGCATACTTCCCTCCCTTTTTTGACCTAGCAGTTTTTTCCTGATCTTTTATACTTCTAGCTTAGTCAGAACTAGAGCTGGGATCTGGTGCCATGAGAGTTCATTTACAACTATCTATGGATTTGTTTTCTCTATTTATATCCACCACTGGCCTCCAATATATCTAATCTGTTCATTGCCATGATGATCCTGGACCAGAGGCCACAGGCCAGTCTCTTTAAGGAACCTTACATTCATGGGACCCGAATCTAGCTACCAGCTGTCACCCCTAAGCAATAACCATGACTCATGCTATTCATCCCATCCCCAGGAGACTATACCTCTATAGTAGCTCCAGCCAAGCCAGGGAGCTGAAGACCCAACTCAGGTAATTCATGGTGGTTGTCACCTGAGTCACTAGGCCAGTCAAGGAAGGCCGCCTTTTTTTGTTTTTAATTCAGAATAAAGTATGTTGAAAGGAAGTGATGTCATGGCACAGATGGCTGCATGAATGCCAAGTTCTGTGTGAGGCTGTTGACGTTAATGCATTAAAATTCAGCATTTACCTCTTCACAGTGCAGTAATCCCCTGGCATGACAGTTGGGGCAATGCTGACCCAAAAAAGGTTGGAACAATACAAATATAAGGGTGAGAACGGCAGCTGCAATGAAAGTAAGACTTTCTGATTACTGCAAAAAGAGAAAATTGTGACCTTCAGTTCTGGGTCCAAAAGTGAGGCCAGCATTGACACATCGGAGGGAGTGAGTCCTGTTAGCAGGATGTGCAGAGCTGGTTTCTCTGAACTCAAAACAAAGAGATAAAAAAAGAACTGGCAGTGGCTAAAACTGAACTTATTGGAGCAGTGGCAGAACTGAAACAAGAGGTGGGTGGTGGAGCTGGATGACTGTGCTGACCATCAAGCTGAGGTGGAGTTAAGAGCCGTAGCAAATGCTCTAAAGGCTTTCCGAGATTGACTGACCAAGCAAATTGTTCTGATTCAGACCAACAATCAAGTCACTATGTTCTACATCAACAAGCAGAGAGGAACCGGCTCGTACCTCCTGTGTTGGGAAGGAGTCAGGTTGTAGAAGTTTGCCATCTCACATGGGATGGACTTGAGAACCATGTACCTGACAGGCAAACAAAACAGTATGGCAGACAGACTGAATCAAGTCCCCCAACCACACGAATGAATACTGGACAGGGAGGTGACGGCTCACATCTTTTGGGATTGGAGTACTCCCTCAATAGATCTGTTTGTGACTCCTCAGTATGCACAGGTGGATCAGTTCTGTTCCAGGGTAAGATCACACAGCAGACTAGTCTCAGATGCTTTCCTCCTACACTGGGGGGAAGGTGTTTTGTATGTGTATCCTCCAATACCTCTCATTGCAAAGACACCCCTGAAACTCAAAACATATGGAGGCATGATGATTCTCATTGCTTCTTACTGGCCCAGACAGCCTTGGTTCCCTCTCCTGTTGTAGCTCTCCAGTCAGAAGGCACCCCAGCTCAGCCATACACCATATCTAATTTCACAGAATGAGATGATATTGCACCCCAACATCCTGTCCTTGGCTCTCACAGCATGGATGATGAGAGGCTAGTGTTGTCTGAGCTCAACCTGCCCACTGGCATAACCGATGTCCTTTTGGTCTCCAGGAGGGCGTCAATGAGAAAGTCTTATTCCTGTAAATGGAGAAGGTTTGTTGTCTGGTGTGAGGGCCATGCCCTAGATCCTTTTGTCTGCCCACACAAAAACTGCTGGACCATCTTCTACATTTCTCCGAGTCTGGACTTAAGTCCAACTCTGTCAAGGGTCCACCTCAGTGTAATTGGATCTTATCATCGAGGTATGGAGGGGGGAAGACCATCTTGGTACAGCCTTTAGTTGTTCATTTCATGTGGGGGTTGCTTCTTTTGAAGCCTTCCTACAAACCTCTCGCGGTGTCCTGGGACCTCAATGTGGTTCTTGTGCAACTCATGAAGGCTCTTTTTCAGCCATTCAATTCCTGCCCTCTGAAGTTCTTGACCTGGAAGGCTTTGTTTTGGTGGTGGTCACTTCAGCACGCAGAGTGAACAAATTTCAGGCTCTTGTTGTTCATCCACCTTACACCATATTGCATCATAATAGAATGGTCCTCTATACTATCCTAAATTCCTTCCAAAAGTGGTATTGGATTTCCATCTTAATTAGTCAATTGTTCTACCAACATTTTTCCCGAGACCTCATGCCCACAAAGGCAAAACTGCATTGCACATGTTGGATTGCAAACAAACCTTAGCCTTGTACTTGGAGCGGACAAAAGCACATAGAAAGTCCATCCAGCTTTTTGTTTCTTTTGACCCCAGCAAGCTAGGGGCTGCCATTTCCAAACGCTTTCTTTCAATTTGGCTAGCAGACTGCATCTGTTTCACTTATGCCCAGGCAGGCCTAAGTCATGGTTGCGTTGGTTACCATCTTGCGCTCGGTCTCCATGGAAGAGATCTGCAGGGCTGCAACATAATCTTCTGTCCACACATTCACATCTCATTACTGTTTAGATGCGGATTCCCAACGTGACATCAACTTTGGTCAATCTGTACTATGGAATCTGTTTGGGGATTAGAATTGAACTCTATCCTCCTAAGCCCATTCTATTCTGTTCAAGCTACAAAAAAGGAAGAGAGAACAATTTCTACTGCACATAGATCTGTATCTAGGGTGAAAGATAAGAAGCTTGGTTTTGGCCATATTCAATTTCAGCCTTAATGGTTATTGTGATATAAGTTTGATAATTTATTGGGAATAGTAGAAAGTTAAAATCTCCAAGTTGAAAAGTAGAGCTAATAATTTTCTTGTTACTGAATATTCAATTTCAGACAGTAGCGGGACATCCAGGCAGCAATGTCAGATAAGCAGAGAGAGATAGAGACTTGGATTTCTGGAGAGATTTCAGGTGTAGAGCGGTAGATCTGAGAGTCATCAACTTAAAGATGGTACTGAAAACAATGGGAGGGGATGAGTGCACCAAAGGACTGGGTGTAAAGAGAGAAAGGGAGATGTCTCAAGACAGACCTTGAGGTACACCACCTGAGAATAGAATAACAATAGAGTAGGATCCACCAGAACATACACTAAAAGTGCAATGGGAGAGATAAGAAGAGAACCATGTTAGTACATTAGTATGGTGAAAGCACTGAAAGCTTTGGCAGCTTTGAAATTTACAAGGTGATTGGAGAGGAATATGCCAGCCAGAAGCAGATTTTTGGAAGGTGCATCCTGACACAGAACCAAAAAGGAAATTTGAGGGGTCAAAACGCAGTACTGCATCAATTGTCAGATTGCCATTGCCCTTGTTGTGGACTCTCCTGGTGAACGCCATAAGACAGATAAGTGAATTCTTTAGAGCTGTTTATAGTTTACAGTACATGTTGATTTAAATATTTTCATATGGTTCAAATGGTGAATAAAAGAATAAAACTGACTGGTTTTTAACATGAGGTCGAACAAAAACATTTAAAAAATGGGACAGTTTCTCCAAATAGGTTAGTTTTGCGCATACTATAACAATCATGAACCTCACTTCTAAGCCAGGGTATCTGGAATATAATCTCAGTCTTTCAAATTTACTGCTTATTGTAGCATAAAAGTAGCAGTACGAACATTATATCCTCTTTATCTGCAGAAATCCACTTAACTGTAGTTAATCCTCTTAACATTTTCATTAATTTCTGTGATTTATCTCCTGTCACAATGAGTCCATGAACACACTCACCATGGCCTTTATCAATGGCAGGGATGTTACCTGCATCTTCAGTGTCTGCACTATCGGTACCACCTTCGTTAGCCCTAGTTTGGAGGCTATAGGTTAGCACTTTTTATCCTGGGTGACGTGCGGCCAGTATGTATTTTTCTTTTTATTTCCTACTATACTTCAATTGTAGTGTCGCCTGGCTGGGATTTAGTATAGATTTTGTACAGTGGGTTCACCACGTGAAGGTACCCAGCAAGACCTGGGGAGGGAACTATATTCTCTTCCCCTAAGAGATGCACAGCAATTCATCAACTACAGCTAGTGAATTTTATGCTGCATTAAGTATCAATTCCTTTACGTCCCTCTAGTCCAGTCCCGGAACCTTAGAGTTGTGTACCTCCACCGGCAGCTTTGGAGACTGAAAGATGTCATCGCTTTGATGTCACTGGTATAAATAGGCAAGGACTGCCCCCTTCCATCAGTACTTTCAGTCTCCAAGCAGCTGGAGAAAGGTTCTGAGCCTGGGACTGGGCTCAGTTAGTGGAAATAAGCAGAGCTTATCAATTTATATTTTTAATTTTAATTTTTAATTTTAATTTTTTATTTTAGATTTACCCTGGTTTTGGTTTTTCTGTTCTAGCTGGAGTGCTGCTGCAGGAAGGGGTCCTACGGGTTTCTGCTGGACTCTCTTTCCCTATCTCCCCCCCCCCCCCATGTCCTTTTTCTCCATTGAGAAAACGAGTAGCAGGGCAGCCTGCAAGACTCATGGCCTCCCTGTTCCCGAACCCGCAAAAGAAGGGTGAGGAACAGGTAGAAGGCGTCAGCAGCAGCAGTACCGCTGAGACACAGTGGGGACACAGCTCAGTCAATGGGTGTAAAAGATCACCGGAGCCGAAGCCGCGGCATGGCTGAGCTCCGGCGCTGGTGCCTCCCCTTAACCTTTTCGGAGGTGAGTGTTTTTTTGCTAGCAGGGCAAGTCCGACGACCGAATTAGGGCTCTCCCTTGGTCGGCATACAGGGTGCTTGGTCAGTCGGCGTGTGTTTGGTTGGGCCGCGTGTCTCTGGGCGGGAAGCGTGGTGCCGGCAGCCATTTTGTGGGCCCCAAGTTCATTATTTTCCTTTTTTAGCCTTTAGTTTGCGGCGCTTCTAAGCTTCATTTTTTTATTTCTTTCGTAGCTACGGGCTAGGTAGCCTAAGGGGTTCAGGTTTTGTTTAAAAAAAAAAAAAGAGGCATCTGAGTGCAATTTACTCTGGGGGGTTTGACTCTTTTGCAGTTTAAAAAAAAAAAAAAGGACGCAAAGAGGAAGACTACCGGGAGCTGACAAGGTTAAGGGCTGAGTGGGAAGATGTCAGTGCCCCTGCCTGGAGGTAGGATGCCTGCAAAACCGCGCTGTTTAGTGTGCGGTTCTAGGCGCGGCGAAGTGTTGGACTCGGGGTGTGCAGAGCCTGCACTTTAGGGGCAGCGCTCATGGAGAAGCCGCTGGCGGAGGCCTCGCTGGATCAAGGGGGTGATCCTCCGTAGGGGAAAGAGGTCCTGCCTCCGGTCCTGGCTCCCGCGGAACCGGTGGAGGGACCGTCCTCGGCGGAGGACCCTGACCGGCAGCTGGGAGCGGGCCAGGGATCCTGCGCTCCCGGGATTCCGCCAGATTTCTTGCCCTTATGCAGCGGGCTTTTGCCTTGCTGCAGCCATTAGCGGCTCCTCCGCAGGGTCCACAGGGGCGGAAAAGGATGGGGTCCCTGGGCCACTTGGAGGAGGAGACAGCTCCAGCCAAGAGGGGCAAAGGGCTGGTAGAAGACAGTCCGCCATCTGTGTTGGGAGATGACGCGGGGGATCTGGACGAGGTGATCTCAGAAGATGAGTTAGAAGAGGGAGAGTTGCCGGACTCTGAGCAGCAGAGTAGAGTGATCAGAGTGTTCCGGCGGGAAGAGCTCCCAGCTTTGATTTTCGAGACTCTAAAGACGCTGAATATGCCCTCAGTGGAGCCTCTAGCGGAGGAAGCATTGGAAGATCCGCTATTGCAGGTGGTGCGGACGTCCCAAAAGGTCTTCCTGGTTCATAGGGTCTTTAGGAACATGATTCAGGAGGAATGGGACTTGTCTTAGGGGTTCGAGAGCTTTGGCTCGGCTCTATCCCCTTTCTGACTAGGACAGGGAGCTTTTTCGCTCTCCGAAGGTAGATGCGGCGGTGTCGGCGGTTACTAAGAAGACTATGATACCGGTGGAGGGAGCCGCCGCATTGAAGGATATGCAGGACAGGAAACTGGATTCTTTGCTGAAGCAAGTGTTCGATGTGTCTGCCCTCTCGTTGCAGGCCTCGATAGCGGGGGTGTGGGTGGCGAGAGGCTGTTTGCAATGGTCTCAGAGGCTGCAAATGGAGCAGGTGCAGGGACAAGTGGCGGAGGTAGCGCAACTTGAATCTGGCACCGCTTATTTGGCAGACATTCATTATGACTTCATCCGGGGCCTGGCTAAGAGCATGGCGTCAGTGGTGGCAGCTCGACGGTACCTTTGGTTGCGCAACTGGGCGGCGGACGGATCGTCTAAGGCTTGTCTCAGCAAGCTTCCTTTTAGAGGGAAGCTTTTGTTCAGGGAAGATTTGGAAAAGTTAGTTAAGGACCTTGGGGAGTCCAAGGGAAGCCGTCTGCCGAGGACAAGCCGAAGCAGGGCTGTGGTTCCACAGCATCCCGGGGACTCAGAAAGAGTTTCGTAGGTTTCGGTCCTCTCGTTTTGGTCAACCCCAGCGGGGGAGGTTTCCTGCGCGTGGTCAGGGGTTTCGAGGCTTCAGGGGGGTGGGCAGAGGTTTTGCGCCCTTCCAGTCCTCAAACGTTAAGAAGTCCCAATGAGATAAGGCGGACTCAGGTGGTGGTGCCCATGGGAGGACGGTTGCGGGACTTTTACCCTGCCTGGGTCCAAATTACCTCAGACCAGTGGGTGTTGGAGGTTGTGCGAGAGGGTTATGCCCTGGAGTTCCACCGACCCGTGTTAGATTCCTTTGTCCAGTCACCTTGCAGGTCTCCGCTCAAGGTACAGGTGGTCTCGGAGACTTTGCAGCGTCTGCTGCAACTCAAGGCAGTGGTGCCCGTCCTGTCGGAACAGTGCGGGTGCGGTTGATACTCCATTTATTTCGTGGTGCCAAAGAAGGAAGGCTCCTTTCGTCCAATTCTGGATTTAAAGAGGGTAAATCGGTGTCTACGCATAACCCACTTCCGGATGGAGACATTGCGCTCCGTGATTGCGGCAGTCCGGGCAGGGGAATTCTTGATGTCATTGGACCTCACAGAGGCTTATCTCCATATCCCCGTTCGGCAGGAGCATCAGAGATTTCTGAGGTTTGTGGTTCCCATGGGACATTTTCAGTTTCAGGCTATGCCCTTCGGGCTGGCGACAGCGTCGCGAACGTTCACCAAGATCATGGTAGTCGTGGCGGCAGCTCTCCACAAAGAGGGAGTGCTGGTGCATCCATACTTGGACGATTGGTTGATTCGAGTGAGGTCTCGGGAAGAGAGTGCCACGGCCACCGCTCGGGTAGTGCAGGTTTTGGAAAGTCTTGGTTGGGTGATCAACTTTGCAAAGAGCCGGTTAGTACCTTCGCAGTACCTGGAATATTTGGGGGCGCGTTTCGAAACGGCTCAAGCAGCGGTGTTTCTCCCAGTTCTCCGGGCTCAAAAGTTGCAGGCGCTCGTGAGAAAATTTCTGTCACGGACGGTGCCGACAGCGTGGCAGTACCTTCAGGTGCTCGGGACGATGGCGGCCACGATCGAGGTGGTGCCATGGGCCATAAGAACATAAGATATGCCATACTGGGTCAGACCAAGGTCCATCAAGCCCAGTATTCTGTTTCCAACAGTGGCCAATCTAGGTCATATGTACCTAGCAGTTTCCCCAAGGGACACAGGTTCCACAATGCTTGTATTGGTTCAAGCATTGATATCCTGGGTCCCTTCTTAATAATGGCTTATGGACCTTTCCTCCAGGAACTTGTCCAATCCTTTTTTAAACCCAGCTACACTAACAGCCTTTACTACATCCTCCGGTACCAAATTCCAGAGTTTGATTACACGTTGAGTGAAAAAATATTTTCTTTTATTAGTCTTAAATAGTTTACCCTGTAGCTTCATTGCATGTCTCCTAGTCTTTCTATATTCTGATAAGGTAAACAATCGATCTACGTTTACCCGTTCCACTCCGTTCATCAATTTATAGACTTCTGTCATATCTCCCCTCAGCCGTCTCTTTTCCAGGTTAAAGAGCCCTAACCTTTTTAGCCTTTCTTCATAGGAGTATCCTTCCATCCCCTTTTGGTGGCTCTTCTCTGAACCTTTTCTAAAATCGCTATATCCTTTTTAAGATATGGCGACCAGAATTGCACACAATATTCAAGGTGCGGTCTCACCATGGAATGATATAGAGGCATTATAATATCTTTTGTTTTATTTTCCATTCCTTTCCTTATTATACCTAGCATTCTATTTGCTCTCTTGGCCACTGCTGCACACTGAGCCGAGGGTTTTAACATGGTATCCACAATGACGCCTAAATCTTTTTCCTGGGTGGTAGTTCCTAATGTGGAACCTTGCATCGTGTAACCATAGTTTGGGTTGTTCTTCCCTAGGTGCATAACCTTGCACTTGTCCACATTAAATTTCATCTGCCATTTTGATGCCCAGTCTTCCAATTTATCAAGATCCTCTTGCAATTTTCCACAATCCTCTTGGGTTTTAACAACTTTAAATAGTTTTGTGTCATCTGCAAATTTGATAACCTCACTCGTTATTCCACTTTCCAGGTCATTTATGAATATGTCAAAAAGCAGCAGACCCAGCACAGATCCCTGGGGTACACCACTATTCACCTTTCTCCATTGGGAAAATTGGCCATTTAGCCCTACCCTCTGCTTTCTATCTTTTAACCAGTTCCTGATCCACAATAGTACACTGCCTCCTATCCCATGACTCTTTAGTTTTGCCAAAGGTCTCTCATGAGGGACTTTGTCAAAGGCTTTCTGAAAGTTCAGATACACAATATCAACCGACTCACCTTTGTCCACCTGATTATTCACTCCTTCAAAAAAACATAACAGATTAGTAAGACAAGATCTTCCTTGTCTAAAGCCATGTTGGCTGTCTCCCATTATGTCATGACTATCTACATGCTGAGTAATTTTATTCTTTATGATGGTTTCTACCATTTTTCCTGGTACTGATGTCAGGCTCACCGGTCTGTAGTTTCCCGGATCACCCCTGGAACCTTTTTTAAAAATTGGTGTTACATTGGCGATCCTCCAATCTTCAGGTATTAGAGATGATTTTAATGATAGTTCACAGATTACTAATAGCAGGTCTGCAATCTCATATGCGGCCGTTGCAGAGCTCTCTGCTCTGACGCTGGTCTCATCAGAGGGATGCGTTGTCTCAGCATCTAGTTTGTCTGCTGGAGGTGCATCGGGAGCTCCTCTGGTGGTTACGAATGGAGAATTTGGCAGCGGGGGTCCCTCTGGAGCCTCCTTCCTGGAGGCTGTTGACGACGGATGCAAGTCTTCTAGGCTGGGGAGCGCATTGCGAAGGAAGCTTTGTACAGGGGCTGTGGTCCCTGGAGGAGAAAGCCTGGGCCATCAACAGGTTGGAAATGAGAGCAGTGTTGTTGGCCCTGCGGCAATTTCGGAAGAGCCTGCGACAGGCGGCGGTACGAGTGTTATCCAACAATGCGACAACCGTAGCTTACATCAATCGGCAAGGCGGCACAGGAAGTGTGGCGCTGGAAGCGGAGGCCAGTCTGCTTTTGACTTGGGCTGAACGGAATCTAACGGGTCTGTCGGCACAGCATGTGGCCAGAGTGGACAATGTCGAAGCGTATTTTCTCAGTCACCGCAGAGTGGTCCGGGGGAGTGGATGCTTCATCCAGATGTCTTTGCGCTTCTGGTTCGGCGTTGGGGAGTTCCTCTCATGGATCTTATGGCAACCTTCGAGTCGGCCCAGGTGGAACAGTTTTTCAGCAGGTGAAGGGAACGGATGTCGGAGGGTCTCGATGCATTGGCACAGAGGTGGCCGGAAGGGGGTCCTCTATGTGTTTCCGTCGTAGGCTCTCATAGGCCGGGTAGTCCAGCGTATAGAGCGGCACCGGGGATTAGTGGTTCTGATTGCGCCCGACTGGCCCAGACGACCGTGGTATGCGGATTTAGTGTGACTGTTGGTGGACAGGCCATGGAGGCTCCCGTGTCGGGAGGACGTGTTGCAGCAGGGACCGTTACGTATGCCCCTGGTACTTCGATTCTTGCTTACGGCATGGCTCTTGAGAGGGCTAGGGTGACGGCCAAGGGATACTCCGCAGCAGTTATTTCTACTTTGCTGAAGGCGCGGAGACGCTCTACTTCGTTGGCATACATTCGAGTTTGGCGCATTTTTGAAGCCTGGTGTGTAGAGCGGAACCTGCGGCCGTTGGGGGCGTCGGTGTCGCAAGTCCTTTCCTTTTTGCAGGATGGTGTGGAAAAGGGGCTCTCTGCTAGTTCCTTGCGGGTGCAGTTGGCAGCGATTTTTTGTTATCGTGGTAGGATACAGGGACAGTTGTTAGGGGTGCACAGCAGTGTTAAAAGGTTTTTGCAGGCCGTTTTACTTACGCGGCCGCCGAGACGCAGGTCGGTTCCTCCGTGGGATCTGAACTTGGTGTTGGAGGCCTTGATCAGAGCGCCCTTTGAGCCGCTGGGCAGAGCATCGATAAAGGATTTGACGTTAAAGACAGTTTTTCTGGTGGCGATTTGCTCCGCGAGACGGATTTCTGAGTTATAGGCTTTATCCTATAAGGAACCGTATTTGTCCTTCTTTAATCACAAGGTGGTTTTTCAGACTGTGCCTGCATTCTTGCCGAAGGTGGTCTCCATGTTTCATCTTAACCAGGTAGTGTTGTTACCGGTGTTTTCCAAAGAGCAGACAGATAACTCGGGGGGCAGATTGCACCTTCTGGATGTTCGTCACATGCTGAAGAGATACCTCCGCGAGACTGCTCCCTTCCAGGAGTCGGAGCGGTTGTTTGTGACCTTTGGGGGTCTTCGGAAGGGAGAGGTGGCAGCTAAGGCGTCCATCTCGCGCTGGTTGAAAGAGGCCATAGCGGCCGCATATCTTCTAAAGGGTAAAGCGATTCTGGAGGGTCTCCATGCTCATTCGACTAGGGCGCAAGCAGCGTCTTGGGCAGAGGTTAGTTTGGTTCCAGTAGCGGACATTTGTAGGGCGGCGACTTGGTCGTCGTTACATTCTTTTGCTAAGCACTATAGGCTGGATGTGCAGGAAGCCTGGGATGGGCGTTTTGGCTCGGCGGTACTTCAGGCTGGGCTAGCTGGTCCCTCCCGTTGAGATTCACTGCTCTGTTACATCCTCTATGGTTCCGGGACTGGACTAGAGGGACGTAAAGGAAGGTGAAATTAGACTTACCTGCTAATTGTTGTTCCTTTAGGAACTCTAGTCCAGTCCCGGATCCCTTCCAGGTTACTAAGCAGTTGTTCAGCCTGAAGTTTGGGAGGAGGTGTGTGAGTCAGGGCTTCTGGGTGGTTACTCAGTGGAGGTGCAGTGGGAGCCTTTTCGCAGCAGGACTCTGTTTGATCAAAGGAGAGCAATCTCCTGGTAGAAGCAGTTACTTCTACTTTTACATTAAAAAAAAAAAAAAAAAAGGAGACACAGGGTTGTGATGTTTGGAGGTTTTGCTGAGGCATAGTAATTTGCCTATTTTTCATGTTAATCTTTTATTCCTGGTTTAACTACTTATTTGTTGCTCTGCTGAGTCTGCTTTGTCAGTAGGTGCTGGTGGAAGGGGGCAGTCCTTGCCTATTTATACCAGTGACATCAAAGCGATGACATCTTTCAGTCTCCAAAGCTGCTGGTGGAGGTTCACAACTCTATGGTTCCGGGACTGGACTAGAGTTCCTAAAGGAACAACAATTAGCAGGTAAGTCTAATTTCACCTTACTTATATTTCTTGTGATTTAGGATTGATCTTTGTTTTGGGATTTTGGACTATTTCTCATATAAATATGTTTCTAAATAAATAAATAAATAAAAGTGGTACTTGTGTCAGGTTCACTGGTCTGTAGTTTCCTGGATCACTCCTAGAACCCTTTTTAAAAATTGGCATTACATTGGCCATTCTCCAGTCTTTAGGTACTATAGATGATTTTAATAATAGTTCACAGATGACTAATAGTAGGCCTGAAATTTCATTTTTGAGTTCCTATATCTTCTTCAGTAAAGATCAAAACAGAATTCATTCAGTCTCTCCGCTATGGCTTTACCCTCCCTTAGTGCCCCTTTTTTTGAGTGGAGGAGTAGCCTAGTGATTAGAGCTAGCCTAGTGATTAGAGCAACAGCCTAGTACCCAAAAGATCTGGTTTTGATTCCCACTGGCACGCCTTGTGACCTTGGGCAAGTCACTTTACCTTCCATTGCCTCAGAAGAAAAGGCCCGGGAATCTGCTTCCAGTCATACCTTGCCAAGAAAATCCAAAGGTTGCCAGGAGTCAGCATTATTGACTTGATGGCACTTAAAAAAAATTAAAAAGGGCCCCTTTTACCCTCTCTATTATTTAATGGTCCAACTAACTCTCTCATAGGTTTTTTGCTACGAATATACTTGAAAAGGTTTTTAATATGAGTTTTCCTGTCATGGCAAGCTTCTTTTCAAATTCTCTTTTTGTGACTATGTCTAAAATAGCTTCCTCTTGTGCCAGTTACTGAACCATCTACTCCATAAAGCAGTCATTTATTTCATCTAGAAACTTTATCTCCCCAGCATGTCCTGATGTATCATTGATCCAGTCAATACTGGGGTAATTGAAATCACCCTTTATTACTGTGTTATAAATTTAATTTTGTTGACTTCCCTGATTTCTTTTATCATTTCATCATCTATCTGTTCATTCTGGCTAGGCAGACAGTAGTACACTCCCCCTGCCATTCCCTTCATAAGAGACAAGTTATAAACCAATCATGAAATTAAACCCACTAATTATCTAATTATTTGTCGAAGTCCACCGAGGGAGGGTTAGGACGGTTAGCCCAGCCCCCACCAGACTGTGAACTGCTTTTATTCTTATTAAGTCACCCTTGTGAATTTTAAAGTCAAACACTTATCTTCATCTCCAAAACAGCAGCGATTCCTTTCATGTTGCAAATGACAAGATGTTTAGTACACGACGTGCACGTTTCGGGTGTGCGCCCTGTATCAAGTGTATTCGCCATATAATGATGCAACTGACTGCTATCTTTTTCTGCCAGCTTGATAAAACGCCACCTTAAACATGGCTAATTCGGCTAAGGTGGCGTTTTATCAAGCTGGCAGAAAAAGATAGCAGTCAGTTGCATCATTATATGGCGAATACACTTGATACAGGGCGCACACCCGAAACGTGCACGTCGTGTACTAAACATCTTGTCATTTGCAACATGAAAGGAATCGGGAGATGAAGATAAGTGTTTGACTTTAAAATTCACAAGGGTGACTTAATAAGAATAAAAGCAGTTCACAGTCTGGTGGGGGCTGGGCTAACCGTCCTAACCCTCCCTCGGTGGACTTCGACAAATAATTAGATAATTAGTGGGTTTAATTTCATGATTGGTTTATAACTTGTCTCTTAGAGATTTACCATCATAGCTACGGGTTTTTGTAGTTTTAGTTTATCATTCCCTTCATAAGAGCATAAGAACACAAGAAATGCCATACTGGGGCAGACCAAGGTCTATCAAACCCAGTATCCTGTTCCCAATAGTTGCCAATCTATGCCACAGGTATCTAGCAGTTCCAGAAAAGGAACTACAAAAGGACTCTGCTACTTCTGGAGAGAGATCTGCAATAGTGAGTATATATTTCTGGGAATTTTTCTGAAGGGAATTCTTTGGTTTAAAGCTGATTAATCTGTGAAACCAGTGTATTTGTTAAATCAGTCAGGGCCTAGTAGCAGCAGCAGTTTAACTTTAACTTTAAAACACAGAAGAGAGCTTTCTGATTAAATTTAGAACCCAGCAGAGAGCTTGTAGTTTAAATTTAATACTCAATCAGGGCCTAGCAGCAGCACAGAGCTTTAATTTAAATCAAATCAGAATATAACTTAGCATAAAAGGCAAAACAGGGTCAGTATTCTTTGAGCAATAAATAAAGTCTTCTAGAGACCTTTACAAACAGGCCTTCTACCTAGGGGGCAAGAGACCTGTGAAACCTTTTAAATAGGTGTTAAAGCCAGGTGGCAGGTCAAAAGGCCATTTTGAAAGACTCCTTCTATCCAAGCAAGGACTGTTAATCACCCAGGAAGTTGGTCACAGCTTACCTTAGAAGCACAGGACAGGGTACTGCATAACAGCCCTCTTTTCAGAAGTCTTATTTCCCTCCCTCCCTCCCTCCCCAACACCCACCCACCCCTGGGATAATTGTTACTTTATAGGTACGTGCACCTCTTTATCCAAATCAGTCATACATTAAGGACCTGAGATTAATTAAGCTTCAGGTGAACAAGGTATATTAAAAGTATTAAGTACACTTTTATTAGTATAAGTATCCACAGCAACCCTTAGTAAGTAAAGAACTTAAAGATCTAAACACAAGCTTAAAATTAAGATGTAGACAGCAGTCCAGCAGCAAGATGGGGGCTTTCCAGTCTTTTGCATTGAGTGTCACATATATGATTTTCTCCCAGTTGGTGAGAGATCTTACGTGTCCACTAGGTGCAAGGAGCTCTTTGCTCTCAGGGAATGAGTCTGTTCTCTAGAGGCTAGAGTAGCAGACTTGGAAGACATAAGAAAGACAGAGAGGTACATAGACAAGACTTACAGGGATATAGTCCTGAAGTCCCACCTCCAGTCTGGCAGCATCCCTGTTGCCATGGAGGAGAGAGGTCACGTGACAGGAGAGTATCACCCTGGTGTGGCAGGAAGTGATCCTGTAACTAGGACCTGTCCTCCAGGTGATGTACAACCTTCTTGCACCAAGAAAGTTTCTCCACGGCCATGGACCCATGAGGGAATGGTTAGGACAGCCGTTATAGTTGGTGATTCGATAATTAGGCATGTAGATAGCTGGGTGGCTGGAGGACGTGAGGATCACCTAGTAACATGCCTGCCTGGTGCGAAGGTAGCGGACCTCATGCGCCACCTAGATTAGGTCTTAGATAGTGCTGGGGAGGACTCTGCTGTCTTGGTACATGTGGGTACCAATGACATAGGAAAATGTGGTAGAGAGGTTCTCGAGGCTAAATTTAGGCTTTTAGGTAGTAAGTTGAAATACAGAACTTCCAGGGTAGCATTCTCTGAAATGCTTCCCGTTCCACACACAGGACCCAAAAGGCAGGCAGAGCTCTGGAGTCTCAATGCGCGGATGAGACAATGGTGCAAGGATGAAGGCTTTGGATTTGTTAGGAACTGGGAACATTCTGGGGAAAGGAGGGGCTCTTCCAAAGGGATGGGCTTCACCTTAACTAGGATGGAACCAGGCTGCTGGCATTAACCTTTAAAAAGGAGATAGAGCAGCTTTTAAACTAGATAATAGGGGAAAGCCGACAGTCGCCCAAGAGTGCATGGTTTGGAAGAATGTATCCTTGAAGGATACTATCAAAAGCAGAGAGGTTCCAAAAAAGAGTAAAATATCCCAATGCCCTTGAGTATGGAGCAGACAGAGCTTAAAGATTCCAAATTACCCCTGCCTACCAATAGCCAGATTAATATGAATAAAATGCAGTCTCTAAAATGTTTGTATGCAAATGCTAGAAGTCTAAAAAATAAGATGGGAGAGTTAGAATATATAGCACTAAATGAGAGGTTAGATATGATTGGAAGCTCAGAGACATTGTAGAAGGAGGACAACCAGTGGGAAACTATGATACCTGGGTATAAACTATATCATAATGATAGAGCTGAAAAAATTGGTGGAGGGGTTGCGCTCTATGTTAGAGAAGGCATTGAGTCAGAAAGGATTAAAGTTTTGCAGGAAACAAAATTCGCTCTAGAATCTCTTTGGATTGAAATTCCATGTACAAAAGGGGAAGGCGATGGCAGTGGTGGTATACTATCGACCGCCTGGCCAGAATGAACAAATGGATGAGGAAATGCTCAAAGAAATCAAGGAAGCTAACAAAAGTTACAGCACAATAATAATAATGGGTGATTTCAATTACCCCGGTATTGACTGGGTCAGTATCACGGCAGGACATGCTAGGGAGATAAAGTTCCTAGATGAAATAAAAGACTGCTTCTTGGAGCAGCTGGTTCATGAACCCACCAGAGGGGAAGCCATATTGGACTTAGTCCTTAGTGGAACACCAAATTTGGTGCAAGAGATAAGGGTGTTGGGGCCACTTGGCAATAGTGATCATAGCATGATCGTGTTTGATTTAATTAGTGGAGGAGGGATGGTAAAGAAATCCACAGTACTACCTTTTAACTTTCAAAAGGGAGACTATGATAAAATGAGGAAAATAGTTCAGAAAAAACTAAAAGGAGCAGTTGCAAAGGTTAAAGACTTACATCAAGCTTGAGAGTTGTTCAAAAATACTATCTTGTAAGCCCAGACCAGCTGTATTCCACGCTTTAAAAAAGTGGAAAGAAGTAAAAAATACTGCCAGCATGGTTTAAAGGCGCGGTCAGAGAGGCTGTGGCTGCCAAAAAAGTATCTTTCAGGAAATGGAAAAAAGAGCCAAATGACAAAAACTAGAAACAGCACAAGCACTGGCAAGTTAAATACAATCACTAAAATTAAACCCAGTCAGTCCAAATAACCAGCATAACAGAACTATTTTTTTTGTCGGAATAGGCCAGCCAAGCGAAAAGGAAAAGGGTTTAATTTTAGTGATTGATATCTTTTGACCTAGTTATAGGGTTTTTTCAGTGTTTTGGTTAAGTTAAATACAAGGCATTGATAAGGCAAGCAAAGGGAGAATCTGAGAAGAAGCTTGCTCCGGAAGCAAAAACGCATAAGAAAGACTTTTTCAAGTACATTCATAGCAAAAAACCTGTGGGAGAGTCAGCTGGTCCATTAGATGATAGAGGGGTTAAAAGGGGCACTAAGAGGCGACAAGGCGATAGCGGAGAGACTGAATGAATTCTTGGCTTCGGTCTTTACTGAGGAAGATGTAGGGATGTTACCCTTGACTGAAGTGGTATTTAAGGGTGCAGAAGAATTGAAGGAAATATTGATACATCGGGAAGATGTATTACAACTATTTGATAAACTGAAGAGTAGCAAATCAACTGGACCGGATGATATACATCCAAGGGTGTTGAAAGAATTGAAATATGAGATTGCAGACCTGCTATTAGTTATCTGTGAACTATCATTAAAATAATGTGATACCTGAAGATTGTAGGATGACCAACGTAATGCCAATTTTTAAAAAGGGTTCCAGGGGTGATCCAGGAAACTACAGAACGGTGAGCCTCACATCAGTACCAGGAAAATGATAGAAACCATCATAAAAAGCAAAATTGCTAAACATGTAGATAGTCATGGCTTAATGGGAGACAGCCAACATGGCTTTAGACAAGGAAGATCTTGTCTTAACTAATATGTTATGTTTTTTAGAAGGTGTGAATAAACAGGTAGACAAAGGTGAGTCTGTTGATATAGTGTATTTAGACTTTCAGAAAGTCTTGGACAAGGTCCCTCATCAGAGACTTTTGGCAAAGCTAAATAGTCATGGGATAGGAGACAGTGTACTATTGTGGATCAGGAACTGGTTAAAAGATAGAAAACACAGGATAGGGCTAAATGGCCAATTTTCCCAATGGAAAAAGGTGAATAGTGGTGTACCCCAGGGATCTGTGCTGGGTCCGCTGCTTTTTGACATATTCATAAATGACCTGGAAATGGGAATAACGAGTGAGGTTATCAAATTTGCAGATGGCACAAAACTATTTAAAGTTGTTAAAACCCATGAGGATTGTGGAAAATTGCAAGAGGATCTTGATAAATTGGAAGACCGGGCATCAAAATGGCAGATGAAATTTAATGTGGACAAGTGCAAAGTTATGCACCTAGGGAAGAACAACCCAAACTATGGTTACACAGTGCAAGGTTCCACATTAGGAACCACCATCCAGAAAAAAGATTTAGGCGTCATTGTGGATTGCATTTTAAAACCCTCTGCCCAGTGTGCAGCGGTGGCCAAGAGAGCAAATAGAATGCTAGGTATCATAAGGAAGGGAATGGAAAATAAAACAAAGGATATTATAATGCCTCTGTATCGTTCCATGGTGCGACCCCACCTTGAATATTGTGTGCAATTCTTGTCGCCGTATCTTAAAAAGGATATAGCATTATTAGAAAAGGTTCAGAGAAGAGCCACCAAAATGGTAAAGGGGATGGAAGGATACCCCTATGAAGAGAGGCTAAAAAGGTTAGGGCTGTTTAACCTGGAAAAGAGACGGCTGAGGGGAGATATGATAGAAGTCTATAAATTAATGAACAGAGTGGAATAAGTAAACGTAGATCGATTGTTTACGTTATCAGAATATAGAAAGACTAGGGGACATGCAATGAAGCTACAGGGTAAACTATTTAAGACAAATAAGAGAAAATATGTTTTCACTCAATGTGTAATCAAACTCTGAAATTTGTTACCAGAGGATGTAGTAAAGGCTGTTAGTGTAGTTGGGTTTAAAAAAGGTTTGGACAAGTTCCTGGAGGAAAGGTCCATAAACCATTATTAAAAAGGGACCCAGGATATCAGTGCTTGATCCAATACAAGCATTGTGGAACCGGTGTCTGTTGGGGAAACTGCTAGGCATGCATGTCCTCGATTGGCCACTGTTGGAAACAGGATACTGGGCTTGATGGACCTTGGTCTGACCCAGTATGGCATATCGTATGTTCCTATATATATGGTTCCACAATGCTTGTCATGGGGTAAGCAGTGGATTTCCCAGTTCCTTTTTAATAATTGTTTATGGAATTTTCCTCCAGAAACTTGTCCAAACCTTTTTTAAACCCAGCTACACTAACAGCTTTTTCCACATCCTCTGGTAACAAATTTCAGAATTGATTAAGCAGTTGAGTGAATAAATGTTTTCTCTTATTAGTCTTAAATGGGTTACATTGTAGCTTCATTGTATGTCCCCTAGTCTTTTCTATTTTTTGATGGTGTAAGAATCGATCTACATTTACCTGTTCCACTCCATTCATTAATTTATAGACCTCTATCATAATAGAAAGGGCACGGGCAGGGTCCGGGCGCCCGAGAGTAACCGGGTGCTCGGATGGTATCGGCCCCCTGCTCGGGGGGGGGGGCTGGATGTAAACGTTTGGTCAGGATGCTGTGGCGTTTTTTGAAGTGATTGGCTGGTGGGCGGGAGCATGCGCGGTGGCGGCGGCGTGTGCGGGTGCATGTGCTCAGTGCGGTTGCAGTCCTGAGCACATGCAGAAGAAAGGCTCTGAAGCTGGCGGGTTTTCGCTGGTATCGGCGTGCGTTGGGGCCCGGGAGATTTCGTTCCGCAGGATGGGCGTCTGAGCGAGGAAGTGAGGCGAGGCAGATCCCGGGGCTGCGCTGCGGTGAGTGCAGGCAGCAAAGGAGCGGCATTCTACAGGCCAGGCGAGTTCGGGCAGTCAGCGCTTGTACTAAAAGGCAGCGTGGGGCTGGGTATCTTTGAAATAAATACATAATTCAACACAGCTAATAATAATTATAATAATAAATCAATCGAAAGGCAGGTTTTTTTCACTTAAAGGAATGCCAGCAGGCAGCAGACAGCATGGTAGGGGACATGGGACCAGTAGAGCTGGCGAGCCCATACCGGAGGGAGTTCAAAGGGAAAAAGGGGGTCAGGGGTAGGGCCGGGGGCCGGCGCCGAGGTTCTATGAGCCCTGTTCCAGTTGTGGGGGGGGGGGGGGCAGGGTCAGGCGGGCAGCCACGGGTCGGGGTAGGTCCGCGAGAGTTGCGAGCAGGGTAACGGGGGGCCCTCGGGTACGTTTGCAAGGTAGGGGGAGCTCGTCTAGGGATAGCGGGGGGCAAGAAGAGGCTGTAGCCTCACCTGCGATGGATGGGGGGCCTTTAGGGCTATGGGGGGTAGGTAGAGATGTCGTGGACCGGAGTTTGGGGGGGGCACTGGGTCACGGGGTTGGGTTTTTAGGGCATGCTGGGAGTGGTATTGGGGCTGGTGCTGCAGGTAGTACTGGTCAGGGAGTAGGATGGGGAGCAGGCGGCGGTCGCCCTTCATGGGTAGGCGATGCAGGGATGTTGGGCTGCGCTTCGGGGGGTCACCAATATGGTTGGGATCAGTGGTTGGCTGGAGGTCAAGGCTCTTCGGGGGCTGACTGGGCGCACGCTTGGCAGCTGGCTTGGATGGCTGGGTACCCCCCTTCTCCTTCTCTTTTTCCTTTTGTCTCTCCACAGGTGCCTTGGATGGCGTCCCCAGGTCCAGCGCACGGAGCAGTGGGACGGCAGCAGGCTGCGGTGGAGGATCAGAACAGGGAGCCTGAGCAAAGCAGGGAAACAGGTGTGGATGAGGACGGCATGCTGGAGTGGCAGTCACAGGAGGAGGCTGCTCAGGAGACGGTGCAACCAGCAAGGATGGTGGGGACTCCTGCGGTGTCGGGTGAGTTGCAAGGGGAAATAAGGGCAGGGGTCGGAGGCGGGGGCGGCCAGTGCGAGCAGTCACATAAAGCGAACAAGAAACGGAAGCATTCGTGCCAGCGACGGCGGAGTTCCGAATCGTCATCTTCTTCTTCGTCAGGGTCCTCCTTGGATGGCGACAGTGGGAGGATTGACGTGCGGGGTGGGGCAGCTACGGTGTCGGAACTGTCTAGTGGGCCCTCAAATGTGACGACTCTGGCTGAGTTATGGGAAGGGGTTCCGAGGAGGTTGAGACACAAAATTCGCAAGCAGAGGTACATCGATATATTCCGTTTGCTGGAAGGGCGGAAGCGCTCGGGGGAGAGCCGTAAAAAGCGGAAAGAGGATGAGAAGGCGGGCAGGGTAAAGAAGGTGGACAAAAACACCAGTCCGAAAACGTGGCAGAAAAGGGTAAAATTAAGCCTTTATTATCCAGGGAATGAGTGGTGACAAAACCCGACACTGGCCGTGTTTCATGTGAAACTTCTTCAGGGGTATGGCTCAACTACGGGTAAAAACATAAATAAATAAAACCAAAACATAAAAAACATGAGAATAATTAGTGAAGTAAAAACGTAGCACTTAACATCAATGTTACTTAGGAACATCTAAAAATATAACCCAAAAAGGAAGAAACTATTTGACAAACATTAAAGAAATTGTTACAAATATATAAATAAACCTCATATGCAAACAATGAAAATTGATAGATTATAAGTTAAAAATATAAGACAGCAACAATATACATCAAAATGCATCAAACTGCACCAAAATGCATATAAATATAAACGGGAACAACCCAATAAATAAATATAATGCATAAATAATATAATATTCCACAATAAATAACATTGTAAACACATAAACCAATATTAAATGATAATTAATAAATACAGTTAAAAAATTAAAAAGAGGAGTAAAAAAGAATAAAACGAGAAGACCAGCAAGAGAGGACTGATAATAACATAATAAACTACTAAAAAGATGGACTAAAACCATAAATATGACACATTAAACATATCTATAATAAAACTAATAAGATGACACTTATGTGTCTAACAGTTGATGTTTCTGAGGAGGACTACAGAGCAAAAAGGAGCAGGAGGAGGCCAGTGGTAAATAAATAAAGATTACAGGGACAGAAGATGAGAATCAATAAACCTACCACTAAACCATGTATGGTCTGAATAAACCCCTTTTAATGATGGGATCCTGAGGATCGTATACCTTAAAAAGATAAATAAATAAATAAATAATGGTAAATATCAAATAAAACCATCTATCTAATCTTCTAACTAACTGACATTGATTTGAAAATTAAGATTTAATATGGAAATCATGTGCATGTGCTACAAGAAACACTTGTAGCACGTGTTAATGTTGTAAGAGATAAACTTTTGTGTTTTAGTACAATAAAGAATGTGTAACGGCTGGCAGATAAAAATGCATCCAGTTGTGTGGGAAATACAAAGGAAACAATTAATCATAGATCTTATGTAAAAGTCAAATCGATGGACCTCCAAATGTGAATGAAAATAACTTACAGTTTGAAAAAGAGCCTTCTATGGTATATCCAACGATGTTACCAAACTCTTTTAACAACCTTGGAGAACTGTACAATTCTGTATGCAAAACAAAATAAACTGCTAACATACTTATTTTCACAAGCAGAACTGTTTTAGCCTTAAAAATCAAGAAGAGTAAAAGTGACTGGGTGTGCCATATGCACGCGCTGCATTTGCACTTATAGCGCATACAAATAAAAAACTGTGCAACTCTGTATACAAATCGAAGTAAACTACTGACGAACTTGTATCCACAAGCAAAACTGTTTTGGCCTAGAAATTCACAAAGAGTAAAAATGACTGGGTGTGCCATATGCACGTGCTGCAATTGCACTTATAGCGCATACAGATAAAACGGAACTGTTGCAAAGTGATACAGAGCCAAAGCTTCCAAAAGTAAAAAACAAAAAGATCTAATGATAAATAATTTTATGTAGGAAACATAGTAGCGAACCCACAATGTTGCATAAATGGAGACATACTACAATTTATAAATCCAAAGGACCCAAGAGTAAACTTTAATCATCAAAACCAACTACCCATCCGGAGAAATGCTTTCTATGGTATATCCAGCATTGTCACCTAACATTAGACATAAAGAAATGAACCGAAAAAAAAATTTTTTGTGTGAATATTATAACCGAGCAACTACAGGAAACCCAACACTTACAATTGAGAAAAACCTCCCAAACATGTCAATTGTTTCTGACAGACCAAAAAAACGCCGAAGCATGCGCCTTAAGTACTGACCAAAAGGGGAGGAGCTATAAACAGAACTACAAAGGAAAAACAAAAGCAGAACAGTGGAAATAGTAAAAATAACAAACCATATAATTACATCTCGGAACGCTACTGTGGAAAACCATAGAATTGAGGAGAAATATATATATATATATATATATATATATAAAACTGTTTTAGCCTAGAAATTCAAAAAGAGTAAAAATGACTGGGTATGCCATATGCACGCGCTGCAATTGCACTTATAGCGCATACAGATAAAATGGAACTGTTGCAAAGGGTAAAGAAGGTGTCCAGGACGGTGGTTAATTGGGTTCGTGCTTTTTTGCGGTTGGCTAGTGTGTGGGGGCACAATTTCCCAGGGCAGTATGGTATGTTGCTCGCTTATGCGGATTCAATTTTGGAAGCCTCACAGACCCATGAAGGGTGGTCGTGGCTTAATTATGATGAAAAGTTTAGGGATAAAATGGAAGAGCACAAGTCGTTAACTTGGGGCATGCAAGACATCAACTTGTGGCTCACTCAGATGTCGGCGAGGGCGTCGGTGGGAGGAGGGAGCGGTACGGGGAGTACGGATCTGCTGGGGGGACAGGTCATTCCTTTCGGGGTGGGGGAGTTGTTTCGCCCATTAGGCCAGTTGCGGGTGCAGGGGGGGACGTCTGTTGGCGGTTTAACAGGTCTTCCTGCTCGTTTCCGGATTGCAAGTTTCGACATGCATGCTCGTCATGCGGAGGTGGTCATGCTGCAGCCAAGTGTCTTCAAAAAGGTGCGGTGTTGCCAACCTCACCAGCCCTTAAGTAGTGGGGGGGGGGTGGGTTTTGGAGTGGCTCCGACGCCAATTAGAGGCGACATATTGCAGGAGTGGCTCCAGTGGTACCCGAAGCCAGGGATGGGAAACATGTTATGGTTGGGCTTTCAGTTTGGTTTTGTTATACCGGTGCGCGGTATTGTTTCGGTGGCTGCAGTGAGAAACTCTCCCTCGGTGCGGCAGTTTGCGGTGGTGGTGCAGGAGAAGGTGGCGTTAGAGTTGGAGGTGGGTAGGTTCGCGGGGCCATTCGTGTGGCCAGCCTTTCCGGATTTTGTGGTATCACCGGTTGGAATCATACCGAAGAAGGTGCCGGGCAAATTCAGGATGATTCACAATTTGTCGTTTCCAGGCAGTGCGTTGGTGAATGATCACAAACCGTGCAAGTTGTGCACGGTGCGTTACGCATCTTTTGACAAGGCGGTGGAGTTAGTCCGGGAAGCTGGGCCAGGGGCACTGATGGCGAAGGTGGACATCGAGTCGGCATTTCGTTTGTTACCACTCCATCCGTCATGCTTTCATCTTTTGGGTTTTCAATTGGAGGAGGGTTTTTATTTTGATAAGTGTATGCCCATGGGCTGTTCGGTCTCCTGCACGTACTTTGAAAAATTCAGTTCCTTCCTGCAGTGGGCGGTGATCCGTAGGGTCGGTAGGTCCGAAGTGGTGCATTATCTAGATGATTTTCTGTTTGTGGGCGCGGGGGATACTACAGCTTGTAAAGAGCTCTTGGATGGTTTTGTGGGGTTGACTGGCGAGTTGGGTGTGCCCTTAGCGTCTGAGAAAACTGAGGGACCGTGTTCTAAAATCACCTTCTTGGGAGTGGAGTTGGATTCAGTTCAGATGTTGGCGTGCTTGCCGATTGAGAAGGTGGTGCGCTTACGGGTGTTGGTGGCAAATGTGATGGCCTCCTCAAAGATAACGTTGAAAGAAATGCAGGCCTTGATTGGATCCCTTAATTTTGCTTGTAGGGTGATTCCTATGGGGAGGGTATTTGTTCGCCACTTGGCGGCCGCGACTGCAGGGGTGGCGAAGCCGCATCACCAAATACGGATCTCTAGAGTGATGAGGGAGGATCTTCGGATTTGGGATATTTTCTTGAAGGAATTCAACGGGACATCTGTCCTTTTGGAGGGGGAGAGTTCATGCGATGAATTACAGCTTTACACCGATGCGGCGGGGGGCGTGGGGGTGGGGATTTACTTCAGTGGGGAGTGGTGTGCCGAGAAGTGGCCTGCGGCATGGCATGAGGCAGGTCTTACAAAGAATATAACATTTTTGGAACTTTTCCCAATGCTACTGGTATTGGAGCTGTGGCCAAGCAAATCGACGAACCGGAAGTTAGTTTGGTGATGTGACAATGAGGCGGTTGTGAGCGTAGTTAATCGCTACACTCCGCGATGTTTGCAGGTGGCGGCGCTCATGAGAGCAGTTGTACTCAGGTGTTTGGGTTACAATGTTGTGTTGAAGGCGCGGCACATTCCGGGGCATACTAATAGCATTGCGGATGCTCTTTCCCATTTGCAGATGGACCGCTTTCGGCGTTTGGCACCGGAGGTGGATCGGGAAGGGCATGCTGTCCTTTGGAGCTTGTGGACCGTTGGCCTGCCGAGATGAAGGAGCTGCTGCGGCGTTCGGTGGCGGAAAGGACCTGGGACGCTTACCGGAGAGGCTGCAGACTGGTGGTAGAATTTTTGTGGGATTGTGGTTGGCGAGGGGGGGGTGTCGAATCATTGGTTGGGGCAGTATATAGTTAGGGCAAAGGGTCTAGGTTTGTCCCGATCGGCGTTTAAAGGAAATCTGGCTGGTTTCGCGTTTTTCTCACGTGCGGTCGAATGGGAGCAGCCTTGGGGGAAGTTCATGGTACAGAAGCTACTGAGGGGGTGGGAGCGCTTGCAGCCGACTCCGCTTGATCGGAGGCGGCCCATTACCCACGATTTACTTATGCGGCTATGTCGGGAATTGCCTACGGTTGCGGAGTCGGGATATGAGGCGATTCTGTTTAGGGCGGTTTTTACTTTGGCCTTTTTTGGGGCTTTCCGGGTGGGTGAATTGGCAGTGAGCTCGAAAAAGGCCGGAGGGCTTAGTGGAATGCTGCGGCGACGTGTGTGGCTTGATGGGGGGGGTACGCAGATATTCTCCAGGACCAAGCAGGAAGTCAGTCCTCACATATGGGTGACGTCGGTGCCGACGGAGCCCTCGCGGAGCAATTTTCCCCAGCTTTCAAAGAAAGCCTTTGGGAATTGCAGCGCGCATGCGCGGTCCTCTTCCCGCCCAAGGGTGCCATCTTGCTCAGTCTTCTTTTTTCCGCGGAGCCCTACAGATGTTGCCTGTGAATCCCTGCAGAAAAGTTGATTTTTTCTCTATTTTTCTCTTTTTTCTTCGGTTCAACGCCGGTTCTTTTCCCGCCCGGACTCGCGACGCCGGTTGCGAGTCCGTCCCTTATTTTTCGGTTTTTTGTCCTTCGTGACAGATTTCACGCCTTTTTCCTTTTTCCCTGGCAGCACTGTTCCCTCTAAGCTGTGCGCATGTGCGCGCGCACACACCTCGCCGAGCGAGCGCACATACTTTACAACAGAGCGCACAAAAATTACAGTTCTGATTCTGATAGAAAACAACACAGATGTCTTAAAATTTAAAAGTTGTTATGTATTTACGGTTTTCACAAGTTCTACAATGTTTTCTAGTGCAATCAATGTGGTGTACATACTGTATTCTGATGTGTAGTCAAATTTTAAAGTATATAACTCCAAGTTGTCGTTATGTGGCGCACAAAAATTTAACCTTCCTTCAAAAGTTGCACAGCTGATATTTTATGCGCACACAGCCTACAGAAAATTAGATGGAACATTGCCTGGCAGCCCGGTCATTCGACCTCGCAGGGGCCCTTTTTCCCCCGATGGCTGCCAGCGGCTTTAAAATGTGTGATCTCTGTAAGAAACTCATGTCTCTTACAGACACTCATGACTTCTGCCTCCGCTGCCTCGGCCCAGATCATGACTCCCTGATCTGTGTGCCATGCGGCAAAATGTCCTCAAAAGCATTGAGGAGTCGGCAGCATCAGCGGGAGCGTATCTTCTCTGACTCCGGCCGGGCTCAGACCTCGTCAGAGGCTTCGACGTCTCGGGACTCTGGTCCTGAGCATCGTCGAAGTTCCTCTAAGAGGGGGTCTCCTACCCGGGAACATCATCGGAAGAAGAAACCCGCGAGGGCGGGATCGGTGGACGCTCCTGGTTCCTCAAGGGCCAGGTCGCATAGCCCCGATTCCCGTCCCGGGTCCTCGGAGATGGAGAGGCCGTCAAAACATCCTCAACTCGAGGTGGACTTGCCCGCTCACGTGAGTACTGTTGTCCTCGTTGACTCGCCTCCGAAGGACCCGACGTCGGGCCTGACACCATCGGGGCCCGAGTCGGGGGCTGCTGGGTCTCCTGAGCTCGGACTCAGGTTGACGGCCTTGGAGAGCAGTCTGACTGCCTTCTTGGACCAGCAGCGGGTATTGATCGCTGGCCTCGCCGGTGCTTCTGCCCTGACCACCGGGACGTCGACCTCCAAATCGACCCCGGAGACCGAGCCGATCCTCGAGTCCATGAGGGCTCGAGTCGATCCTCGGTCGAGGTCTCCTTCGGCCTCCCGTTTGGGACCGAGGTCGTCGACGCCGACTCCCTCGGCGTCGGAGCGGATAGCATCGGTGCCCGCCCGACCGGAGCCGCTCGACTCCTCCTCCGAGGAGTCGGCCTGGGAATCTGAGGATGAAGAGTCACCTGGTTCCTTTCGGACTCGGTGTGTCCCTTCGGACTCCCCCGAGTCCAAACCTCGGAGACGGTCCTCCCCTGGAGGATACCCCGTGAGGGATATGGCCAAGGCCTTGGCCTTCCCCGCGGATCCCGAGGAGGAGCCTCGAGTCGAAGAACTCGATGCCCTCCAATATGACTCTCCCCCGAAGGAGGCCTTTATTGTACCGGTTCCTCCGATGCTGGAACGACTTCTCTTCCGCATGTGGGAGAGCCCGGCGTCATCGCCGGTATTAAGCAAGCGGGTCGATTCCATTTATTGAGTCCGCAAGAGCCCCGGCTTCCAGAAGGCACAACTACCGCACCATTCCATGGTGGTGGAATCGGCCATGCATAGACTTAAGAGTCAAAAAATGCACTCCTCGGTGCCCCCTGGTAGGGAAGCCCAAAGCCTGGATGCCCTCGGTAGGAAGTGCTTCCAGGGTTCTATGCTTGCTTGTCGAGTCCAGACATACCAGCTCTACATGGGCATGTATCTCCGAGACCTGGCTAAGGAAATAGCCGGGTTCTCTGCTGGTCTCTCCGACAAACCTTTGCAGAGGTTCCAATCCTTGTCTACTGGTATTCGGGAGTGCTCCAAGTTTATATCTCGAGCAGCCTACGATGGTTTTGAGGCTTCGGCTCGAGTAGCTGCGGCCGGCATCGGTGGACGCCGCCAGGCTTGGCATCAGACGTCCGACCTCGAGCCCTGGGTACAGGACAAGTTGGTCGATGTCCCCTGCCGAGGTGATAACCTCTTTGGCAAGCCCATGGATGAGAAGGCTGCACAAATCGAGACGGAGACTCTCACCAGGACTCGTCTCTCAAGGAAGACCTCTGCCCCTTCTCAAAAGAAGAAGGCCTCGGGGAAAAAGCCCTTTTACCCGAGGAAAGGTGCTGCCTATAAATACTACCCTCAGTATCAGGCCTCACCAGCTCCCGCACAGGGAAGGCAGGCCAAGGGACGGGGTAATGGGTCCCGTAGGCAGCAAGCCCCCAAGCCTGCACCACCAGCCCCTGCTCAGCAGGGTGGGGGTTTTTGACTTCCTCAGCATAGCCTCTCCCCCTCAGCTGGTTTCTCTCAGCACAGGAGGCCGGCTGGTCCACTTTGCCCAAAGGTGGTCCACCATCACCACAGATACCTGGGTACTTCACATAGTTCAAAAGGGTTATCTTCTTCACTTTCACCAGGTACCTCCCTCCTACTTTCCAGGGGAGCCTCCCAGACTACCTTTGCACAGGGACTTACTACTTCAGGAGTTAGCAAGTCTTGTTCAGGAACAAGCCGTGGAACCGGTGCCCCACCACCTGAAGGGCGAAGGGTTTTACTCCAGGTACTTCCTGATTCCAAAAAGAACAGGAGGCCTCAGACCCATCCTGGACTTGCGAAACCTCAACAAGTTCCTTGCAAAGGAAAAGTTCAAGATGCTTACCCTTGGAATTCTGCTGCCCTACCTCCAGCAGGGAGACTGGCTATGCTCCTTGGATCTGAAAGATGCATATACTCATATCCTCATTCATCCGGACCACAGACAATATCTCAGATTTGTTGTGGGAGGAAATCATTACCAGTACAGAGTGCTGCCCTTTGGCCTATCCTCCGCACCCAGGGTGTTCACCAAATGCCTCGCTGTGGTGGCGGCTTATCTGAGACTTCAAGGTCTGTTTGTGTTCCCATACCTGGACGACTGGCTCATCAGAGCCCAGTCTTCCCAAGAGGCCACTCAAGCCACTCATCGCACTGTGGCTCTGCTCCAGCACTTGGGTTTTGTCATAAACTTCGCAAAGTCCACTTTGCTCCCCTCTCAAAATCTCGAGTTCATCAGCGCCCGGTTGGACACACTTCAGGCGCGGGCCTTCCTCCCTCTGGACAGGGTCAAGCGGCTCATGGATCTCGCCGGCCACTTTCACAGCAATGCGCTGGTCTCAGCCAGGCACTTTCTGCGACTGCTCGGCCATATGGCTTCCACGGTCCATGTGACCCCCAATACCCGACTGAACATGCGTCCTGCTCAGTGGTGCCTTCGCCATCAATGGCATCAGGCCTTGGGGAGCCTAGCGGACTCCGTACAGATCTCCGACCAGCTGGTCTCTTCTCTACAATGGTGGCTTCATCTGCCAAACCTAGTACTAGGAGTGACTTTTCAGCCCCCTACACATTCTCAGGTCCTGACGACCGATGCTTCTCTCCTGGATTGGGGAGCACATTGCCAAGGGACATGTACTCAAGGCCTCTGGACTCCTTGGGAGTCTGCTCAACAGATAAACTTCCTGGAGTTCAGAGCCATCCGCCTAGCGCTCAAAGCATTCTCTCACCTGGTTTCTCACCAGTCGGTGATGATACAGACAGACAATCAGGTTGCAATGTTCTACGTGAACAAACAAGGTGGAACAGGCTCCTTCCTTCTCTGTCAGGAGGCACAAAAACTATGCTCTTGGGCTGTCCACCACGGCATCATCCTCAAGGCTGTCTATCTCCCAGGTCAAGAAAATTACCTGGCTGACAAGCTCAGCAGGATCCTCCAGCCACACGAGTGGAGGTTGGATCCGCTGGTGGTTCAGCGGATCTTTCTCAAGTGGGTCCTCCCCACCATGGATCTGTTTGCCAGTCCTCTGAACCGGCAGCTGCCCATATTCTGCTTTCGACAGCTGCATCCTCTCCGGGTAGCGGCGGATGCTTTTCTAATTCCATGGTCCACCGGCCTCTTGTATGCCTTTCCTCCCATGCCACTGGTGTCTCAGACGCTCTTCAAGGTTCTCAGAGACAAAGCATTGATGATCCTAGTGGCTCCCCGGTGGCCGAGACAACCTTGGTTCCCGCTTCTGATGCAGCTAGCGGTAGACACTCCTCTTCCACTGGGATTTCAGCCCGACCTCCTGTCGCAGGATCAGGGGACTCTCCTACACCCCAATCTCCGGTCCCTTCATCTGATGGCCTGGCTGCTGAAAGGGTAGTCCTTGCTCCTCTGCAGCTACCTCCAGATGTGGAGGAGGTCGTCTTGGCCTCCAGGAGGCCCTCCACCCGAAAGGCCTACGTTCTCAAGTGGCGTCGGTTCTCCGTCTGGTGTACTCAGCAGTCTCAAGATCCTTTCTCCTGTTCAGCATCAGTGGTCTTGCAGTACTTGCTCTCTCTCTCCAACCTTGGACTTAAGTCCAACTCGGTAAAGGTCCACCTCAGTGCTCTTTCTGCGCATCACATGCCGGTGGATGGTAGACCTCTTTCCAGCCACCCTCTGGTGGCTCGGTTTCTCAGAGGCCTCCTTCTCCTTAAGCCACCTTTGCGCCCGCCAGCCCCGGACTGGGATCTTAATGTGGTGTTGCAGCAGATTACCTGTCCGCCTTTTGAGCCTATGGCTACCTGTCCGCTACGTTTTCTTTCATGGAAAACCTTGTTCTTGGTAGCCCTCACTTCGGCTAGACGCGTTAGTGAGCTGCAGGCCCTGGTTTCTGATCCTCCTTACACTAGGTTCTACAAGAACCAGGTAGTCCTACGGACTCACCCTAAATTTCTTCCCAAAGTGGTTTCCCCTTTTCACATCAACCAGGAGGTGGTACTTCCGACCTACTTTCCCAGGCCACACTCCAGCCGAGCTGAAATGGTCCTGCATACCCTGGACTATAGAAGGGCGTTGACCTTCTACCTTGACCGTATGCGGGAGCACCGAAAGGCTGTTCAGCTCTTCGTGTCTTATGACCCCAACAAGTTGGGGCTCCCTGTCTCCAAGCATACTCTGTCCATCTGGATTGCGGACTGTATCGCTTGGGCGTACGAGGCTGCTGGCCTCGTGCTGGAAGGTAGAGTCACAGCTCATCGTGTTCGGGCGAAGGCTACATCGGTAGCTTACCTCCGCTCTGTTCCATTGGCAGACATCTGCCGGGCCACTACTTGGTCTTCAAGCCAGACTTTTGCAGCCCATTACTGCCTGGAGAGGGAGTCCCGCAGGGACAGTGCTTTCGGACAGGCAGTCCTCCGTAACCTCTTCGAGGTATAGGCAACTCCTACCCTCCGTCCCGGATGTTGGGCTACCGGTTGGAGACATATTCAGAGAAGATTCCTTCCTTCTGTGCTAATGACCTTGAGGGAGCTCATTTTTGTTCTTAGGGTCTCCAGTAGCCTTAAGCTTGGGAGTCCCATATGTGAGGACTGACTTCCTGCTTGGTCCTGGAGAAAGCGTAGTTACTCACCTGTAACAGGTGTTCTCCAGGAGCAGCAGGAATCAGTCCTCACAACCCTCCCTCCTCCCCTTGGAGTTGCAGTTATATGCTTTCGTTTTTGCTAATTTTTGCTGTCTTTTAGCTATGTCATCTGACTGAGCAAGATGGCACCCTTGGGCGGGAAGAGGACCGCGCATGCGCGCTGCAATTCCCAAAGGCTTTCTTTGAAAGCTGGGGAAAATTGCTCCGCGAGGGCTCCGTCGGCGCCGACGTCACCCATATGTGAGGACTGATTCCTGATGCTCCTGGAGAACACCTGTTACAGGTGAGTAACTACGCTCTACTCGCAAGATCCAAGACGGATCAGCAGGGCAAGGGTCTCTGGGTTGTTTTGACCGTGATAGGTGGTCTGACTTGCCCCATGACGGCGATGCGGGAGTATTTGCAAGTTTGTCCGGTGTCGGAGGGTAGTCTATGGGTGCATAGGGACGGTCGGGTGGTTTCAAGTGTCCGCGGTGTTGAGGTTGGTGCTAGGTCGCCTTGGTGAGGATCCTAGTCGGTTCTCTCCGCATTCTTTTCGCATCGGGGCGACAACCAGTGCGGCCGGGGTTGGGCTTTTGGGCGGACAGATACAAAGTATTGGCAGGTGGAGGTCGAAGGCATTCCAAGAATATGTTCGTTTATGAGGCTGAAGAGTGTCTGGGGGGAGGGTTGCTAGTAACTGTTGATTTCTTTTGCAGATGGGGTGCATGGTTTGCTGAATTGTTGGATCATCGGGCACTCTTTCGTCTTCTGGGCTAGCCGGCGGGCTGAGGCGAGGCCAATCGGAAGAAACTTGGGCGTTGATCCTGCGATGGTGTCGGTTTCATGGCTGGGCGAGTGAGGTCTGCGGTGGATGCAGATGCTGCCTTTGCTTCGACATCAGCGGAGTCGTCTCCCATCGCCAGGGATTTTATTAGTGCATCTGGGCGGCAACGACTTGACTTCATGGACTTGCAAGCAGCTGATTAACGTGGCAAAGAGGGATCTGGCAGTGGCGCTGCGTTGGTTTCCGGGGGTGGTATTGGTCTGGTCGGACATTATACCTCGACCAGCATGCTGGGGTCAGCGGAGGTGGTCCAGGGGCATAGTCAAGATTAATAGACAAATAGGGCGTTGGGTCTCTGAATTGGGGGGTTATCAGTTTCAGCATGACTGGGTAGAGGTGCATTGTGTGGGCTTGTATAGGGGTGATGGGGTCCATCTATCGCCAGTGGGTGTCGACTTATTGTTGAATGACTTGCAGGAAGCAGTTGAGCGGGTGGTGCAGGATAATGCGCGCTGGTCGCAGCTGTGAACTGGGGGGGGGCGGCACAGAGTGATCAGCAGGTCTGTGCCGGTAGCGGGTTCCCGGAGATTTCCGGGGTCCATAATATTAGGCCTTTGGGGCGTGGGCGGGGTGCCCACGACCCGGTGAAACCTGTGCAGACTTTTGCTACTGATACGGCAAAGTCGGCGGAAGGGTGATAGGACTTGGCCGGGGACTTGGCCACAACACGGACAGACGAGAGGTCACCTTGCTAATAGTACGGCTGGTGACAGATCCCTCCATTGTGTTACGGTTGTGTTGCAATATTGTTCTGGATGTTAAGCATTTAATTATTAGGAATAAAGCTGTGACCAGTTGCTTCCCATAACAGTGTGTCTTGTGAATTTGTGGGGTCCTACTGTTTGGGGGAGAATGGGGGGCGGGGGTGGAAGGTGGTAAAGGGGGTCCGTTAAGATGAAGTGGGCGGTTGGATAGGTGAGCGGCTTGCACCCGAGTGAGGGTGAGTCAGTCCGGCTACCCGGTTATAGAAAGGGCGCGGGCAGGGTCCGGGCGCCCGAGAGTAACCGGGTGCTCTGACGGCATTGGGCCCCTGCTCGGGTGGGGGGGGCTGGATGTAAAAGTTTGGTCAGGACACTGTGGCATCTTTTGAAGTGATTGGCTGGTGGGCAGGAGCATGCGCAGTGGCGGCGGCGTGTGCGGGTGCATGTGCTCAGTGCGGTTGCAGTCCTGAGCACATGCAGAAGAAAGGCTCTGAAGCTCCCGCCCGCCCTCCCTTTATGAGGCTAGGTGGAGAGTGTGCGAGGGGAACTTAGGGTTGTTGCAGCTTGGGGGGGGCGCGGATTCCCAGAGGTTTCCAGGATCCGGAATATTAGGCCTTTGGGGCGTGGGCGGGGTGCCTACGACCCGGTGAAACCCGTGCAGACTTTTGCTACTGATATGGCAAAGTCGGCAGAAGGGTGATAGGACTTGGCCGGGGGCTTGGCCACAACACGGACGGACGAGAGGTCACCTTGCTAATAGTACGGCTGGTCACGGATCCCTCCGTTGTGTTACGGTTGTGTTGCAATATTGTTCTGGATGTTAAGCATTTGATTATTAGGAATAAAGCTGCGACCAGTTGCTTCCCATAACAGTGTGTCTTGTGAATTTGTGGGGTCCTACTGTTTGAGTGAGATGGGGGTCGGGGGTGGAAGGTGGTAAAGGGGGTCCGTTAAGATGAAGTGGGCGTTGGATAGGTGAGCGGCTTGCACCCGAGTGAGGGTGAGCCGGTCCGGCTACCCGGTTACTCCCCCAGCCGTCTTTTTTCCAAATTGAAGAGCCCTAACCTTTTAAGCCTTTCCTTACAGGGGCATCCTTTCATCCCCTTTACCATTTTGGTGACTCTTCTCTGTACCTTTTCTAATTCTGCTATATCCATTTGTACACAATATTGAACGATACAGAGGCATAATAATATCTTTGGTTTTATTCTCCATTCCTTTCCTTATGATTCCTAGCATTCTATTTGCTTTCTTAGCCGCTGCTGCACACTGTAACCATAGTTTGAGTTGTTCTTTCCTAGGTGCATAAGTTTACGCAGGTCCACATTAAATTTCATCTGCCATTTGTACGTCCAGTCTTCCAATTTATCAAGGTTGTCATGTAATTTTTCACAATCCTCTTGTATTCTAACAGCTTTGAATAATTTTGTGTCATCTGCAAATTTGATCACCTCACTTGTTATTCCCATGACTTTTTAATTTTACCAGAGTCTCTCATGAGGGACCTTCTCAAAAGAAGTGTTTTCTTTAAAGGTTTTCTGGTCAGGATCTTCCCTGACCTGGCTAAAGAAACCCAACATCATAGGTGTGAATTTCTTGTTCTGTAACTGCGGTTTCTCCAGCTAGAAGGGAAGTTTTTTTCAAAAATACACCTATAAGTGCCTTGTTAACTCCAAGGTTTATCTTATGTCTTTTGTTTTCCTTCTCAATTAATTTCCTTTCTAAATGTCCATGGTGCTCTGGGACAGGGGTCTGCGGAATCTCCTTCCTGTGTCTAAAGGGTTAGCTTTTCGATGCCAAATCTCAGTTTTTCATTCTATATGGGCTAAGATGTTTGCCTTTGTGGTTTATTTCTATTTTCATCTTGGATCCATTTGTGGGCTGGGGGTTGGGTACCATGTATATTTTTGCCTCATGCAGGTCATGGTATATGTTGTGTACCTTTTCTTTGTTAAATGATTTCTCTTGGTACTCACATATCCATCCTTCAAGTATGTTTAATGCTTGTATTAATGTGAAAAATAGCATAAATAAAAAATTGTAAAGAAAAAAAAAAATTTCTGTCATTAGCAAATTTGATCACCTTATTCATTATTCCTATTTCCAGGTCATTTGTGAATATATTAAAAAGTAGTGGGCCCAGCACAGATCCCTAGGGTACTCCACTATTCACCTTTCTCCATTGAGAAAATTGGCCATTTAGCCCTACTCTCTGCTTTCTATCTTTTAACCAGTTCCAGATCCACAATAGCACACTGTCTCCTATCCCATGACTTTTTAATTTTGCCAGAGTCTCTCATGGGGGACTTTCTCAAAGGCTTTCTGAAAATCCAGATACTCTATATCAACCAGCTCACCTTTGTCTATCTGTTTATTCACACCTTTAAAAAATATAACAGATTAGTAAGACAATACTTTCTCCAGGACCAAGCAGGAAGTCAGTCCTCACATATGGATGACGTCGGCGCCGATGGAGCCCTCGTGTGGAGCATTTCCCCAGCTTTCAAGGAAAGCCTTTGGGAATACAGTGCGCATGTGTGGTCCCCTTCCCGCCCAAGGGTGCCATCTTGCTCAGTCTTTCTTTTTCCACGGAGCCCAACGGACGTGAGTTCGTGTCACCCGGGAAAAGTAGATTTTTTTCGGCTATTTTGTTTTTTTCTGATCCGGTTTGATGCCGGTTCCCCTTCCCGCCTGGGCTCGGTACACCGGTATCGAGTCCGGAATTTTGATTTTCAGCTTTTGTCCTTCGTGACTAGCGTTCACGCCTTTTTTGTGTTTTCACTGGCAGCCTGGTCTTTTGACCTTGCAGGGACCCTTTTTCGTCCGATGGCTGCCAGCAGGTTCAAAAAGTATGATCGGTGCAAGAAACTTATGTCTCTCACTGACACACATGACTGCTGCCTCCGCTGCCTCGGGCCCGACCATGACCTGCTGGTCTGTGGCCCATGCGGCAAAATGTCATGGAAAGCACTTCGGAGCCGTCAGCATCAACGTGAGAGAAGTTTCTCAGAGTCCGCATCCGGCCGTGCCCGGACTTCGTCAAAGACCTCGACATCTTGACATCTCAGGAGTCTGACGCCGAGCGCTGTCGGGGTTCCTCTGAGAGGGAGTCTCCCACCCGGGAGCATAAAAGGAAGAAGAGGCTCATGAGGGCAGCATCGGTGGAGGCTCCTGGGGCTCGAGGGCCATGTCGCGTAGCCCTGATCGCCGCCCTGGGCTCTCGGAGTTGGAGAGGCCGTCCAAGTTACCTCACGTGGAGCCAGAGTCCCCGAGTCACATAAGTGCTGTTGTCCTCGTGGACTCTCCTCCGGAAGAGTCGACGTCGAGCCCGACGCCGTTGGGGCCCGAGTCGGGGGCTGCTGAGTCTCCTGAGCTTGGCCTCAGGCTGACAGCCTTGGAGAGCAGCTTGGCTGCCTTCATGGAACAGCAGTGGGTGCTGATCGCCTGTCTGACCGGTGCATCTGCCCCGACCACCGGAGTCGACCCCAGAGACTGAGCCAATCCTCGAGTCAATGAAGTCGAGTCGATCCTCAGTCAAGGTCCCCCTTGACCTCCCATGCAGGGCCAAGGTCATTGATGCCGATACCCTCGGCGTCGGGGCGGGTGGCACCAAGGCCCACATGGCCGGAGCCGCTCGATTCCTCCTCAGAGGAGTCGGCGTTGGAGACAGAGGACGAGGAGTCCCCGGACACCTTCCGTACCCGGTGCGTCCCGTCGGACTCACTGGAGTCTGAGCCTCGGAGAAGGTCCCCCCCTCCCCCCCACCGGAGGATACCCGGTTCTCGGACTTCGTGAGGAACATGACCAAAGGTTTGGCTTTCCCTGCGGACGCCAAAGAGGAACCTCGAGCCAAGGAGATCGATGCCCTACAGTATGCCTTTACTGTACCGTTTCCTCCGATGCTGGAATGGCTGCTCTTCCGTATGTGGGAGGCACCGGCCTCGGCGCCAGTTCTTAGCAAACGGGTCGATTCCATTTATTGAGTCCGTAAGAGCCCTGGGTTCCAAAAGGCACAGCTACCGCACAACTCCATGGTTGTGGAATCGGCCATGCACCGCCTGAAAAGTCAGAAGATGCACTCCTTGGTGCCTCCCGGCCGGGAGGCCCGGAACCTGGATGCCCTCGGTAGAAAGTGCTTCCAGGGCTCTATGCTATCTTGCCGTGTCCAGACCTACCAGCTGTACATGGGCATGTACCTACAAGACCTGGCAAAGGAGATTGCCGGGTTCTCAGCTGGCCTCTCCGAGGAACCTTTGCAGAGGTTCAAGGCTTTGTCAACAGGGATCCGAGAGTGCTCGAAGTTTATCTCTCAAGCAGCCTATGATGGCTTCGAGGCTTCGGCCCCGGGTAGCCATGGCCGGCATCGGTGCACGCCGTCAGGCCTGGCTGCAGTCATCAGACCTGGAGTCATGGGTGCAGGACAAGTTGATCGATGTCCCCTGCTGAGTTGAAAACCTTTTCGGTAAGCCCATGACTCAAAAGGCTGCAGAAATTGAGACTGAGACTCTCACGAGGACAAGGCTGTCCAGGAAGACTTCTGCCCCTTCTCAAAAAAAGAAGGGCTCGGGAAAGAAGCCCATTTTCCCGAGGAAGGGTGCTGCCTACAAATCCTACCCTCAATATCAGGCCTATCCAGCTCCCCAACAGGGTCAGCAGGCCCAAGCCACCAGCTCCGGCTCCTGCAGAGCAGGGAGTGGGGTTTTGACTCCTACAGGATAGCCTCTCCTCCACCAGTAGCTCCACAGCACAGGGGGTCGTCTGACCCTGTACGCCTACAGGTGGCCAGCCATCAGAGGGGATACCTGGGTATTGAGCATAATCCAGCAGGGCTACATGCTTCACTTCCACCAGCTACCCCCCTCCTATTTTCCAGGGGAGCCTCCCAGACTCCCTCTACACAGGAACCTCCTCCTTCAGGAGTTGGCAAGTCTTCTAAAGGAACAGGCGGTGGAACCGGTGCCTCACCACCTGGAAGGGCAAGGCTTCAACTCCAGGTACTTCCTGGTACCAAAAAGGACAGGGGGCCTCCGGCCTATCCTAGACTTGCGAAACCTAAACAAGTTTCTGGAGAGGGAAAAGTTCAAGATGCTTACCCTTGGGATACTGCTGCCTTACCTCCAGCAGGGAGACTGGCTATGCTCCTTAGACCTAAAGGATGCTTATACTCACATCCTCATTCATCCAGACCACAGACAATATCTCAGATTTGTGAAACCATTTTCAGTACAGGGTACTTCCCTTTGGCCTAACCTCTGCCCCCAGGGATTTCACCAAATGCCTGGCGGTGGTGGCGGCTTATCTCAGGAATCAGGGAATTTTTGTCTTCCCATACCTGGACGACTGGCTCATCAGGGGCCAGTCTCCCCAGGAGGCCCAACAAGCCACTCTTCACACTCTCTCTTCTTCAGCATCTGGGCTTTGTCATAAACTACGCAAATGCACTTTGCTCCCCTCTCAGAACCTAGAGTTTATAGGGGCAAGACTAGACATCCTTCAGGCAAGAGCCTACTTGCCCGAGGACAGGGCTTACAGACTGATGGACTTGGCCAACCAGTTCCACAGTAGTTCTCATTTGTCCGCCAGGCACTACCTGCGGTTCCTGAGCCACATGGCATCCATGGTGCGTGTGACTCCCAACGCCCGCCTGCACATGCGGCCTGCTCAATGGTGCCTCAGCTCAGTAGATGCAGGCCACAGGTGACATCCGAGACAGAGTAGAGGTGTCCAAACCACTTTTGGACTCCTTACAGTGGTGGCTACATCTCCCAAACCTTCTCGGGGGTACCTTTTCAGGCTCCCACACACACAAGGGTGCTGATGACTGATGCTTCCTTAATGGGCTGGGGTGCACATTGCCAGGACATGTGCACTCAAGGCCGGTGGTCTCCTTGGGAGGCCATGCAGCAAATCAATCTTTTGGAGCTGCGAGCAATCCGCTTAGCTCTACAAACATTTTCTCATGCCCTGTCTCACCAGTCTGTCCTAGTTCAGACGGACAATCAAGTGGCAATGTTCTACGTGAACAAACAAGGGGCACGGGGTCCAGGCTCCTATGTCGGGAGGCACTGGCCCTGTGTTCCTTTGCAGTCAATAAGGCATGTTTCTCAAAGCAGTTTATCTACCTGGTCAGGAGAATTTCCTAGCAGACAAGCTAAGCAGGATTCTCCAGCCTCACAAATGGCAGTTGAATCCATTGGTGGTCCAGCAGATCTTCCTCCGCTGGGGACTTCCATCCATCGATCTCTTTGCAAGTCCACAGAATCGTCAGCTGCCCAGGTTCTGCTCCAGACAGCCACATCCCCTGCAGATAGCAGCCGATGCTTTTCTGATCTCTTGGTCTACGGGCCTCCTGTATGCATTTCCTCCCACGCCCCTGGTGCCCCGAACTCTGTTCAAGATTCTCCGGGACAAGGCCTCGGTGATTCTGGTAGCTCCCAGATGGCCGAGGCAGCTGTGGTTTCCATTTCTGCTGCAATTGGCGGTGGAAACTCCATTCCCTCTGGGGTTGCAACACAATCTCCTCTCTCAAAATCAGGGTTCCCTTCTGCACCCCAATCTCAGGTCCCTCAATATGATGGCCTGGCTGCTGAAAGGATAGTGCTAGCTCCCTTATGTCTACTTAAAGAGGTTGAGTAGGTGGTCTTGGCCTCTAGGAGGCAGTCCACCAGAAAATCCTATGCCCTCAAGTGGCATAGCTTTATGGTGTGGTGTGCTCAGCGCAATGAAGATCCTTTCTCTTGCCTTGTGCCAGTAGTACTGCAGTATCTACTTCACCTGTCAGACCTAAGCCTTAAGTCTAACTCTGTTCGAGTCCACCTCAGTGCTCTATCAGCACACCACTCATCGGTGGAAGGACAGTTTCTGTCTACTCACCCTTTGGTGTCCAGATTTCTCAGAGGCCTGCTTCTGCTCAAGCCTCCGGTTCGTCCACCGGCAGCTGAGTGGGATTTGAACATGGTCTTGCAGCAACTTACTCGCCCACCGTTTGAGCCGATGGCTACTTGCCATTTGCGCGTCCTCTCTTGGAAAGCGCTCTTCCTGGTGGCTCTTACTTCAGCCAGACGTGTGAGTGAACTACAAGCTCTGGTTTCTGATAGGCCGTACACATGGTTCTATAGGAACAGGGTGGTCCTACGGACCCATCCCAAGTTCCTTCCAAAAGTGGTCTCCTCTGTCTACCTCAACCAGGAGGTGGTTCTTCCAACCTTCTTTCCCAGGCCGCATACTAGCCGGGCTGAAACAGTCTTGCATACCCTGGACTGTAAGAGGGCCTTGTCTTTTTACATAGAACGTACGCGGGGGCATCAAAGGGCTACTCAGCTCTTCGTTTCCTTTGACCCTAATAAAATGGGGTTACCTGTCTCCAAGCATAAGTTATCCACTTGGGTAGCAGATTGTATCGCCTGGGCGTAAAGGCAGCCGACCTCTCCTTGAAGGGTCGAGTCACGGCCCACCATGTCAGGGCGAAAGCCGCGTCAGTAGCTCATCTCCGCTCTGTTCCATTAGGGCCGCAACTTGGTCTTCAAGCCGGACTTTTGCAACCCATTACAGCCTGGAGAGAGAGTCCCGAAGGGACAGTGCTTTCGGACAGGCGGTACTCCGTAATCTCTTTGAGGTTTAGGCAACTCCTACCCTCTGACCCTTGTGTTGGACTACCGTACGGGGGCGTTCTCAGAGAATATTCTTATCACGAATGCTGAGGCTCTTGATAGGGAGACATTTTTTAGCTTAGGGTTCCCGGTAGTCTAGAGCTGGGGAGTCCCATATGTGAGGACTGACTTCCTGCTTGGTCCTGGAGAAAGAGTAGTTACTCACCTGTAACAGGTGTTCTCCAGAAGCAGCAGGAATCAGTCCTCACGACCCTCCCTCCTCCCCTGGAGTTGCAGTCACATACTTCATTTTGATTTTTTGCTATCTTTTAGCTATGTCATCAGACTGAACAAGATGGCACCCTTGAGCGGGAAGGGGACCGCGCATGCGCGCTGCATTCCCAAAAGCTTTCCTTGAAAGCTGGGGAAATGCTCCGCACAAGGGCTCCATCAGTGCCGACGTCATCCATATGTGAGGACTGATTCCTGCTGCTCCTGGAGAACACCTGTTACAGGTGAGTAACTACTCTTTCCTTGGCTAAATCCATGTTGGCTTTCACCCATTACACCATGACTATCTATACATTCAGTAATAATGGTTTCTACCATTTTGCCTGATATTGATGTCAGGCTCACTGGTTTGTAGTTCCCTGGAACACTCCTGGAACCCTTTTTAAAAAGTGGTGTTATATTGGCCATTCTTCAGTCTTCAGGTACTACAGATGATTTTAATGATAGTTCACAGATTACTAATAGCAGGTCCACCATCTCATATTTCAGTTCTTTCAGCACCCTCGGATGCCGGTTCAGGTGATTTGCTATTCTTCAGTTTATCAAATAGTTGTAATGCATCTTTCTAGTTTATCGATATTTCTTTCAATTCTTCCGATACATCACCTTTAAATACCATTTCAGGCTTGAGTAACTTCCCTACATCTTCTTCAGTAAAGACCGAAGCAGAGAAGTCATTCAGTCTCTCTGCTATGGCCTTGTTCTCCCTTAGTGCCCCTTTTACCCCTCTCTCATCTAATCTCACGGGTTTTTTGCTATGAATGTACTTGAAAACGTTTGAATGTGTATTTTTGCTTCCATGGCAAGCTTTTTTTCAAATTCTCCCTTTGAATGCCTTATCAAAGCCTTGCATCAAACTTGTTAGTGCTTAGGTTGTTTCCCATTTTAGTAATGTGGATCCTTTTTCCATTATCTGTAAAGATGTTTTTTTGGCTACAACAGCCTCTCTGACCTCACCTTTAAACCATGCTGGCAGTTTTTTGGCCTTCCTTCCACTTTTCTTTTTACATGGAATTTCTAGGCATAGACATTCTATAGTGTATTTTGTTTCCTGCAAATCTTTTATCTTGTTTGACTCAATGCCCTCTTAACATATAGAGCCACCCCTCTACTGATTTGATTTACCCTACTATTGTGATATAATTTGTACTCGGGTATCACAGTATCCCATTGGCTGTCATCCTCTTACCAGAGGGAGGAGTGGCCTAGTGGTTGGGGCAGGGTACCTCAGGCCAGAAGGTCAGGCATTCAAATCCCACTAGAGGACAGCAACCTTGGGCCGGAAGGACTGGGGTTTCTAGTCCCACAGGTGCTCCTTGTGGTTTTGGGCAAGCCACTTAACCCTCCATTGCCCATGTTCCCTCTAAAATAGTTATCGTTAAGTTATAATGCCCTTTTAAATGTAATTTCAGTTTGTTCAATGTAAACCACCTTGATATCATGAAAGGCAGTATATAAGAAATGTTAAATAAATAAATAAATAAATAAAATACCAGTTCTCTGAGATGCCAATTATGTCTAACCTTTCATTCTCAGTGCTATATATTCTAAATCTCCCATCTTATTTTTTAGACATACAGGCATTTCAAAGTTTGTATTTTGTTCATTTTAACAATCTGGTTATCATTTAACAAGAGTAATTTGGAATCTTTCAGCTATGTCTGCTATTTAGTTAAAGGCATCTGGGTTATTTTTCTAACTGAAGTGTCCAATAACAAGTTCCATTAATGTAGCCTGACAAAAATGTATTTATCAGGCAGTATTAGTTTTCCATTTGTCTTTTTTTATATGGGGCATTTAATCTTACTGTTTTGGTCAGGGTCCAAACAGTTTTGTGATCTCAAGGATCAGGCTGCAGGGCATTAATCCCCTATATCGTACAAGTACTCAGCCAAAAGGCTAAGAACATTCCTCAGCTGATAGTTTAGACCTTACACTTGATCTTATCCAAAATGAGTATAAAAAGTGTTCAATTCATATGCTATATGTTGGCTATTTTTCTTTAAGGTAACTACCAGAAAGCTCTGGACACATATAAAGAGATTCATAGGAAATTTCCAGAGAATGTTGAATGTAAGTCACTTGTTGAGAGCCTTGTTCCAAAATGTCTTTCCTTTAAATCAATTTATTAAAATCGTTGCTACAAATACAATTTTCTTGGTATGGTCAGATTTTGTCTCAATGAATTCTTAATGAGTATAGAGGCAAAGATAAGTGAACAAAATAAATAGTCAAGCAAACTGGCTGATTTGTCCATTTTTCTTGACTATTCATGCATTATTTTTGCTAGGCACAGTTCTTCATTATTTTACACAAGTGTTTATACTTATAAATTGAACTCTTATTTAAAATAATAGAAATGCATTACTTTGGCTCATTTCTAAAAATCAGTTCCATAGGGACTGATATTCAAATGATTTGTCCAGTTAACTTCAGAGGTTAACTGAACAAATCATCACTTCTTAAATTTCCAGCTTCCCAGTCAGTGGTGTTTGAGTGGCACGGTTATCTTTTTACCAGACAGCTCTGATTTTCAGCACTATCAGTCTAGATAGTGCTGAAATGGGACCTGTGGTAAAATGATACACATTAGAGTTGCGCACTTTAGTATATGTGTCCCTAAATCGGGCTGAACAGACTTAGGGGCTTGTTTACAAAGCCGCGGTAGTGGTTCGCGATCGCGATCGCAGCCGCGGCCCCATTGATTTCAATGGGGCCGCGGCTGCGATCGCGATCGCGAACCACTACCGCGGCTTTGTAAACAAGCCCCTTAGTCTACAGTTACTAAAGTGCGCTACTCTGATGTGTGTTGTTTTACCACAGGTCCCATCTTATGCAATGGAACCTAGTTACCAATAATGCGCATTAATGATAAAATAGCAGTGGTGCACCATAGTAACTGCAGCCCTTAACTGGTTAAATGCTTTGAATTTCTAGTTAATGATAACTAGATAAGTTATTTGTTTTTCTTTAATTGGATATGTATTTCTTTCTCTCTGTTGATCTGGCAGTTATTTTTTTTATGTCCTCCCAATGTCTGATTGTAGGTCTACGGTTCCTGGTTCGTCTCTGCACAGACATTGGGCTCAAAGAAGTTCAAGAGTATGCAATAAAACTTAAGAAGGCAGAAAAAATGAAAGTAATGAGAGAACAGGTAAACATTTTTCTCTGAAGATGAGCATGTTCACTGAGTCACAGGACAGTGCTCCGCACCAAATATATGGTTACTTGCAAAGCTTTCTATAATGGTCTAAAAGACCATCCTACATTGAAGTTCTTCTGCTATTGTGGCCTTTTAGCTTCCCACGGTTCATACTTATCATCAGACTAGGGGCATAGCCACAAGGGGACCTGGAAGGACAGAGGTCCCTCCATTTCTATGTTTGATCGCCTCTCCCTCTACAGCATTTACTCCATGACTTTAACCCCATCTCCATCAGATTACCAGTACCAGTCCCGTGTCTCTCCTCTTTCCTTCCCACTGACTGCTGCCTTCCAGTGGAAGCCATCCCTCTGCTCCATTAATAGTTAGCTGCAATATTGTGAAGCTGTGCATGTGCATGCACACTGAAACCTCAGGAGCAACCCTGTTGAAGGTCTCATGATATCATCAATGGGATGTGTTGTCTTGAGATTTCAATGTGCATGCATGTGCACAGCTTCACAATATTGCAGCTAACTGCAAATGAAGCTGCGGGGAGCCTGGAGCAGAAGGATTGCTTCCAACAGAAGACAGCGGTCTGTGGGGATGTAGGAAAGACATGGGACTGATGGAGGTGGGGTTAAAGGCATGGAGCAAGTATGTGTAGGGAGGGGGAGCAGTAGCAGATGGGAGAGGCAAGGCCAAGATGCTGGGGTAGCTAAGGGGAGAAGTGAAAGAATGCATGCTGGGGAATTAGACAGGGGGAGATGGAGGGAAAGGAGATAGACAGGTGCATGGAAAGGGGGAGAAGTCTCCAGCGACTTAATCCTGGTTAAATCCAAAGGCCTTTACTCAATCCTCATTCTTCTTGACCTTTCGGTTGCTTTTGACACTGTTGACCACCACCTTCTCCTCGACACATTGTCCTCTCTTGGTTTTAGGGGCTCTGTGGAGTCCTGGCTCTCTTCTTATCTTTCCCATTGCTCTTTCAGTGTTTGTTCTAGTATTACTCCTCTACTGCTGTCCCACTCTCTGTTGGTGTACCCCAAGGGTCTGTTCTGAGCCCTCTCCTTTTCTCTCTCTATACCCAGTCCCTTGGTGCTCTCATCTCTTCCCATGGCTTTCAATACCATTTTTATGCTGATGACTCTCAAATCTATCCCTTTACACCTGATATTTCTCTGACACGCCAGGCCTGAATCTCTGCCTGTCTATCTGACATCACTGCCTAGATGTCTCACCGCCATTTGAAATTGAACATGGCCACAATCAAACTTCTTATTTTTCTCCCTAAACCCTCCTTCCCCATCCTCCTTTCTCTATTTCTGTTGATAACACTCTTCTACTTCCTGTTTCCTCAGTCTGCAGCCTTAGGGTCATCTTTGACTCCTCCTTCTCTTCTCCACTCGCATCTGATTGCCAAAACCTGTCATTTCTTTCTCTCTAATATTAACAAAATTCACCCCTTCCCTTCTGAACACACTACTAAGACACTTAGGGCTCGATTCTGGGACACGGGTTGTGTGGCTGCACATCCCAGTGGGACGTGCAGCTCCGCAAGCCTTCCGGGCCCGATTCCCCCTCCAGCTCTCCCTGTACGTCCTGAGCAGCAGGATGGGGAGAATCAGTGGGGGGGGGGGGGTGAGATCTGTGCGAAGTGGGGGCAGGCCACACCGGCAGGAGGTACAGGGCAGATTCAGGTCACGGCCCTGTACGTCCTGCTGGGTCAAAGGGGACGTGCTACTTATTCCACCTCAAAGGGTGGAATAAGCTGGGTATCCCTCCTGGGGCCGGGGCTGTGTATGGAGTAGACCCCGCTGCCCAATCCAGGTCCTGTCAGGCCATCCTTAGATCGGATGGTGGGGAAGAGGGGGGGGCCGAAGCTGCAGGAGTCGGGAGCACCTGTGGGGAGGACGTCCCCACAGGTGGCAGGGGCACACCGGGCCATCCACAGGCTTGATTCTGTACACCATGGGAGCGTTTTGTTCCCAGTCCAGAATTGGGTCCTAACTGGCCCATCTTCCTCGGGGCTGTCTGAACAACCTGAACATGTCCCTACATGAATTGGGCTCTTATTCACTTATTCACTCTTTAGTCACCTCTCATCTAGACTACTGCAACCTCCTCCTTGCTGGTGTTCCTCTGAGTCACCTTTATCCCCTTCAATATGTTCAGAACTCAGCTGTGCACCTAATCTTCCACCAGCCCTGTTATACACATATAACCCCTCTTCTCAAGTCATTAACTTAGCTCCCCTTTCGTTTCCATATCCAATTCAAACATCTCCTTCTGACCTATAAATGTGTTCATTCTACTGCTCCTCACTACTTTTCCTCTCTCCTCCCTCCCTCCCTACACCTCTCCTCATGAACTCCGCTCTTCTACTGGTTTATTTCTCTCTATGCCCTTTTCTTCCACTGCCAACTCCAGACTTCAGTCCTTTCACCTTGCTCCTCCTTATGCCTGGAACAAACTATCTAAATCTATAGGTCAGGCCCCATCTCTGCCCATTTTCAAATCCATGCTAAAAGCTTACCTCTTTGAGGCTGCTTTTGGATTCTGATCCCTTGTTCCCCATGTCTCTCCTACCCTTCCCTACTTGTACCCCTATTCTCAGCTATTGTATCATCTATCTTGTTTAAATTGCAAGCTCTGACGAGCAGGGACTGTCTTTCTACATGTATGTGTACAACACTGCGTAAGCCTTGTAACACTATATAAGTGATTAATAGTAGTAGTAGTAGTAGTAGAGAAACAGAGGAGGGGGAGCAAAGAGGGTAGAAATAGAGGAGTTGAAAGCGTGAATTGGAGGCTGGGTAAGGGGTAATAGATAGAAGAAAAGACCTGGAGACATGGGATGACATTAGTGGCAGGGATAGAGCCAAGACTGGGGAAAAGGTGAGAGGAAGAGAAAGATAAATGAGTATGGAGGGTGGAAAAGAGTGGAATAGGAGACTTGGAAAAGAATGAGAGATAGAGAGGGGAAATGGGAGAACTGGGAAGGTGAGAGTGAGATGGAAAGCAGATAGGTAGGGTAAAAGTGAAAGAGGGAGATTTAAAGATTGGAGGGTGAGAGAGAGGGAAATGGATGAATAAAATCTTGCTATGAGTTTATAGAGAGGCAGAAAAGAGAAATGGAGAAAAAAGATGAAAGGGAAAATCATCCTCAAAACAGATGTAAAAGAAGAAAGGAGTGAGAAAAAAGAGAATATGGAAAAGAAATTCTGGAAAAGGCTACTGGAGAAGGTTGGTAAGTAGAAAATTTTGCGTCCATATGACGTTACTGAAAATACTGTGGCTTGGACAAGTTGAATCTTTGTGCGCAGACATGCATCTTTGCAGTTGACAATCTTGTCTAGTCCTTCATAGCCTTCTTCTCAGAACAGTGTATCACAGATTTCTTGACTGCTTGTTGTTTCATTATTCTTATGGATCCAGGCAGGGTGACGTTCTCTACTATTTCAATTTCTTTCCCATCAATGATGAAATTATTGATTTTGCCAATTGTCAGGATCTTTGTCTTCTTCACATTAAGGTATAAGCTCATTTTAAGACTATATTCCTTTATCTTGATAAGCAGATATTTCAGATTATCTTTATTTTCACCCAGTAACGTGATCTTGTCAGCATAGCAAAGGTTGTTGAGTCTTTCATCAATATTTACACCTCAGTTTTCTTGATACTGTCCTTATCTGATAATTTGTTCTACATATCAATTGAACAGATATGGGCAAAGTATGCAGTCTTGTGATACACTTTTACCTTTAAACTATTCTTTTTCTCTTTGTTCTGTTCAAACTTGCTTCTTGGTCAATGTAAAGGTTGTGCATGAGAACTATAAGGTATTCTAGTATACATATGCTTCTTTATGTGGCCCAGAGTTTTTCATGATTTACCTCATCAAAAGCCTTGCTGTAGTCAATGAAACATATGTAGATATCCTTTTGGTATTCTTTTGTATTTTCAAGGACATATCTTGCATCCGCAATGATGTCTCTTATTTCTCACCCTTTCCTGAACCCTGCTTGCATTTGGACCAGTTCTTGTTCCAGGTATGTTTGTAGTCTCCACTGATCTTGAGTAGAATCTTGATAGAATGAGAGATCAGAGCAATTGTGTGATAATTTCCACAGTCAGATCACCAATATGAACACAGATTTTTCCAGTGAGTTGGCCATGATGTCTTCCAGATTTCCTGGCAGAGCCTTGCAAGTGTTGTATCAACTGCATCTGATTACTGTAATATTTAATATGTAATATTTAAATGGGAATGCTATCAATGCCCAGTGTTTTGTTCTTTGATAATTCTTTCAATGCTGCTTTGACTTTTCATCATCAATGCTTCCTCGTCATAAGGTACAGGTTGAAATGGGTATTGATCCACTTGATCTTTGTGGTATAATGACTCAATATATTATTGCCATCTTTCTTTGACCACCTCAGCATCGTTCAACATGGATTCTTGAGCATCTTTTAGCATTCCAAATAGAGGCTGGAATTTTCTTTTTAATGCTTGTATCTTTAGGAAGGCCGATCTTGTTCTTGAACTGTTGTTTGCCATCTTTTTTCTTGACACCCTGTTCTCACTTGGATTTCAGGGCTCTGTTCTGTGTTTGGTTGCTTTTTAACTTTCCCATCACTTTCAATGTATGCACTAGTGGATCCTCCTCCACTACTGTCCTACTTTCAAATGGTGTACCTCAGAGCTCTGTCTTGGGACCTCTTCTCCCCCTACACTCATCCCTTGGTGCCCTGATCTCATCACATGGTTTTCAGTACCACCTTTATGCTGATGACACCCAGATTTACCTCTTCATACCCAAAATCTCTTCAGGAATCCAGGCCCAAATCTCAGCCTGCTTGTCTGATGTCATTCCACCATCTGAAACTGAACATGACCAAGACAGAGCTTCTTATCTTTCTCCCTATTCTGACACCCCCCCCCCCCCCCACCACCTTCTCTATTTCTATGGATAACAGTCTCCTCAGCTTGTAACCTTGGGGTTATCTTTGACTTTTCTCTCTCTTTCTCTGCACATATCCAACAAATAGCTAAGACCTGTATATCATCAGTGATATTTGTCCCTTCCTCGCAGAACGCACTATGAAGACCTTTATTCATTCTCTCATCACTTCCTATTTCGACTATTGCAACTCCAATGATCTCCCATTGAATCATCTATTTCCTCTTCAATCTATTGAAAACTCAGCCACATGGCTAATCTTCTGCCATTGTCACTATTCTTACTGAACATCTCTTCTCAAGATGCTTCATTGGCTCCCTATCAGTTTCCACATACAGTTCTACTACTACTGAACATTTGTATAGTGCTATAAGACGTACGCAGCACTGCACAGACACATGTAAAAAATATTCCTTGCTCATCAGAGCTTACAGTCTAGTCAAGACAGACAACATAGTAGCTGTAGACTTGGGATACAGCTAGGGAGAATGGTAAGGAAACACAGAGGAGATCAGGTGAGTCAAGATCCAAAAGTGGCAGCGAAGAGGTGAGTTTTCAGCAAAGGTTTGAAAAGGGTCAAAGAGGGCGCCTGATGTACAGACTTAGGTAGTTTCTTCCAGGCATAAGGAGCAGCAAGGTGAAAGGAGTGAAGTCTGGAGTTAGGAATAGAAGATAGAAGCGATTTGCCAAAAGAGCGGAGTTCCCAAGGAGGGGTGTAGGGATGGGAAAGAGAGGAAAGGTAGTGAGGAGCTACAGAGTGAATGCACTTATAGATCAGCAGGAGAAGTTTGAACTGGATGCAGAAATGGATAGGGAGCCATTGAAGAGACTTGAGAAGAGGGGTAATATGAGCATGATGAGGCTGGCAGAAGATTAGCCGTGCAGCAGAATGTTGAACAGATTGAAGGGGAGAGAGATGATTCAGAGGGAGACCAGCAAGGAGTAGGTTACAATAGTCTAGATGGGAGGTGACTAAGGAGTGGATAAGTGTCTTAGTAGTGTTTTCAGAAAGGAAAAGGCGAATTTTGTTGATGTTGTAGAGAAAGAAACAGCATATTTTAGCTATCAGTTGATGTGTGTGGAAAAGGAGAGAGAGGAGTCAAAGATGATCCCAAGGTTGCGAGCTGAGGGGACAGGGAGAAGTAGAGAGTTATCCACAGAGACTGAGAAAGGAGGAAAGGGAGAGGGGAGAGGAGGGTTTAGGGGGAAAAATAAGAAGCTCAGTTTTAGTCATGTTCAACCTCAAGCGATGGTGAGACATCCAAGCAGCAATGTCAGAAAGGCAGGCAGAGATCCTATCCTGGATTGCCAGAGAGATTTAAGGTGTAGAGAGGTAGATCTGGGAGTCATCAGCATAAAGATGGTACTGAAAGCCAATGGGAAGAGCTGAGCGCACCAAGGGACTGGGTATAGAGAGAGAAATGGAGTGGACCCAAGACAGATCCTTGAGGTACACTAACTGAGTGCAGGATATCAGTAGAGGAGGATCCACCAGAACAAACACTGAAAGAGTGATGGGAGAGATAAGAAGAGAACCAGGATAGCACAGAGCCCTTAAAACCGAGCGAGGACAAGGTATCAAGGAGAAGGTTGTGGTCAACAGTGTCAAAAGCAGCAGAAAGGTCAAGAAGGATGAGATTCGAGTAAAGGCCCTTGGATTTTGCCAGGAACAGGTCAGTAGAGACTTTGGCAAGAGCCGTTTCGGTAGAATGTAAAAGACGAAAGCCAGATTGTAGAGGATCCAGAAGGGCTTCAGAGGAGAGAAAGTCGGCAACGGCAGTGAACCGCATGTTCAAGTAGTTTAGAGATGAAGAGAAGGAGGGAGATGAGTCGATAGTTAGAAGGACAAGTAGGGTCAAGTGAGGGTTTCTTAAGGAGAGGTGTGACCACAGCATGCTTAAAGGCTGCAGGAAATGTTGCTGTGGAGAGTGATAAGTTGAGAATATGAGAAATGGATGGGATTACAATGGAGGAGATGGAACTTAGGAGATGGATGGGGATAGGTTCAGAGGAGCAGGTAGTGAGTTTTGAGGAGGAAAGAAGGTGTGTGGTTTCCTCCTCAGAGATCATAGAAAAGGAAGAAAGGGTAGCAGAGGTTGAGGGGAAAAGTTGGGAGTGAAGGGGGGAAGAGGTGATGGAGCTGACTTTGTGGGGAATTGGAGTGTGATCTTGTGGACTTTGTCATGGAAATAGTCAACCAAGGTTTGGGCAGAAAGGTAAGGAGGGGTCAGAGGTGGAGGCACCTTGAAGAGAGAGTTGAGAGTTGTAAAGTGACGGCGAGGGTCAGAGGCGAGATAGTTAGTCAAATGGACATAGTAATCTTGTTTGGCAAGTGCTATGGCTGATTGGAAGGGGACAAGTATCAATTTGAAGTGTAGAAAATCTGAAAGGGTGCAGGATTTGAGCCAAGTGTGCTCAGCTGAGAGAGCACAGGAACGTAGGTAGCGGGTAGTGGAAGACAGCCAGGGCTGAGGTGCAGTACTCCTAACAGGACATGGCATGGGTGGGGCAAGAGAATCCAGAGCAGAGGAGAGTGCAGTGTTATAGGAAGATACTGCCTCATCAATAGACTCAGAGGACATAGTGGAGGAGATGGTGAGACAGTAGTGGAGAGAGCCAGTGGGTCAATAGCATGAAGATTTCTAAAGAGGTTGGAGGAGAATGGGCGAGGTTGAGGAGGGGGATGATGAAGAATGAAACTTAGCAAATGATGGTCAGATAATTCCGGAAGAACTGAGGTACAGAAGTTAGAGGGTAAGCAATTAGATAAGAAGACAAGGTCAAGGCAATGGCCATGTTTGTGAGTGGGGGCAATAGAGCAAAGCTGGAGGTTGAATGAGGAGGTAAGGGAAAGGAACTTTAAAGCATAAGGATCAGAGGGGTTATCAACATGAATGTTAAAATCCCCAAGAATAAGGGAGTGGGAAAATAAGTCCAGAAAGAAGGAAAGCCATGAGTCAAAGTCAGTGAGAAAGGTAGAGGTGGACTCGTTAGGGGGTGTCGCGCCCCCTTCTTTCCAGGCGGCTGCCTAGAGGAGGGGACGTGCCTTAATATAGTCCAGAGCCAGGGCTTCTGGGGATTGTAGTTGTGGGTTCAAATAATATTGAGGCCCGAGAGTTTAAGGTAAAAACAGGAATATTTATTTTTGTTTTCCACCTTCCAAAAAGAGCCTTTAAAAGCTCAACGCATGTTACACAAATTAATATAGGATTCTTTCTCCCAAAACCATGTTTTCCACAAAAGAAAAGACTTTTACATACAGCACCACACAGTAACTGTTTCTGTCAGGTTAAAACGTTTGTAGTTACTTTTCTTACAACTTCCAGCATTCAGACCAAAGCTTTAATTGCTTCCTTCAGCATTAAAGACATGTAACTGTTTTCTTCTAAAGTTCCAGCCTTCAGCATAAGGTTTTAGCTGTTTCACTCAGCATAAAGCACGTGTAGCTGTTTCCTTCTTTTAAAGGCAAACAGGATTCTTGAGCAATACTGACTTAAACAACGTCCAGCCTGTTTTGTTTCCTGCTTTACCAGACAGTAAGATTCTAGGCCTTTCTCCTTTCAGTTAAGATCATTATAAGGTCTTATGACTTAAAGAACAGTCCATTATAGAAGATTCGGACTCCTGGTCAGATTCATAACATTCAGTTTGCATTTCTTCAGCATCAGTGCTTTCTGTATCCTGCTTTAATTCTCCCTGTACAAACTCAGGTTTTACCTCTTCTAGCAGCTCTAGTACTTTCCTCCAATAAGACTTCTCTTTGCACACAGGCTTTTCAGCAGGCACGTGAAGCCTCTTCTCTCTCATTAAGTGGCACAGTGCCTCTAACTGACTTAAATTACTTTTAGTCACAGATTTACTCACGTTCTCTTTTTGAACTGGCAAATTTCCAATAGCTTCCTGGATTACTGCCAAAATACCTTGCTCCTCGTCAGGACTTCTCTCTGTTATAAATCTCCTCCCTCTAGAGCCCAAAGCATTTTCTCTGCAGCACTGGCTCCTCTCTGGATTATGGCTTCTACCACTGAGAGCTCCACTGTATTCCTCAGCGTTCTCGGTGGTTAAACCTTTCCTGTGACTCGGTCTCACATCCTCCTTCCCTCTGGAACCCTCTCTAGTGTTGTCCTTGGAAATACTCTTCTCTTCAGCTGCCCTGAAGGTCTTCCTTCCTTCAGACTTCCTCGAGTTTCTGCTTCCTTCTATTTCCCTGGTGGTTCCATTTCCTTCTATTCCCCTACGTTTATATGAGTGTGCCTGAACTAGGGTCCCGTGCTCCTCCCCCAGGTGGCTCTCATTAACTTTACTACTTGCTTCAGAGCTTGGGCGTGGCTTGTAACCAGGAGCTACGTGTGTTTTTTTCTGTTTAGGTTCAGCATGAGAGCTACAGCCTTCCTGCCTGTCTCTCTCCCTAAAGGTAAATGGGTGTTTTTCTCCTATTTCCATAGGCTCAGAAACACTTTCGCCATCACAGGGGTCGATAAATAGCCGCTATCCAGAGAGGTAATGGGGTAAAAAGCTGGATGGAGTGGACTTCAATGGAGGGAAAGGAGTGAGACTGAATCAGAAGGAGGGGTTGAAATTGGATGTAGGGAGCAAGTATAAGCCCAGCATCACTACCATGGCCAGCGAGCGAAGGTGTGTGGGAGAACTGATAGCCACCATGACAGAGTAGCAACTGAAGCCGAGTCTTCTGGGAGGACTCAGGGCTCAGTTAGAGGAAGAGGATGGAGAGCATTTGAGATAAAAAGATCATGATAAAGATAAAGAGCTCCTTATTACCTTTTCTCTCTTCCTACACCCCTCCTCAGCATTTCAGCTCATCAAGCAAATCACTTTATCTATGCCCTCCTCTTCTACTGCCAACAGAATCTCCATTGCAAGCAAGGTAATACTGTGTGACTTTTAAATACAAGCTCTCTGCCTGAGAGCTCTTAAAGGGGTCTTGATCTTCATTTTTAAAAACTAAATATTTTTCTGTATTGAAAAATGGGAATGTTTTTGTGGTGTTGGGTAAAGCTCTGCCTATTGGAGTTCATTGTTTTCTTTTTCCAGCTTGCCATTCAGAACCAGCTCTTTGAAGCCACTGACCTCATCAGGTGTTAGTGGTCCTTGATTAGCTTGCAAAGGAGCTAGGCAGCTGTGTGCTGTATAAAGGTCTACAGGGCCTTGCAAGTACTGGCATTCCTAACAGGGTCCATTGCAAGCAAAGTAATACTGTGTGACTTTTAAATTCAAGCTCTCTGCCTGAGAGCTCTTAAAGAGGTTTTGGGCTTTATTTATAAAAGCTAAATCTTTTTCTGTATTGCAAAAGAGGAATCTTTTGTGGTGTTGGGTAAAGCTCTGCCTATTAGAGTTTATTGGGGGGTTTTCCAGCTTTCCATTCAGACTCAGCTCTTTGAAGCCACTGACCTCATCGGTTGTTAGATCCCTTCCTATCCACCCCAGCTCCCACTCACCCCATGTGAGAATTCTTGCTTTATAGGGCAACTCTCCAATTAGCTAAACACAGGGATATAGAACAGCCCTGTTAAAGCAGTTAACCTATTTTATGTGTGTTCTTTCTCTTAAGGGACAGCTGAGGAAAAGTTAGGGTCTTTGGTAGGTCTCTCTCATTTACTTCAATAGGTACCAAAGCTCCACCAACTGAAAGATGGCTGAGAAAAATCATATTGCCAGAGCTATTGCCCCCCTTACAGCTTCTGCCTCTGTCCAGACAGAGAGCCCAAGGCCAGATGAAGAACCAGTTCCATGTGCAGGATGCCTGCGAGCTAAATCCCTCATGAAACAAGTGGAGGAGCTCAGAAAAGAGGTAGAAAGGCTGAGAAGTATTCGAGACAATGAAAAGTATATTGATGAGATGCTTCTTGAAAAATTCAAGCTGTCTGACAGAGGTGAAGATGGGAGGCTATAGAATGAAGAGAGTTGGACAAGAACCTACAGAATCAACAATCTAACTCCACCAGCCCTTGAACTGAAGAACAAGTATGCAGTCCTGGAAGTGGAGGAGTTGAAAACATCTCAGGAAAGGGAAGAACCAGAGCTTGAGCATTCCAAAGTTGCAGAATAAGTGACCACAAGGAAGTGAAGGGTAGTGGTGATTGGTGACTATCTTCTGAGGGGTTCTAAGGTGTCTATCTGCCGACCAGACTTGATATCCAGAGAGGTGTGCTGCCTGCCAGGTGCCAAAATCCAAGATGTTACGGAGAGTTTGCTGAGACTCATCAAGCCTACTGACTATTATCTGATGTTGCTTGTCCATGTTGGCACAAATGATACTGCTAGGTATCCCTCTGAGCGTATCAAAAGTGACTTCATGGCTCTGGGACAGAGGGTGAAGCAGATAGGTGCACAGGTGGTGTTCTCTTCAATCCTCCCTGCTGAGGGTGAAAGCCAAGGCAGAGAAGTTTGCATCCTGGAGATGAATGTGTGCATAGTGTCATCGAGAGCATTTTGGTTCCCTGGACCATGGGATGATGTTCCAAGGGCTGCTGAGCAAAGATGGCATCCCTCTGTTCAAGAAGGGTTGAAGTATTTTCCTCAGCACACTGGCTAACCCACTGAAGAGGGTTTTAAACTAGATTTATTGGGGTTGGATGAAGAAAGACCCAGGTAAGTGAAAGATTAAATACCTCTGTGAAAATGGGTAAAAGGGACAACATCTGGAAAATAGTGTGTATAAATACCCGTAGTATGGGAAATAAGATCCCAGATATTGATGCTTTAATGGAAGAGGTCAACTTGGATTTAATGGAGGTTATGGAAACATGGTTCACAGACAACCATGACTGGGGTGTAATTTTATTGGGCTATACTTTCTTCAGGAAGGAAAGGTAGGAAGAAGGAGAGGAGGAGTGACACTATATGTAAAAAGCTATATTAAAGCTATAGAATTACAGGACTTAAAAAGGAGTGAGTAGGCACTGTGGATTAAACTAGTAAGAGGGAAAGGGAAATCCTTTTGCGTTGGTGTGATATACAGATCTCCCTCACAGGAGAAGAAGTGGACAGGGATTTAATAGAAGATATTCACAGTTTTGCCATGAAAGAAAGATGCTACTAATAGGTGATTTCAATATGTCAGATGTTGACTGGCACATCCCTGCTGTGGAGTCATTTAGAAGTAAGGACATCCTAGATTCTCTACAGGAAGAACTGTAAAGGGTACGTTATTCCTTTCCCAGCACTTCTTATCACTAACCCTGGGGACGTCTGTCTGGGTTGAGGAATCATCTTACCTTCTCTGTCTGGAATCCAGGGGAACAAACACACACACACTTGCACATAAGTGGTATGCAGTTTATTCCAAAGGGTGGAGGGATTGTCAGTACTTTTATACATTATCAGAGACATAGTCATACGTCATCCACCCATCTTCTGGGGGCCCACTATAGTTTATCAGTAACTAATACAAAAACAAGTCATCCTTGAGTCAGAGACATAGTCATCCTAGAACAAACAGCTTACACAGCAAATTCCTTTTTCCAACCCACCAGAATGTACAAAGGGCACACACATAGGATTCTGATTCTATAAGATTCTAATTTCTCTTGTGCAGGCCTCTTGTATATACACTTAAACTAAGCATTATTTTATTACAAAGGACATATATATATATATAGGATTCTGATTTCCCTAACAATCCCCCCTTTGGGCCTGCATAGGCCCACTATAAGAACAGCCTAACAATTTATTATAAAATAACTAAACAGACATTATTAATGGAACATCTGTATGTGGCAGCTCAGGTACATCAGCCACCATAAAAGCAAGAGTATTAAGAATACATAAAAGTGGTAGAGCTTTGTAGGGCCTTTCAACAACAGCCAAGAACAAATAAATATACAACAAAAAAGAACAAGAATTATAAAACCGCTCAATAGGGCAATAAGCAGTCCTTTGAGACCACCCCAAAGAAAAATACATCAGAAAGTAATCATGAGAAACTTCCCTGTAGTTGAAGAACAGTATAGAACAGTATTAGACAGGCTAAAAGCAGAAACAATAAAACAATCCGTAGCATTAAAACTAGAGACAGTTTACAATGAACAAGGGACCTAGTCATATCCCAAAGAGGGGCGAGTAACACCAATGTTATACAAAAAGGTAGAAAAAGAAACATGGGGCTAGGTGCAGTTTGAATTATCAGGTACAGTAAACCTCTGCATTTCACACAGATTAGAAGGTACAGTAATGAGACATGTTGAGAGAAAAGCTTCAGTTTGTAGCAAGCTGCGCACACAAAAAAATAAGGCAGTCTGGGCAAGTAGTATTTCCATATTAACAGTTCCCGAAATGGACTGAAGGAGGCACCACATGAGTGGTAGGAGGAGTCAACACAGTCTTGTGCGTGATGGTCAGGAGGCTGGAACCGAAGATGTCAGTGGAGACGATACACGCTTGATTCTTGACGCATGGATCCAGAAGGGGAGAGGTCACACAGGATGGCTGACCATGTGATAACGATCACTGTAGTTTGGAGGTCCATAGAGCGGGTCTAAGGTACCGTGCTTGTGAGGTGCTCTGACCTGTCACCAACCTTGAAGGGATATGTTGGTTCGGTACCTCTAGGCCGAAAGCTGCCTTTCTTCAGGAGTCTTCTCCTCTCCTCTCCAGTTGCTAGGGCCTTGGCTGCCCCGGCGTCAGCTACTTTTCATCCTGGTCCTGAAGCCAGATCTATAGATGGAGAATGTTTCCAGCGAGGGCAATGGCTTCAGGATCTTTTAGCCGCCACCTTCACTGTAATCGATGTTATCAGAAGAACTTGAAACGGTCCCATACTGGAAAAGGGGCTTGTACTATGTGCTGGTGGTATATCTTTACCAAAATCCAGTCTCCAGATTGAAAGAAAAGAGCTGAGTCATCCAGCAGAAAGGACTGGACGTGCTGAGCATACCTATGGAGGGAAGAGAGTTGCCTCTGCTGCTAGGAAATACAAGAGATCAAATGTGAGGCTCAGGAGTATAAAAGGTAGGCAGTCTTCCATATAACAGTTCAGAGGGAGAAAAAGTTCAGTCTACTCCCTTAGGGCAATTTTTTTTTTTTTTGAACAGAGTCAAAGGCAAGACAGTTTAATTTCTTTACAAAGTTTTTTAAGGTTTCGGAGGTTCCCCCCTTCGTGGATTGCTGCTTGCATACAACAGCCAAGCCTAAGCAACTCAATTTAGCTAATACATTTTTGACAAGATGCCCACACTTCCTCAAATTTTTTCACAATTTTAGAATTATACCAATTTGTAAAAATTTGTGTAAGTAACTTTCCTCCTTTAGCTTCATGTGTCGGGCCAGGACACATAGAGGCAAAAAGGGATAAAAACATCTGAAAAGCACCACGTGGCCAGTGTGGGTCTCCCCAAAGCTCATTAGGATGAAAAGTGCACTCGGCCTATCTCCAAGTATCTATTTCCAATTATTGGGTATATCTCTGGGCTAGATGACTTTCAAAATTGGAATTAATGGGGATGGCATAATCAAATATTGTAGAGTATTCATTGTCAGTTTTCTTTCTAGATGGATACATCGGATACATCGGATACATCATTTCACATTTCAATTTACCCTCACCATTTTATAATGTTAATCTGAGTTCTCTTTTCCAACATGAATATTCCATCACACTCCTCTCAACACCACTTTTTTTTTCACTTACATCATTCCATCAAACTACATGCTAGTCCTTCTGTCTTTTTTTTTTTTTTTTTATACCATACCAGTGTATCCTTATTTGGCAAGGCTGCTAAGAACATCAAACAATTATTAGAAACTTAGTATTTTTGTAAACAAAGGTATATATAAAATATAAATGTAGATCCTTTTAACAATATGAGCAAATAGTGCTCATTCTAATTAGCAACTGCCTAAACAAAATATAGGTAAAGTCCTTACAATATAGACTAGTGCTTCACGGCATTTTATAACATCAATCCCAATAGAAAGAAATATGGCTCATCTCTCACGTATAACTAGAATCTGTCGTATACCCTGTCCTCAGTGAGAGTGCTGTTAAACTGATTTTAAAATTGCAGTGTTCACAAGGATTTGTATAAGCTACTCATTAATTATGGTGTCAAAAAGAGATCCTTTTGAGGTGAGAGATCTAAGAGGGTACAAGGCATTGGTGGCTAGGCCTCATCTTCAGGTTCTTCTTGGATTGCAAGGCATTCATGACTATCCTCGGGTTCTTCTCGGCCTTTGCTCCCCCTGCCTATTTATGTCTCTTCAGAGGCATAAATATGCAAGGTTCCTGTTCTTCAGGCCTTGTGGGTGGTGTCCTCGAGGAGTCTTAAAGCAGTCAGAATTCCGGTGGCCCAGATCATCACACTCGGAACAGCACGCCCATTGCCTTTTCCAAGGCTATAGCCTCACCTTCTCTCTCTCTCTCTCCTTTTTTTTCAAACCTCTCCTAGATTGTTGCTAACAATTAAAATTTTGTTTATCCAATCAACTCAAGTTAATGTTATTGTTTTATTAGTCTACTAACTTTACAAATATCCACTAAATAAGATCTATATGCTTGGGAACAGAACAATTGCAGATCAGCCTCTTTCCAAAATTCTATAATTTCTGTGTATACTGAACCTCTATATAATGTACTGCTAGAACAAGTATTTTGGTAATATAAAAGGCAAATGTGTAAACTAAAGAAAAATTAATATCTCACAGTACTGCAACCTATATCTGTTTTCTCTGCAACATATATCTATTTTCTCAGGAACTGTACTGAAACTGAAATAAAACTTTCAGAACAAGGTACACTTTTTCGCTGGACACTAACACATAAAACAGGTGAATTTATCCTAAAATCCAATATTGTAATAAATCAAATCAGAAAGATCAATATCCAGCAGCCATGGTGCTACTCTCCTGTTCGTCAGCCATCCACACCGAGCTAAACAATGCAAAGTAGTTAACTCATAAAAAGGTTGATGGATATCTGGAATGCAAATACCCCCTTTTTTTTATATGTTTAAAGTAATACAGTAACATGGAATAGACAAGTCTTACTAAAACCATTTTAAGGTATCATTGCAGTATCAGAAAAGTGAATACAGTTGATCAAGGCAGTTAATGTCAAAACAGCATATACTGTCTGCAGATTAAAATGTATCATGCAGAAGTATTACTTGTATTTGCAAGTTCAGAAAAAGATTTGTTTGCAAAACAGAAAACATTTGTGCAGAAAACACTAAATATTTTAAAAGAATGAGCCAAAATACATTAAACAACATCTATTTAAGTGGCTTCAATGAAGCAGTTTTGTTAATGTATAATCAATCAGGTATTCTCTTCCTTTTATCTGCCTCTCTATAGCATGGCACTAATAAACCCTTACTGAGTAGTTCTGACAACTGTCAATGTTTTTATTTTGTCGGTACTAATTACTGCTCTCAGACAGAACATGTTTACAGTTAATAACCAAAATGTACTTTTCACATTTAAATTAAAACCTTATACATAATACCTGAGACTGGTATCAAACTGATCTGAAAACAATGAAGTTATTTTAAAGCAAATTACTCAGAGTTACAGCCAACCAACCTTGATGTTATCTTAAACACAGATAGTAAAGTAAACAGCAGGTCTGTCTTCTGTCCTTCAAGGCAACTGCAGATTACTGTCTTAACTATTTTTCAGCTGAACAAGATGGGGGAGTCGTAAACGCTAGAAGTTGCTTGAGAATTGTCACTAATTGTGATTGCTATTAAATTCCTATAGTTACATCTCTATGTGTTTCTATAATATATGAACAATAATTATGACCTCTGAGGTGCTTAAAAATTCATTGTTTCAAGTTGGAGTCTTTTAATTAATGACTCAGGATGCCCCATTGTCCTGACAGCGTTCCCAACCCCCACTTTAAAGGTTAAAGAAAAACAATCCAAAACCATTTGTGCCTTTTGTAGCCCACGGGAGGGGCTGCCTCCTTTCCCTCTCTCTTCTTTATTCGCTGTTCATTTTTTAAGTTTCTGGTTTTGATTCTAGTGCTGTAGGGGGAAGGGATAGCCCCAACCTAAATTTTTTCTTCAGGACACCCTAAATCCTTTCATTCCCAAGAAATGCAACAAATTATGAATGGCTTCTATCACAACTGGTTTCTCCTTCCCCAAACTTTGAAGATCAGCTACATAGTGCCTAGAGAGCAGACTCAAACATATACCTCAAAGCTACAATACTAACCCATTTTATTCATGCAAAATTTAGCTCAATATTTTTAACCAAAAGCATAAATATACAAAGCAGGGGGTTTCTTTTTGAAATAAGGTTTTCAAAGGAAAGTATCCGTTGCTAGGTCTAGACAATCTTATTCAAATTTCTTAAATCCTGCACCAACCAGCAAGTAAAAGAAAAACAATATTTACTGTAAACAAAACATATATTTTTTTTTTCAGCTTGTTGGGAAGGACACAAAGGAGTTACTTATTTGGAAAACTTCTGTTTCAGTTCTTATTTAAACAAGAGACAAATCAAAGCTTACAAGTGCTTTCTTAAGAAATTTCACCCTGCATAATGAACCAGACCCTCTCCCTTGATTTCTCCACTTCAGACTTACCAGTCGCATAAAGGGTTAACACCTAACAAATCCAAACAACCAAAACAGCAGGAGGAGAGATACATACCTTTGTACAAAGGGAACAACATTATTTCATCATTAGCATCTTACAGTTCTGATCATTCTACCCCTTTTCGTTACCGCGGTCTGTGCACAGAATTACGTTGCGTTTAATGCACTGTCTGTCTGATTCACAATATTAGCTCTAGACACCTAGGATCATTACCAGCTAGTAAAGAGACCTCTCTGCAGAGTAGGAAGTGAGACTGTTGAAACCAACAGGACGCGTCTTCGCACCCCCACTCAGCAGGAGTCACTCCACTGTGGGAAAATCCCAGCGAGCCCCAACTGTTATTTACACCTTTACCTGTGGCCAATTCACCTTTAGCCAAGCTGGCCAATGAGACTCTGAGAGGGATATTGTGAAGCAGATTTAAGAGCTCTTTTTAGTATTTCATTATTCAACATTGCTACAGCAATGGGTGTTTAATACAGACACACCCTTTTACATATCTCATTGACTGATATACCGTTGTTATGTACAAAAGTAATGTTTTCTATTTAACTTGTCTACTTACAATATGGCAATAAAGAGACACTCTGCAAATAAATAATAGTTTACGTTTTAGTATACCGGTTAACTTTAAGTTTCTATTCTGTCTGCCTGTCTGTAGCCTTTGAACACAAAGAACAGAAAGGGAGGGGGAGGGAGGGAAAGAGCGGAGCAATGGAAGAATAAACAAATACCACTTGTCCAGGGACTCTGAATCATCAGTTTTACCTTTACTAGAGAGGGGGAGGGGGAGAGGGGTGTCGTATAGGCACAGAGATAAACTAAGCAAAGTAAAGCTTGCTAACAGACTGATTCAGCAGAATCTTGTAACTTACACTGACAATTTATGTAGAATGGCTGTTTTTTAGCTGCAGTTTTAAAACTTAACATTTAGCAGAACATACATACACGCGGATTCTGGAGTGGTCCCCTCACCTTGGGACCCCCCCATCCTCTAATTAATTCACAACAAACACACGGCTGGCCAGACACACAAACACACAGAGAAAGAGAAGAATATTACCACAGACCCAGCAGGACGTCCCTGTTATTCACTGTGCTACCCGAGCGCATATTCCAAGCGCTACCCGAGGGCATATTCCCAGCGCTACCCGAGCGCATTTTTCCAAGACGAGCTACCAAAGCAACGTCAATTAAAAAATCTTTGTGCAGCTACCAAAGCTGCTTCAATTTAGAAAGTGCATCGGGGAAATCCCACTTCTAACACCAAATGTAAAGGGTACGTTATTCCTTTCCCAGCACTTCTTATCACTAACCCTGGGGACATCTGTCTGGGTTGAGGAATCATCTTACCTTCTCTGTCTGGAATCCAGGGGAACAAACACACACACACACTTGCACATAAGTGGTATGCAGTTTATTCCAAAGGGTGGAGGGATTGTCAGTACTTTTATACATTATCAGAGACATAGTCATACGTCATCCACCCATCTTCTGGGGGCCCACTATAGTTTATCAGTAACTAATACAAAAACAAGTCATCCTTGAGTCAGAGACATAGTCATCCTAGAACAAACAGCTTACACAGCAAATTCCTTTTTCCAACCCACCAGAATGTACAAAGGGCACACACATAGGATTCTGATTCTATAAGATTCTAATTTCTCTTGTGCAGGCCTCTTGTATATACACTTAAACTAAGCATTATTTTATTACAAAGGACATATATATATATATATATATATATATATATATATATATATATATATATATATATATATAGGATTCTGATTTCCCTAACAAGAACTATTCTGGAAACTGGTACCAGAATCCACATGTGAAGGGGCTATACTGGACTTGGTGCTTACCAATGGGGAAAGTGTTTTTGATGTCATAGTGGGAGATCATCTTGCATCCAGTGATCATCAGATGGTGTGGTTCAGTATTAGTACTAGAGCTGATAAAATCCATTCAAAAGCGAGGGTCTTAGACTTTAGGAAAACTAACTTTGTCAAAATGAGACAATATCTCAAGGAGTCGTTAAAGGGATGGGAACAGCTGGGGAATGTAGAAAAGCAATGGGCAAAACTGAAAGGTTATTTCTTTTCATGCAACTGGTTTTCAGTGATACTTTTTTCTAAACAATTTTTGCACATTTTTGCATTTCCCAAGGTTCAAGTTAGCATGGAAACACCGTCTCATCTTCTCCCAAGGCCAGTGCCTAATTAAGTCTTACTTCCCGGTTCCCCCTCATGTCTCCTTTCTGTTTCATTTGTATTATCTGGTTTTCTTAGCAGATGCACACCATCAGCAACATTACGATTCATTTTACTCCCAGAATTTTCTCATGCTATGTCAGCAGCTTAGTCTTTTCCTTCCCCTGATTCTTCTTTTGGCCTAACAGTGGTCAAGAGTCCCAAGCAGGCCTGTGGCCTGTATCCAGGCCTGCTTCATAGGCCTAGCTACAGGAGCACTGTCCCGGCCTGGGTCCAATTCCTTACATCTCCCCCCTCTTCAGGGTTGAGAAGCGGAGCGGACTCAACACTGACCATCTGCATCCAGCCAGGGTGGGGTTCTAGGGGAATAGCATAGGCAGAGTGAGTGATCGGATGCATCTCTATGTAATCTGAGGTGACCAAGCATGGTGCATTGCAATTGACAACTATAATACGAGAAACTGATTTTTTGCAGAGTCAGAGAATAGGAACACAGGAAGCAAAACACAATGACAATAAGTAGAGCTAGAAATGCAAATAGCACATTTTTTACCCATGAACTAAGTCCAGTGAACCAGGAGAAAAAATTGCTAAACCAACTGGGCCTGATTCTGTACCGCAAGTCCATCCCCTTTGTATGTCCGGTTTGAACCAGATGTATAAAGCAGATCGTGATTCTGATCCCGCGGGGCAGGTCTAGCCCCGCGGGATCAGAAACGCGAACAGCAATGTATGTGCCCAGGCCGGGACTGCGATTCAGTCCTGCCTGCACATACATTAGTAGCCCGACTAACTCAGTCAGGGCTTTTAAATGGAGCCGCGGCACCATGGCGTCCTGTTGCTATGGCACTGCAGCTCCATTTAAAAGTCACGATGCCAGCCGCCAAGAAAAAGAGTTTCTTTCCTGCAGCCCGCCCCTGATCTGGCAGAGAGTGTATTAATACCATCAGTAGTAGAATTAACTAATAACATCAAATCAAATCACACTTTTTGCAACCATTTAGCATTGGTAGTAGCTTGTACACCTGGGGTAAAAAAAGAGGCAGACCATATTTCAGAATCAGAGCAAAGACGGAATTCATAGGGCACATCATTTTCTTTAAAGTAATTAGAGTACTTAGCATGTAGCGAATGAGTATGACGAGTCTGATGGTGATGAGTGGGTAGATAAAAGAAAGGAAAAGTTCCTTAAGGGAAAAACAGCAATAGGAGATATTAAGAAAACAAAGGAACTTATACCTGTCCAATAAACTGGCAGACAAGAGTGAACAGATGTACCACACTGATAAATGGCATCCCAAATGCTGTATGGGATACAGAAAGATTGGTCGAAGAAATAATGGACTTACAATGGGTATGATTACTTACAAATGGACCACCACTAGGGCTTAGCAAACAGGTGCTGAAGTTAAGTTGATGGGCAGAGCCGACCATGCGGCATGAATGCTGGGGGGCAGTGAGAAGATGAGAAGCATGGTCAAGAGTATTAGGCGAAGCAAAGGTTCAAAAAAGCATTAAGGAAGGAGGAGAAAATGTAGTATTACAGGAAGCTGCGCCTTTAGGTTGCCATGTACCATGTTGGGGGCCTGAAGCACAGTGTTTAGAAACAAACAAAGAAACATTGACAAAGCCAAAAGTAGTATTAGTTAAAGCAAAGAGAAGGAAGAGTTGCATTTGGTCATATACTCTTGAGCCATTCCTAAAGGTGAGTGTGAAAGCACGAACCTGTGTCCAAAAATGCTGCGCACAAGCACCCATAAGGAAGGCACAAGGAACTTGTGAGAAATGTACTTCCTTTCTCAGGAAAAAAAGTTGTCATAGAGGCATGGAAATGATAACTACAAATTGCACAATCAGGGGCATTCTGCACTTGAGCATGTTGGGCTAATAAGTTGTACCATGAGTTAGAAGTGTACATATTATGATAATCTAAAGGAAAAAAAGTGTTATTCTGGTGGAAAAGAACAGCAAGGGTTAAGGGAAGAAAAGAGAAGAAAGACAAATAAACAAACATATGCATTGTGTAAAGAGAGATGAAAGATGATACTAAAAAATTATGAGGTTTGTCTATACTTAACCAATTGTACACATAACAGGATAAGGAACAGAAAACCTAGATAAATGGCAAAACAAAGAAGAAATAAAGAATTCAAAGTAAGCATACTCATACAATCCTATATCTAGAAAGCAATCTCTTACACTAATAATTTCATTTCAGCAGGCTATGCAATGTTCAATATTTTTTAGCAAATGCAAAGTCAATTAGTGATCAGATAATATGTGAAACTGAAAGTAATACAGAAGATCTCTTTTAAAAAGTTCTTATTTCAAGGAGAGGTCTGAGGGATTCAGAACTTATACACAGTGCAGGGCGGAGATCAGAAATGTAAATCCAAATTCCTGCAGGCTCCAGCTGCACAAAGAGGTTGCAGCAATTGTGAACATGGTGGTAAACACAGTCTCCAGGCAGATATGTACACACAGGGGCTGGACCAAGGCATGGTGATATGTCTTGTAGGCATGGTCTATAAAAGTCCATGCAGTGTGGAGGGCAGTAGCATAGGCAGAGACGTCATCTTGGGTACTGCCAGGCAAAACTTGGAGGAGGTGAAAAGAGACAGTTCTACTAGTCATGGGGCTGATGCGGAGTCAGAGGGAATTTCTTCAATGGGCTATTTCGCAAATCTTATTTAAAGTTGTTTTCAAGAGACCATTAACTCTTTCTACTAGTCCGTTTGCCTGTTGGTGATGAACACATGCAAAATGTTGTTTAATACAGAGACGATCAGATAATTGAGAAAGAAGCTCATTTCTGAAATGTGTGCCATTATCAGAGTATAACACAGCAGGAATACCAAATCTTGGGATAATTTCAGTGCAGAGTGCTGAAGCAACTTGGGGAAGCTGTCTCTCTTCTACAGGGAAAGGCTTCTACCCATCCAGTCAATTGATTAACAATGACTAACCCATTTTTTAAACCTTTTTACAGTTTAAGCTGCTTGCAAGAAAAACAGCAGTCAATCCTAAACAACTCATTAACTAAAGACCTGGGTGAGGGGCAAACCACACTCTAGATCAGAAAAGTCACAGACGAGATGCACACATTCCTGCAATTTTTTGCAAATTTAAGATTGTACCAATCTAGTGAAAATTTGTATAGATATTTTCCCCCTTTGCCTTTATGTGTCTGTCCAGGGCACACAGAGGCAAAATGTGGATAAGCATTTCAAAACACCACATGGCCAGTGTACGTCTTTCCAAAACCCATCAGGATACGAAGTGCACCCAGCCTTTCTCCATTTCCAATTATTTAGCATGTATTTGGGCTGGATGACTTCTGGAATTAGAGGTATGGGAGACAGTATAATCGGATATTAAGGTTGCAAAGTAGAGTATAAGGCTCTTCTCCAGGAACAAGCAGGAATATAGTCTTCACATATGGGTATCGTCGGCACTGACGGAGCCCGCGCGAGAATGCTCCACAGCATCCTATAGGAAAGCTTTTGGGAGCATCCCACTGCGCCTGCGTTGCTGCCTTCCCGCCTTTCCAACTCTCCCTCTTTAGTTTTTTATTTTCCGCGGAGCTGACAGGCAGCAACTCCTGTCACCGCAGAAAATTTTCTTTTTTGTGGTCGCGTCTGCCTTCCTGTCAACACCTACACTGACTTTGAACCACCTCCAGCAATCACACTGTGCAATAATACTTACAACTCGAAGGAAGAAATAAAATATCTAGGAGTCACAATCGACAGCAAACTGAAAATGGAAAAACACCTCAGCAACACCAACAAAGCCATCTTTCACAAGCTCAGAGTAATACGACCCCTGAGGAACGTACTGGATTCGTGCGATTTCCGATCAGTTGCACAAGCACTCATCATGCCCCACCTTGACTACTGCAACGCCATCCTGCAGGGTCTACCAAAGAAAACCACTAACATATTACAACTGGCACAACACGTAGCAGCAAGGATCATAATGAGAACAAGCGTCACTGAGCATATCACACCTGTATTGATGGAACTGCACTGGCTCCCAGTTGCTGCCAGGATTCAATACAAAACATTGGTAACGACATTCAAGTTAATTCAAAACCTGGCCCCCTCATTCCTCTCCACCCTGATCGCCATACAACCTACCACCAGAAGCAGGAGAACCATAAACTCAGACACACTAATAGTCCCAAACAGCATTAGGCATGTAAAAGTCAGTACTAGTCGCAGAGCGTTCTCCTTCTCTGCCCGCACTTTATGGAACCAGCTCCCACACGAGCTGAGAGCAATTAAAGACATAACCGATTTCAGAAAAAAATTAAAGACGCACCTGTTCAATTGTCACTATATACAGATGTAAATCCAAGAAGAAAAAAAAGAGTGAATAGCTGTATGTAAAACTGTTCACCTGTTCAGTTGTCACTATATACAGATGTAAAGCCAAGAAGATAAAAGAGAGTGAATAGCTGTATGTAAAACTATACATAGATGACGGATAATCGCGTGTGTAAATGTATAATTGCTTGTATAAATATATAATCGATTGTGATAGTAATTATGGTCTAAATATAGACCCTAATATGTGTGCTGTGTATTACCCCTGTTCTCTCTATCTATGCCCCAAATTTTCTGTCTTGATTTTTTGACAAATCCCAAAATTGTAATCAAACCGCTGCTGATCGCTGGAAGTAGCGGTATATAAGTTTTTACTAAATAAAATAAAAAATAAATAAATACACTGGTACCACCTGTGTATTCTTTATTTTCTTCTTTTTTCTAAAAAAAAAAAAAAAAAAAAAAAAGAGCTTTTCTTAAGGGTCTGTCCCCTCTTGGTGCTTCGGCGCCATTTTGGGCACTAGGCCCTGTTTTCTTTCAAAATGGAGAAACCAACTAGTTGTTTCAAAAAATGTTCACAATGTGGCGATACCATTTCTGCTACCGACACCCATGACTGGTGTCTTAAATGTCTGGGCTCAGACCATTCTCCATTGGAGTGGCTCCTCTGCAGAAAGATGACTAAGAGGGGCCTGCAGAATAGAGCTGCGAAACTCGGCATCCTTTTTACCTTGGATGCAATGTCCATTGCATCAACATCGTCCAGGGTTTCATCTTCCTCCCATGGATCTCAGGTAACCAAACCCAGGTCTTCTTCGAAGACTGGTCGGTCCTCAAAGGGTAGATCTCCTTCTAAGCATTGAGATGCTTCTATTATTGCCCTCGAGGAGAATACACCAGCCAAACAACCCCGGCGGGAGGTCCTTGCCTCCAAAGCATTAACGGGGGTCCCAAGATGTTCCCGAGGCGTCCACCTCTGGAGAGCTCTTGGTGCCGGGTTCTTGAGTCATGGCCCGCTCCGCCGGTACCGACACCCAGACATCGGCAGGCTCCATGGATCAATGCATCCTAGCCATTGAGCACAGTCTTGTGGCCTTGTTAGCAGCCTCCATACCACTAAAGCCGCTACAATCGGTCCCGCAGCCATCAGTACCAATTCCGGTACTGGATGTATCTGCATCTACCATTACGCTGCTCTCCATGCTGCCACCCATGCCGGCCCTAGAATCAGTGTCTGGGATAGAGGGTCCGGTATCGAGGCATTCTGATGCCGACTTTGATCTATATTGTCGACAGGCAGTTCAAGAGCATCCGGCCCGTCGATACTTTGAGTCTTTCGATTCAGATGATTCTGATGAATCCATCGATACCGGAGTGGTTCTTCCGGAGGATCCCTCTCCTTCGCCGCAACGTTGGATGTCTCCTCCGTAGGACCTGTCTTTTCAAGACTTTATACAGGATGTGGCTCGGGGCCTCTCGATCACCGTGACCCCCGAGAAGGAACCGAGAGCTGAAGAACTTGAAATTCTTCAGTATCCGGCAGCCCCTAAGAAGGCCGCAACCCTTCCTATACACAGGATTTTGCATGATCTCATGCTCAGAATGTGGGAAACACCCTTAACGGTGTCTCCACATTCTCGAATACTCGATACAATGTACCGGGTACCACAGTGTCCCAGGTTCCAAAAAACACAGTTACCACACCATTCCATGGTGGTGGAATCAGCGATGCGCCAGATCAAAAGTGCCAAGACACATTCCTCTAACCTTCCAGGCTGTGAGGCGAGGACTCTCGATGCTGTCAGCCAGAATAAGTTCTTACATACTCTACATGGGTATGTTTCTTTGAGAGGTTACTAAGGATTTGGAACTCATGGCTCCTCTTATCCCCGATGACAAGAGGGCCGATTTCTTTACTCTTGTTAAGCATGCCCAGAATGTTTCTAAGTTCATGAACAGGGCAACCTTTGATTGTTTCAAATGCATTAGCAGGACCTCTGCTATTTCTATCGGTGCACGTTGGATTGCTTGGTTACAAGCAGCTGATTCAGAGCAGTGGGTGCAAGATAAGCTGGGGAATATTCCTTGCACAGGAGAAAACCTCTTTGGCAAGGACTGTCAGGATAAAGCTTCTCAGCTTGAGTCCGAGAACACTACTTTAAATAGACTATCCAGAACTACTGCCAACCCAGCTAAGAAAAGGACAGTTAAGAAACTCTTTTTCAACAAGAAAAAGAAATTCTATCCTTCTTACACCCAAACTGTCCACTGTCCAATCCATGCTCCCCAGAAGGGGCAGCAGCAGCCGAAACAACAAAGAAAGACTCAAGTCCCCAGAGCTCAACCAGCTCAGCAGACACAGCCTCCGCAAGGTCTTTGACTCCTTCCTAGAGAACCTAGTCATCCTTCCTCTAGAAATACCAGAGCCTCTCAACATTCCAGGCAGACTGTGTTACTTTGCCAAGAGATGGCAGCAGATAACATCAGAGCATTGGACTCTCTCCATAGTGACAGAGGGCTACAAACTCCACTTTCACAGTATGCCCCCTCTCTCTACTCCAAGAGAGTTCAGTTCTCGGCCCCCCTCACCACTCTCTTGTGTCAAGAGGTCACCTCACTCCTTGCTCAGGGAACGATAGAGGAGGTACCTCTTTCTCAACAAGGTCTGGGTTTTTACTCCCCCCTACTTCCTTATTCCAAAGAAAACAGGAGGGTACAGGCCCATACTGGACCTCAGGGAGTTAAACAAGTGTCTCATCCGAGAAAAATTCAAAACGATCTCTCTCGGGACACTTCTCCCTTAGACTCAGAGTCAGAATTGGCTATGTTCTCTAGACCTAAAAGACGCTTACACACATATCCTTATTCATGCAGAACACAGGAGGTTTCTTTGATTCCTCTTTCAGGGAAGACATAACAAGTACAGAGTTCTACCCTTTGGCCTGGCTTCCGCCCCAAGAGTCTTCACAAAATGCATGGCAGTAGTAGCAGCATTTCTAAGGACTCTAGGGATATTTGTCTTCCCCTACTTAGACGACTGGCTGATCAGAGCACCAACAGCTCCAGAAGCCAGCTCTGCTCTTTCCTGCATGATGCGAATCCTGCAATATTTGGGATTGGTCATAATTCTCCCAAAATCCCATCTCACCCCTTCTCAGTCACTAGAATTCATAGGGGCTCTGCTAGACACACGGCAGTCAAGGGCTATCCTGCCACAGCTCCACTGTGCTCGAATAGTTCAGCTGGTGTCTCAAGCAGCTATGAAAACTTTCCTGACTGCTTGAGAAATGCTTCAGTTGCTAGGGCATATGGCATCCATTGTACATGTGGTCCTCTATGCTCGCCTACACATGCGAGCAGCCCAGTGGACCCTAGCCTCTCAGTGGACACATGGCATCAGGTTGCCTGGGGGACAAAATCAGAAACTCTGCACGCCGCATCTCGTCCCTTCAGTTGTGGCAAACACTAGAAAACCTTCTCTTAGGGTCACCTTTTCAGCAGCCACTGCACCAAGCTACCTTGACGACAGATTTGTCCATGTCGGGTTGGGGAGATCATATGGACAATATCTCCACTCAGGGTCTCTGGACCCAACAGGAGACTTGAGTTCCCATAAATCTACTGGAACTCAGAGCCATTTTCTACGTTCTTCGAGTTTTTCAGGACCATCTGCGCTACAAGATAGTCCTTGTCCAGGTAGCCATGTACTACGTGAACAAGCAGGGTGGAACAGGCTCTCAGGCATTGTGCAATGAAGCTCTACACCTGTGGTCCTTCGCAAGAAGCCTTCAGATTCACCTACTGGCGGTGTATCTCCCAGGCACACAGAATCTCCTGGCAGACAAACTCAGTCGAGTGCTGCTGCCACATGAGTGGTCTCGTCATTCAGAACACATTGCTCAAATCTTTCAAATCTGGGGAACCCCAGATATAGACCTATTTGCGAGTCCTCAGAATGCCAAACTTCCCCGATTCTGTTCCAGAATTCCAGCTCAGAACAGTCAGACAAGGGATGCTTTCCACCTCCACTGGGATCAGGACTTCCTTTATGCCTACCCACCCATTCCCCTCATTCCCAAGACTCTGTTCAAACTCCAAAGAGACAGGGGCCATATGATCCTCATAGCCCCACGCTGGCCACGATAGACGTGGTATCCATTGCTTCTACGTCTCTCAAGCCAGGCCTCTGGAGTTGGGATGTACTCCAAATCTTCTATCCCAGGAGAATGGGATGCTTTTGCACCCGAATCCTTAGTCTTTACAACTGATGGTGTGGCTGCTGAGAGCTTAGAATTCCAGGATGTCAACCTCTCTCAACAGGTTAAGGATATCCTTTTGGCCTCGAGGAAGCCTTCCACAAGATGGGCTTATGCCTTTAAGTGGAAAGGTTCTCTATCTGGTGTTCAAAGAAGGAACTTAATCCTTTTTCAGTTCCTATAGAGGCATTACTGGAGTATCTCCTCCATCTTTCATCTTCAGGTCTCAAGACTAATTCAGTAAGAGTCCACCTTAGTGCCATTGCGGCTTTCCACAAGCCCATTGATGGACATCCTGTCTCCTCTCAGCTGCTTGTAGCGCAATTTATGAGGGGTCTATTCTTAACTAAGCTTCCCATTAAGCCACCACCCGTGGCATGTCAGCTTAAATCGGACAGCTCATGAAGCTGCCCTTTGAGCCCTTAGCCACTACATATCCCTGAAGCTTCTTTATTGGAAGGCAATCTTCCTAATTGCCCTCACTTCTGCAAGACGCATCAGTGAGCTACAAACTTTAGTGGCTGATCCACTCTACACAAGATTCCACCATGATAAAGTAGTCCTTAGGACTCATCCTCACTTTATGCCAATGGTGGTTTTGCCTTTTCATTTAAACCAGCCGGTTTATCTTCCTGTCTTCTTCCCTAGGCCTCATGCCTCTAGTGCAGAAAGGAATCTTCACACTCTAGATCAGAAGTTCCCTACTCCAGTCCTGGAGGGCCAAACACCATTCAGGTTTTCAGGCTGTCCCTAATAAATATGCATGAAATGCATTTGCATGCACTGCCCCATTGTATTCAAATGTTTCTCATGCATATTCATTAGGGACAGCCTGAAAACCTAAATGGTGTTTGGCCCTCCGGGACTGGAGTTGGGAACCTCTGCTCTAGATTGTAAAAGAGCTTTAGCCTTTTACCTTCAGAGAACTAGGCAGCATAGAAAGGCTTCACAGCTTTTTGTTGCCTTTGATTCCAGCAACCTGGGGTTACCAGTCTCCAAGAGAACACTTTCCAGGTGGATTGCAGACTGCATATCCTTTACCTATGAGAGTAAAGGACTTTCTCTCGAAGGTCATGTCACAGCTCACAATGTTCGAGCAATAGCTGTCTCTATGGCCAACCTTCGCTCAGTGTCCATCGATGACATCTGCAAAGCAGCCACTTGGTCCTCGGTCCACACCTTTACAGCCCATTACTGCTTAGACAAGTACTCCCGTTGGGATGCCTCATTTGGCCAGGCTATTCTCCAGCATCTCTTTCAGACTTAGAACAACTCCTACCCCTGTCCTGGGTTTCGATACCAGAGATCCTTGGGAGGAAGCATGACCCACCCCAGCCTGGGTTTAACTGCTCTATGGGGTCATCTCCCTGGCATCTCTAAGCTTAGGAGTCCCCATATGTGAAGACTACATACCTGCTTGTTCCTGGAGATAGCGTAGTTACTCACCTGTAACAGGTGATCTCCGGGAACAGCAGGAATTGAGTCTTCACCACCCACCCACCTCCCCTAGGAGTTGTATCTCTATCTCTCTCTCTCTCTTCTTCTCTCCTTTTGTCTCAGCTACAAACCCAACTGAAGAGGGAGAGTTGGAAAGGTGGGAAGGCAGCAGCGCAGGCACAGTGGGATGCTCCCAAAAGCTTTCCTATAGGACACTGGGGAGCATTCCCGCGCGGGCTCCATCGGTGCCAACGATACCCATATGTGAAGACTCAATTCCTGCTGTTCCCGGAGATCACCTGTTACAGGTGAGTAACTACGCTTTATCAAACAATTGTTAAAGCTTAACATTTTCTTTAAGCTAAAATAGCAATCCTCTAAATAAAAAAAAACTATTAAGCATAACATGACAATTATTAAATGACTATAGCTTTTCCTCTCTCTGCCTGTTCTTCAATACTAAGGGGTAATTAATCTGTGGATGGAAGGCTTTAGAAAAAAAGAAGAAACATCCTCATACTTTTCTGGGAATTCAGTTCAATCTTTCTGTTAAATGTAGCCTTTATACTTGAAAAATAATATAATTTCAAATCAGTCTCTCTCCAAATTTCAACAAATTTAAGGGCAATTCAAATTCAAAAGAAACAGTAATATTTACTTATCCTGTGGTTAACCTTTACTTGCACAGGACCTTTCCTCATTTGTATAGAAAAACGGCTTCATTGGCAGTGAGCCAAGAAGAAAAGTTTTTAAACCTAACGTGCTATCAGAGTCAGTGGAAATATTTATAACTCTCTACTTCAGAATTTTCAGGAGAGACAAAAATGGGAGGGGCTTGTCCTCAGAGCCAGCCTTCTCCTCGCAGGGATAAGGGGTGGATTAGCCTGTCCTATACACACAGTTTTAAACAGTCTAAAGGGTATATTTACTAAACAGCGGTAGTGACTTCCATGTGAAATCAATTTCAATGGGGCCACAGCTCTGATATCGCACGGAAGCCACTACCACTATTTAGTAAACATACCCCTAAGTGTTTCTGCCTAGATTTAGTCTGGGCATCAATCCCTGTTTGTACAGCTGCCAAAGTGGCCAGGAAATAAGTCCCTTGTTGTGGCCATGGAGTAGTCAAGCATTTAGTACCTGTATACCATTTGTCACTACACTCTCTAAAAAGCTTCCCTGCTGTGAGAAGGTCTTAACCATCTCTTCTAAGGGTTCTGTGAGATTTGGGGCTTGCAACATTTTTCCTAGCACAAGAAAGTAAAGGTAATAGGGGAAAACTAAACCTACCTTGTCCAAAGTCTTTTGGTCCTGAGGTTCCAAATCTGGGGAATGTGTCAGTCCCTGGCCGTCCAACTGTGCACCGAGGGGTGGCAGGGGTGTTGCAGTCACTTCTTGCTGGGGCTCGCCAAATGTAAGGGAACTACTGGGCCGCAAGGGCCACTATCTCACCTTACATGGAGGAAGTACACAGAAACCAATTTCTCAGCAATACTCACAAAATCTTTATTACAGGATATTCTTTTCTCAGTATAAAGTCTTCACACACAAATTCTCTAACACTTACAGGTTACTTACAGGTACAATGTAGCTACTGTATGGGGAATAGACAGAAGAGAAAGGTTAATGGGGCTATTCAGCACACGGTCACCTCCATGGCAGGGCTGAATAAACTCCCCCACTTTCTCCTCTGTCGTAGTCTGGCTTTTATACAGTTTTTTCTGTAAGGCTGACACGACTATAAAGATTATTTCTTTTCATGCAGCTGGTTTTCAATGATACTTTTTTCTATACAATTTTGGCACATTTTTACATTTCCCAAGGTTCAAGTTAGCATGGAAATACCATCTCATCTTCTCCCAAGCCAGTGCCTAATTAAGTCTTACTCCCCGGTTACTCCTCATGTCTCCTTTTTGTTTCATTTATATTATCTGATTTTCTTAGCAGATGGACACCATAAGCAAAATTCCGTACCATTCTACTCCCAGAATTTTCTCATGCTATGTTAGCAGCTCATTCTTTTCCTTCCCCTTATTCTTCCTTTGGTCTAACAGCAAGAGTCCCAAGCAGGCTTGTGGCCTGTATCCAGGCCTACCTCACAGGCCTAGCTACAGGAGCGCTGTCCCAGCCTGGGTCCAATTCCTTACAATACCATGCGATCATCAGATTTAACGTGCCCGATGCAAATTCATTTCAGTTCACTGACACCCAACAGATCGAGTTGTACATGTTCCGTTTCTTAACCACCTCCAGTTTTCCCCGGTTCAGGCTTCATATAGTCTAAGTCCCAATATGTAAAACATCTTTGTAATTCTGACTTTCATTTCAAGCACAGCTATGTTCTGAACAGGGCCATTTTACCTATGGGCAAAAGGGGCAGCTGCCCCGGGCTCCTGCACAATGGGGACCCTGTTACCCATAGGTAATAGTGGCCCTTTCAGGACCGGTGCAAGAGTATGAAGCAGCCTAGGCAAACCTCATTCCCAGCACTGCCCTGCTCCTGCCCCCATGTCCATTGCCACCACTTTTGCCCCTCTGAGCAACAATACATTTAAAAAGGCATCATGGTGCTGGAATTACCTTCTCTTTTGACACCATGGTGCCATTCGCACATCTGCCCCCCTCTTCTGATTCCATTTTAACAGGAAGTGGAATTGGAGGGGGAAGAAGCACGAATAGCACCACAGTGTCAGTAGAAAAGGTAACTCCATCTCAAGATGGCGACGGAGTGAGCCAACTCAGAATGCCAAAGCGAAAGGGAAAACTCAAGGCTCTCCCCGCGGAGTCGGAGTCTGCGGTGAAGGGTCCTATGGATTGGTTTATACAACTTACGGATGATCAACGAAGGGAGGTTAGAGCGGGCTTGGTGGCGTCGGCAGAGGAGACACTGGCGTCTGCCGCCCTAGAGCTGTCTCTCTCCCCAGAAGAACGAGTGGTCCCTCCTGTTCCATCTTGTTCCTCAAAGACGCCTCCATCGGCTGGTGCTTTGGCCTTACCTGAGGAAGGGGGGGGGCTGATGAGTCTGAGCGGGGAGCGACGGAGGTTTGCCTTGAGAGCCGACCGCCAGTATCGGCGGGTACAATTGCAGGAGGTGTGGACCGGGTTGCGACTGCAGCTGGAAGCGGTGAGAAGGCGGCGTCCACAGGAGAGCTTGAGATGGTAACGTCTTCTGCCTTTGCTCTATCCCGTCCTGCTGTTGTAACTCTTGAAAGTATTTGGGAAGCGCTTACTCAGCTGTCCTTTGTGGTCAACCAACAGCTTGCCCAGTCTTCTGTGAAAATCATCTCTTTGGAGGAGAAGGTTTCTTCTTTATCTAGGGATGTTCTTGATACTGGCAGTAAATTGGATTCTATTGATCAGAGACTTTTACAAGTCTCCGACTTGACTTTTTCCCTAATGAAAGATAATACTGCTTTGAAGATGAAATCAGAGACATTAGAAAATGCTATCTGGGCAAATAATGTTCGTCTGCTTAATTTCCCTGTTCTTCCAGGGGTGGCTCCATTAGATTTATTTAAGAGATACTTGCAGGATTCTCTTTTGGTACCATCTGAATTGTTTCCACCAATTGTGAAAGCTTATTATATTCCTACTGAAAAAAAGGGGCTAAAGTGGTTGTTGGGCAATTAGAATTTGATTCTCTTGATGTATCTGCATTGCTTCAGTCTCCTAAGGTTGATGAAATTTCTGTATCCATATTGTTAGTTTCTTTTGCCATTTCCTCTGATAGAGATTGGTTACTCAAATTGTTTTATAAAAAAAGGGCTAGTTTGTTTTTGGGTAAGAGAATTTTGGCTTTCCCTGATGTTTCAAGGGAAACACAGAAGCGACGGAAAGCTTTTCTTGCATTAAGACCTGGTGTGCTTCAGATGAGGGCTTTATTTGTGTTGAGGTTCCCATGTAGATGTATAGTACAATATCGTTCGCAGAAATTTGTGGTTTTTCAACCTGTGGAATTGTCTTCTTTCATCACTTCCCATGCAGTAGCTTCTTCACCCTCAGGTCCAGTTCTTCAATGAAGTTATGATGATTGTCTGCTCCTGTTGCTGTCTAATTTCTTAAAATTGTTTCTTGGTGAATTGTGGGTTTCCCTCAATTAAATACTTAAGCCATACCCCCACTTTGTGGACTAAAGATGTAATTTGCTTTGTATTTACATGCTTGTACTTTTTCCTTTTTCCTTTGCGGCAAATGTATATCATTTTTGTACAAGTCTGGTTTGCTTGTTATATTGTTTAAAATTGATAAATAAAAAAAATGAGAAAAAATGAAAAGGTAACTCCAGCACCACAGTATCTTTTTAAATGTATAGGTGCTGCTGCATGTCCTGAAGAGGGGCAGCTACTGCAGCGCGATGGAGGGGGCCCATGAATGGGGGAACATTTGCAAACATTTGCTCAGGACCTTTTAAGGGGTTGAAGCAGCCCTGGTCCCGAGGGCTTTCTTCCAACTGCATCATAAATGCTGCATTTACTTTTAAAATTCTTCAGCTCTTCCACAGTAGGCCATTGAGTGCATTTTGGCCTGAGAGGCTCATCTTCCAGCACTCTATTACAATTGTTTAGTTGTGACTATCTTTGGGTATTTGTGGCAAGATACAGTAGACTGTCAAGCTTATTTTCCATTCAGGTAATATACCAGTTCTGATGCCATTCTCACAGAAATGTGATCCTCTGTCCCCAACACTGTCCCATATTGTTGCTGCCTAGATGGGTGATTTGTTTCAGTCTCACACCTCAGCTGAGACCTGTCCATCTTGGAAGACCCCTGTCAGTAGTTAATTTACTGATGACATAGCTCTCAACATCAAGCCCTCACGGCACAAGAAACCCAAAACCAAGCAAGGGTCTGACTTGATACAAGTCTGTAATAAAGATAAGTTTAAGTTATAGAATATTGCTTCTTGAGACATATTTAAATATAATTGAATTGTTTCCATATGCATGTATGTATTTTATCATAGGTAAGTGCTTAAAATAGAGTTGAAAACAGTTACAGTATCACCCATGATGCATGACCTTGACAACTATTGCTGATGTTAACCTTGGATCCCACCAAAATTTCAATTCTGGTTACACCACTTCTTCAGACGAAATGAAGTTCCTTACCTGCAACTGGTGTTCTCTGAAGACAGTATTTCATCCATTACATACCCTCCTTCTTCCCTTTTGGGAATGTTCTGCCCCCAGTTAAAGATATGTTATTAATACCCAGAAGAGCTGTAGGCCCCCAGTAACATGGAAACTTCTACACATGAGTGGTAAAGGCCATCTGATCAATGATGATTGTGGTCAAATCACCTGCCTGTGTGACTGGTAAATTGCTCTTTTTTGAGAACATCTGTTACCAGGACCGGCCTGTCCATTGAGCAAGAATGTTATTTGCACAGGGCCCCGCGTTTCAGGGGGCCCTGTGCAAAAAACATTCTACACCAGCCCAAGTAGATTAAAAAAAAAAACTGGCTGCTGCTGCCGCTGCCACCGTGGCAGCGACAGAATCAAGCGTCTCGCCGCAGGGCCCCCTGCCTGGCAGAGCCTCCCTGCAGCATCAGCTCCTGAGTCCCAAAGCGCGGGCCTTCAGAGCGCGAAAGGAGAGCTTCTCTGACCTCTCGCGGCTCTGTTAAGCCCGCCGGGATGGATGGGAAATCCCATCAGCCCCGGCGGGATTAACAGAGCCGCGAGAAAGGGAAACTCTCGCGGCTCTGAAAGCCCGCGCTTTGGTACTCAGGAGCTGATGCTGCAGGAAGGCTCTGCCGAGCAGGGGAGGGCCCCATGGCAGGACGCTTGATTCTGCTGCTGCCACGGCGGCAGTGGCAGCAGCAGCCGCAGCCGTTTTTTGTTTTTTTTTTTAAATCTACCTGGGCTGATGGGGGGAGGGGGGTTAGGACTGGTAATGGGCTATGGGGGGGGCTAAGACTGGAAGTGGGCTGATGGGGGGTTAGGACTAGTAATGGGCTATGGGGGGCTAAGACTGGAAGTGGGCTGATGGGGGGGTTAGGACTAGTAATGGGTTATGGGGGGCTAGGACTGGAAATGGGCTGATGGGGGGTTAGGACTGGTAATGGGCTGAGGGGGGGCTAAGACTGGAAATGGGCTGATGCAGCGGGTAGGACTGGTATTGGGCTGATGGGGGCTAAGACTGGAAATGGGCTGATGAGAGGGCTAGGACTGGAAATGGGCTGATGGGGGGTTAGGACTAGTAAAGGGCTATGGGGGGCTAAGACTGGAAATGGGCTGATGGGGGGTTAGGACTGGAAGTGGGCTGATGGGGAGTTAGGACTGGTAATGGGCTATGGGGGGCTGAAAATGGGCTAGGGGGGGTGGTTGCTAGGACTGGAAATGGGCTGAGTGGAAGGAGGGCTTGAACTGGAAATAGCTGATGGGGATGGGGGCATGGAATGGAAATGGGCTGAGTGGAAGGGGGGCTTGAACTGGAAATAGCTGATGGGGATGGGGGCTTGGAATGGAAATGGGCTGAGTGGGGGGGGCTAGAATAGGAAATGGGCTGATGGAAGGGCTAGGATAGGACTGGAAATGGGCTGTTGGGGGTGCTAAGATTGGAAATGGGCTGAGGTGGGGTCTTGGATTGAAATGGACTCATGGAGGGGCTAGAACTGGAAGTAGGCTCATGGGGGGCTTGGATTTGACATGGGCTGATGGTGGGGCTAGGAAAGGACTAGAAATGGGCTGATGGGGGGCTGGGATTGGAAATTAGCTGATGGAGGGACTCGGATAGGACTGGAAATGGATGGGGGAGCTAGGACTGGAAATGGGCTGATGGTGGGGCTAGGATAGGATTGGAAATGGGCTTATGGGGGGTTAGGACTGGAAATGGGCTGATGCGGGGACTAGAAGGGAGTGGGGGGTGTGGCTGGAACTAGAAGGGAGCTGATGTTGGGGGAGGATTAGAATGTGATGGAGCTGGGAGAGTGAAATGGAGAGGGAAAAAATATTTTGTGTGGGAGGGAAGACAAATCTACAATTGGCCGGATATTGGGAGAGTAAGTGGGGATTGAGGATGGAGGGGTAAAATTTGAGTGGATGAAATAGGAATGAGGAAAGAGCAAAAGGAGAAAGATTAGTATGTTAAAGCAGATGTAGAGAGAGAATGGAAAAAAACTAGGAGAAGAAAGGACAAATGGACAGCAGACAATGGAGAGTTAGCAGAAGACATGAATAAACCAGAAGAAAGTGGCTGGAGCAATTGCAACTGAAAAAAAATGCACAAAAGGTAGAAAAATATCTCTTTATTTTGAATTTATTAACTGGAATATGTCAGCTCTGGGAAATGTGCATCATTAACGTCTGCGCTTTGTTTAGTACAAGAGGAAATTAATTTATAGTTTTATTTCTACAGTGTTGTTGTACATTCCAAGTTTGGCTTTTGGGGTTCCCAGTTTAATTATTGTCTTCCTGTTTCTAAATTGTGATTCCTTGTTTGGTGATGGTCTATGTTCTGTATGTGTATCTGAGCTGAGGTATTCTGTTTATGTAATTCTTATTTGACATTGCCACTTGTTCTCTTTCCCCATTAGGTCATGTATTGTTATTCTCAGAAATGTATTAGTTTAATATTTGCAGTGTTTCCTTTTGATAGGTAGGGTATGGTGCTTTGTGAGTCTTGGTAGTGCTGTTAGGATACGGCGAGTTTGCTATGGGTTCTAAATGGGCAGTGTTTGTAGTAGTTCCTAATCTGCTTGGTGGTTGGCACTGGATTATAGTAATGTAGAAATCTTTTAGTCTTTCTTTATCCATACACTCATGAAGAGGCATGTTTACTAAAAGTTAGTGTATGGTAACATGATGCAAATATTTACGCAAATGAGGTCTCTTATGCAAATGAGACCCGCACCGAGTCTCCGCACATAGCCCCGCACCCCCCTTGGGCCGTCCCTGTCTGTTACTAGGTGACAGTGACAGGATACTGGTCTTGATGGACCATTGGTCTCATTCATTAATGCACTCCTTATTTCTTAATCAACTTAGCTTTCTCTTTGAAAAATGAATTGCTTATAGTCCCTCCAGTCCAGTCCCAAACCTCCCGGTAGTCAACCCCCACCAGCAGCTTGGAGACTGAACATGACACCTCTCTGATGACATCACCATACTTAGGCAGCCGGTTCCACCTACCAGCCCCAGTAAGCTCAGTCTCCAAGCAGCTGGAGGTGGTAGTCCAGAAGTCGGCCTCACTGAAGGGACAGCTAAGAGGTTTAGTTGGTGCTACGATAGATTCCCTTGGCCTGCGCTGCTCTACAAGTCATTTTAAGCATTCAGCCAGTGGGGAAATGTCTTAATTTGACTGGTCTGTTACAGTTATGTGCGGCTGAAAAAAAAAACGTTAGCTGAGGATCTCTTCCCACAAACCTGAAGGAAGGGGATTGTTTGGCTCTAATTCTGCAGCAAGGCAGTAAAATCGGTAGCAGCGGCAGCTCCTGAACCTGTAATTGGGTGAAGAGCTGCGGGGTGACAGGCAAGGCTGCAGACAACTTGTCTTCCTTGTTCCCACATCGATGCTGATGTTGCTAAAGTGGGGTCTCCCTTGGATAGATCTCTTTGCCAGTCCACTGAACAAACAACTGCCGAAGTTCTGCTCCCGGCAACCACATCCTTTGAGGATAGCACCAGATGCTTTTCTGATGTCCTGGTCTCAGGGCCTCCTGTATGCGTTTCCTTCCACGCCCTTGGTGGCCCGAACTCTTTTCAAAACTCTTCAGGACAAGGCCTCGGTCCTGCTGGTAGCTCCCAGGTGGCCGAGGCAACCTTGGTTTCCACTTCTGCTTCAGCTGGCAGTGGATTCCCCACTACCTCTGGGGTTGCAGCCCAACCTCCTCTTACAGGAGCAGGGTTCCCTTCTGCACCCCAATCTCAAGTCTCTCAATTTGATGGCCTGGAGGCTGCAAGGGTAGTTTTGGCTCCCTGGGGCCTACCTCAGGACCTTGAGGAGGTTGTCCTAGCCTCTAGGAAACAGTCCACTAGGAAAACCTATGCCCTCAAATGGAAAAGGTTTTCTGTGTGGTGTCAACTTCGTACAGAGGATCCTTTCTCCTGTACCGTGCCAGTAGTGCTTCAGTACTTACTGCACTTATCTAATCAGGGACTTAAGTCCAATTCTGTTCGGGTCCACCTCTCAGCTCTAGCAGCTCACCACTCACTGGTAGAGGGACACTCTCTGTCAGGTCACCCTTTGGTGTCCCACTTCCTCAGGGGCTTGCTTTTGCTCAAGCCCCCCATCCGTCCTCCTGCTCCTGAGTGGGAGCTGAATGTGGTCGTGCAGCAACTGACTCGCCCACCCTTTGATCCGATGGCTACTTGCCCTCTGCACTTCCTTTCCTGGAAGACTCTCTTCCTGATAGCCCTCACCTCGGCTAGGCGGGTGCGTGAGCTTCAGGCCCTAGTCTGTGACAGGCCTTACACCAGGATTTATAGGAACAGGGTAATCCTTAGGACTCATCCAAAGTTCCTCCCTAAGGTTGTCTCCTCTTTCCACCTCAACCAGGAGGTGGTTCTTCCAACATTCTTCCCTAGGCCTCATGCTAGCCAGGCTGAAGCAGTCCTGCATACCCTGGACTGTAGGAGGGCCTTATCCTTCTACCTTGACCGTACGCAGGGGCATAGAAGGGCTACGTATCCTTTGACCCCAATAAGTTGGGGTTGGCTGTGTCCAAGCATCCATCTGGGTGGCTGACTGTATCACCTGGGCTTACAAGGCGGCTGACCTTCCTTTGCAGGGTAGGGTCATGGCCCATCGTGTCAGGGCAATGGCTGCCTCAGTGGCTCATCTCCACTCTGTGCCCTTGGTAGACATCTGCAGGGCTGCAACTTGGTCTTCAAGACAGACTTTTGTAGCCCATTACTGTCTGGAGAGGGAGTTATGTAGGGACAGTGCCTTTGGCCAAGCAGTACTCCGGAATCTCTTTGAGGTTTAGGCAACTCCTGCCCTCCTGCCCTCTGTTGGGCTACCGGTGGGGGTTGTGTCCTTGAAAAGCCTTTCTCTGATGCTGGGACTAGAGGGAGTTCTCTTGTTCAGCCTGGGTTCCTTGGTAGCCCAGAGCTAGGGAGTCACCCATATGTGAGGACTGACTTCCTGCTTGGTCCTGGAGAAGGAGTAGTTACTCACTTGTAACAGGTGTTCTCCAGGAGCAGCAGGAATCAGTTCTCACAACCCTCCCTCCTCCCCTTGAAGTTGCAGTTGTATATAGTTTGTTTTACATTTTTGTGTGCTGTTCTTAGCTATGTCATTTGACTGAGGTAAGATGGCACCTTTAGGCGGGAAGGGAACCGCGCATGCGTGCCAGCATTCCCAAAGGCTTTCATGGAAAGCTGGGGAAATGCTCCGCTGGGGCTTCATCGGCGCCAATGACACCCATATGTGAGGACTGATTCCTGCTGCTCCTAGGGAACACCTGTTACAGGTGAGTAACTACTCTAACTGTGCCAAGGGGGAAGGTAAACAGCTCTCCCTTAGTGCCTCAATAGCTCCTCTATATCTCTCCCTTTGTCAAGCAATGGGAAGCTAAGGAACCACTCGCAATTTCTTCTCCCTTCTCCCTCAGTTTTTCTTCGTGTCGCCGAGTAAGCAGTAGGACGGTGGACTGCATGGCTTGGGGCAGCTGCGAGCTGCATGGGAGACTGCCAGACAGGCTGCGTTGTTTCATCCCCTGAGGTATCTGACTCGTGGAGCTCTCCAGGGTGGTTTTTAAGCCCGTGCTGTTAAGCTTTTTTTCTGTAGCTGGGAAAGCTGCAACAGTCCAGTTAAGGTTAAAAAAAAAAGCAGAAAGATAGAATAGAGGGAGGAAGAAGGATTGCCTGACAAGGGTTGTTGGCATGAAGTTGTTGGCAGAGCTGGAAGAGAGACCCTGAAGGATGACGAGGCAAACAACAAGTGAGATGCCGGTCCGGCAGCAGTGCCTGTTGTGCGGTGCATGGCAGTCCTCTGTATCTGAGAAAGGGACCTGCTACGGCTGCGAAAAGGAGTAAGAGCTCATGGAAGACCCCGCAGGACAACAAGGGCGTGATGACTCCTTCGAGGAAGGAGGCAGTTCTTCGCAGACTCAGGACAGAGGGCCATGGCTTAGCCGCCGGGGCGGACCTGGTGGCCTTCCCTCCTCAATTAGAACCTTATTCCTGGGAACAGGCTGATCCTCCTGTGCCCTTTACCTCCTAGGGGTTCAGCAGCGGGGCCCTTGGAGGGTTTTCTCCAGAATTTGTCTCCTGCTACATTCAAAAGCTCCTGTAGTCCATATTTAGCTTGATACAATCCTTTTATATGTATTCAGTATTCCTTGTTTTTTAGTCTTTTTATCATGACATTGGTCATCGTTTCTTTTGTCCTTCTTTGGATTCCCGAGTGTTATTATTCCTGGCACTCTTGTTTTTTTATATTTTCATAAGTAAGTTTTTTGGATATATACCCCCACATGACTTACTTTTATGTTTGTGAAAGTGTGCTGTTCTCTTTATATTGTGGCGGTCGCGCCCCTACCAGGTGGTTGCCTAGTAGGGACGGGAAGCCATCTTGAATTCCTCTTTCCCAAGGATTGTAGTTGTGTATGGAGAGCGATGAACCAAGTGGTTATTTTAAAGCACACAGGAATTTTATTAGCATCCGTGTCAAGTGGGTAACAAATCTTCCAAAGCAAATGTACATTCGAGGTCAAAGAAAATACAGGATAACTCTTCTCCTATTAAGGTAACACTTGTAACCAGTGTTGTAGTCAAACTATTTACACAAGCTTCTTTTCTCAGGCTTCCATTACTCAGCCTCAATGCACACATTACAGTCCATCTCAGAACAAAGTGAAGTTAGGTCACTTTCTTGGCCTGCAACTTCCATGCTTTCAACTGAGCTGTATCTGGGCAATGCTTGTAAGCGTTCTGGCAGTTTATGCTTAATATTCTTTAGCAGGTTAAACAGCCTATCCCACTGAATGACCCTTTCTCCCTTAGGTAGGATTTCACTGGGCTTTTCCTGTTCAGTTTCCCTGGCAAACTCCTTACTCCTAATCCGGGTTTTCCTAGGCTTTAACCTCTCTTCTGAGTCAGAGCAAGAAATACAGGGCTTTGGCTTTATGGTTTTATCTCTCCTACCTTGGAGTCTTGTAGCACCACCTTCCAGGCTGAGGCTTCTGTGGCTGGGAAGTCTCTCTGCCTCTGAGCTAGACAGGGACTCAGGGTAAGCTCTCCACTTCCCTTCCTGGGGCTTCTGCTGCCTGCAGATAGACCCTTCCTCAGATGAGTCTAAGCACTCTTGCCTTAGCCTTCTTAAAGCCAACCTTTTCTCTTTCTTCCTGTTGCCAGTCTGTTTGGTCCTTTGCCTGGAACTGTAGCTTCCTGGGCTGCAGTGCTGGCTGCTCTTGTCTCTGCTGCTGCTCACTTTGTAACTGCCTTTCTCATGGCTGCTGCTTCTGCTGTGTCTGTTTCTGCTGCTTGCTCTTCTTGCTCTGCTAACTTTGTTTGTTCTCTCAAACTTAAACGTTGAGCAGGGCAACTCCCTTCCTGACTCCACCCACTTGCACCTCCTACTCTTCCCTGAGGATGTCATGGGGTCTGGGAGTGGCTTAAACCTAGCACTACTCTCTTGGTTTCTCTCAGGGTTTTTTCTATGTTGTCTGTGTTCTAATGAACCCATCCCCCGAGAAGAAGAAAAAGTTCTTCTTTCGCTTTTATTTTCATGCTGGGCTGCCTCCTCCTCACCACATATCCCCCTCCTTAGACTATTACGGGCTGGCGCGCTAACCCGCGAACAGCACGTAATATGGGATAAGGCGTCGGCGTTTGTGTGGAGCTTCCCAGCCCTATGTTCTATCTTAAAGTCAAACTCCTGCAGGGCCATATACCACCTTGTCAATCGGGCATTACTGTCCCTCATCTTATTTAGCCATTTAAGCGGGGCATGATCTGTCACAAGTAAAAACCTCCGTCCAGTTAAATAAAATCTCAGCGAATCTATTGCCCACCTTATCGCAAGGCACTCACGCTCAACCGTTGAGTATTTTTTCTCCGGAGGAGTTAGCTTGCGACTTAAAAACATTACAGGGTGCTCAGATCCTTCGTGCTTCTGTGACATTACAGCCCCTAGGCCTGTTTCCAAAGCATCAGTCTGAATAATAAAAGGTAGACTAAAATCCACCCCCCGTAATATTGGTGCTTCGCACAATTTTTCTTTCAATACACCAAAGGCCCGCTCCGCCTCCTGAGTCCATTGTAACTGATTAGGGGCATTCTTTCTGAGCATTTCCGTCAGCTCTGCCGCTTTAGTTGCAAAATGTGGGATAAAGCGCCTATAATAACCCACTAATCCCAAAAAACTCCTAAGATGTTTTTTTGTTGAAGGCCTTGGAAAGTTTTTCACACTTTCCACTTTGTCCAGAAGAGGTTTAACCATGCCTTGGCCCACCAGATGACCCAGATACTTCACCTCGGATGCCCCAAACATACATTTAGCGGGATTTAAGGTGAGTCCCGCTTCCCTCAAAGCCCCCAGCACTGCCTTAATCCGGACCAAATGTTCATCCCACCGTGAACTATGGACAACGATATCGTCCATATAGGCCGCTGCGTATCGCTGGTGTGGGCGCAGGACCATGTCAACCAGCCTTTGACATGTCGCTGCCGCTCCATGGAGGCCAAAAGGCATCCGACGGAATTGAAAAAGTCCTATTGGGGAACTAAATGCAGTCTTAGGCCTAGATTCCCTGGTGAGGGGAATCTGCCAGTACCCCTTCGTTAAATTTAAAGTGGTCAGGTATGTGGCCTGGCCTAGCCGATCTAAGATCTCCTCGATCCGAGGCATAGGGTATGTGTCAAAACGCGAGATGTCGTTCACTTTTCGGAAATCTATACAAAAACGCATAGACCCATCGGGCTTAGGGACCAAAACTACTGGATTGTTCCAAGGGCTTTTTGAAACCTTGATTACCCCCATCCTTAACATCTCTTGTATTTGAGTAACTACCTCCCTCTGCTTTGCCTCGGGGAGCCTGTAAGGTCGCTGGCGGATTATTTCGCCAGGCAGCGTCACAATTTCATGCGCGACCATCCCTGTTTCCCCTGGCAGCGGGGTAAGGACATCCGAGAAGTCCTTTAATACCCTGGACAACTCATTTTGCTGAGCCCAAGAGAGCCTTTCCCCAGTCCTATAAACAGGATCCTCGCTACCTTTTCCCAGTTGGGGTCCCAGATCGTCTTCCTCTTTTTCTATACAATAGGCCGTTAGCCCCTCTATTTCGGCTACGCCTGTGGAACCGAATCCTCTGGAATCCCTGGTGGTAGAGGAGAGTTCATCCACCTCCTCTATGGGCGGAAAACCAACCCTTTCACAAATTAATTGTGCCACCCTATCTCCTACATCCACTCTAAAGTTTTCTTGTGAGAAATTAAACAAGAGGACTTTCAATTCCCCCCTATAATCTGGATCTACAACGCCCGCGCCTACATCGATAAAATTTTTAAAGGCGAGGCCAGATCTGGGCGCAATCCGTCCGTAACAACCGGGCGGTATTTCTACCCGAAGTCCGGTGTTTACTATGGCCCTCCCTTGTTTTGGAATGACCACCTCAACCGCGCTAAAAAGATCCATACCAGCAGCTTGTTCAGTAGCCCGCTTGGGAATTCTCGCCTCAGGGGTAGTCCTACAGAACTTTATCACAAATTTCTGTTTTGACACTAGTATTTCCCTCTGGGTGTCTGCTAACCTCCCCGGGTTTACTCTCTTTCCGAACAAAGGTGCGGGTATTATTCCCCCTGTATCAGCCCTGGGGTGCACAGCCCTTTCCTTCCTATTCTCCCCTGAAGGTTTGGTGTCTGTGCGTGTGGTTACCAGGCCTGTTTCTTCCTGCAGCTGTTTCTCTATCCCCTTTCTGAACTGGGACCAATCACGGTCCAATATCATATCGTGTGGGAGTCTAGGTATCACTGCCACTGCCACCTTCCTTCCACTACCTAACCCCTTTATCCTAACACTCTGGAGAGGATAGGTGGAGGCTGCCCCATGGACACATTTAATTTTAACCTGCCCCCTTGAGGACATTTGTAAGCACTGTCTCTGGGCCTCTATCCTTTTCCACAGCCTGCTGGAAATCATGGACTGGCTGGCCCCTGAATCTAGTAGAGCTTCTATGGGTATTCCTTCCACTTCTACAGATAAGAGAAATCCCTCCCCTACCTCTTTGGGACGTGTGATTACATAAGCTTTCCTTACTGGACATTTTCTCTTAAGGTGACCTGGCTCACCACAGGAAAAACATTTTCTCTGCAGGTTATATCTGCCTTCTATGGATTTATTCCTATCCATCTTATGGCTAGTAAAGGTTGCCTTCCTTTCCTGCAATTCTGTACCTGCCCTCTGAAAAACGCCCTCTTTCTTGAGGCTTAACTTCTTGGCCTCTAGAAAGCACTCAGCCAACGCAATGGCTTCCTGGGTGTTTTTACAGCTCTGCATTACCAGAAAACTCTGCAACTCTTTGGGTACAGCTTCTGTAAACTGTTCCAATATCACAGTATCTATAACAGAATCTATATTGCCATTCTCAGGTACAAGCCATTTATACACTAAGCTTTTAATTCTATGGTATAAAGCTAGAGGTGCTTCACCTTCTTTCAGTATACATGACCTCAGAAGCCTCCGATAGACCGAGGGACTTAACCCCATCCGATCTCTGACGGCCTTCTTTACATGCTCATACTCGGCTACTAATGCAACTGGCATTTCCTTGTAGGCTGCTAAAGCCTCCCCACTTAGGGTAATAGCAAATCTCATGGCCCATTGTTCCTTTGGCCATTGAGCTAAAACAGCTATTCTTTCAAAGGACTCAATAAAATCATCAATATTGTCCTCTTTAGAAAGGCGGCCACATGAGAAAGTTCCAGTACCAGGGCTTTCCCCTCCTGGAAAAACAACCTGTGCACCTGGTAAGGCCTGTGCCTTTTGTACAGACTGTGCCATCTTGGTCGCTTCTTCCTGAGCCCGAATCCATTTCGCCATCGCCTCCAGTAGGGGTTGCTGTTGAGCGCAAAGCTTGGACGCCGCTTGCTCCTGGCTCACTGCTGCCATCTCCCTCTGCTTGGCGAACTGGTCTGCCACCCCGGCCAATATGTCCGCTGTCGCCATCCTGGACTGCGGTTTCTGGAATACAAACACAGAAAAAACCACACAAAGTGCAGCACTTTTTTTTTTTTCCCCCTCACTCTCTCCTAGTGAGTACCTGGTGGCCCCTTACATCAGAATCCTAGGCTTATCCCCCTCTAGCCTACGGGTTACCTGATTCTGATGCAGGTCTTCGCTTTACCACCAGAAAACAGCGCTCCGGATCCAACTCCACTCCGGATTTTCTCCTCCACGTTTTCTCTCGGTCCGGTCACTCCGTCCTTCCTGGATCTTCCTCGTCCCGAGGTACCAGCTTGAAGACGCACCACTTGAGCGCTGGAATGCTGTATCCGAAAAACTACGCCACCTGTGGCGGTCGCGCCCCTACCAGGTGGTTGCCTAGTAGGGACGGGAAGCCATCTTGAATTCCTCTTTCCCAAGGATTGTAGTTGTGTATGGAGAGCGATGAACCAAGTGGTTATTTTAAAGCACACAGGAATTTTATTAGCATCCGTGTCAAGTGGGTAACAAATCTTCCAAAGCAAATGTACATTCGAGGTCAAAGAAAATACAGGATACTTCTTCTCCTATTAAGGTAACACTTGTAACCAGTGTTGTAGTCAAACTATTTACACAAGCTTCTTTTCTCAGGCTTCCATTACTCAGCCTCAATGCACACATTACAGTCCATCTCAGAACAAAGTGAAGTTAGGTCACTTTCTTGGCCTGCAACTTCCATGCTTTCAACTGAGCTGTATCTGGGCAATGCTTGTAAGCGTTCTGGCAGTTTATGCTTAATATTCTTTAGCAGGTTAAACAGCCTATCCCACTGAATGACCCTTTCTCCCTTAGGTAGGATTTCACTGGGCTTTTCCTGTTCAGTTTCCCTGGCAAACCCCTTACTCCTAATCCGGGTTTTCCTAGGCTTTAACCTCTCTTCTGAGTCAGAGCAAGAAATACAGGGCTTTGGCTTTATGGTTTTATCTCTCCTACCTTGGAGTCTTGTAGCACCACCTTCCAGGCTGAGGCTTCTGTGGCTGGGAAGTCTCTCTGCCTCTGAGCTAGACAGGGACTCAGGGTAAGCTCTCCACTTCCCTTCCTGGGGCTTCTGCTGCCTGCAGATAGACCCTTCCTCAGATGAGTCTAAGCACTCTTGCCTTAGCCTTCTTAAAGCCAACCTTTTCTCTTTCTTCCTGTTGCCAGTCTGTTTGGTCCTTTGCCTGGAACTGTAGCTTCCTGGGCTGCAGTGCTGGCTGCTCTTGTCTCTGCTGCTGCTCACTTTGTAACTGCCTTTCTCATGGCTGCTGCTTCTGCTGTGTCTGTTTCTGCTGCTTGCTCTTCTTGCTCTGCTAACTTTGTTTGTTCTCTCAAACTTAAACGTTGAGCAGGGCAACTCCCTTCCTGACTCCACCCACTTGCACCTCCTACTCTTGCCTGAGGATGTCATGGGGTCTGGGAGTGGCTTAAACCTAGCACTACTCTCTTGGTTTCTCTCAGGGTTTTTTCTATGTTGTCTGTGTTCTAATGAACCCATCCCCCGAGAAGAAGAAAAAGTTCTTCTTTCGCTTTTATTTTCATGCTGGGCTGCCTCCTCCTCACCACAATATCCATTTCTTTCCCCTGTTCACTTTCGTGTTACTTTTTATAACTGTGAGTATGAAGTTTCTTAATGAGAATGGTCATCATATATTGCTTTTATTTTTGCGATTCATTTTTGCGTTGGCTCTATATACAGCAATTATGTCTTTAAAAATGAATGGCCGTCGCTAATTGTTTTCATTATATTGCTATTCATCTTTTTATTTGTTTTGAAGTAGAGATTCTCCAGGACCAAGCAGGAAGTCAGTCCTCACATATGGGTGACATTGGTGCCGACGGAGCCCTCGTGCGGAGCATTTCCCCAGCTTTCAAAGAAAGCCTTTGGGAATGCAGCACGCATGCGCAGTCCCCTTCCCGCCCAAGGGTGCCATCTTGCTCAGTCTTCTTTTTTCCGTGGAGCCCAACAGACGTGTGTCTTAGTCATCCAGTTAAAAGTTGATTTTTTCCCTCGAAGATTCATGTTTTTTTGCTGGTTCGATGCCGGTTCCCCTTCCCGCCTGGGCACGGTACACCGTTTTTTGTCCTTAGAGACTAGCGTTTGCACTTTTTTTCTTTTTCACTGGCAGCCCGGTCTTTTGACCTTGCAGGGGCCCTTTTTCCCCCGATGGCTGCCAGCGGGTTCAAGAAGTGTGATCGGTGTAAGAAACTGATGTCTCTCACCGACACACATGACTGCTGCCTCCGGTGCCTCGTGCCTGATCATGACCCGATGATCTGTGGCCCGTGCGGCAAAATGTCCTCTAAGGTGCTGAGGAGCTGTCAATATCAACGAGAAAGGATCTTCTCTGACTCCGTGTCCGGCCGGGCCCGGACCTCATCAGAGGCCTCGACGTCTCGGGAGTCCGACCCCGAGCATCGTCGGGGCTCCTCTGAGCGGGTGTTTCCCTCATGGGAACACAAAAGGAAGAAGAAACCCACGAGGGCGGCGTCGGTGGATGCTCTTGGTCCCTCGAGGGCCAGGTCGCATAGCCCCGACCGCCGTCCCGGGTCCTCGGCGAGGTCTGCCAAAATACCTCATGTGAAGCTGGAGTCCCTGAGTCACGTGAGTGCTGTTGTCCTCGTGGACTCTCCTCTGGGGGAGCCGACGTCGGGCCCGACGCTGTCGGGGCCCAAGTCGGGGGCTGCTGGGTCTCCTGAGCTCAGACTCAGGTTGACGGCCTTGGAGAGCAGTTTGACTGCCTTCATGGAACAGCAGCGGGTGCTGATCGCCGGTCTGACCGGTGCATCTGCCCCGACCACTGGGACCTCAACGTCCAAGTCGACCCCAGAGGCCGAGCCGATCCTCAAGTCAATGCGGTCTCGAGTCGATCCTCGGCCAAGGTCTTCCTCGGCCTCCCGTATTGGACCGAGGTCGTCGACGCCGGTACCCTCGGCGTCGGGGTGAATGGCATCGGTGCCCGCCCAACCGGAGTCACTCGATTCCTCCTCAGAGGGGTCAGAGTGGGAGACGGAGGACGAGGAGTCCCCGGACACGTTCCGGATCCGGTGCATCCCATCGGACTCACCGGATTCCGAGCCTCGGAGAAGGTCCCCCCCCCCCCCCCCGGAGGATACCCAGTTCTCAGACTTCATGAGGGACATGGCCAAAGCCTTGGCCTTCCCCGCAGATCCCGAGGAGGAGCCTTGAGCCGAGGAGCTCGAAGCCCTCCAGTATGACTCTCCACCGAAGGAGGCCTTTACTGTACCAGTTCCTCCGATGCTGGAACGGCTGCTCTTCCGCATGTGGGAGGCACCGGCCTCGGTGCCAGTTCTCAGCGAACGGGTCGATTCCATTTATCGAGTCCATAAGAGCCCTGGGTTCCAGAAGGCACAGCTACCGCACCACTCCATGGTTGTGGAATCGGCCATGCATCGTCTGAAGAGTCAGAAGATGCACTACTCGATGCCCCCGGCAGAGGCCCGGAACCTGGATGCCCTCGGTAGAAAGTGCTTCCAGGACTCTATGCTGGCTTGCCGTGTCCAGACTTACAAGCTGTACATGGGCATGTACCTCCGAGTCCTGGCAAAGGAGATTGCCGGGTTCTCTGATGGCCTCTCCGAGGAACCTTTGCAGAGGTTCAAGGCTTTGTCATCGGGGATTCGAGAGTGCTCGAAGTTTATATCTCGAACAGCCTATGATGGCTTCGAGGCTTTGGCCCGAGTAGCAGCGTCCGGCATCGGTGCACGCCGTCAGGCCTGGCTACAGACATCGGACCTCCAGCCATGGGTCCAGGACAAGTTGGTCAATGTCCCTTGCCGGGGTGAGAACCTCTTTGGCAAACCCATGGCTGAAAAGGCTGCAGAAATCGAGACTGAGACTCTCACCAGGACAAGGCTGTCCAGGAAGACTTCTGCCCCTTCTCAGAAGAAGAAGGGCTCAGGGAAAAAGCCCTTTTACCCGAGGAAGGCCTCTGCCTACAAATCCTACCCTCAATTCCAGGCCTCTACAGCTCCCCAACAGGGTCAGCAGGCCAAGGGGCAGGGACATGGCCCCGTAGGCAGAAAACCCCCAAGCCGCCAGCTCTGGCTCCTGCACAGCAGGGAGCGGGGTTTTGACTCCCACTACATAGCCTCTCCCCCACAGCTGGCTCCACTCAGCACAGGAGGCCGACTGACACTGTACGCCCACAGGTGGTCAGCTATAATAGGGGATACCTGGGTACTGAGCATAGTCCAAAAGGGCTACTTGCTCCACTTCAACCAGTTACCTCCCTCCTATTTTCCAGGGGAGCCTCCAAGATTCCCTCTACACAGGAACCTCCTCCTTCAGGAGTTGGCAAGACTTCTACAGGAGCAGGCAGTGGAACTGGTGCCTCACCACCTGAGAGGACGAGGCTTCTACTCCAGGTACTTTCTAGTACCAAAAAGGACAGCAGGCCTCAGGCCCATCCTAGACTTGCGAAATCTCAACAAGTTCCTGGAGAGGGTAAAGTTCAAGATGCTTACCCTTAGGATACTGCTGCCCTACCTCCAGCAGGGAGATTGGCTATGCTCCTTAGACCTAAAGGATGCTTATACTCACATCCTCATTCATCCAGACCACAGACAATATCTCAGATTTTTAGTGGGAGGAAATCATTTTCAGTACAGAGTACTTCCATTTGACCTAACCTCTGCACCCAGGGTTTTCACCAAATGCCTGGCGGTGGTGGCGGCCTATCTCAGAAACCAGGGCATCTTTGTCTTTCCATACCTGGACGACTGGCTCATCGGGGGTCAGTCTCCACAGGAGGCCAGACAAGCCACTCTTCGCACTGTCTCTCTTCTCCAGCACCTGGGCTTTGTCATAAACTTCGCAAAGTCCACTTTGCTCCCCTCACAAGACATAGAGTTCATAGGAGCAAGGTTGGATACCTTACAAGCAATGGCTTATTTGCCCGAGAACAGGGCTCACAGAGTGATGGCTCTGGCCCAGCAGTTTCACAGGGGATCTCTGGTCTCTGCCAGACATTTCCTGAGGCTTTTGGGCCACATGGCATCCACGGTCCATGTAACTCCAAATGCTCGTCTGCATGTGCGGCCTGCTCAATGGTGCCTCAAAGCTCAGTGGATACAGGCCACAGGAGACTTAAGAGACAAAGTAAGAGTGTCCAAACTACTAGCGGCCTCCCTGCAGTGGTGGCTACATCTCCCAAACCTGATTAAAGGGGTGCCTTTCCAGGCACCACCACACACACAGGTGTTGACGACCGATGCTTCTCTTCAAGGTTGGGGTGCACATTGCCAGGGGGCATGCACTCAGGGCCTCTGGTCCCCTTGGGAGGCCACACAGCAGATCAATCTGTTGGAGTTGCGAGCTATTCGATTAGCTCTACAAACTTTCTCTCATGTCCTCTCTCACCAATCTGTCTTGATTCAGACGGACAACCAAGTAGCAATGTTCTATGTGACCAAACAAGGAGGCACAGGATCCAGGCTTCTGTGTCAGGAAGCACAGGCCCTGTGTGCCTTTGCAGTCAAGCACGGCATGTTTCTCAAGGCAGTTTATCTACCTGGCCAAGAAAATTACCTGGCAGACAGGTTGAGCAGGATTCTACAGCCTCACGAATGGCATTTGAATCCCCTAGTGGTCCAGCAGATCTTCCTAAAATGGGGTCTTCCGACCATCGATCTCTTTGCCAGTCCATTGAACCATCAGCTGCCCAGGTTCTGTTCCAGACAACCGCATCCTCTGCGAATAGCAGCAGACGCCTTCCTAATCTCTTGGTTTATGGGCCTGCTGTATGCGTTTCCTCCAACGCCTCTAGTGGCCCGAACCCTATTCAAGGTTCTTCGGGACAGGGCCTCCCTGATCCTGGTAGCCCCCAGATGGCCGAGGCAGCCGTGGTTTCCACTCCTTCTGCAGTTGGCGGTGGACACTCCACTCCCTCTGGGGGTGCAACCTGATCTCCTGTCTCAGGATCAGGGATCTCTCCTGCTCCCCAACCTCCAGTCCCTCCATTTGATGGCCTGGCTGCTGAAAGGGTAGTTCTAGCCCCCTTACTTCTACCTAGAGAAGTGGAGGAGGTGGTTTTGGCCTCTAGGAGACAATCCACTTGGAAGTCTTATGCCCTCAGGTGGCGTAGGTTCTCCACCTGGTGTGCTCAGCGCCAAGAGGATCCGTTTTCGTGCCTGGTACCAGTGGTGCTGCAGTATTTGCTTCACCTGTCGGACCTAGGCCTTAAATCCAACTCTGTTCAGGTCCACCTCAGTGCTCTATCAGCGCACTACTCGCCGGTGGAAGGCCAGTCTCTGTCGGTCCATCCCTTAGTGGCCCGCTTCCTCAGAGGCCTGCTTTTGCTCAAGCCTCCGGTTCGTCCACCAGCCCCTGAGTGGGATTTGAATGTGGTCTTGCAACAACTTACTCGCCCACCGTTTCAGCCGTTGGCTCCATGTCATTTATGCTTCCTTTCCTGGAAGGCGTTGTTCTTGGTGGCTCTTACCTCGGCCAGACGTGTGAGTCAACTACAGGCTCTGGTTTCTGATAGACCGTACACACGGTTCTGTAGGAACAGGGTGGTCTTGTGGACTCATCCTAAGTTCCTTCCAAAAGTTGTCTCCTCCTTCCACCTCAATCAGGAGGTGGTTCTTCTGACCTTCTTTCCCAGGCCGCATGCCAGCCGGGCTGAAATGGTCTTGCATACCCTGGACTGTAGGAGGGCGTTGTCTTTCTACATTGACCGTACGCAGGGGCATCGAAGGGCTGTTCAGCTCTTCGTATCTTTTCACCCTAATAAGCTAGGGTTACCTGTCTCCAAGCGTACCCTGTCCATTTGGGTAGCAGACTGTATCGCCTGGGCATACAGAGCAGCCGACCTCTCCTTGCAGGGTCGAGTCACAGCCCACCGTGTCAGGGCGAAGGCTGCGTCAGTAGCTCATCTCCGCTCTGTTCCGTTGGCAGACATCTGCTGGGCCACTACTTGGTCTTCAAGCCAGACTTTTGCGGCCCATTACTGCCTTGAAAGGGAGTCTCGCAGGGACAGTGCTTTCGAACAGGCGGTACTCCGTAATCTCTTTGAGGTTTAGGCAACTCCTACCCTCCAGCCCTTGTGTTGGGCTACCGTTCGGGGGCATTCTCAGAGAAGATTCTTATCATGCATGCTGAGGCTCTAGAGGGAGCTTATTTTTCAGCTTGGGTTCCCGGTAGCCTGAAGCTGGGGAGTCCCATATGTGAGGACTGACTTCCTGCTCGGTCCTGGAGAAAGAGTAGTTACTCACCTGTAACAGGTGTTCTCCAGGAGCAGCAGGAATCAGTCCTCACGACCCTCCCTCCTCTCCTTGGAGTTGCAGTCATATGATTTATTTTTTCTGTTTTTGCTGTCTTTTAGCTATGTCATCAGACTGAGCAAGATGGCACCCTTGGGCGGGAAGGGGACCGCGCATGTGCGCTGCATTCCCAAAGACTTTCTTTGAAAGCTGGGGAAATGCTCCGCACGAGGGCTCCGTCGGCGCCGACGTCACCCATATGTAAGGACTGATTCCTGCTGCTCCTGGAGAACACCTGTTACAGGTAAGTAACTACTCTAATTGCTCTGTAGGATATTGTCATTTGTCACAATAGTGTTGCTTTATTCATTCAATTCCTTAATAGCATTTGAGTAGATTTAGATGTCTCAGAATCTGGCGACTAGCATAGTACCCCTTCGTATATATGGCTATTTGCTTTTCACCACATGTTTCTACTCTATTTATGTCACATAATATTGTCTTTTTGGTTTTTATTTATCTCATTCAGTTATATGATATTTTATGATTTCATTTTGTTTCGATAGCGCATCAGTGGCTAAATATGTTGCCTTTATAAGATAGGCCTGTCATCTTGAGGGGTTTGCCTGGTCACTGTCTTCTTTTTTCTTAAAAAGTGAACATCTTTTGCTTCAGATTAATTGACACTCATAAGCTCTATTCATATTAGTTCACTGTTATTTTTCCCTGGTGCTGACGTCAGATGGAGAATTCTTCTGATTGGTTCCTGGAATTGGCGGTCTTTTTATTTAAAGAGTTCAATGTATTGTTGACCTTCTCTTTTGTTTGCTAGTTTGTTAGATTATGCTTGCTGTTATTTACTCCAGGTAGGTATTTTCACTTTCTTTTGATGTTTCGCCTAATGTCCATCTGACACATTTGTTGCCTACAATTTGTGCACTAAGGATGAAATTTAATTAATTTAATATAGCCGCAAATCTTTTTCAGAAGAGCAGTTTGTTCTTTTTTGGACACACTGCTCTTTTATACGTTGTGTCTCATGTCATCGACATGTATATTGGGACAGATACAAGGACTGGCAGTGATTCAGATAAAAAACACTTTATTCGATGGCCCCTACGCATTTCGGCCAACGGCCTTCCTCAGGGGGGGTTACATGTGAAAGGGCAAACCTCAAAAAACAAGTAAAAACAAATAAATAAATTAGTAAACGATAAGCAGCCATAAACGTAAAAATGTAATAACATAAAAAAACAAGAAGATATTATGACATTAAGAACACAAGCATAAATAGATGAGCAAAATAAATATAAAAACAGCATTGTGTAAGCTAATAAAGGATAAATTATCATAAAATATATTGAAATATATCAAAACTAGAATCATCGACAAATAAATATATAAGAAACAACATACTCAATGAATAAAAACATAAAAATCCATGTGGAAGGAGATGAGGAGGATACATTAGAACCGGTAGTAATAAAAATGACCAATTGGAACAAAACATAACTAATATATGTATCATAAAACCATGCATAAACAGACAATCATTACAGAAAACTCACAATGGAGAGGGATACAGATCTAAACACTGCAATATAAAATGACAAATAAATAACTAAATAATAAGTCAAACAGAAGTAAAAGATAAAAATAAAACCATATAAATACCTTCAGAGAAATGTTTCATATGAATGAAGATATGGACCACTAAAACATAAAAAACAAATTATAAGAGTACTCAATAAGGACTGTATTGGGGGAAGATAACCATGGGATAGGCAACAAAAAATTAAGAGCTTTAATATATCTAATATTGATTGTCATAAAAGAGGAGCTCTAAACAATTGTGTGTGTGTGTCTAGATCATTGTAAAATATATCTTAGACATTAAAGTATATTGGTTCTGAATCAGTGAGAAACCACTCACTGCGATAAATGTGCACACAGTTAAACGATTAACTCCGGGACTAAATAGTAAAAGAGATTTGTCAGGACCATGCCAACAAAAGCACAAAGACTTGTGCAAGCACCATAAATCCACTACCTATGAAAGCTTAAATGAATCATTGTAAAATAAAAGAAAAACGTTACAATATACGGCTCCGAATCAGAAAGAATCCTCACACTGGGGAAAATATGCACGTAGTGCAACAGTTGACATCGAGACTGGATAGTAAAGAAAATTCCATCAGAAGCGCATGAGTGCCGAATGCTTTTTTAACACATTGCATTGGATAGCCACGATTTAAAAACCTATTACTCATTGTCCTAGCCTGATTTTCGAAATCTTCTTCAGTAGTGCACAATCTACGAACCCGTAAGAATTGGCTTATTGGTAAATTTTCTTTCAGAGAGCGATTATGAAAACTACTGAAATGTAATAATGAATTCCTATCAGTGGGTTTCCTAAAGAGGGTGGTAATGAAACCATTCGCTGTCTTCTTAATTAAGATATCCAAATATGCAATTTGTTCAGAACTGTATGTGTATTCAAATTGCAAATATGGGTCTAATGAATTCAACCAATTGATGAATGTAACTAGATGATCGCTTGTTCCTTCCCAAATAAAAAATATATCATCAATGTAACGTCTCCATAAGTGAACGTGCTTTTGAAAAGGATGCACAGAAAGAAACACTTTTTCAAAGTTTGAAACTTAAAGATTCGCAATGTCCGGCGCTACAGAGGATCCCATAGCAACCCCTCAAACTTGATGATAATATAGATCTTGGAAACAGAAAAAGTTGTTACATAAAATTAAACTAGCTAATTGCATGAGAAAACACGTAGGCGCTCTGACTGGTCTTGATCTGGTAATGAGAATACTTTCTAAGACTGTAAGGGCCGCCTCTTGAGGTATATTAGTATATAATGATTTAATATCCAGTTACTAATAAAATTTCATTAAAATTTCCCTGATAAGTTTGCAAACATTGTATCATGTGACAGGAATCACGAGTGTAGGATAGAGCAAGTTCCACAAAGGGACGAAGAAAAACGTCTACAAACTTGGAAATAGGTTCAAAAAGAGAACCAATCGCCGATATTATGGGTCTACCTGGTGGGTTCTCTAATGATTTATGTATTTTCGGTAAAATATATATTATCGGCATTATAGGATGATTAACTGTTAAAAAATCTGCTTCTTTCGGGGTCAAGTTACCTGCCTGTTTAGATCTGTATCCCTCTCCATTGTGAGTTTTCTGTAATGATTGTCTGTTTATGCATGGTTTTATGATACATATATAGTTATGTTTTGTTCCAATTGGTCATTTTTATTACTATGTTGAGGCCGCGGGGCAGGGTCCCTGGCGGCCGAAGGTAACCAGGCGCTTGGCCAAGTGCAGGGACCCTGCCCGTGGTCTGTGTTTTGAGGCGGGGGCACGCAGGGCATCATTTGAATTCATTGGCTCGCCCGGGCCCGGAGCGGGCGCGAGCCAATGAGAAGAGCTGACTGTGGGGGGGTTTTTAAAGGAAGCGCGCGGCGGCTTCGGTCTCTTTCGGCGAGACCGGCAGCGGGTGCGAGGGCTCTGGCTTCCCACCCGCTCGCCCTTCTTTCAGTGTGGTTTTGAAAGGGTTGTCGCAGTTGGGGGGGGCGGGATCCCGGAGGTTTCCGGGGTCCGGAGCCTTAAGCTGGAATTGGGGCGGGGGCGGTCGCCCCCAACCCGGATGACCCCTGGCCAGTCTTTGCTAGTAATATGGCGAGGCCGGGGAAAGGGGGGGTTGGCTTTGCCGCTGGCTCGGCCGCGGCGGGAGTGGAATGAGATCACCCTGCTAGTGGTACGGCGGGTGAGGGCTCATTCCGCTTGTGGGTTATTATGTTAAGAAGTTGGATTTTGCAAAGAAATGTTTTGGAATGCTATGTTTGTTAATAAAGCTGCGACCATACGAGCCAAAGTTCCTTGTGTATGGGCTGGTTATTTTGAGGTCGGGAGGGGTGGGGGGTGGTTGGGGGGGGAAGCGGTTGGGGGAGGGGGGAGCGGGGTGGCACTGGGTCCGACCTGCCTTGGTTACCGGTTCTAATGTATCCTCCTCATCTCCTTCCACATGGATTTTTATGTTTTTATTCATTGAGTATGTTGTTTCTTATATATTTATTTGTCAATGATTCTAGTTTTAATATATTTCAATATATTTTTATGATAATTTATTTTATCCTTTATTAGCTTACACAATGCTGTTTTTATATTTATTTTGCTTATCTATTTATGCTTGTGTTCTTAATGTCATAATATCTTCTTATTTTTTGATGTTATTACATTTTTACGTTTATGGCTGCTTATCGTTCACTAATTTATTTATTTGTTTTTACTTGTTTTTTGAGGTTTGCCCTTTCACATGTAACCCCCCCCCCCCCCCCCCAAGGAAGGCCGTTGGCCGAAACGCGTAGGGGCCATCAAATAAAGTGGTTTTTATCTGACTCACTGCCAGTCCTTGTATCTGTTCCTTTGTTCCTGCTATCCTCTACAGATACTTTGTTGCTTTTGTTGGTTTATCGACATGTATATTTACAGATGGTTAATTTGTTCGTTTTTATACATCGGATATTGCCAAAAAAACACTGCATTGCAGCCTATAGACCTGATGTTACAGCTTTGCTATTCCATATGTATATTTATTTACAGGAGCTATGTGTTTTCTACAGAACATAATAAAGATTGTTGTCCTATACTGTTTGGCTATTTATTGTTTTTTTTTCTTTTTTCAAATTCGTATGCTTATGCATTTACGGTTATCCTATATGGTGAGTGCTGCCAGAAAAGCACTTCTTTATAGATCTGATGCAATAGTTCCTTGATTGTACAACATACCAAACATTGTTTATCTATGGACAGTTTTTTTGTGGGCAGTTCAAACATTTGGTACATATGTCCCCTCAAGATTGTTACTAGTTTACACTTTTGACGCTCCCATTTTATCCCCTTTTTTATTTTTACAAAAGATATTCTTTTGAATACACACCCTCACATGACATATATAGTTAGCTTATGTGAATGTGTTGTTTTTCTGGACGCATTTCCTTCCCCTTATTTTGTAAATTGTGAGCATGATGTCTCTCATTATGGATCATCACCATCAACTGGTTATATCAATTCACTTTCTTTTATTTGCAGTGCACTCTTTAAGTATAACGCACAGCGTGCAATTTATGCTGGTGCTTTTCTTTTTTTATAAGTCATGTGATAGGCTGAGTTCTTAATAAATAGTTTCATTAGATGTTCATGTGTGCATTGGCGCTGTTTCATTGAAGACCTCTCATCATGGATAGCATTTTCAGTACACCTTTCCTTTCCACCCTTCTCCCCCTTCCTTCCTTCCCCCCTCCTTTTCTTCCTTTCTCTTCCTTCCGCCTCTTCCTTTTCTTCTCTTCCTTCCCTCCCTCCCTCCCCTCTCTTCCTTCCTCCTTCCCCCACCCCCATCTCCTCACCCCTCTTTTGCCTCCCTTTCTTCCTTCCCTGCCCCCTTTCCCTTCCTCCTCCCTCCTCTCCATTCCCTTCCTTCCCTCCCCTTCCCTTTCCCCTTCTTCCTTCCCCCCTCCTCTCCACTTTCCCCCTCTCCCTTTTCCCCCACCCCCTCCCTTCCTTCCTTTCCCCCTCCCCTTTCTTTTCCATGCTCTGCTATATGATTAGATTGGAGTGCTACTTCATATATGTTCTTTTATAATGGATTATTTTATTTATTTATTTGTTCATTTATTTATTTATCTATATATTTACTTGTTTTTATCTTTTTATCTTCTTTTTTTATCATTATATATTATTATATAGGTGGGCCTGTGACTTTTAACATTTTTTAGAAGTTCTTCAAAGTCTTTTAGGGTCTCTCTTTTTTTTTGGCTGGCGATTACTTCGCAATGATTTGTGGTATCCACTTCACTTCTGGTCCTCCTAGAGGTAAATAATGCCAATCATGAAATATTAGAATAAGTAGTTTATATTTTTTACAATGATTGTTTCTATAGTGGTTGCATTTTATATTTTCTATCTACAGCATGTGTTTATTGCCTATTTCTTTTTGCTGTTATATACATGGCTCTTTCATATTTTTAATTACCTTTTTAATTTTCAATCTGTTTGTTTTATGAACATGTTTTGTATTAGTTTTATTAATGTCAGATAGTGTATACCTTGTTGGAATAAATTTGTGTGGACTTACAAGGTTTGTCCCGTCTATTTGAAGTGAGTATTTGTGGTGCCCTTCCCTCTTTATCAGTTAGATATGTCCTCTCCCTCTCTTTTCGAATGCCTCATCTTCACTTGTTTTTACATCAACATTGGTTCCTGGTTTTAGATGTTTCTCTCTCCTTTAACACCTCAATTGCATGATGCTCTAGTTTTTATCTATTTACAGTATATGTATAAGGTTTGTTCTTAACATAAGCGCAATTTGGTGTTAATTGGTTCATTTTACTTTTTCTGTTTTTAATTATTTATGCATATTTTGGAGTTTACTAACCAATTTTAATATGATGTATATGTATTTATTGATTTATTTATACTTTTATTCATTTATTTATTTATTTATGTTGGTGTTCTCCATGCAGTACCCCCTGACAAAGGCAAATGCTGAAACACAGCCAAGAAGGGAATTAAGACATCCATATCAGGACGTGGAATATTCCTACTGTATTTTACTAAAAGCTCATGCAGGATTATGTCAACATGTCCTTCAGGAGCAGCAATTTTTAAAAGTTTCATATGGAGAAGAAAGCATGCAGATACCCCACATGTGCGTTGGAGCAACCTTTCAAAATTTCTGTTCCTGATCTCTTCACACATCCATATCCAGCAGCATGGGTTCTGCCCCCAACCCCCCTACAGACTCCTCATACCCCCTTACAGGTACCTGAACCCCTCCTGCCATCCATTTCCCCTAACAGTTGATCCTCCAGGCATCCAGATCCCACTGCCTGACTCCCCCAGTATAAAGAAATTCCCACAAAGGCCTCCTGGCAGACCTCCTACCCACAATCCAGCTTGCCTAGTGTTTAGTGGGAGCAGGAGTGATTCCCAGGTTTTGAAAGGGTACCCATGACCTCTGGTGGTAATCTCAGTGTACCACCACTAGGGGTCAAGCTGCCATATATATTTTCCTAGGGGGTTATGGGTGCCATTTTGAATCTTGGTCACAGAAGAGCAGGAACGACTGCAGATCGTTCCTGCTACCTCTAGACACCTTATTAATCGATTTTTCTAGTCTTATCTAATAGCTAAAGCCATTTGCATGGAACATTAACAACATGACATAGTTAAATATAACTCTTTAACAGAATGTGTATTCAACATGGAGTATACAATATGTGTCAAAGGGGATAAATGTCAAGTTGGGGGGATACCCTGGTGGCCAACTGAAGAGATAGATGCTTGTTCTAACATGTGATAGGGCACTGTGTAAGGACTATGTTCATTTCCAAAGTGTTCTCAGAATAAGTGAGTTTTTATTTCCTTGTGAAAGCTTGCGAGGTCTTTGATGGCCCATATCTTTTTGGGGAGTACATTCCACAGGCTTGGCACACTAGGGGCCATGGACCCTGGAAGGAGCCAGGGAAGGCCTATGGGGGTTTTCTTCATGCTGTGAAGGAAATCAGGTATGGTGATCTGGCTGCTGTCATGGCTGCCATACTAGAACAGGCCAGCTGTGATCCAGAGGTCTACCACCAGTGATTCAGAAAGGGAGGTGCCAAATAAAAGAGAGTCCTCAGAGGTTCCTCTATTGGTTGAAGAATCTTGCATGGAAGTGGTTGCAACTGGAGGGAAAGTCTGGGTCTGAGATAGCCAAGATTGTGCTATTGGAGCAGTTTTTGGAGAGCTTGACCGCCCTGATGAAACAGTGGAAGAGATGCTTAACCTAGGAGTTATAGAAGAGTCTATGAGTGACTGGTTGTCACCTATCATCTTGGTTCCTAAACCCAATGGAAGCATCATATTCTACATTGACTTCTGGAGGGTCAATGCAGCTTCTAAACTGGAAGCGTATCCCATGCCCAGAGTAGATAAGCTAATCAAGCTACTCAGTGGAGCATACTTTATATCAACCTTGGATTTGACCAAAGGATACTGGCAGGTGCCCTTGATTCTGGCTGCCAAGAAGACTACTTTTTCAACACTGCAAGATCTGTTCCAGTTTACAGTACTGCCCTTTGGATTACTTGGAGCTCCTGCCACATTTCAATGCCTAGTCAACTACCTCCTGAGATAGCACAAGGAGGATGCTGTTGCCTACCATGACAGCATTGTCATCTACAGCAGAGGCGGGACCACCCATCTAACCCAAATACAACCCATGTTGACCAGCCTGCGGAAGACTGGGTTGATGGCCAACCTTAAGAAATGTTTTCTGAGAGGTCGGGGTCTTCAATATCTGGGGTATTTAATCAGGAATGGACAGATATGACCTCATCTGTGGAAGCTAGATGCCATTACCCAGGTCCCCACCCCCAAATTGAAGGAAGAGGTTCAGGCCTTCCTTAAATTGATTGCTATTAACACCAGGCCATTCCTAATTTTGCAGATGTATCAGAGCCATTAACCAATGTCCTCCAGAAGACAGCTCCTAAATGGATCCAGTGGTCACCGGACCTGGACCTGGCTTCCAGCATCTCAAGAAGACCATATGCTCTGAGTCCTGATTTCTCTCTACTGTTTATTGTGCAAACTGATGCCTCAGAGCTGAGCCTAGGAGCAGTTCTGGCCCAGGAAGTCAGGGGTGAAGAACATCCCAAAGCATTCATCAGCAGGCAACTGCTTCTTCGGGTTAAGCATTAAGTGGTGATCGAGAAGGAGGCTCTGGTTGTCAAGTGGGTGCTTGAAACCTTCAAATACTACCTGCTTGGCTGTCTGTTTATGCTAATAATGGACCACCAACCCCTTAATTGTCTGGCTTGATATAAGGAGTCCAATGGCCATATTATGCGGTAGTTTTTGAGTCTCCAACATTACCATTTCCAGGTCTGCCATAGGGCTGATCAGATTCACCTGAATACTGACTTCCTTTCCCAAGTAGGGGTCCTGGGTAAGGCAGGTGCTCAACAGGGAATGGTTTAGCTGATAAGGAGGGTGTGTGATGGGGTATATAGAATGTTACTTGTCCTCTCCAAAGGGATTATCAACAGTCCTCTTGAAGACAGTCTGCAGCCCAGAGTTCCGGGCTGGGAGGGCATGGCTCAGAGGGAGAGGTTAAGAACCTAACAGACTGCAGGAGGGAGAGAGGCCTGTGGAGCCAGAAGTCCTTCCAAGGCAAGTTGTGCAAAGGAGTTCTGAGGTAGGAACTTTAACTGGGACTGGAAGAAGGGCCGGGAGAACCAGTTTGTGGAGGTTTAACAAGCTGGAACAGAATATAAACTGCTTTTGTTTTCCCTGAACATAAGAACATCAGATATGCCATACTGGGTCAGACCAAGGTCCATGAAGCACAGTATCCTGTTTCCAACAGTGGCCAATCTAGGTCATACGTACCTAGCAGTTTCCCCAAAAGACACAGACTCCGCAATGCTGGTACTGGGTCAAGCAGTGATATCCTGGGTCCCTTCTTAATAATGGTATATGGACCTTTCCTCCAGGAACTTGTCCAAACCTTTTTTAAACCCAGCTACACTAACAGCCTTTACTACATCCTCCGGTAACAAATTCCAGAGTTTGATTACACGTTGAGTGAAAAAATATTTTCTTTTATTAGTCTTAAATAGTTTACCCTGTAGCTTCATTGCATATCCCCTAGTCTTTCTATATTCTGATAACGTAAACAATCGATCTACGTTTACCCGTTCCACTCCATTCATTAATTTATAGACTTCTATCATATCTCCCCTCAGCCGTCTCTTTTCCAGGTTAAAGAGCCCTAACCTTTTTAGCCTTTCTTCATAGGAGTATCCTTCCATCCCCTTTACCATTTTGGTGGCTCTTCTCTGAACCTTTTCTAATAACGCTATATCCTTTTTAAGATACGGCGACCAGAATTGCACACAATATTCAAGGTGCAGTCTCACCATGGAACGATATAGAGGCATTATAATATCTTTTGTTTTATTTTCCATTCCTTTCCTTATGATACCTAGCATTCTTTTTGCTCTCTTGGCTGCCGCTGCACACTGGGCCGAGGGTTTTAACATGTTATCCACAATGACACCTAAATCTTTTTCCTGGGTGGTGGTTCCTAATTTGGACCCTTGCATTGTGTAACCATAGTTTGGGTTCTTCTTCCCTAGGTGAATAACTTTGCACTTGTCCACATTAAATTTCATCTGCCATTTTGATGCCCAGTCTTCCAATTTATCAAGATCCTCTTGCAATTTTCCACAATCCTCTTGGGTTTTAACAACTTTAAATAGTTTTGTGTCATCTGCAAATTTGATAACCTCACTCGTTATTCCACTGTCCAGGTCATTTATGAATATGTCAAAAAGCAGCGGACCCAGCACAGATCCCTGGGGTACACCACTATTCAACTTTCTCCATTGGGAAAATTGGCCATTTAGCCCAACCCTCTGCTTTCTATCTTTTAACCAGTTCCTTATCCACAGTAGTACACTGCCTCCTATCCCATGACTCTTTAGTTTTGCCAAAAGTCTCTGATGAGGGACCTTGTCAAAGGCTTTCTGAAAGTCCAGATACACTATATCAACCAACTCACCTTTGTCCACCTGTTTATTCACACTTTCAAAAAAAATAACAGATTAGTAAAACAAGATCTTCCTTGTCTAAAGCCATGTTGGCTGTCTCCCATTAGGCCATGACTATCTACATGCTAAGTAATTTTATTCTTTATGATGGTTTCCTACCATTTTTCCCGGTACTGACGTCAGACTCACCGGTTTGTCGTTTCCCGGATCACCCCTGGAACCCTTTTTAAAAATTGGTGTTACATTGGCGATCCTGCAATCTTCTGGTATTAGAGATGATTTTAATGATAGTTCACAGATTACTAATAGCAGGTCTGCAATCTCATATTTCAGTTCTTTCAACACCCTTGGATATATACCATCTGGCCCAGGTGATTTGGTACTCTTCAGTTTATCTAATAGTTGTAATACATCTTCCCGATGTATCGATATTTCCTTCAATTCTTCCACACCTTTAAATACCACTTTAGTCATGGGTAACATCCATGCATCTTCCTCAGTAAAGACCGAAGCAAAGAATTCATTCAGTCTCTCCACTATTGCCTTGTCGCCTCTTAGTGCCCCTTTAACCCCTCTATCATCTAATGGACCAACTGACTCTCTCATAGGTTTTTTGCTACAAATGTACTTGAAAAAATCTTTATTTCATGTTTTTGCTTCCGCAGCAAGCTTCTTCTCAAATTCTCCCTTTGCCTGCTTTATCAATGCCTTGCATTTGACTTGCCAGTGCTTGTGCTGTTTCCAGGTTTCGTCATTTGGCTCTTTTTTCCATTTCCTGAAAGATGCTTTTTTGGCACCAACAGCCTCTCTGACCTCACCTTTAAACCATGCTGGTATTTTTTTGGACTTCCTTCCACTTTTCTTAAAGCGTGGAATACAGCTGTTCTGGGCTTCCAAGATAGTATTTTTCAACAACACTCAAGCTTGATGTAAATCTTTAACCTTTGCAACTGCTCCTTTTAGTTTTTTCTTAACTATTTTCCTCATTTTATCATAGTCTCCCTTTCGAAAGTTAAAAGGTAGTACTGTGGATTTCCTTACTATCCCTCCTCCACTAATTAACACGATCATGCTATGATCACTATTGCCAAGTGGCCCCAACACCCTTATCTCTTGCAATAGATCTGGTGTTCCACTAAGGACTAGGTCTAATATGGCTTCCCCTCTGGTTGGTTCATGAACCAGCTGCTCCAAGAAGCAGTCATTTATGTCATCTAGGAACTTTATCTCCCTAGCATGTCCTGCCGTGACACTGACTAAGTCGATATCGGGGTAATTGAAATCACCCATTATTATTATTGCGCTGTAACTTTTGTTAGCTTCCTTGATTTCTTTGAGCATTTCATCATCCATTTGTTCATTCTGGCCAGGCGGTCGATAGTACACCCCCACTGCCATTGCCTTCCCCTTTTTATATGGAATTTCAATCCATAGAGATTCTACAGCAAATTTTATTTCCTGCAAAACTTTAATCCTTTCTGACTCAGTGCCCTCTCTAACATAGAGCGCAACCCTTCCACCAATTTGATCAGCTCTATCATTACGATATAGTTTGTACCCAGGTATCACAGTGTCCCACTGGTTGTCCTCCTTCCACCATGTCTCTGATATTCCAATCATATCTAACCTCTCATCTAGTGCTATATATTCCAACTCTCCCATCTTATTTTTTAGACTTCTAGCATTTGCATACAAGCATTTTAGAGACTGTATTTTATTCATATTAATTTGGCTATTGGTAGACATGGGTAATTTGGGATCTTTAAGCTCTGTCTGCTCCATACTCGAGGGCATTTGGGCTTCTTTACTCTTTTTTGGAACCTCTCTGCTTTTGGTAGTATCCTTCAAGGTTACATTCTGCCGAACCATCCGCTCTTGGGCGACTGTCGGCTTTCCCCTGTTATCTAGTTTAAAAGCTGCTCTATCTCCTTTTTAAAGGTTAATGCCAGCAGCCTGGCCCTGAACTGTCTGTCCTGTGTTGCAAAGAAACTCCCTTCCCACCACATGCCACACTACCACAGTCTCTAGATGCATTTCTTGATATTTCAGGATCTTCTCCCTCTCCACACAATTCAAAGAATAATCACATGAAACCGACACCTCTCTCAATGACTTTCTAGAGTTTCCTTGCATCCAGCTTCTTATCTGTTGGAATGGGAATGTCTCAAGTCTCTTGCACTTGTGTGGCCCCCTGTGTATCCCAACAACCCTAGTGTCTTTGTGTGCCCCTGTGTGTGGTCCCTGTTGTGAGCCCATAAAAATGAGTGTCCCTGTGTTCGGGCATGGTGGTGAGGAGGTGTATCAGTGGCCTTTAGTGGTGTGTGTACGTATGTGCCTATCTCTGTTCTTCTGTCTATGGTTCTGTGATCAGATTGCACTGGGGATGGGTTAAAATGGGTGCTGATGGTGGGTAGAAGTCATGGATGCTGTGACAGCATGGTTTGTTTGTTTTTAACTTTTTATTTATAAGTATTCACAAAAAAATACAGGCAATATCCAAAATATCAAAATCATACAAAGAAAAACAAATAAAAAAAGCAATTCAAAAAATCATTGACAATTTAACCACAAAAAATGTGAGGCAAGAAAATAAATAATATATAAGAAAATTAACAAAATCATTGTAGAGACAGTGGAGAAATCCACCACAAGCGGAACGTACACTATGGTTCCCCAACCTCAAACCTGGATTTCCCTTCACAAGAGACCAACAAATCTAGGAGTTGCATAGGCTCAGTAAAGAAATAAGTTTTAGCATCAAAACTAACATAACACAAACAACGAAACCAAGTGTCCCCCAGCACTAGAACTTGAGGCCGCAAAGCCAAGAATTCTTTGCGCCTGGCTTGGGTAAACTTCGAAATATCAGGAATATACAGACTGTTGAGCCAAAAAACAGCTTCTTAATATACCTGAAGTAAATGTCCTATTCAAAAGTTAAAGTCACCAACTTAGCGCTACGAACAGTCACCAGCTCCAACAAGCTTTCCAAAATAACAGTCAAATCAACCTGGTTCTGAAGGCAAGTGGATGAGTTAACAGGCTCAAACACCACTGTCAAACAGATGCCCCACTAATAGGAGACAGATAGTATGCCCGAGTTATGGAAGGTAGATTGTCCAATGCCCATTCAAGGATATCCACCAAATACTTTTTTATCATATCCATAGGGCCAAACAAGGGAGACCAAGGGAAGCCCAGAAATCGTTAAGTTATTCCTCCGAGTCTGATTTTCAAAATATTCCAGCTTTACCATAACACAGAGCTCTCCTTAATGCAAACATCTTTAACAGCCCCCAACTCTTAAATTTGCTGCTCCAATTGTTCCAGCTTAGCAGTATGTTGGCCAATTTCAACTTTCTGCCTCTGGCGGCAGCATCCCTTAAGGATCTTACCCTGAAGGTAGTTTTACTGGTGGCCATTTGTTTGGCGCATCAGATTTCAGAACTGCAGGCCCTCGCGTGCAGGGAGCCATACCTCTTCTTAAGAAGGACAGGATGGTTCTGCGCACAGTGCCGTCCTTTTTGCCCAAGGTGGTTTCCCCATTTTCATGTTAACCAGACTGTGGTTCTCCCATTTTTTCCTAGGGGTGAGGAGCAGCAGCGCTGCATACTGATGCGAGGAGGGTTCTCCGTCAGTACTTGAAGGTCACGGAGGGCTTTCGAAGGATAGACTGTCTGTTCTCTTCAGGGCACCATGCAAAGAGGAGGCAGCGTCGAAGGCCTCCATTGTGAGGTGGTTAAAGGAGGCAATTGTGTCGGCATATCTGTTGAAAGGTAAGGCAGTGCCCCCCTGGCTCCAGGCACACTCCACCAGGACACAGGCAGCATCCTGGGCCAAGTGCGCTCTGGTTCCGTCAGTGGATATTAGCAGGGCTGCGATATGGACACCCTTGCACACCTTTGTGCACCATTATAAGCTCGATCTGCAGGCATGTTCAGAGGCATGTTTTGGGGCGTGGGTGCTAGAGGCTGGACTTGCCGGTCCCTCCCATGTTTGAGTACTGCTCTTCAACTTGGAAAAGAGACGGCTGAGGGGAGATATGATAGAGGTCTATAAATTAATGAATGGAGTTGAACGGGTAAACATAGATTGATTGTTTATGTCATCAGAATATAAAAAGACTAGGGGACATGCAATGAAGCTACAGGGTAACCTATTTAAGACTAATAAAAGAAAATATTTTTTCACTCAATGTGTAATCAAACTCTGGAATTTGTTACCGGAGGATGTAGTAAAAGCTGCTAGTGTAGCTGGGTTTAAAAAAGGTTTGGATAAGTTCCTGGAGGAAAGGTCCATAAACCATTATTAAAAGGGACCCAGGATATCACTGCTTGACCCAATACAAGCATTGAGGAACCTGTGTCTTTTGGGGAGACTGCTAGGTACTTATGACCTAGATTGGCCACTGTTGGAAACAGGATATTGGGCTTGATGGACCTTGGTCTGACCCAGTATGGCATATCTTATGTTCTTATGAGCAGCGATGAACTCCACCAGTGAATCTACCTTTGCACCAGTTTTCTCAATATTAAAGTTCAGGGAAGCATCCAGAGTTTTAATGGAATCCCAGAGCATATTTGGGGTTACTGGAGCCCACCGTCAAATGATCCAGGATTTCCCTTGGGCAGATGGTTACCCAGCTTACCTCCTCTCTGCATCATCTTGCCAATTTCACAGGTGGAAGACCTCGCAAGGTGGGAGCCCAACGCATCTCCCAGTACCGATGCAGCCTCGAGGCACTCAGGCTGGAGAATTCATCCTCTTTAAGGGGCACTTCTGGGTTGTGGGGGGGGGGATACTCTCTCTTTGGGACTTAGAGACGCCCCTTCTGTGCTCCGCTTCAGCTCAGACTTGCCAGAATGGTCCAAAGTGACGGGAAACTCCTTAATTGGACAAACTCCAAGCTGGTCAAGGTTAAGCTGTCATTTTTCTCCCGAACCTGGCCCTAGTGGGTGAGCCGGGTTCTTGTCCTTGCACTTCGGCATCCTGACAGTAGGAAGAGTCAGACCCTAGATGTGTGGAGCTCACCACGCGCTGCCATTATGAACCACCATCTTGCCTCAACAGAATGGTTTGTGTTGACCCTGCAGGAGGAGTTCCAAAGGGAACAAAGGAGAGAGAGAAGCGGGCACCCATACCAAAAGGTTTACTGGCCCAGCACCCACTACCTGGACTTCACTGATGATCATTGTCTGACCTGGCTGAGATTTGACAAGGCTGCCAGTCACTATCTGTCAGGAGCTGGATCCTTTCCTCCACTCATCCACATAGAAGGGCCAGCCCATGCCCATGCACCTAAAGGTCACCATGGCCTTTGCATTCCTGGCCATGAGCACTTTCCAATCTATGCTGACTGCTACTGCAGGCTTCTGTCAGTCAGCTGTATCACTGTGCATCTTCCAATTCCTATCAGCCTTTCTAACCTGCACAGCTGACAACATAGTCTTCCCCTCCAGTCTGAGCACCATTGGAGGAAAGTGTGTTCTGCCATTTCCCTGCCACCTTTAATTCATGTTGTTGTTAAGTGCTGTCGAGTCAATGTCGACTCATGGCGACCCTCTGGATAGTTGTCCTAAATTGTGTTCGGTCTTCAGTCAGGTGGCTCATTGTTGACAGACTGGTACCCATAGCTGCTGTTATTGTATCGGTACATCTCATTGCTGGCCTTCCTCTTTTGCACTGACCTTCTATCTTGCCAAGCATGATGTCTTTCTCTAATGATCTCTCTCTTCGCATGATGTGTCCAAAGTATGAAAGTCGAAGTCTTGTCATCTGAGCTTCTAAAGAAAGTTTAAGTTTGATATCCTCTAGTACCGACTGGTTTGTTCTTCGGGCAGTCCATGCTATACGCAGTATTTGCCACCAGCGCCATAATTCAAAGGCATCAATTTTCTTCCTGTCTATCTTTTTCACTGTCCAGCTTTCACATCCATATGATGTCGTTGAAAATACCATGGCTTGAACAAGTCAAATCTTTGAATGGAGAGAGACATCTCTGCTCTTGAGAATCTTTTCTTGGTCTTTCATAGCCATTCTGCCAAGAGCAATGCGTCGTCGGATTTCTTGACTGCTTGTTGCTTCTTTATTGATAGTTGATCCAAGTAGGTTAAAGTTGTCCACAATTTCAATTTCTTCTCCTTCAACGATGAACTTGTTGATTTTGCCAGTTGTCATGATCTTTGTCTTCTTTACATTAAGGTGCAGTCCCGTTTTGAGACTATGTTCTTTGATCATGAGAAGCAAATGTTTCAGATCATCTTCACTTTCAGCCAGTAATGTGGTATCATAAGCATAGCGAAGGTTGTTGATGAGTCTTCCACCAATCTTCACACCTCTGTTGTCTTCATACAATTCTGCTTCTCTGATGATTTGTTCTGCATATAAATTAAACAGGTAGGGGGAAAGTATGCAGCCTTGTCTTACACCTTTGCTTTTTTTAAACCATTCTATTTCTCCTTGTTCCATTCGAACTGTTGCTTCTTGATTAATGTACAGATTGTGCAAGAGAAAGATCAGGTGTTCTGGTATACCCATGCTTCTTAATGTGGCCCAGAGTTTCTCATGGTTTACACAGTCAAAAGCCTTGTTATAGTCGATAAAGCACAAATAGATATCCTTTTGGTATTCTTTTGTCTTTTCAAGGATCCATCTCACATCCGCGATGATGTCTCTCGTTCCTCGCCCTTTCCTGAACCCTGATTGCACTTCAGGTAGTTCTTGTTCCAGGTATGGTTGTAGTCTCTATTGAATAATCTTCAGCAGAATCTTGCTGGCAGAGCGATTGTGCGATATTTTCCACAGTCAGTTAGATCACCTTTCTTTAGTATTGGTATAGACACAGATCTTTTCCAGTCAGTTGGGTATGATGTTGTCTACCAAATTTCTTGGCAGAGCCTTGGGAATGCTATCAATGCCTGGTACTTTGTTCTTTGATAAGGCTTTCAATGCTGCTTCAACTTCTTCTTTCATCACCAATGGTTCTGGATCCTAAGGTACAGGTTGAAATGGCTGTTGGTCCACTTGATCTTTATCATATAAAAACTCTGTATATTCTTTCCACCTTTTCTTGATCTTAAGAACATAAGATATGCCATACTGGATCAGACCAAGGTCCATCAAGCCCAGTATCCTGTTTCCAACAGTGGCCAATCCAGGTCAGCATCATTGAACATAGAACCTTGAGCATTTTGTAACATTCCAGTTCGAGGCTGGAACTTTTTCTTTAACTCTCGTAGCTTTAGGAAAGCCGATCTTGTTCTTCCTCTAATAGTTTCTGCTTCTATTTCCTTGCATGTGTCATTGTTGTACTTTTCCTTGTCCTGTCTTGCTGCACATTGGAAATTGAGTTCTGCGACTGTCTTTCTTTCTCTTCTGGCTTTAGCTTCTCTGCATTTCTGGGCAATTTTCAGAGTTACTTCCGTCATCCATTTTGGCAATTTTTGCTTTTTCACCTTTTGTAGAGACTTCTCGCTTTCTTCCAACACAACCTTCTTGATGTCATTCCATAACTCTTCTGGAGCTCTAAAGTAGCAAATCGATTTTGCAGGCAGTCTTTAAATTCCAGTGGTATATTCTCAAGGTCATATTTTGCTACATTCATGAGTGGTTTGCTCTTTTTCAATTTTAGCTTGAGTTTGCATACTAATAGTTAATGATCTGTACCACAGTCAGCTCCAGGTTTTGTCTTTGTTGATGTTATAGAGCTTTTCCATCATTGCCTTCCACAGATGTAGTCAATTTGATTTTTGTACAATCCATTGGGTGAAGTCCATGTGTACAGTCGCCACTTGTGTTGCTGGAAGAAGGTGTTTGAGATGAATAGATCGTTGGTCTTGCAGAATTCTATCAGTCTTTCTCCAGCTTCATTTCTGTTGCCAAGTCCATATTTTCCAACCACTTTGCCTTCTTCTTTGTTGCCGACTTTTGCCTTCAAGTCACCCATGACTATCAGTATATCCTGTTTGCATGTTCTGTCAATTTCAGCTTGAACTTGTTCATAGAACTCTTCAATTTCATCCTCCTGCAGCTGTTATTGGGGCATATACATGAATTATAGTTGTGTTGATAGGCATTCCTCGTAGATTAATAGAGATTAAGCGTTCACTGACTGCATTGTATTTCATTATAGTTCTTGCAAGTTTCTTCTTTATTATAAATGCAACACCATTTTTTCTTTGTCTTTCATTTCCAGCATAGTAAACCATGTGATCATCTGATGCAAACTGCCCGATGCCAGTCCATTTCAGTTCACTGACACCCAACAGATCAAGTTGTACACATTCCATTTCATTCTTGACCACCTCCAACTTCCCTTGGTTCATGCTTCGTACGTTCCATGTTCCAATATGTAAGACATCTTTACAGCTTCTGACTCTCATTTCATGCACAGCTACATCAGCAGTCAGATGTCCCGAGGGTTTTGATCCAACCACATCATAAATGCTGGCTTTACTCTGAAAAGTCTTCAGCTGTTCCCCAGTAGCTAGTTGAGTGCCTTCCGACCTGGGGTTCTCATCTTCCAGCACTATAGTGCAATTTGTTTTGTTGTGACTATCCATTGGGTTTTCATGGCAAGATACAGAAGTAGATTGCCGGGCCTTTCCTCCACATGGTTTAAGTTTAATGTTGTTGCCATTGTCACAGAAATGTCATCCTCCGCCACCAACACCGTCCCATTCTTCTGTGGCCCGGATGGGTTTTTACGGCACGATACAGAAGTAGATTGCCGGGCCTTTTCTCTGCACAGTTTAAGTTTAGTGTTGTTGCCGTTGTCACAGAAATGTGATCCTCCGCCGTCAACACTGTCCCATTCTGCTGCTGCCCAGATAGGTGGTCTGGCACCTCAGCTGAGACTTGTCCATCTTGGGAGACCCTGCCAGTAGTTAAACTACTGATAGCTTAGCCCTCAGCATCACTGATGCACACAAGCCCTCACAGCACGACAAGCTGCAAACCAATTGAGGCCAATTCAGATCTGGGCACCTCCGGCCCGTCCGAACATCCAGAATATGGATGGGCCAGAATTGTACCCGATTCTGATTCCATGCAGGAGCCACGATCCCCGGCAAACCCCGAATTGATCCTTTCCCCGCCTCCCGACCCCAATCAGGCCTGTTGTGGCCAGGGGCGGGCTGCGGGGAATCCCCTGTACCCCCTTACTTCCTTTTCCCAGCGTTGGCTGCCATCTAGGGGTACTTATTCCATCTCCAAGGAATAAGTTCCCCATCTAAATGGCCGACCCCGGACATACAGGGCCAAACCCAGAATCAGACCTGTATTTCTGGGGAAGGGGTCACGCCTCTGGCCTGCCCTCTTTCCTCCCTCAGCCTGTCCCCTCCCATCCCCATACAAAACTCCTTGCACATCTCTGCAGTACATGCAGGAGGAGCTCAGTGAGTGGAATCAGCACCCTGGTGTTTAGCGGGGATATACATCCAACCCAGACGTATATGCCTGCTAAATGTGGGTCAGAATCTACCCCATTATATTTACCGGTCTTCTATCTTCTCAACTAAGAAGGCATATTTCTCTGACCTCATTGCTTCTTCCTCCAACCATAACAAACAACTTTTTTCTGTGAGCTTTTCCGTCCTCCTAATCCTCCAGCAATAGATAACCCCCTAACTGCAGATGATGTAGCGCATTTCTTTGCAAATAAAATCACTGACCTTTGCTCTGAATTCTCCACAGATCACCCCACAACATCCCTTTTTTCCCTATTTTCTTCAGCAATACCATCACATAGGTGTGAGGCTCCTTTAATCTCCCAACCCTTATTTTCCTTTAAAAACTATCTCTTCCATGCGGAAGACAACATGTCCCCTAGATGTTATCCCTCCAACTGGATCCTAACAGATTCTCTAGCTCTTCTTCCAATACTTCATTCTATTGCATGCAACAGCCTGCAATCAGGTATAGTTCTACACTCTGGAAAATGGCTTTAGTCCGCCTCATTTTGAAGAATTTTATGCTCGATAAAACTGCTCCTGCTAATTACAGACCAGTCTCTAATCTGCCTTCTCTGTCCAAAATACTCAAAAAAAATGTTTTTTTCTCAGCTCACTGATCATCTTGAAAAATCTTCTATTCTACAGGAACAAGCAGGAAGTCAGACCTCACTTATGAGTGACGTCAGCACCAACGGCTCCCATGCGGAGCAATTCCCCAACTTTCAAAGAAAGCCTTTGGGATTGCTGCCACGCATGTGTGGTCCTCTTCCCGCCAAAGGGTGCCTTCTTGCTCAGTCTCCCTTTTTCCGCGGAGCCCTTCGGATGCACTTCCTCGTCCCTCGGAAAAAAGTATTTCATTTTTGGCCTACAGGCCAAATTCTTTTCCGGTTGCACCAGTCCTCTACCCATCCTTCCCCTGTTTCATCTTTTTAGAGCCATTAGGGGATGTTTTTCTTTGCCTTTTTTGCCTTTAACGGGCTTCGCACACTTTTTTTCCTCCAACTGCTGGCCGCATGGGTCTTCGACTACGCGGGGGCCATTTTTGCTCCTATGGCCACCAGATTAAAAAAATGCAATAGATGCTCTAGGAACATGTCGCTTACGACACCCATGACTGTTGCCTGTGGTGTCTCGGGGCTGACCATGATCCAGAGCTCTGTTCGCTCTGTAAGAAAATGTCCTCCAAAGCCCTGCTCAGTCATAAGCAGAAGTCCGAAGACATTTTCAGAAAGGCTGCCTCGGAATCCCCAGTGGTGCCCTTGGTCGTCTCTCCGACGGTGGGATCCCCCACTTCGGCCCCGCGCTCTCAGCGGCACCCCGACCAGGGGTCCCCTGAAGTGGAGCGGCGCAAGAAGAAGAAGGCCTCGAAGTTGCTGTTGGGGGCTCCCGACAAGTGCGAGCGCTCCCGTGCTCGGTCGCTTAGCCCCCTTTGGCGTTCCTGAGAGTCAGACAAGGAGTGGCCCCAGAAGGTACCTCTCACAGATACGGAGGCCTCCGGCGATGGTGCCTGATCTCCAGAGGACCATCCCGGCAAGGACCCCCTCTCCTCCTCGACGCCTGACCCGGTGACTCCGGGGTCGGCATCGCAGGGCCCCACTCCCACGTGGGCGTCCCGTATGCTGGTGCTAGAACACAGCGTTTCTGCGTTCATCGCTTCCCAACAGGCGCTCACAGCCAGCTTCGCTTACTTGCGCCCAGAAACCACGGCTCCCTTGCTGAAATCCATCCAGGAAACCCCCGAGAGCCATGGGCTTCGTGAGGGTCCTCGGTGTCGGTCTCGCTAGCCTTCCCGTTCCTCAGGGCCGAGATCCTCCAGGGTCTCCGGCTCGTAGCGGGCCTCGGCCGCCGGTCGGGGCAACCAGGCCGGTTCAGATTTCTCTTCCAGCCTCTCGGACTGGGAGTCTGATGGGGATACCTCACGGAAACCCGTGCCCATTGGGACCTCACGTTGGACCCTTCCCCGCCCGCATTCCAGCGGCGCTCGCCACCCGAGGAACCTCCTTCCTGGTGTTTGTTCGGGATATGGTACGGGCTCTCAACCTGTCAACCCAGGCTGAGTACAACCCTCGAGCTGAAGAGCTCGACATCCTTCAGTATGAGTCTCCACCTCGGGAGTCTCTTACTGTCCCGATTCCTCCTATCCTTTCCAGGCTGCAGCTCTGCATGTGAGAGCTGCCTGCCTCGGTCCCCATCATGAGTAAGCGCCTCGGCACCTTGTACAAGGTCCAGCGTCCCTGAGTTCAGGAAAACCCAACTCCCCCACACGTCCATGGTGGTGGAGTTGGCCATGAGAAAGCAGAAGAGCCTGAAGTCTCACTCTTCGGTTCCCCTGGGCAGGGAGTCGAGGGCCCTTGACACCCTGGGCCGCAAGGCCTATCAGGGTTCCATACTATCTTGCCGTATTCAGGCATACCAGTTATACATGGGCATGTTCTTGTGCGACTTGGCCAAGGAGCTCGGAGGTTTCTCTGCGGGCCTCGAGGGTGAACCCCTCAATAGGTTCAGTACCCTGCTATAGTCTGTCGCAGACTGCTCAAAGTACCTCTCCCTTGCCACCTACGATGGTTTCAAGTCCTCAGCTCGAGGGGCGGCTGCCGGCATCAGGGCCAATCGCCAGGCGTGGCTCCAATTCTCAGATTTGGAGCAGTGGGTACAGGAGAAGCTCCTGGACGTACCCTGCCTCGGTGAGCAGCTTTTCAGAAAGCCGATGGAGGACAAGGCCACGGAGATAGAGATGGAGTTTGTCACCCGGAGCTGTCTCTCGCGCAAAACCTCCACCCTCCCTCAAAAGAAGCAACAGGCCAAGAAGCCTTTCTTTCTGAAGAAGGGCTTGCCCTACTGGGGCTACCCACCGTACCCACACACTTCCACGCTGACCACTCCGACACAAGGGAAGTCCAGCCAGGGTCACTGCAAGCCGAAAGAGCCCAAGGCCCAAACCCCAGCTCCTCTGCAACCTGCACAGGGGTTTTGACACCAGCTGCATAGTCTCTCAACCTCTGCGACTCAGCAACCGGTGGGGGGATGCCTGTCCTCTTTCACCCCTCAGTGGGCTTACATCACCTCAGACACCTGGGTCCTCCAGGTTATCCGGGATGGCTATCGCCTCGGCCTCGACAGGCCTCCCCCTCCCTTCTCCCCAGCGGAGCCTCCTTGACTCCCCACGCATCAAGTCTTCCTGCAGCAGGAATTAGTCAAACTCCTCACCCAGCTGGCGGTCGAGAGGGTGCCGTCGCCCTTCCGAGGTCAGGGCTTCTATTCCCAGTACTTCCTCGTCCCGAAGAAGATGGGGGGGGGGGTCTGTGGCCCATCCTCGACCTCTGAAAGCTAAACAAGTTCTTAGTGCGGGAGAAGTTCATGATGTTATCCCTTGGCGTTCTGCTGTCCTCCCTCTGGCAGGGCAACTGGCTATGCTCCTTGGATCTAAAAGATGCTTACGCCCACATTTTGATTCACCCCCAGCACAGGCAGTATCTGTGCTTCAGGGTGCGGGGAGAGCACTTCCAATACAGGGTGCTCTCCTTCGGCCTCACATCCGCCCCACGGATCTTCACGAAATGCCTCTCCGTGGTCGCCAGCCTCCCTCAGGCATCAGGGCATACCGGTCTTCCCCTACCTCAATGACTGGCTTGTCATGGGATCCTCAATCAAGGAAATCCACCTGGCGGCGGCGCACACGATTCTCCTGCTCGAGTGCCTGGGTTTCTTGGTCAACTATCCCAAGTCCCACCTCGAACCGATTCAGGCCTTAGAATTCATCCGGCGCACATCTCAATACTTAGCAGGCAACCGCTTTTCTACCAACGGATGTCATCGACTGCCTCCGAGCCCTGGCAACTCAGGTCCAGAACACCCTTCTGGTCACGGCCCTCTACTGTCCATGTGGTTCCCCACACCCGCCTGCACATGCGAACAGCTCAGTGGTACCTCAGCGCCCAGTGGAGCCCATCCGTTGACCACCTCAGGGACCCTGTAAGGATCTCCCACAGCCTTTGCGTGTTCCTGGGCTGTTGGCAAAACTCCTGCAACCTCCTCCAGGGCTTACCCTTCCAGACCCCATAGCACGAGATAGTGCTGACAACTGATGCCTCCCTGCTGGGGTGGGGATCCCACTGCAGTATGTTGTGCAGGCAGGGGCATTGGTCACCCTTGGAGTCTCAACAGCAGATAAACTTGCTCGAGCTCCAGGCAGCTCGGTGGACCCTGAGGGCCTTCAAGGATCACCTCAGGGGGAGGTTGGTGTTCGTTCAGACTGACAACTGCGTGGCAGTGTTCTACATCAACAAGGAAGGGGGTACCGGATCATGCTCCCTCTGCCGGGAAGCGGTCCTTCTCTGCTCTTTCGCCTTCTGTCGGAGGATGACCCTCAGGGCGGTCTACCTCCCGGGCCTGGAGAATGTCCTAGCAGACAAACTCAGCAGAATCCTCCGCCCTCATGAATGGCAGCTGGATCTGGGGGTTGCCGGCTGGCTGTTTCATCGGTAGGGAACTCCAACCATGGACCTACTCACCAGCCCGCTGAACACACGGCTCCCCCACTTCTGCGGCGCAGTGCCACACCCGGATGCGTTCCTTCTGAGCTGGTCCTCCAGCCTGCTCTATGTGTTCCCTCCCCTCATTGTGAGGACCCTCCTCAAAGCTCAGCGGAACCGGACATCGATGATCCTCGTAGTTCCCTCATGGCCTCTACAGCCCTGGTTCCCGCTCCTGCTTTGGCTGTCGACGGAGCCTTCAGTCCCCCTGGGCTGTCTCCCGGGCTTGGTAATGCAAGAGGAGGGATGGGTACTGCACCTGAACCTGGCCTCATTATCCCTCACAGCCTGGCAGCTGAACAGGTCTCCCTAGCCCCGCTGGATCTCCCAGAGGAGGTCCTCCTTGCATCGAGGAAGACTTTGACTAGACGAGCTTATGCCTTCAAGTGGTGACGCTTCAAGGTCTGGTGCTCCAGACTCCACATCGACCCATTCTATTGCCCCACTCGGTGAGTCCTTCAGTACCTCCTCCATCTCTCAAAGGATGGTCTGAAGTTGAACTCCGTCAGGGTGCATTTGAGTGCCATCTCGGTGAATCACCTCTCCGTCGAGGGAAGGCCCCTCTCGGGAAAGCCCTTGGTCTCCCACTTTATGCGGGATCTCTTGCTGTCCAAACCGCCCATCCAGCCCCCCCAGTGGAATGGGACCTGAATGTAGTGGTCATGCAACTTACGCATTCACCCTTTGAGCCGATGGTCTTCCTGGTAGCTCTGACCTTGGCCCGCCGAGTCAGTGAGCTCCAGGCTCTCATGGCTGATGCCCCTTACACTAGATTCTATAGGAATAGTGTGGTCCTATGTTCCCACCCCAAGTTCCTGCCGAAGATTGTTTCGGACTTCCATCTCAATCAGGAGATAGTCTTATCGACTTTCTTTCCAAGACCCCATACTGACCAGGCATCGGTGGCTCTCCATACACTCAACTGCAAAAGGGCTCTTGCCTTCTATTTGCAGCGCACCCAGGCTCAAAGCAAGTCTGGCCGACTCTGTGACCTACAATCCCAATCAACTGGGGCAGGCAATCACTAAACGCACCCTCTCCATTTGGGTGGTGGACTGCATCGCCTTTGCTCAAACAAAGGCGGGTGCCCTGTTAGATCGTTGAGTCACTGTGTACGGGGTCCAGGCCAAAGCAGCTTCAGTGGCCTTGCTGCACTCCGTGCCTCTGATGGACATCTGCCGGGCGGCAACCTGGTCTTCAGTGAACACCTTCGCTGCTCACTACTGTCTGGAGAGGGAGTTCCATCAGGACAGTGCCTTCGGCCAGGCTGTTCTTCATAATCTGTTCGGGGTATAAGCAACTCCTGCCCTCCGACCCTTCTTTACGGCTACCAAGGGCTTCGCCCGAGGACCCGAAGACTCGGGCTCCTTCGGGCATTGGCTTTTGCTCACGACCTCGCAGAGGTATTTTTTGGTTACAGGTTCGGTAGCCTGTAGCTGGGGAGTCCCATAAGTGAGGATTGACTTCCTGCTTTTTCTTGGAGAAAACGTAGTTACTCACCTGTAACAGGTGTTTTCCAGGGATAGCAGGAATCAGTTCTCACTACCCTCCCACCTCCCCTGATGAGTTGCTGGATTTTTGTTCTTCCCTTGCCATCTGCTTGGTAGGGCTCGAGCTAAGGGACCTGACTGAGCAAGATGGCACCCTTGGGCGGGAAGAGGACCATGCATGCGTGGCAGCAATCCCAAAGGCTTTCTTTGAAAGCTGTGGGATTGCTCCGCGTGGGCTCCGTCAGTGCTGACGTCAACCCATAAGTGAGGACTGATTCCTGCTGTCCCTGGAGAACACCTGTTACAGGTGAATAACTATGCTTTCTACATACATGATGATCAGGTTTTCGACCGTTCTATAGCATCAAAACTATCTTTGCCTCCCTCCTCAGCGAAGTTCACCAATCTTTTGGACATGGTAATATTTCTCTCTTGGTTTCCCTTGATCTTTCATCTGCATTTGACCTAGTCAACCAGTCTATCCTCTCACATCTTGCTGATACTGGATTACAGGGTGCTATTTTAGATTGGTTCCACTCTTTCCTTGCTGGTTGCTCTTTCTCAGTTACATTTAGATCTTCTTCCTCCTCTTCCTATCCTCTGATCTGTGGGGTCCTCAAATCACCACTGCTTTTCAATATCTTCCTTGCCCCTCTACCTCTTATTATACAACAATTTGGACTATCAGCTTACTACTACTATGCAGATGACATTCTACTGATTCTTCACACTCATCCTACAGTTCCAGATTTCATTCCTACTGATTTCATCAGTAGCATCTTGGTTAGCAGAAAATCATCTTAACATCCAGAAAACTGCAGTTATTTGGCTCTCTTCCGCCACGGTAATCCCCTCTTGGTCTCCTGTGCTTCACAATTCCCCTATCTCACTGACCTCTTCTATTAAATATTTGGGTGTTATCCTCAACTCATCTCTTTCATTTCATGATCATATTAGTTCTGTTATTAAATGTGCTTATTATTCACTTCATTAGATCAGATCTGTCACTCCTTTCTATTGTCTCCTGCTCTTGCCACCTTGCTCCTCAGCTTAGTTATCTCCCATATCCTTTATTATAATATTATCTTTTCTGGTAGTCCTAATTATGAGATAAAAAGATTACAGTTAATCTAGAACTCTGCAGTTAGACTTCTTTCATGTGCCTCAAGATTCGATCATATCACACCGCTACTACTTAAGCACCATTGGTTGCCTGTACAATATAGGATACAGTCTAAAATTTTGTTATTGGTTCACAAATCAGTACACACTGGTGTTCCCTCCTACGTTTCCTCCTTGACTATCTTTTATAGACCTGATAGGGCCCTTCACTCCAATCATTCTAACCGTCTCTTTCTTCCTTCTGCCACCCAAGCCTAGTTTGAAGCCACAAGACACTCTACTTTCTACTTTCTTGTCCCCTTCTATGGAACAATCCTCTTATGCCAAATTCAAAACAGCTCTTAAAACTCACTTATTTCAGCAGACTTTTCTCCTCCCTCCATAAATAGCAGATGCCCTAGTTTTTTGGGGCTTTTTTTCTAGAGTGCATATAACTGTTCTTATATTTTATTTCAATTTATGGAGTTCCTTTCATGATACTTTATGTCTATTGTAAATGATAAACCACCTTGTTGCCCATGAAAAGCAATATATCAAGTTAAAAAAAAAACTACTAAGCTAAACGATATATCAGAGGCATCAAACCATGTTGCAGTTCCATGATATGGCACAGTTTCCCACTGCATTGGGTATGATTCTATTTATTTATTTAATTTAACAATTATTTTATACCACTGAATCTACTAGTAACAGTGGCTTACATGGAACAAATTTTAACGGAAAACTTGGATTTTACATGGAACACGTTAAAAACGGAAATTAATACCATACAGCTTAAACTCTGGAATATTCAAATCCTATAAACTGTACAATGTAAATTATAGGAAACTATGATATAAGGTAACTGTACAAGATGAGTATGCAAGGAGAAGTCTCATGGGACAGAGCTCTGGGTTGCTCTATGCCATGTGTTTGTAGGGCGGGTATAGTCCATGGGCTACTCTGTCATGTGTTTGTGGAGTGGGTATAGTTCCTGTTTATGGTTTATGGTTTATTCATTTGATAAAAACCGCCTTTCTGTAATAATCAAGGCGGTGTACAATAATAAAATACATAAAATTTGGCCGAAGCCGGGAAAGAGAAAAGAAATGTACAATTTATAAAACAGGAAAGAAAGAATGCAGAGAACAGAGACAAGACAGGACACAAGAGGCAAACTTACTATACAGAGATAGGGGGATTCATACAAAAGGAGAGGGGATGTTGAATGCAAGGGAAAATAGGTGAGTCTTAAGGTTGTGTTTAAAAGTGGCGTATTGTGATTCCAGGCGAAGAGAAGAAGGGAGAGAGTTCCAAAGAGCAGGGCCAGCGAAGTAGAAAGCTGAGAGACGAGTGAACTGTAAGCGGGCACGAGCAGGGGAGGGGAGGGCAAGGCGATTAAGATGAAAAGAGCGGGGAGTGTACCTAGGAGAGTGAAAAGATAAAAGATCAGCCAAGTAAGGAGGGGTACTAGTGTGAAAAACTGTTCAATAGGATAGGATGGAATATGGTGTAGATGATGGGGGAAGGCTATGTGTCTGAGAAACAGAAGTGTCTTTAACTTGCAGCAAAAGTCTCCAGTGTCTGAGAGGGGGCGAAAGTCAGGGGGGAAAGAGTTCCAGATGGCTGGAGCATAAAAGCAGAATGCTGTATTGGAGATAGAAGCAGTGGTGTGGGTGAATGTTGTAGGTACTGCAAGGTATGTGGTGTTAGCACTTCTGCGCGATCTTGGGCATTGGGGTTTGACAAGAAGTGACTGTAGTGTAGCAGATGATATCTGTAAGATTGCCTTGAAGGTTGTTAGTGCTACTTTGTATTTCACTCTGCTGTTGATGGGGAGCCAGTATAGCTGCTTCAATATTGGTGTTATATAATAGAGATGCGTGCTGCCTGAGATGAGTCTGGCTGCTAAATTCTGTGCAAGCTGCAGAGGTTGGACTGAGGATTTTGGTAGGCCCTGATAGATAATGTTGGCATAGTCGAAAATGGGGGTGATAAGTGCCTAGCAGATGTTTCTGAAATCGTTATGGGCCAGTAGAGATTTGATGTTCCTCAGAATTTTGATGTGGTGATATACTGCTCTGGTGACTTGCTTGATGCGGGCGTTGAAGTTCAGGTTCTGGTTCAGAATTATGCCCAGATATTTCACTTGTTGTTTTACTTGCAGTGTGAGGTTTGCAAGGTTTATTATGTTTGGCGGAGCAAAGAAGGGGTGCCTGGTGTATAGGACTTCTCTCTTGTTGGAGTTGATCTACAGGTTGTGGAGGCTGAGCCATTGTGTGATTGCCTCTAGGCATTTTCTGATTAAGGAGTAGTCAGGGTCACTGGTGCAGAAAGGGGTATAGATGAGGATATCGTCTGTGTAAAGGTGGTATAGGATTTTGTGGCTTTGGATGACCTTGCAGAGAGGTTGGATAAAGAGATTAAATATCAATGTGGCCCCCATGAGGAAAAGAAGCCACCTACTGCTTTAGGAAGGCATTCCACTCTATTAACATGCAGGTAGTCTGCAATGCCCAGGGTGAAATCACATTATTAGAATTGCTACATCAGGGGTACACAGGAGAACCACCAGCCGGGAACCCTACACAGGCGATGTTTCGGCAACGCCTTCTTCAGGGGTATGCCAGCGTGATTTAATGTCAAGAACATCTCCCTCTATTAAAAATCTTCCTGTGATATCAGGTGAAACATACTCTCCAGAATCAGTATGTTTTACCGATATCCCAGGAAGAACTTTTATAGATTCTTGCTATGATTCATATATTCTCACTCTCTCTTGGATATATGAGAGGTTCACAAACAGACAGATCTCTAGAGGCTGACTGCTAGCTAAGTAGCCTGACATGCCATGCCACAAACGTCAAATGCACATGGAGAGCGCCAGGATAGTGTCCCAGTACAATGTGTCTCAAGTGAGCAGGCAGCAGGGGTGACACACAGGACCACATGGGTAATTCAATGCTGAGAGCAAAGTCCTGCGGTGCTGGAGAGCCAGGTTTAATTCCCATTGCCACCCCATTGAGTGAAGAGCCAGGTCATCCCTCCCACCTCCACTCCAAATGAGAAAACTAAGATTGGTGGCCATAAGAAGAGAAAAAGCAGTAAGCATATACAGGCTCAGCACCAACACCAGAGAAGACTAGGCAATTGCCTGGCTTCTAGGGGATTTTTTTGGAGGGAGGAGGAGACAGGTAGGCAGCTGAAAGCCACAGCATAAAAATCAATACAGGAGATGCTAGAAATGGCACAAAATATAAGACCCAACAGCATGAACCCAATCTGCAGCAAGAGCAATCATACATTCCAAGCTTGGTGTAATATTGTTCTATAATATGCCCAAGTATGCATAATGACATAAGTTAACAGGAATGGGAGCTCTTCTGTTTTGAAAAATTGCTGAATGTCATCAGCAACATCTGTGACAGGGGGAAAAGGAGTTAGGCATAAAGCGGGGTGGTGTGTAAGGTGGTCATGTACTTGCAGCTGCCTGGGTATGCTCTGACAATATATGATCTGAGATAAGAGCCTCAAATGTCTCCTATGTCCCGTCCCCTCACACCTTGCAGGTGAAAGGGGATATCTATTAAGGAGATGGCTGATGACCCCTGTAGTGATGCCAAACAGTAAAGCCAAGGAGTGATATAACAAGTCCCATAGCCACAACAGAGCCATCATCAAGACGGTGTTCGGTCATTTGAAAGACTGCTTCAGGTGCCTGGATAGACCAGGAGGAGAGTTCCTATATAGCACCTCCATGGTTTGCCAAATATTTATGGTGTGCTGTATAAGAACATAAGATATGCCATACTGAGTCAAACAAAGGTCTATCAAGCCCAGTATCCTGTTTCCAACAGTGGCCAATCTCGGTCACAAGTACCTAGCAGTTTCCCCAAAGGACACAGGTTCCACAATGCTTGTACTGGGGCAAGCAGTGGATTTCCTGGCTCCTCTGTAAAAATGGTATATGGACCTTTCTTCCAGGAACTTGTCCAAACCTTGTTTAAACCCAGCTACACTAATAGCTTTTACTACATCCTCCATTAACGAATTCCAGAGTTTGATTACACGTTGAGTGAAAAAATATTTTCTCTTATTAGTCTTAAAGAGGTTACACTGTACTTCATTGCATGACCCCTAGTCTTTCTATATTTTGATGGTGTAAACAATCGATCTACATTTACCTGTTCCACTCCATTCATTAATTTATAGACCTCTATCATATTTCCCCTCAGCTGTCTCTTTTCCAGGTTGAAGAACCCTAACCTTTTTAGCCTCTCCTCATAGGGGTCTCCTTCCATACCCTTTACCATTTTGGTGGCTCTTCTCTGTACCTTTTCTAGTAACGCTATATCCTTTTTAAGATACGGCGACCAGAATTGCACACAATATTCAAGGTGCGGTCGCACCATGGAACGATACAGAGGCATTATAATATCCTTTGTTTTATTCTCCATTCCTTTCCTTATGATTCCTAGCATTCTTTTTGCTTTCTTGGCTGCTACTGCAGCCAAGGACCTGGCGCAGAGGAGGCACCAACCTCTGCCAGCTGGGGATGAACCAGTGGACACAGATACCGAGGAAGGCCCGGGAGCAAGACATGAGGAGACAGAGCAGCCATATGAACAGAGCCTAACAGCCAGAGAAGAACTCATACACAGGCATTTCATATGAAGGTATGATTTTTATTCTACTTGTGTGTCAAGCAGTAAGCACAGGTGGGTGCATCCCCATCACCATCCCAACTGCCCATACACCCAGCACATTTGTAACTATTCTAGATATCCCCCCCTTAACCACACTCATACAAACACACCCATCTGTGCACACAACATGATCGTCCCCCCCCCCCCATAGTTCCATGCATCCCCTATCACACATTCCCTCCTGCCCAAATCACACACCTTAACCCCCATATGTGTCTCCAGTCACTAATCTCCCAGCCTGAGACCAGTGTTCACCCCTACACCTCAACATCTATAATAGTGGTTGGCCTATGATTCTGTACATCATCCCCTACTCCTCCCCTTTCCCTGTGGGCCCTTGCCCCTGACACACTGCCCCTCAGTAGATCTTTGAAACTGGGACACTGGTGGAGGGTGTGTCATCCTGCTCCTCTGCCCCAGGGCCCGAAGATTTTAGATGGTGAAGGGGTATGCTGGATGGGCTATATGGCTGAGCAGTCTGTGCCACCTCTGTTCAGGATGATAGGGCAGATGCCTGCTTCTTTGCTGCCTAAGTAGGTGTGGTGCTGTGTGCACTGGATGGAGGTTGTATAGTGTTGGAAGATGATGCCAGCTCCCCGGAGATGGTCCTCAGGTCCTGCTGCAATCCCCTTATTTCTGCAATGAGGGTGTGTGTGGTCTCTAGTTGTTTCTATAGTAAATGGTCCAGTGACTGACGCATGAGCTCTAGAGTCTCCTTCAATTGCTGAAGATGTTGTGCCTTCTGCTGCAGCAGCCTTTCTCCACATCACAGTAATTGCTGGCTTCACTGACTGGTGGCACGGCTCCCCTCTTCCACAGCATCCCCAGCATCTTCTGTAGGTGGGTGCACATTCTGGTAGGGAGAAGGTAGTGGCACTAGCAAGACATTCTCATTTAGGTTTCCTTTCTCTTCCTTCTCTTCAACAAGGTGCTCATCTTCACTGCCTCTGCTGTGGTCAACCTCCATCTTTGCTCTGGAAGGGCACCTGGACTTCCCTGCTACTGAAGGACTCTCTTGCTTCCTGGAACCATCTGGCTTCTTTGCTGTATGTCCATCACCAGCATCAACTGGTATGGAGCAAAAGATAGATACTCACTCTATAGTAGCTGCTTATGTTGCACCTATCCTGTCCACTAGGCATGCAGTATGTCCAGGTAATGGTGGCTTGCCACAGTGCTGACTTCTCCAGGTAGCATGATTGCTGCAGAACATGAATGCAGGGGAGGCACTTGCAATACCAGGAAGTGACTGTGATGGGTGGGTGGGGTTTGTGAAAGTGTGACTAGGACCCCCTGCCCATGCCAGCCACAGGCATATCAACAAGGCAAGACTGCCATGACATGGCTATAGGACCATTTCAGTTACCACCACCACGTTCCTTAGTATCATAGGATATGCGGGGGGAGTGCAATGGACCACGTCATAAATTGGCTCTGCTCTATAGCAAATGGTCCAATGCCAGTGCATGGGGGTGGGAGAGACAGCTAATATATATGAGTCCTCATGCATGCAGTGCTAAACAGTTTATATGTTACAGGTGTGCAGCATTCACTTTGGGACTGTGAAGTCTTGGTTTTGCCCACAAAAGGGAAAGGAAGAGAGCATACATTTGCCGGATGAGGACTTTGGGAGATGATGGACATAGGACATGTGGCTGCACAAAAGGGACACATGGCAAACATCACCTTTTCAAAACATCCCAAGTTTGATGAGGGGCAGAATGGGACAGAACCTATGGAAAACACAAAGCCATAATAATCACCTGATTGCTTCAGTGAAGGAAAACATATTACAGCATTAACCGGGTATTATAAAAAATACACAGATCCGTCTTTTTCTTGTTAGATATGTACTTTGCAGCCTGAGAAGTTTTAGAAAGTGGGAATAGAAGCTTGTTCCTCTAAAAAGTTGTAGAATAAGACTAGAGGACATGTTTACTAAAGTGGTTGTAACCTTTGTTAGAACATTTTTTTTTTTTGCTGTTCATACGATACTAAGTATTTACTGCTCAGTATTTATTTTTATTCCAGCTATGCATTTGCCCCTTCACTGAAGTTTTCTTACAACATTAAATCTGAAGAAGGAATACTAGCATATGAAAAGAGTTTTGGAAAAAAGGGGAGAGGAGAGTATCCACCATTAAGAGTACTGAGAGAGACGGGTGCAGATCTATAGGTTGCAGGGGGGGGGGGCCTCAGAAACCCTAGCACCTGCCCTTGTCTACTAGATGAGATAAACCCTCCTTTACAGCCTCTGACAACAAAGACTATAACAGTTTTGCTAAGGCCCATGAATTCAGTCTGGCGTGTGGGCCCTACCTTCTTAACTCTTCAGTGGGATGTTCCCCTTTCTGAAGACTGTATAGAGCAACCTCAGAATCATCGTTTCCCATCACCAAGGCCTGAAAAAAGGAGTATACATTTTTTTTTTGCTTATAAATATGGTGTACAACTAGCACTATAAATAAGATTTATAAGAAAATAATTTGTTTTTCTTTTTACTATGCTTCTAATGTTGTGCTTCATAAAATCACATATAAATCAACAATTTTAAAAATTCTTCCTTTTTGTTATCTAACAATGTCAACTTACACCCACTTATAATACTAAATATTAAAAGGAAGTGAGCTCATATTGCATCACAATGATAACTTGATTCTGATTTTATATCACCCCATGCCCATATCATCATTGTTCAGCCTGCCAATATAATTGTAAAAGGTATCTCAATACATTATATTGTTAAAACAATTCACAATTCAAGGTTCCACATTAGGAGCATAATCCAAAATTCATTATTCTTAACTGGGATCACTGCTAACATAAGAATGTAGGAGGGAGATATTCAGCGACAGCAGCTAATGTTTGAAAACGCCTAACGTTGCCGCTGAATTTTATCCCTGGATATTCAATGCCAGGGCCATATCTTGCCCCTGCCATTGAATATCCAGATTACTGCAGAATCCAGAAGCTAACTGGGCAGTGGTGATATTGAGCCATTGTATGGTTAGCTTCTGTGGGTAAAGTTAGGCCAGCCTTTGCCATGCCTGACTTTATCCACTTGTCGCTAACCAAGCAGCTGTTCAATATCATTGCTGTCAGTATGCAATGGGTGCCACTTCCATTCTTCCCCAGAACGCCCATGACAAACCCTGATGCTAAGTGCTTATTATTGGGGCATGTAGCTGCAGCATCCACGGATATCCAGCAGTACTAACTGTGTTAGTGCCACTGAATATCCCATTCAGTAGCATTTACATGGTTTGCAGGTCTGCAAACTGTGTAAATACCTTTGAATATACCCCCCCCCCCCGGGAGATTTTCCATATTGGGTTAGACCAGAGGTTCTCAACCCAGTCCTCAGGACATACCTAGCCAGTCAGGTTTTCAGGATAACCACAATAGATATGCATGAGAGACATTTGCATGAACTGCCTCCATTGTATGTATATTTCTCTCATGCATATTCATTGTGGTTATCCTGAAAACCTAACTGACTAGGTGTGTCCCAAGGACTGGGTTGAGAACCCCTGGGTTAGACCAAAGGTCTATCAAGCCCAGTTATCCCATTTCCAACAATGGCCAATGCAGGTCACATTTATCTGGCAGGATCCCAAAAGATAGAGAGATTCCATGCTGCTTATCCCAGGGTCTACTTTAATAATGGTTTATGGACTTTCTTTCCAGGAACTTATTGAAACCTTTTTAAAACCCAGTTACTCTAATAGCTTTTACTACATCCTCTGACAGTCAATTCCAGGGGTTAATTATTCGTTGACTATTATTTACAGTCCAATTGTATCAATTTTTGTATACCGTGAAATGGCAGGTTTATAGAATCGCACTTCCCCCACATTTAATCATGTGTGGTACAATAAATATAGCCAACACCACCAAAACAAAACTTGTTTACTTAGTTTCCCATAAGATAAAATGTTCAGGATAGGGGTTGTCAATCATACCAACCATCAGTCCATAAAGTCCAGACTACAGATATTCCCAACGTTGCCCAATGTTTCACGTCACGTTTCATCAGAGGAATACTGATTCCTTTAAATCAGCCCTTGTATGTTCCCCACTGTTATATAGTTGTAGCCCAGTCAAAAAAGCACATTAGCAATATAGTAAGAAGAACGAAAAGGAAACGTCCAGTGTGGCAACTTCAGTACCCTGCTCTTCAAGGAGATTGAAAACCCAGGCTTGTGAATCCCTTTGTAACAGGAATACAATGAATCTCATTTTCCTGTGCTCTATGGATAGAATTTTGATTTCTTCAAAAAATATGGAAGGTAATATCTAGCCTGTGGCAGTCAGTGGTTGTTTTTAAACATCAGCCACCATAGTAACATAGTATATGACAGCAGATAAAGACCAGTATGGTCCATCTAGTCTGCCCAGCAAGGTTGTAAGAGTAGATGCACCTGCAGCTCTATGCAGGTCACCCCTCCCCATGCCTTTGTTTAGGGGTGTACCCACTGCTCCTTGCAGGTCACACCTATCTGTTGAGATATAAGAGATAGTTAACTTTATTTTGATTTTATCCTGTTGCTATAAAGGTATCCATTGTGTCTGTCCCATGCCATTTTGAATTCTGTCACTGTATTTGCTCCCACCACTTCCATCGGCAGGATTTAGATAGTGCTGGATAGTGCTGGGGAGGAGTCTACTTAGATAGTGCTTAGATAATGCTGGGGAGGAGTCTGCTGTCTTGGTACATGTCGGTACCAGTGACATAGGAAAGTGTGGTAGGGAGGTTCTGGAGGCTAAATTTAGGCTTTTAGGTAGGAAGTTGAAATCCAGAACGTCCAGAGTAGTATTCTCCAAAATGCTTCCCGTTCCATGCACAGGACCCAAAAGGCAGGCAGAGCTCCAGAGTCTCAATCCATGGATGAGATGATGATGCAAGTAAGAGGGTTTTGGCTTTGTTAGGAACTGAGGAACATTCTGGGGAAAGGAGGGGCTTTTCCGAAGGGATGGGCTCCACCTTAACCGGGATGGAACCAGGCTGCTGGCATTAACCTTTTAAAAGGAGATAGAGCAGCTTTTAAACTAGATAATAGGGAAAATCTGACTGGCGCCCAGGAGCACATGGTTCGGAACAATGTATCCTTGAAGAAAACTAGCTAAAGACTGAAGCTAAGCCATATCAGCAGAGAGATTCCAATAAAGACAAAAGTAGCCCAAATGCCCTTGAGTACAGAGTAGACAGAGCTTAAAAATTCCAAATTACCCCTGTCTACCGATAGCTAAATTAATATGAATAAAATACAGCCTCTAAAATGCTGTATGCAAATGCCTAAAGTCTAAAAAATAAGATGGGAGAATTATAATATATAGCACTAAATGAGAGGTTAGATATGATTGGTATTTCAGAGACATGGTGGAAGGAGAACAACCAGTGGGACACTGTGATACCTGTGTACAAACTATATTGTAATGATAGAGCTGATCAAATGGGTGATGGGGTTGCGTTTTTATTAGAGAGAGCATTGAGTCAGAAAGTATTAAAGTTTTGCAGGAAACACAATTCACTGTAGAATCTCTATAGATTGAAATTCCATGTAAAAAGAAGGGGAAGCTGATGGCAGTGGGGGTGTACTATTGAGCGAATGGCCAGAGTGAACAAATGGATGATGAAATGCTCAAAGAAATCAGGGAAGCTAACAAAATTTACAGTACAGTAATAATAACACAGGTACACTACCAAAAAACTGCCTCCAGTTTTGCAACTGATTCCTATAGATTTTGGGGTGCTGAATCCAGGAAAAATAGCCAAAATGTTCCATCACGTCACGTTTTCTTGCAAAATTAGATTTCTTACCCATATAAGGAATGTTCACATAATTTCTTTTTAGCCGACTGCAGTTTATTTTCTTGGCCCAAAATAGAGGTTGTAATGGTTAACTAACTAGAAACACTCCCTCATGATATTTTAGAGTTTTGTATTCATTTTATACATTAACAGGACAATTGGGAGGCGGGGGGCTAAATCCAGTACTCGCGCTGGCGCATGTTCTTTCCTGTTCGCCTCGCCTCGTTCGCTCGCTCAAACACGGTGGTTGCGACATGAACGTTCCTGTCAAATTTCAGTTTCTTGCAAGTTCATTATTACCTTTTGTTTGCTCAGTCGTAATCCAGCTTTATTCCGAAGTGGTTCACTACAGTTGTAGTTTGCAGTGCTGTGTATTTGTGATGGCTCACAGAGCCAGAGGTTGCGTCAACTCTCCGGACAGTTTTTGTTTTATTTGTGGGGAATATACCGTGAAAAAGCGGCAGAGGAACATTTCTGCATTTATTAAAAAAGTATATTTCGCCTATTTCGGTTTGAAGTTAGGCGATCAAGACAAACCGTGGGCTCCTCACAAAGTGTGCAAGACATGTGAGGAAGATCTACGCTTATGGATGAAAGGTAAAAAACACGCATTTCGTTTCGGAATACCTATGATGTGGCGTGAACAAAGAGACCACAGCAGTGACTGCTATTTTTGCTCTTGCATTGTGAAGGGATACAACTTAAAAAATAAGAACGTAATAAGTTACCCCAACCTTCCCTCAGCAATTAGGCCTATGCCTCATAGCAACGAAGTACCTGTGCCTGAACCACCAAAATCTTTGGATCATATTTGTGTGGACGGTTCTGATCATGATGAGACTCATCAGATGGCTTTTCCCGATGAGTCCAGTACTTCCGAGTTTGAAACTGAACCAGATCCAAAACCTGAACTTTTCTCTCAAGCTGAATTGAATGATTTAGTCCGGGATTTAGGACTCCCAAAAGATGCTGCCCAACTGCTAGGTTCTCGGCTTAAACAGAAAAATCTATTGTCACCAGGAACAACTTTTTATTGGTACCGCAACCGCGAGACACAATTTTTGAAGTATTTCAGCAAAGAGGAAGATTTGGTATTTTGCAACGATATATACGGAGTGATGGAAAAGTTTAAACTCAAGTATGATCCTGCTGAATGGCGGCTGTTCATTGATTCGTCAAAAGACAGCATAAAAGGTGTTCTTCTTCATAATGGCAACACATTCGCTTCAGTTCCTATTGCTCACTCTGTTATTCTCCAAGAAAAATACGAGAATTTGGCCCTGATTCTTCAGAAGATTCGTTATGATGAGCATAAGTGGATGATTTGTGGAGACTTTAAAATTCTATCCATGCTATTAGGGCAGCAATCCGGTTTCACCAAATATCCCTGCTTCCTTTGCTTGTGGGATAGCCGGGCCCGCGACCTACACTGGGGGAAAAAAGACTGGCCAATTCGGGAGTATTTGAGACCCGGTGAGAAAAATGTTCTTCATGAGAGCTTGGTACCTCGTGATAAAATTCTATTACCACCTCTCCACATTAAGTTGGGTCTCATTAAGCAATTCATCAAGTCCCTTCCAAAAGATGGTGAGTGCTTTCGGTACCTTTGCTCAAAGTTCCCCCGACTTCCTGAAGCAAAGCTAAAGGAAGGAGTGTTTGTTGGCCCTGATATAAGGAAACTCATTTCAGATGGAGCATTCGCTGAAACGATGTCTGAGAAGGAAAAGAAGCCTGGGATTCCTTCAAGGATGTTGTTCTCAAATTCTTGGGGAACAGGCGGGATGAGAACTATAAGGATATTGTTGCCAGGATGCTCAATGCCTTCAAAGAACAAGGCTGTAACATGAGCCTGAAAGTCCATTTCTTGCACTCCCATGTGAACTACTTTCCCGAAAACTTGGGGGCGTACAGTGAAGAACAAGGTGAAAGGTTTCACCAGGACATCAAGGACGCAGAGAGAAGGTACCAAGGAAGATGGAACACCACTATGATGGCTGATTTCTGCTGGTTGCTGCTGTGTGAAACCCCAGATGAAAAATACGCCAAGCAGCTCACCAAGAGAAGCATTCAGGGGAAGAAGAAACGGGCCCACCAGGAGATTGATTGACCCAAGAATGACTTTAAAATCTAAACTGTGTTGACAAATATCGTGTTTTTACTAAACTTTGAAATAAAAATTTGCTAGTTATTACCACAGTGTCGGATCTCATTTATTAGAATTTTATTTTCACACCATCGGGTGTTTGTCTTCATGTATTGCAATGGTGCGGTTTGCGTTTTCTATTCTTACATACATACCTGTACAACATATTTTGCACATTTCTTTGCTTTGCTTTGTGTCTAACCTCGCTCTTATATGCTCAATGTTTGTGCACATGTATGTGGCTGTTTTAAGTGCAGACAATTTTGCTACCATCACAGTGTGTTTTGTTGACATTACTCTATTCTTATGTGCTGCCTTGTTACAATTTTCTTTATTCTTATTTGAATAACTACTAAACAATTAGTATAAAGAATTCATCCAAGAAACTTTTATCTCGATCGCACTCAATCTGAAACGTTCACCTCAAACTGCTAACCCAATGTAGCAAAAAATCTGTACGTGATGGAGCAAATTGGTTACCAGATTTGGATTCAGCACACCAAAAAACATAAAAATCAATCGAAACATTAGAGGCAGTTTAAAAAAATTTTTTTTAGTGTACCTGTGTAATGGGTGATTTCAATTACCCCGGTATCGATTGGGTCAGTGTCACGGCAGGAGATGCTAGGGAGATAAAGTTTCTAGATGAAACAAATGACTGCTTCTTGGAGCAGCTAGTTCATGAAACGACCAGAGGGGAAGCCATTTTGGACCTAGTCCTTGGTGGAACACAAGATCTGGTGCAAGAGATAAGGGTGTTGGGGCCACTTGGCAATAGTGATCATAGATTGATCGCATTTGATTTAATAAATGGAGGAAGGACAGTAAGGAAAGCCACAGTACTACCTTTTAACTTTCAAAAGGGAGACTATGATAAAATGAGTAAAATAGTTAAGAAAAAACTAAAAGGAACAGTTGGAAAGGTTAAAGATTTATATCAAGCATGGCTGTTGTTTAAAAATACTAGCTTGGAAGCCCAGACCAGCTGTATTCCATGCTTTAAGAAAAGTGGAAGGAAGTCCAAAAAACTGCCATGGTTTAAAGGTGAGGTCAGAGAGGTTATTGTAGCCAAAATTGTATCTTTCAGGAAATGGAAAAAGGAGCCAAATGATGAAAACTGAAAGCAACATAAGCACTGGCAAGTTAGATGCAAGGCATTGATAAGGCATTCTCTTCTCAAAGAGAGAATTTGAGAAGAAGCTTGCTGTGAATGCAAAAACGCAGAATAAAGACTTTTTCAAGTACATTCATAGCAAAAAACCTGTGAGAGCGTCAGTTGAACCATTAGATGATATAGGAGTAAAAGGGGTTCTAAGAGGGGACAAGGCCATAGTGGAGAGACTGAATGAATTCTTTGCTTCGGTCTTTACTGAGGAAGATGTAGAGATGTTACCCATGACTGAAATGGTATTTAAAGATGATGCTACAGAAGAATTGAAAGAAATATCGATACACCGAGAAGATGCATTACAACAATTTGATAAATTGAACAGTAGCAAATCACCTGGACAGGATGGTATACATCCAAGGGTGTTTAAAGAACTGAAATATGAGGTTGCAGACCTACTATTGGTAATCTGTGAACTATTATTAAAATCATCTGTTATACCTGAAGATTGGATGATGGCCAATGTAACGCCAATTTTTGAAAAGAGTTCCAGGGGTGATCCGGAAAACTACAGACTGGTGAGCCTGACAGTACCGGGAAAAATGGTAGAAACCATTATAAAGAACAAAATTACTGAGCATATAGATAGTCATGGCTTAATGGGAGACAGTCAACATGGCTTTAGCCAAGGAAGGTCTTGTCTTACTAATCTGTCATGTTTTTTTGAAGGTGTGATTAAACAGGTAGACAAAGGTGAGTCGGTTGATATAGTGTATCTGGATTTTCAGAATGCCTTTGACAAGGTCCCTCATGAGAAACGTTTGGCGAAATTACAAAGTCATGGGATAGGAGGCAGTGTGCTATGGTGGATCAGGAACTGGTTAAAAGATAGAAAGCAGAGGGTAGGGCTAAATGGCCAATTATCCCAATGGAGAAAAGTGAATAGTGGAGTACCCCGGGGATCTGTGCTGGGTCCGCTGCTTTTTAACATATTCATAAATGACCTGGAAGTGGGAATGAGTGAGGTTATCAAATTTGCAGATGACACAAAATTATTCAGAGTTGTTAAAACCCTTGAGGATTGTGAAAAATTGCAAGAGAATCTTGATAAATTGGAAGACTGGGCATCCAAATGGCAGATGAAATTTAATGTGGACAAATGCAAAGTTATGCACCTTGGAAAGAACAACCCAAACTGTGATTACACAATGCGAGGTTCCACATTAGGAGCCACCACCCAGGAAAAAGATTTAGGCGCCATCGTGAATAACATGTAAAAACCCTCCACCCACTGTGCAGCGGCAGCCAAGAGAGCAAATAGAATGCTAGTTATCATAAGCTATGACCATCAACAATCAGCTATGACCATCAACTGCGAGAGAGTATTCAAAACTGCTATATGTATAATTATGTAAATATGTATATATAGATGTAAGAATGTATAAGTCATCCCCTAAGACGCTAACCATGTGTGCTGTGACCCCAGTTCTTTGAACATACCACCCCCCCCCAGTCTTGATTGACAATCCCCGAACATGAATCAAACCGCTGCTGATCGCTGAAAGTAGCGGTATATAAGTGTGCAGTAAATAAATAAAATAAAATAAGGAAAGGAATGGAAATAAAACAAAGATTTTTATAATGCCTCTGTATCGTTCCATAGTGCGACCGCACCTTGAATATTGTGTGCAATTCTGGTTGCCGTATCTTAAAAAGGATATAGCGTTCTTAGAAAAGATACAGAGAAGAGCCACCAAAATGATAAAGGGGTTAGAAGGATACCCCTATGAAAAGAGGCTAAGAAGGTTAGGGCTTTTCAACCTGGAAAAGAGGTGGCTGAGTGGAGATATGATAGAGCTTTATAAATTAATGAATGGAATGGAACGGGTAAATGTAGATTGATTGTTTATGCCATCAAAATATAGAAAGACTAGGGGACATGCAATGAAGCTACAGGGTAGCCTATTTAAGACTAATATGATAGAGCTTTATAAATTAATGAATGGAGTGGAATGGGTAAATGTAGATTGATTGTTTACGCCATCAAAATATAGAAAGACTAGGGGACATGCAATGAAAACCTATTTAAGACTAATAAGATAAAATATTTTTTCACTCAACTTGTAATCAAACTCTGGAATTTGTTACCGGAGGATGTAGTAAAAGCTGTTGGTGTAGTCGGGTTTAAAAAAGATTTGGACAAGTTCCTGGAGGAAAGGTCCATAAACCATTATTGAAGGTGACCCGGGATATCCACTACTTGCCTCAATACAAGCATTGTGGAACCTGTGTCTTTTAGGGAAACTGCTAGGTACTTGTGATCTAGATTGGCCACAGTTGGAAACAGGATACTGGGCTTGATGGACCTTCGTCTGACCCAGTATGGCATAGTTATGTTCTTAAGGCATTCCAAGCATCCACCACCCTTTCAGTGAAAACGTATTTCCTGACATTGCCTTTCAGTTTACCCCATTGCAATTTCATGTTATGCCCTCTAGTTTTATAACTTCCCCGTCTTTGAAAAAGGTTTGTTTGTTCATTACTACTCTAAGGGGGTTATTCTGAGGCATGAATAGCAGGGATGGATAGCCCGACGGGACGTCCATCCCCGCTATTTGTGGCTTCTTCTCCCCCTAATAACTTCCCCGCCAGTTGTGCGGGGAAGCTAGACCGGAGGCAGGGAAAGGGTGGCACAGGGGCAGAGAGTGGGCGAGCAGTGGGTGGTCGCCGACTCTGGACATTCAGGGCCGATTCTAATGTTGGCCCTGTATGTCCAGGGCCGGAGAAATGTCCGAGGAAGTTATTCCACCTCTGAGGTGGACTAACTTCCCTGGATGTTTGTTTTTGGAAAGCCCAGGGTGTGGATGTGGCAGGGAGGTCCAGGGTTTATTCCCCGCAGCCCGACCTGGCCTTAGGAGGCCTGATCGAGGTTCAGGCTGCGAGAAATAAACTCTTTCTTGGCGGCCAGCATCGCAGCTTTTTAATGGAGCTGCAGTTCCATGGCAACAGGATGTCATGGCACCGCGGCTCCATTTAAAAGGCCTGATTGAGTTAGTCGGACTACTAATGTACGTGCAGGCCGGACTGAATCGCAGTCCAGGCCTGCACTTACATTGCTGTTCGCAATTCCCTTTGTACGTCTGGTTCAGACCAGACGTACAAAGGGGATGGATGTGCGAAACAGAATCGGGCCCTTAGTATTTAAAAGTCTGTATAGTTACACCCCTGTCCCTCCTTTCCTCTAGCGCAGGGGTGGGGAACCCTGGTCCTGGAGAGCCGCAGACCAGTCAGTTTTTCGGGATATCCCTAATGAATATGCATGAGATATATATGCATTAGAGATATCCTGCCAACCTGACTGGTTTGTGGCCCTCCAGGGCTGGATTTGGAGACCCCTGCCTTACACCTCTGTCATTTAAGATTGTGAGTGGGCAAGGTGCAGATGTCCTAGACATCGAAAGGGTATATAGAATGTGTCACATTCCTCCTCGATTCTCACCACCACCAAAAATTTTGGTGGTGGTGAGAAGTGAGGAGGAATGTGACACATTCTATCTAACCTTTTTGATGTCTTGGACATCTGCACCTTGCCCACTCACAATCTTAAATGACAGAGGTGTAAGGCAGGGGTCTCCAAATCCAGCCCTGGAGGGCCACAAACCAGTCAGGTTGGCAGGATATCTCTAATGCATATATATCTCATGCATATTCATTAGGGATATCCCGAAAACCTGACTTGTCTGCGGCTCTCCAGGACCAGGGTTCCCCACCCCTGCTCTAGCGTATACATATTTAGGTCTTCAAGCCTCTTCTCATGCGTCTTCTGGCGCAAGCTCCAAATCATTTTGAGTGCCTTCCTCTGAACCATTTCCAGTTTTTTTATATCCTTTGCGAGATATGGTCTCCAAAACTGAACACAATATTCCAAGTGAGGCCTCACCAGTGACTTGTACAGTGGCATTAGTACCTCCTCCTTTCTGCTGGTAATTTCTTTCTGTATTCAACCCAGAATTCTTCTGGCTTTGGCCACTGTCTTGTCACACTGTTGCGCCACTTTGAGATCTTCAGAAACAATCACTCCAATGTCATTCTGGTCCATGCACACAAACCTCTTGCCCCCTATCGCATACAATTCCCTTGGATTTCTGCTTCCCAAGTGCATGACACTGCACTTCTTCACATTAAATCTAAACTGCCAAGCACTAGACCATTCTTCCAACTTTTGTAGATCTTTCCTCATGTTATCCACTTCCTCAGGGGAGTGCAAATGTTTGTGTCATCTGCAAAAAGACAGACTTTTCCATTCAGTCCTTCAGCAATATCACTCACAAATACATTGAATAGTGCCGGTCCCAGGACCGATCCCTGGGGCACACCGCTAATCACCTTCCTTTCATCTGAGTAAGTTCCTTTTACCAACATCTTCTGTCGTCTGTCAATCAACCAATTTCTGATCCAGTTCACCACTTTGGGACTCATCCCCAGGCTGTTCTGTTTATTGATAAACCTCATATGATGAATAGTATTAAAGGCTTTGCTAAAATCTAGGTAGATCACATCCATCACATGGCCTTGATCTAGTTCTCTGGTCACCCAATCAAAGAACTCAATCAGATTTATTTATTTATTTATTTATTTATTTTACAGTTTTTATATACCGCGCTCTTTGGTATCAGCGCGGTTTACAGATAACAAATTTCGCATTAGAACAGTCCTTTGCTTACATTATAACAGGGTCTTTTGCTTACATTATAACAGGGTCAGTAACTTGGAGACAACATGGTAAACTATATACAAGCTATATACAGGAAGATATATTACCTCTGGAAATTTACAGTTAAATTGGGTCGTAACTTTGGGTGTGCAGAGCGTCTAGGTCGTGTTCTGTTATGACTATGTTGTTGGATTTGTTTGGCATGATTGTCCTTTGGTAAATTCAGGTTGCCTCGGATCATGCAACCTATTGGTTGTGAGAAAGACCACTATTCTCTCTTTCAGGAGCACCTCCATTACTTTTCCCGCCACAGAGGTAAGGCACACTGGCCTGTAGTTTACCACTTTTGTGAAGAGGTACCACATCAGCCCTTCTCCAGTCCTGTGGAACTTCTCCTAGCTCTAAGGATCTATTAAAAACATCCTTTAAAGGCCCTGCAAGAACCTCTCTGAGCACTTTCAGTATCCTCGGATGTATCACATCTAGCCCCATGGCCTTGTCCACTTTCAGTTTTGCAAGATGTTCAAACAAATCATCTTCTCTGAATGATGTAGTATCTACTCAATTCCCATTTGTATATTTGTCAATCACAGGTGGTCCTTCTCCAGAATTTTCTTTAGAAAAAATAGAACAGAAGTATTTGTTTAGCATGTTTGCTCTTTCAATGTCACGTTCCATGAATCTGTTCTCAGCACTTTTGAGTATTGCGATTTCACCTCTGATCTTACTCTTCTCCCAAATATACCTGAAAAAAGTTTTGTCTCCATGCTTCAGATCTTTATCCATCTTTTCTTCTGCCTTTGATTTTGCTATCCTTATTTTTCTTTTTGTCTCTTTTAGCTTTATCCTGTTTTCTGTTTTCTGTTCTCTGTTCCTCTGTTTGTGGACTTCTGAATTTTGTGAAAGCTGTATTTTTTGTCTTAATTTGTGCAGCTATTTCTTTGAAGAACCAAATAGGTTTCGTTTTCCTCTTGTTTTTATTTACTTTTCTTACATATGTATCTGTTGCCCCTTTTATTGCCTCCTTTACTTTAGCCCACTGCAATTCCACTTCCCTTACCTCCTCCCACCCTGCCAACTCTTCCTTCATGCACTTGGCCATTTTACTGAAATCAGTGTTTTTGAAGTCTAGGACTTTGAGCTTGCTGTGATTGGACTCTGCCTTGATTTTTATCTCAAACCACACCATGTGATGATCGCTGCTGCTCACATGGGCACCCACCCAGACATTCAACACATTATCTCCGTTGGTGAGTACTAAATCCAGCATCCAACATTCCCTGGTTGGTTCCATAATCATTTGTCTTAGCTATGCATCTTGTAAGGCATCCACAATTTTTTTACTTCTTTACAGATTTGCAGAAGGAATACTCCAATCCACATTGGGTAGATTAAAGTCACCCAATATGATCACTTCCCCCTTCATTTTTTTTTATTTATTTATTTAACAAGAGCTTATATACCGCTACCTTCCAGAAAAGATCAGGTGCGGTTTACAATATAACAATTTTAAACAGGGTAAACATTCTGTTTTTTACATGGAACATAGGAAACTGTAGTATACATTACAATAAACCTTTTAAACAAGATAAACATAAACATAAACTTTGGTTATACATTAACAATTCTACTTGTGATATATCAACTATTCTACTTGTGATATATCAACTATGCAGCCAGCCCTTCCCGCTCAGGAGCCTCCAGTCCAATCGGGGCTGTGGGAGGCGGAGCCTATCGCCGAGAAAGAAGCCGCCGTCCAGAAGCCAGCCTTTCTCCTGCTCTCCTCTCCTGCTCCGTGCTCCCCGAGCGGGGTAGAGCACACCTGAGCGGGTGCAGCCATCCCTTCCCGCTCAGGAGCCTCCAGTCCAATCGGGGCTGTGGGAGGCGGAGCCTATCGCCGAGAAAGAAGCCGCCGTCCAGAAGCCAGCCTTTCTCCTGCTCTCCTCTCCTGCTCCGTGCTCCCCGAGCGGGGTAGAGCACACCTGAGCGGGTGCAGCCATCCCTTCCCGCTCAGGAGCCTCCAGTCCAATCGGGGCTGTGGGAGGCGGAGCCTATCGCCGAGAAAGAAGCCGCCGTCCAGAAGCCAGCCTTTCTCCTGCTCTCCTCTCCTGCTCCGTGCTCCCCGAGCGGGGTAGAGCACACCTGAGCGGGTGCAGCCATCCCTTCCCGCTCAGGAGCCTCCAGTCCAATCGGGGCTGTGGGAGGCGGAGCCTATCGCCGAGAAAGAAGCCGCCGTCCAGAAGCCAGCCTTTCTCCTGCTCTCCTCTCCTGCTCCGTGCTCCCCGAGCGGGGTAGAGCACACCTGAGCGGGTGCAGCCATCCCTTCCCGCTCAGGAGCCTCCAGTCCAATCGGGGCTGTTGGAGGCGGAGCCTATCGCCGAGAAAGAAGCCGCCGTCCAGAAGCCAGCCTTTCTCCTGCTCTCCTCTCCTGCTCCGTGCTCCCCGAGCGGGGTAGAGCACACCTGAGCGGGTGCAGCCATCCCTTCCCGCTCAGGAGCCTCCAGTCCAATCGGGGCTGTGGGAGGCGGAGCCTATCGCCGAGAAAGAAGCCGCCGTCCAGAAGCCAGCCTTTCTCCTGCTCTCCTCTCCTGCTCCGTGCTCCCCGAGCGGGGTAGAGCACACCTGAGCGGGTGCAGCCATCCCTTCCCGCTCAGGAGCCTCCAGTCCAATCGGGGCTGTGGGAGGCGGAGCCTATCGCCGAGAAAGAAGCCGCCGTCCAGAAGCCAGCCTTTCTCCTGCTCTCCTCTCCTGCTCCGTGCTCCCCGAGCGGGGTAGAGCACACCTGAGCGGGTGCAGCCATCCCTTCCCGCTCAGGAGCCTCCAGTCCAATCGGGGCTGTGGGAGGCGGAGCCTATCGCCGAGAAAGAAGCCGCCGTCCAGAAGCCAGCCTTTCTCCTGCTCTCCTCTCCTGCTCCGTGCTCCCCGAGCGGGGTAGAGCACACCTGAGCGGGTGCAGCCATCCCTTCCCGCTCAGGAGCCTCCAGTCCAATCGGGGCTGTGGGAGGCGGAGCCTATCGCCGAGAAAAGAAGCCGCCGTCAGGCAGGCCCGCGCCTGAGGGCCTCGCCAGAGGGCCCTTTGGCACGGCCCTTAGGCAAAGGCCCTCTCAGAAGGACCTGAAAATCATCCACAACACCAATCTGCAACTCCACCTCAACCCTACAAAAGTGAACTCCCCACCTGTACCGGCACAACCACCGTCTGAACCCACAGCAAGTATACACCAACTGTATGCACAGAATGTCCACTTAACTACATCTTACTCTCAAAGTAATCCCCATATTGCTATCAACAGCATACTGTTTATCAATTTGCCACTATCTATCACCAACTAACTGACACATTCTCTGTTGATTTCTATACTGTTGACAGTAATTCATTCCTACCTGACCACTCAAGCCATCAAGTCCGGCAACGCTCTACACAACCACCAAATGTTGTCATTAACCTGCCTCTTACAGTTGTCTGTATAGCAACGGCATTCCTACTACAGTTGTCTATTGTATCCTAGATCTTTTGTCATTGATATTGTACTCAGTAATTGTCACTGCCTGATATTATATACTGTCGCCAGTAGCACAAACCCATTTTAGCCACTTTTACTGTATTGTAGCCTGTACTCAGTAATTGTCACTGCCTGATATTATATACTGTCGCCAGTAGCACAAACCCATTTTAGCCACTTTTACTGTATTGTAGCCTGTATCAATTTCTACTCTACCTGCACTGCACCACTTGTACTGAAACTTGCACCTGTACTGCACCAATTACACTGTAAACCGTATTCTACCACTCAAGACTCCAAGATACCCTTACACATTCCCATTCAAGAAACTAAAATGTCTCTCCACCTCATTACATTTCTCAGTTTTTACCTTCTCACAGATTGGCTCGGGACCTCCCTTGCCTATTCTCCCGCCACCCATCATATCCCTATCCTCAAAATCCATGGAGAAAAATGGTCAAGCAACCCTTACCACTTCCCAAGTAGAGAAGCCCGTATCCGGCACTCCCACTTGATTCACATTGCAATACACCAAACCAATAACCCTAAACAACACAAACCCCCACCCCTACAAAGCTTAAAATGTGCGCTCATAAACGCTTGATCAATTCGGAAAAAATGGCCTGTAATCCTAGATATAGTTACCCTTCACAATCTTGATGCACTCATGATCACCGAAACTTGGTTATCAAAAGAAGACAATGTACTCATTAACCAACTCATTCCACCAAACTTCTCCATACACACAACCCACAGAGAAAACAAGAAGGGAGGAGGAGCACTCATCCTCACTAAGTCTGAACTCCTTTTCAACACGACTAACTCCTATAGCACCAACAACCTGGATATAATCACTATAGTGAACAAACAATGCTCCATCAACCTGGTCTACAGAGCCCCTTCGAGCTCCCCAGATGACCTTCCCACCATATTAGACCTAGCCGCCAATACCAGTAACCTCAACACTCCCAACTGGATAATGGGAGATCTCAACCTCCCGTCACTGCAGCAAAACCAGTCCTCCTCACTCCTCGATGCCATTGAAAATCTGGGATATAAACAACTAATCATGGAACCCACTCATTCCAAAGGAAACATTCTCGACATGGTTTTCGTTCCACAATCTGCTTATGAACAAAGCAGCAACATTGTAAAGTCGATCACCGATGTACCATGGTCAGACCACAAACTCATAAACCTACAAATTCCCCTGAGCAACACACATCCTAACAACAGAAAACCAAACGACCCACCTAGAGCCCCCACAAGGGGTTTTCGACCTTTCAACAGGGAACTCATACTGTCAAACACCCAACCACTCCTCAATGACCCAACACTCAACCTCGAAGAATCGATCGACGCCTGGAACAACAGCCTCAACTCCGTTGCTCAATTACCACGCAAAAACAACACATCAAGGAAAGAACCTCTGCTCCGTGGTTTACCCCCGAATTGCGGTCTTCTCTTACCCACCTACGGAGACTCGAAAAACGGTGGCGTAGATCACTATCCATCGATGATCATACAGCCTACAATCTCCACCTAGCATCTCACCGCGAGGCAATCATAACCAGAAAGAAGCAATACCACACGGATACACTCAAAAGATCACTAAACAAACCTCGTGACCTTTTCAATTTAGTCAAATCACTATCAAAGGAACCATCCCCCGAACAAAAAGAAGACATCCACCCACAAGAATTTGCTGACTACCTGCAAACAAAACTTCTACAGACAGATGAACTCTCAACAATCAATGTACAAGAAACATCCTGCCTAACATACCTGTCTGCACTTGCCACACCTTCTGCCAAACACATCGAAGACACAATCATCTCACTGAACACCACCACTGCGCAAACCGATCCTTGCCCAGCCTTTTGGATAAAGGATCTTCGAAGTACATTTAGCCCTTTCATCACAAAAATCATGAACCTCTCATTTACAACTGGCTCCTTCCCCTCCGCACTAAAGCTCACATCCATAAGACCTCTACTAAAAAACGCCAAACTAGACCCAAAACGGCCTGACTCCTACAGGCCTATAGCCAGTATCCCCCTCTTAGCAAAGATTTTTGAGAAAGAGGCACAACGTCAAATCCAAGACCACATAGACTCCGCAGCCCCTCTTGACCATTCTCAACATGGTTTCAGAGAATACCATGGCGTGGAAACACTGCTTACCACCCTATTCAATGATATTCTCACTAGCATAAACACCATCCGGCAAGGCGTTGTTCTAATCTTCTTAGATATAGCAGCAGCGTTTGATTCAGTAAACCATGAGATTCTCCTCGGGAGACTGAAAGAGAAAGGCATCTGCAACTCCGCACTTGATTGGTGTAAATCGTATCTTGACAACAGAAAGCAATATGTAAAATCTACAACGGGAGAATCAAAACTCTTCCATCAAAAACAAGGCGTTCCTCAAGGATCCTCTCTTTCATCTCTCATGTTTAACATATATATGCAGCCTATCTGCAATATCATCAGATCATTCAATGTGAAATGTATGATATACGCAGATGATATCCTACTCTACATGCCATTTTCCACAGTGCATATGGATTTATTGCCTATAATAAATTGCTTCGACGCAGTATCAGAATGGCTCCTATCACAAAACCTCCGCATTCAACATAAGAACCGGAGGTTCTTTTCATCACCAAAGACCCCAACTTCATTCCACCACCACATATAAGTGTTAAGGGAGCAGATCTATGCACTAAGGAAACAATAAGATACCTCGGAGTCACACTGGACCATCATCTCAACATGAAATCACACATAAATAATATTGTAAAAGCTGTGTACTTCAAGATACGCACGCTCAGGCACCTACGCTCCCTACTAGACCAAGAGGACTTCAGAACCATCTATCAGGCACTGATCCTACCACACTTCGACTTCGCCAACTCCATCCTGCAAGGGCTCCCACAATCCACCCTGAGCTCACTTCAGCTTGCTATGAATACTGCTGCAAGGGTTCTACAAGGAGCGTCCAAGAGTGAACATGTTACACCTATCCTCAAACAGCTACATTGGCTCCCTATACACGGAAGGATTATGTTCAAGACCTTGATTCTCACCTTCAAGGCCATCAATGGTCTCTCAGCCAACTCAATCACAGAGCTCATACGAACTGTACCACCAAACAGAAATAGGAGACAGGTAGCATTGAACTCCCTAATAATGCCAAAGGCCATAACAACATGCAGCCTATCAACAGCAAACAGAGCTTTCATATTTTGCGCACCAAAATGCTGGAACTCTCTACCACCTGATATCCGTGCCATAACCGACTTAGCCCAGTTTAGAAAGGCCCTCAAATTCAACCTATTCATCAAATACTACCCAACATAAAATAAAACTTACAGTCCCACCGCAAACGTAATCACAGATTTCTCATTGTTACTAACATTCTGGCTAAATTGTGTAAATAGTTGAGTATGTTGTCTAGTTAACCGATCATATACTCCATGTAGATAGTTCTCCCATTTTAAATTTGTTTTTTCCAAGTTATGCTCCTGTTATATGTAACACCGAACAGCTTGTTGTTCTGGTTTTTGTTTTGTTCTCTGTAAACCGCGCTGATGCCGAATAGTGCGGTATATAAAAAATGTAAATAAATAAATAAATAAAATAAAATGTACAGATCAAATAACTATAAGCAAAGGTTTGATTCTCCATTGATTTAAATTAGTATTACATGTTTAATTTCCTATTATATATAGGGTAAGGTTTGGAGAAAGAGTGGTTCTTTAGATGTCTTAATGATAGTGATAGTCTTATTTGAAAGTTAAAATAACTTATTTTAGGTATGATTATATGCAAAGAATGCAGGATGTGGTAGAGTGTTACTCCAAGATAATTTTGTTGGATAATTTTGTTGTTTTGATTTATTATTGTTCCTTTAGAGAAACATTTATCCATTTTCAATGAGTGGAGGAGTGTTTTCCATTGAGTCAAAGTGTATTCTGAACATGTGGGTTTTTAGTCTTTTCCTGAGTTCTTTTAGGTCAGTAAGTTTTCTTATTTCTTCCGGGAGTGAATTCCAGAGAGATGGGGCTGCATGGGAGAACGCTTTTTTATTAGTTATCTTTTTAGCTTTGGTGAAGTCTTTTGGACACTTTAATTTATTGGCATGGCCTCTCCTTTGATTATTGTTTGTTGAGTCTATATCTATGAGCTTGGTTAGTGTTGGAGGAGTTAAATTATATATTGCTTTAAAGGTAGTTATTATTGCTTTATAGTTTATTCTGCATTGGATTGGTAGCCAATGTAAGTTGGCTAATATTGGGGTTATATGTTCAAATGGGTGTACTTTCGTTAAGATTCTTGCTGCTGTATTTTGAGTGATTTGAAGCCTTTTTATATTTTGTTTTGTTGTGCCTAGGAGTGTTAGATTGGCAAAATCGAAATGAGGTGTGATGATTGCATGTATTATGCTAGTGAAGTCCTGTATATGTAAAAGTGGACGTATTTGTTTTAGTATTTTTAGTTTGTAGTTAATTTTTTTTATTGTGTTACAAATATGTGTGTTCATAGTGAGCTGAGAGTCTAGAGTAACTCCTAAGTATTTCACTTCCTTTTTTATGTAGATATCATGGTCTTGTAATGTTATGTGGGTTGGAGGAGTGTAGGATTGGTTTTTTGTTACGATTAATATTTCTGTTTTAGAGTGGTTAATGTGTAGGTTTTGTTCTGTTAGCCATTTGTTCTGTTAGCCTTCATGCCTTCCTTTGCAATATCAGTAATCAAGCCTCTATCCATTTCTTCGGTTTGAGTTGGAAGCCTGTAGACTACACCAGTATGGATGATAGTGCCATCTCCTAACACAATCGACAGTGTTTCTTCTTTTCCCTACGTTCCCTGCATTTCAGCAGCTTTAATATTGCTTTTGACATATAGGGCTACTTCTCCTCCTTTTCTGCCTTCTCTATCTCTTCTAAATAAATCATAGCCAACTATGGCTATTTCCCATTCATGCGACTCATTAAGCCATGTTTCTGTCATGGCCACAATGTCCAAGTCTGTTTCCACCATTAGGGCTTCCAGGTCAGGAACTTTGTTGGCTAGGCTGCGAGCATTTGTGCTAGTTGCTTTCCAGCATTTGTTGACTGGCTTACCTGTATTTTGCATGGATTTTGTTCTGCATACCTCTTCCCACTTGCCATTTGTGTGTGGGTTAATAGTGTGGCTGTTTCCAATGTTGTTATGTTTTTGCTGGGAGTGACATCCTGAACTTGTTCTTCTCAATCCGTCACACCCTTTCCCTAGTTTAAATGCCTGTCTATGTAATGCCTGAATTTTTCACTTTGGATCCTTTTCCCTGTGACATGTAGTCCATCCACACAATATAGCCTCTTGTTGTTCCATTTATTTTCCCAGTTGCAAATATATATAAATCCTTCTTGTTTGCACCAGGTTTGGAACCAGGTTTTAAGTTGATTATGCGATACGGTCTTTCTGCCCCCTTACCAAGAACAGGTAAGAGAATGCTATAATGTTAATAATGGGTTTTTTTTTTTTATTTCAACAACTTTCATTGAAAGACATATGTAGGAAATACAAGAAATGAGATACAATCCAGTATATACCATAAGGTCACAAGTTTTAAACACCCAGCCCACAAATGGAGTGTGTCAATTACATAGAATAATCTATAATCCAGAGTTGAGAGAGAACAGAAAATACTACAATCCCACATTAAACTAAGCACAAGCCAACAGAATAGATCAAGTCAAATTATTGAGAAAAGTTTCTAATTGAGAAGAATCAAAAAAGATATAAGATTTCCCCAGATGAGTGACGACACATTTACATGGATATTTAGGAATGTAAGAGGCTCCCAAAGCTATTACACGGGAGCGTAGTTGAAGAAAAGCCTTCCTTTTCAGTTGTGTAGCTCGGCAGACATCGGGGAAAACCTGTATCTGGTGACCGAAAAATTTCTCTTGTCGATATTTAAAGTAAGACCTTAAGACCACCTCCTTATCCCTTTCCAAAGAGAAGGTTACTAAAAGAGTAGCTCGAGTAGAAATTTCTTCAACAGAAGACTCTAAATACGTTGATAAATCCATACTCTGCTCTGATAAATGGTCTAAATTCCCGCGAACTACATCACCTGTCTCCAAATCACCAACCGGATGTTCCCTGACACCAGTAGGCAAGTAATAAATTTTAGATAAAACGAAAGCATCCGGCTCTTGAATTTTCAATACATCCTTCAAATATTTAGTAAGTAAAATGGTAGGAGAAAGGTAGTGAGTGCGGGGGAAGTTCAAAAATCGGAGATTCTTCCCCCGTAAGGCATTCTCAAATATTTCATCACGATGGTGCAATTGCAGGGAGTCTTGCACCTGAGATGTCAAGACTCCTTGAATTGATGTTAACTGACCGTCAATTTTAGCCTTATGGGCTTCAAGAATTCCTAATCTATCCCGATGATCTATTAAGGAATTTACTGTCTCCTGTGAAAAAGCAGAGATTTTAACCAAAGGCGATTTTAACGTAAGTTCAGTCCTAGACACTATACGCCAAATATCTTGCAATGATACATCTTCGGAGCCGTCTGGTGAAGTTATTTTGTTTGTTTGTTTATGGGGAAGCGGAAGAAAAAACTGCTTCAACCTACTATGTCGTCCGGTAAGTCAGCTAAAGTTGTTGGCCCTATGGATATTCACCTTAGGGCCGTATCGTCTTCTGCAACCCAGTTGTCCCCGGATTCTTTGGCTTCAGCTAGTTCGACTTCACTGAATGGGTCTCCAGATCCGCGTAGGGTTGTATCCCCGCCCAGCACGCAGCCTCGATCGTTGAACGGAGAATTGTTTCGAACTGCTGTGGAGAGCAAGTCATCATTATCCTCTTCTGTACTTTCAGAGTCTTTCTTGAGGATTCGGTCTGATGGCATTGCTGCTCCTAGTCCAATTGACTTCTCTTCTTTGCCTACGGAAGACCTCCAACCTCCTAAAGATGTATCATTGCAAGTTAATAATGGGTTTGAGTTGTTATCCCAGAATCTGGAAGTCCCTTTGAACTGTAGAGGCACTGTTTCTAGCCAGGTCATTTGTACCCAAGTGGATGATAACATCAGTTTTGGAGTGCTCACTTTCTGCACTAACTATGCCAACAATTTGGTTTGTACCCCTGCTGGCTGAAGAGCTTGGGAGGTATTTGACTATCTTTTCTTCTTTGAATTATGTTCCCAAGTTGGTGCCTCTCTGATGATAGAATCTCCAAGTAGTAGTAGTTTCCTGTTTTGTGAGTTTTTCTTCATGTTTGGTGCATTATCAGTAGATTGGACATTAACCTTCTCACTATCCACTATCCAAATAATTGCCACCATCATCAGGATAGTGGTGATAGCTGCTACTCAGATAGCACTTGGATATTGCATCACATTTCAAAAATCTGCATCAATAAAATGCCGTTTTGCATAAAGAGAGCTCCATCACTGTTTCAGATTAAGTCGCCACTTCTTCCTTGAGCTCCTAAATGAAAAATGGTGTCCGCGTCCATTTAACACCAATCATGATCAAATCTGCCAATCAGTCATCAGAATGACACTCAATCAGTTTCTTGATTCAATCCATTTGGCATAATATTTTTCAAACAGAAGGTCAAAAATAAGATCAAGTTGATCCATGTCCAGCACAATTTTTACGTTGACTCTCTTATATTTAAAATCTCTGATAGCTGATTTCCTGCAAGAAGGAGTGTTTCCTTTATCCCTGAAAAGAGCCTTGAGTCAACCAATTTTTTAAAAATCTCTTTTGTAAAGGGATGATGTGAATAATTGTCACTATCAGTTTCTAATTTGTCTTGTGTAAGTAAGGTGTTGGAATCTATGGTTACTTTTCAGTTACAGGATTATATGGAGGAAACGGGGCTTAGGTAGTTGTCAATCAGGATTTAGAGTGGCTTTTAGCACAGAGACTGTGGTATTGACTTTAATAGATGAGATGCAAAGATGGAAGGATAAAGGAGGTTGTAGTTTTTTGGATCTATTAGATCTATCTTTGGCTTTTGACACTGCCTGTCATAAATTGCAGAGTGGAGGAGTAGCCTAATGGTTAGAGCACTGGCTTGGGAACCAAGAGACCAGGTTTCAGTTCCCACAAGCACTCCTTGTGGCCTTGGGCAAATCACTTAACCCTCCATTGCTCAAAAAAAATCCAAGTTAGCAATGTCCCTGTTTAATGTACAATACCAAGTTTAAGTTACAATGTAAACCACTTTGATTGAAATGACAAAGCATCATAAAAAACTGTTAAATAATAAATACTGTTATTGACTACACTTCAATCAATGGGTATCAATGATAAAACTTAAAATGGAGTGCTTCCTTTTTGACAAAGGGATCTTTTCAGGTAGAATTTAATGGCCAGAGATCTAATAATTATATATGTAAGACAGGTGTGCTGCAGGGATCTCTTCTATCTTCATTATTATTTAACATTTATTTTAGCTCTTTTGCTAGTTATATTAGGGAGCTGGGTTTTTTGCCTCAAAATTATGCTGCTGATGATTAGTTTTTTATTCCTATGAGACAATCATTTAAGGGGTTGCTGGAGCAGTTGCTGCAGGGTTTGTTTGCCCTAGGGAACTGGTTAAAAGACAATCAACTGAAACTTAATGTGGGGAAAACAGAAGTTTTGTGGCTTGGGAAGGATAAAATCCTAGATGATTTTAAGTCAATTCAAATCTTAGGAAGTACATAGTTTGGGAGTCGTTATTTACTCAAACCTCACTTTTGAACCACATGTAATTCATGTACAAAAGACGGCCTGGTGAAAGTGAAAAATTGGTTAGATAGTTGTGTTTTGAGACCTCAAGATTTTCAGACTGTGGTTCAGTTGACTGTTTTGAGTCAATTGGATTATTGTAATTCATTATTTGTGGGAATGCCAAAGAAATTAGTATACAAAATCACAATGTATTCAAAATACTGCAGCAAAAATTATTACTTATATGAAGTGGTTATAGGGAGAGAATAACCCCGTTGTTCAACCTTCACTGGCTGCCTGTTGAAGCTCAAGTTTTATTTAAGTTATTGTGTCTGGCATTTAAAGCCATTCATAAGATTGGTCCTGTATACTTATCAGATAGGTTACGATATGTTCATTAATGAAAGCTTTACGATCTGCTACTCATTGTACATTGTCATTACCCTCTGCTTCTTTTTTCCATCAAGCGAGGATTAGAGACAGATGTTTTACTGGAGCTGTTCCTAAATTATGGAACAGTCTACCGGTAGATACTAGGGTCTCCGTAGAATATTTACAATTTCATAAATCTTTGAAGACTTGGGTGTTCCAACTATTTTGCAGAATTTGTTTGATGAAATATTGATTTTATTGTAAAATTTGATGTACTGTACATCTCTGATTGTAAAAGCAGACTATTAAAGCTGTCATTAGATTTAATTAAATTAATTCCTCTTTATAGTTTAACCAGTGCTCTTGATTTCCACTGCATTCACAGTGTAGCCTTTTTTGCTTCAGTGGTCAACCAATGGAACCGACTAACTTAGTGTGCTAATTCTATTTTTGTGTTCATTTAACCTGTCTCATTTTTTGTTTAGTCTTAGTGTATATAATAATGTGCATGGGCACATGATCGTATACATTACAAACATATATTTACAGTCAGTTTGATAATGAGCCTTAATGATTCTTCCATCTGCAGGATTCCTCCATTCAACTACTTAAATTGTTAAATTACACCAATTACCATGGCCACAAGCTTTGTAATAACCAATTTTGATTGAACATTGAGTAGATAATCTAAATCCAGCTCAGTATTCTCCTATATTTCTTCTGTGCAGAAAGCAAGTAAAGGAGATTCCTTAAATATGTCATATAGAGCTAACACATGCCAGTGTTTATAGATTATTTTTGCTAAAATCATTGAAAGATTAGAATAGGGCAAACATACACTGGTTTCTCCTCTTTTTTCCTGTGTCCTATAATTGAATAAAGTTCTCTTTGAGAAAATCTTGTTCTCCTATATGCTCTATTAAAAGTGTGTTCAGGATATGCTCTTTCCATAAATCGATCCCTCTGAAATTTGGCTTGATCATTAAAATCATTCAAAGGTGAGTATATATGTCTAATCCAGAGAAACTGAGTAATAAGAAGACTGAGTGGCAATGCTGGAACCTTAAGTAGTTACTCCGTTCCACTGGTTTGTGGTAAATATCGGTCACAAGCTCCATGCCACATTTCTTAACCAAAACATCCAAAAATGCAATTTGTAGAAAACCATATTTCATAGTAAATTTTAAATGTGTGTTTAATGAATTAATCCAAGGTAAACATTTATTTATTTATTTATTTATTTATTATTTATTTGCATTTCTTATATACCGCACTATTTGCGATCAGCGCGGTTTACATAGAACAAACATTATCCGACAATATACAAAAGTCAGGTCATTACATTGAACAGGAACAAGTAACTTGGACAACAGGGTAAACTATATACATCTGCGATACGTTGAGTAAGGTAAATTATATACATGTACAAATGAAATTATTAGGTATTGGTTATACTTGGGGGTGCCCTAATAATGATGGCTGGGGTTCAGGGGAGTCAGTGAGGTATTTGATAAAGAGAAAGTGTTTCAAGGCCTTCCTGAACTGGCTCAAGTTGGGGATTGCTCTGATGTATGGTGGTAGGGAGTTCCAGAGACTTGGGGCGCATAGTCTGAAGGCTCTATTCGATGTTGCTTTGGTGCATTTTGTCATGTCTCTCGGTATAACTAGGATGTTGGCTGCTGAGGATCTCCTTAGCCTGTTAGGTGTGGGTGGATGGATGATGTCACTTAGTGAAGAGGAGGAGAGCCCCTTGGTGGCCTTGAATGTCATCACTAAGATCTTGTAACTGATCCTGGCTTGAATGGGGAGCCAGTGAAGCTGCTTTAGGAGGGGTGTGATATGCTCTCTTCTCGGAGCTCCAAAGAGAATCCGCGCAGCACTATTCATGGCATGTTGTAGGGGGTTCAAGGTGGCCTGAGGGAGTCCTTGTAGGATGGCGTTTGCATAATGAAAGTGTGGAATAGTGAGGGCTTGATAGATGGTGCGGAAGTCGCTTGGTTCAAGTAATGGGCGTAGGTGTCTAAGGGATCTGATCTTGAAGTAGATCGCTCTGACGGTGTTGGCTATGTGTTGCTTCATGTTGAGATTCTGATCCAGTGTGACTCCGAGATAGCGTATAGCTGATTTTACTTGCAACTTGGCGTTGTTCACTTTCAAGTAGCTTTAACTCAAGACCCAAAAAGTATCAAGAAACCTTTCCACAGGATGACATTATGAAAAAAATCAGTTGGTATAAAACTTTTCCTCTAAAGCTGCTATGTATAGTGTAGCCACTGGTTAGGTGAATTTGAGTATTGTTAGCTCATTAAAATGAATAAAAGGAACATTTGCTACGAGAGGGGGAAACCCCTCGAGGCAAAGAGTCCGACAAAAAAAGGGAATACAAAGTAATTTTGTTAGGGGATGGTGATAGGGAATTAGCAATTCATATAAGTGGTATAACATTTTCCCTGGGTGATTTATATGTATAGTGTAGCAACAGAGGGTGCTAAAGTAGCCCCATTGACACACCATGAATTTACTCAAAAAATTCAAAATTTAACCAAAAGTAATTCTTCAGTAACATCTCAGAAAGGTCAATTAAAAACTCAGTAGTGACCTGAACAGGGCTGTTGTAACTTAATACTTCTCTCACAATTTCAAGCACATCATTCTCAGGAATTTAAGTATTCAGTGAGATAACATCTAAATCACAGACTATATCATTTCCATATCCCCTATCAATTCCCTGTGGATTTTTAAAAACTGAGATGTATCCTGTATATATGCTTTCATCATTTTAACCATCGAGTGGAGAAACAAATCTATGACTTGAGATAGCGGCTTTAATATAGACCCTCTAGTTTTGGAACTTTGACATAGGTGCCATATTATAAAATTATCCCTTAAGAGGGTATTCTAGAATTAGCAGCTAGAGTTCTACATGTATTGTTAATGGTTCCTATTGTATAAAGTCAAATCTGTGCAAATTTGACTTCATAGAATGCTAGCATAAGTGGCTGTAAACGCATGAAAATTTATTTATCTATTAGTAATATTTAGCTCATATCTTTCCAGGAGAAGATCAAGGCAAGTTACATTCAGGTACAGTATATGCATTCCCTGTCCCTGAAGGGCTCACAATCCAAGTTTGTACCTGAAGCAATGGAGGATTCAGTAGCTTGCCCAATGCCACAAAGAGTGCCAGTGGGATTTGAGCCCTGGTCTTTCTGGCTCTAGGCTGCTGTCCTAACCATTAGGCCACAGAAAATAAAGCCACAGTCACTTGCATCAGCTCTAGAGCAGATGTAAATGACTGCAAGTATCTTACACTTGTTGGGCCATATTCTGTAAAGTATGCATGTAAGTTTGCAGTCAGCCCACGATCTGCCCAAACTCTGCCCCATGCATGTCCACAGTGAAAGTACATGCCATCAGCCCAAGGCGTGTACTTTCCGAATAGCAACTGACTCTGCATATAAGTGCTCATTTATGTATGCAACTATTCAGCTCTAAATAATTTTGAGATCCTGTCGGGTTAGGTTTTGTCTATTAGTAGTAGTTGCTCCTTCTTTAGGTGGTATATATAAGTATTATACTTCAGTTTATTAGTTAAACGTGGAGGTTGAGATGTTTTGTGGCTGTTATTGTCCCTTTGCAGCTGGCCTTGTTTGATTCCACTATGTTTCAGGCCATCTTGTAACCTAACAATCAGTAAAACCAAACAGAAGAACTGTGAACGTTTGGGGTTTGACGCACACCCCCCCCCCCCCCGCCCTTAAGTTCTCATCTTAGTCCAATTGCAGCCTCAGCAGTTCCAGCATTCTGGCTCCTCACTCGCCCTATGGTAGTGTCCAGAAAGGCCTTTAAGTCCTGTGGCGTGTCATAATGGAGCTCTCTGCTTTGATAGGAGATCCACACCTTCACAGGAAATCGCATGGCAAAGTGTATATCCTTATTGTAAAGGGCAGTGCAGTAAGGGGACATCACCCTTTGACTTTCTGCCACCGCAGCTGAATTGTCCTGGAATAGGATAACTGGAGCATTTATATTGTATATCCCTGTGTGCTGTCACCAGCTCTCCTTAAACCCCCATATATAAGTGAGTAGAGGTTAAGTGAGTGGGTCTTCCCCACTGAAGCAGCTACTTTACAAATCCTGAAGCTGGGCTTTTTGGGAAATATAGTCCCTTCACTGAATCAATGAGGAGCAGTTGTGGAAAAGTGGTTTAAGCAACCAAAGGATTTTATTTCCCCTCCCGGGGTGGATTTCACCATGAACAAAGTAACACAAACCAGGTATTTACTGGCATAAGGACAAATCAAAGGTTCTTTAACAGAAAAGGCTTACTTCAGCAATAAACAGGTTGATATCTAGCATTCCAACATAACAATGCTGTTTCTTCACAGCTCTCTGCTTCTCAATGCTAGTAGTGCTGTACTTTCTCTTTCAAAACATGCCTTCAGCGTAATGAGATTATTTCATTAGCCAGCGATATCGTACAGTCCATGATATCTTCATCGATATTCACACCTTCAGGTTCAAAGTCCATTAACTCTTCCTGGCTAGAAGGAAATGTTTGTAACGGCAATCCTGATGCCACGCCCTTTCTAATTGCTTCAGGTTTCACCTGATATTCCTGAGTTAAATACTGGCTTTTACAAACGTTATCAGCACAGGTATTCTCTTCCCAGCTCCAACCCTCTGGGTAAATACAGTCACTGTAAGTATTTTTATACCAGCCTTTTGGCTTACCTTTTAGCCTAGCTGGTGGAGGTTTTCTTTGTGGCTTTGGACTGGCTGTAGGTTCCCAACCTAAGCCTTGCACAGAAGATTTCACTTGCCTTCCTGGCTTCCTTTCACTTCTGTGTTCCCCTGGATACTGCAGGTAATCCACTCTGCCCTTATTATATCTTTCCCTTGGGGTTTCTTTTCTTTTCTTGAAGAAAGACTCTGTCTCACCCTTCCACAGAGACTCTGGCTTTTTCCTGGCACTGCTGTCTTCACCGTAGCTCTCATTAGCTTCCTTATCCAGCACACATGCCTCATCCACTTCTCCTTCTTCTCCTCCAAACCCTTCTTCTCCTTCTAACTCCATAAGCTCAACTGAACTCTCTTTATCAGGGTGAATTCTAGGGCAGTGCTCAACTCCACCCCCTAGCAGGTGTCCTGCATTAGCTCGTGACTCATTCCCTGAATGGTAGCAGGGGCGTTTCTCTTGCCTCTGTGCTTGGTTTCTAAGGTAACCAGGAGCCATGTGCTTTTGTTTACAACTCAGCCCTACTCCTGTTCCTGGCTTTTTAGCCTCTTCTACCGGGCTGGAAGGACCCACTATGTCACAGTGCACAGCATAATGTCATGAGTTTGTTGCTCTTATCAACAAAATCCAAGATCCGCACTATAACCATTTGGCACCTGTGCTCTCCCTCCTTCTTCACTCCAAGTTGGTGTGCTCTTTCCATCTGAATTGGCAACTTGCCAGGCTCAATTCCCAGTTTTTCTGGCTGCCAAGTACCCACAAGAGCGGCCAATTCACCATCTCACAACATCTCTGGGATTCCCACCGCCATATATTATTTCAGCGGGAACAGTTTTTATGGTCCTCAGCTCTTTCTGTAGTTGGTGGCTCCACTCCTCCAACTGGCACAAGTGGCCCTCCACCACCTCGAGTCTGTCTTTCTGGGTGGAGATCCATTGCTTTTCCTGCTGCAAATGGATTGTATGGCTTTCCAGACCATCCTTTGTCTCATCAATTGAGAATTGGAGTTTCAACAGCTTATCCTCTAACACCATGGTGATGCTTTTTGCAATTTCTCTGATCATCTCCTCTTGCAATACAAGGGGCGCGTATGGCACACTCTGCTCCTCTGCCATTTTGGCATCCAGCCCATGTTTTTTATCCATGGGTTGCTTCAGTGGTTTTCCTGCCATTCACTGTGTTCCGATGTTAAACCTGCCAAGCCTCTCCTGCTGAGCACCCAGGGACCATTAACAATCGCCATGCTCTCATTGTATACCAATGTGGGGCCTTAAAAGGATAATTTTAGGGATATTTCTGGGGTGGGTTACAAGGGTGTCCATTCATGGTGCTGTCATCCTGTGACTCTGGCAAGAACTTTCTTTATAATGTAAAGGACAAAAGTCAGATTGTAGTGGATCCAGAAAGGCTTGAGAGGAAAGAAGGTCAAGACAGTGCCAGTGAACTTCATTGACTCAATAGCACACATTATTGTTAGTAGCAGTGGGTATTGTATTCTGAGCCAGTTCAATACAATTTTTACCTACTGTGGTGCCTAATATATTAGGATCCAAAGATATGAAGGGTTGAGTGGGCTGGTGATGCAGCTGTGTTCTTTTCAAAATGTAAGTCAGCGCTCTTTTATAGTTTAATGTGTGCAGGGTCTGCTGATCTTTGTATGAATAAGGCCTATGAAAGAAAGCAGGAAGTACTATTAACTGATTGATGTGAAAAGCTAACATTTATGATAAAAATATAGGATGTGTTCGAAGGATGTATGTGAAAAATTGCAAGAGGACCTTAATAAATTGGAAGACTGAACTTTCAAATCGCAGATGAAATTTAATGTGGACAAGTGCAAAGTTATGCACCTAGGAAAGAACAACCCAAACTATGGTTACATGATGCAAGGTTCCACATTAGGAACCACCACACAAGAAAAAGATTTAGGCATTAACGCTTTGAAACCCTCTCACAGTGTGCAGTGGCAGTCAAGAAAGCAAATAGAATGCTAGGAATCATAAGGAAAGGAATGGATAATAAAACAAAGGTTATTATAATGCCTCTGCATTGTTCCATGGTGTGACCGCACTTCAAATATTGTGTGCAATTCTGGTCGCCGTATATGAAAAAGGATATAACAGAATTAGAAAAGGTACAGAGAAGAGACAGCTAAATGGTAAAGGGGATGGAAGAATACCCCTATGAGGAGAGGCTAAAAAGGTTAGGGCTCTTCAACCTGGAAAGGGATGACTGAGGGGAGATATGATAGAGGTCTATAAATTAATGAATGGAGTGAAACAGGTAAACGTAGATTGATTGTTTACATCATCAGAATGTAGAAAGACCTGAGGACATGCAATGAAGCTACTGTGTAACCCATATAAGACTAATAAGAAAAATATTTCCAGTTCATACTGCTAGACCAGTCCAGACAAACGGGTTATGCACCCCTGCCAGCAGATCTTGGAGACAGAGAATTCTACCAGAGCTCTGATAGGCTGGAGCCTGGTGATATAATCCTACCCCTAGGGGTCTCCCTCAGTTTTTCTCTGTCTCCAGCAGATCTGGATGCTTTTTTTTTTGCTCCTTCAAAAAAATTTAAGATGCTTTATTTCTTTGTGATTTCTCTGGGAGAGATTATACCCTGTAGTTGCCAGTGTACTTATCTGGGCACCAGGATGAATTCCAGCTGAGCTCCTGTGTCCTGCGGGTCACAGTAGAGCTCGCTGATGTGCAGACTTCCCAGCACTAGTCAAGAAGACTATTTAGCTGGATGGTAAGCCTCCTAAAATCCAGTCCCTGGGGCTGATTTTAGTGGTGAGGCAGCTGGCAGTGCTCTCAGCAGCGGTCCGTGGATTCTCTGCACTTTCGGTACTGTGAGTACAAAACCTGTCTTTCTCCCACTGCTGTCTGCAACTCTATGGTGACTGGATTTATTTTTCTTGATTTTTCAGCGATTTTAAGCATTTCTCTCATGCCTGCAACCCCCCCCCCCCCCCCCACCTTGTCATTTGACTTTTTAAGTTAATTCCTTAGCTTTTGGGGGTTTTAATTCACTCTTTTTCAGGTTTATTTTTGCCGGTGGCCATTTTGAATAGCTAATGAGCCCTGGTTTTTGGCGGGAAGCCAGATTCCTTCTCTCTTTGCTGGCTTCTAGCACCAAAAAAATAAAATTGCTGTTTAAATTTTTCCACAACACTGGCTAGCTGTGAGTTGTGTGGGGGTTCCCTTTTCTCATAATGAATAAAAAGTACGGAAGGCATGATTAGAGAACCGGATGCAATTCAGAGCCACAGTACAATGCTAAGACACTGACCACTGGTGCAGGGCTCATGGGTTCCATCCCCTACTGTGCCCAACAAAGAAGGCTGGCTGAGGCATTGCATAGTATGGGGAATATTGTTAAATGCCTGTTCCTCCGGGGCAGAGTTATTATTTTTTTAGTTCTCCCTATGCCTTATTCAGGTCTACGCTGCATAAGCTGTCAGAAGACACACAGGGACCTCAGAAATCAACTGTGCTCTTCCCCCAGCGTCTTGATTCCCCAGATAAACTTGGGATCTCCTGAGCCTGGCTTCAGTGGAGCTCTCCATTGGCTTTACGCTGCGCTGAGTCTTTGCCACGGACATCCCCGGGAAGTTCAGGTATCAATTCCTGAAAGGAAACTGTGAGTAGCCTGTTTTTTTCTCACTTGCCTCACTACTGCTCCCGGACCTGCTGCCTCTGAGTTTTGAAGTTCCTACTTTAAAATTTTTAATCCACATACTGCAGCCGGGTTACTTTGTACGTCTTACTGGAATATTGTACCTGTCTTTTTCAATATACCATTTGATTGGAATTTTAAGTCAGTGTTTTGGATCCTGATTGTTTGGGCTCTACCTAATTAAACATACTCACTGTCATCTTCCGTACGGCTGGGTTTGAGCTTCTACATCCCTCCCCAGAAACACCTTTCAGCCCCTACCATGGAGGTCTGAGTGGCTGCGGAGGAATCAAACTCTAATTTCCCTACTTTCAGTCACTGTATTGGCCTTACCCTGACTTTGAAAGTTTCTCTGTACCAGCACAGTGAATGACTGACAGTTCCCTTCTCAGCTCAGTGAATACCTGACAGTTTTTCTGTGCCAGCAGCCATTTTGTTTTTCTCTTCATGGTTTCTTTTTGGAGGGAACAGCTCTAGACAGCAGTTTCCACACATTTAAACATGCTGTGGAGGCACGGAGAGTTTCAAAATCCTTTTCTTTGAAGAGTCTTCGTTTTCCCTGAGCCTACCTTGATTTTTGTTTTAAATGCAAAAAAAAAAAAAGGGAAAAAAAGAGGAAAGGTGGTTTAAGTCTCTACAATGCTTGTTTCTCTGGCTGTATTATATGTAATAAGTAATCAGCCGAATGGGGAATTAAGAGATTGCTTGTGTTCCACCTGCACGCTGCATCCCGGAGACTCTTTCCCCATTCCCACTGCTCTGCTAGATGGGTTCATCAGCACCTTATCTCCTCCCTCCTCAGAGCCCCTGCTGCAGGATCTTCCTGCAGGAAACGATTCAGTCAGCTCCCATGTCGCTTCCACAGCCGCTGGAGGCCACAGCAGCCTTGACTGACAGTGCCTTCCTCACACTCTTCCATCTGGCATGACGCCTGTGACTTTTGGAGTCTTTTGGAATATCTCCTACACCTGCCCAGTAGCAGGCAAGCATATGGCATGGTCTCGCAAGTGGTCCCATAAGTCCTCAGACCTTAGAGCAGTACGTCCTCCTTGGAGCGTTGCATGTGCCTTGCGGGGTACTATGGATATTCAAGAAGACTTTTAATCTTCGGAGGTCAGCCCTGGCTCGTTGGAGTACGGAGATGGGGAATATTCTCCGTCTGTTTTTTTCGCTGACGGTTCTCAGCCTTTTCCGGAAAGAGGAGCTGCCGGCTCTAATCACACAGGTGATGGAGTCGCTCCCCCTGGCCGACACGCCTGATCCTCCGGATTCTCAAATCCGGTTGCAGCCGGATCCCATTTTCCAGGGCATTCGTACGGCTCGCGGTATTGGTCAGTTATACCCTTGGTCTCCCTTTCACTTGGACCGTTGGCTGACATACCCGACAGTTGATGCATTCTGACCAGGGTCATCAGGCATACCACACTTCCGGTGAAGGGTGGAGTGGCGCTCCACGACCAGCAAGACCTAAAGAGTTGGGAGGCTGCTGAAGACGGGTTTTCCTTCACCCGCTATTTCCTTCTTGCAGGGGTGTGCAGAGGTCTAGCAGCTCGGGCCTCCCTTCGCTGGATTCAGCAGCTTCCAGGTGTTCCCGAGTTGGTTCATTTTGAATCCATCGCTGCATTCCAGGCAGAGGCATTCTGTGATCTCTTGCGGCTCAGCTCGCTTCCTAGCACCGGTGTCGGTAGCTCGGAGATGGCTCAGCCTGCGGCAATGGGCAGCGGATGTTGCTTCATTTCCAGGCTCCAGCGTTTAGATGCCATTCGTCCCGGTCCACCGTTGGAAGGAGGACTGGGCCGTTACTCTGTCTATTTTGGGATGCTTCAGGTCCTGGATTTTCTAGGGGCTGGGTGCAACACTCGTCGGGGGCGGGTGTTTCTACCTCAGGAACGTTTTCAGAAGATCTCTCTTCAGCTCCGCCGCTGCTTGGATCAAGCGGCACCTCGGCCTTGGGGGCTACCTTCAACTCTTGGGGTCCTTGGCAGCAACGATAGCCCTCGTTCCGTGGGCAGAAGCGCACATGCGCTGCTTGCCGACGGCGCTTCTATCTCGTTGGTCGCCGGTGTCGGACAGTTATCTAATCCGGTTACCTTTGCTTCTGCCGGTGCACCGCAGCCTCCGCTGGTGGCTTCAGGCACACAATCTTCTACGGGGGGTCCCTCTGTAGTCTCTGTGCTGGATCTTGGTGACGCCAGTCGCCGACCTCTCCGGTTGGGGAGCGCCTTGCGGCTTGGCCTCGGCGCAGGGGAGTTGGTCACCTCGCGCAGCCCAAGGGTCTATCAATCGTCTCGAGACGTGGAAAGTGCACTTCGCCCTTCTTCAGTTTCAGCCTCTTCTGCGGCGGCGTGCGGTTCGGTTCCTGTCCGACGCCACGACGGTTGCTTACCTAAGCCACCTAGGCGGCACGCAATGTCCGGATGTCTCACAGGAGAGCCATTTGCTCCTCCCGTGGGCGGAGGAACATCTTCAGGCTATCGGCGCAGCACATCACAGGCGTGAACAATGTGTAAGCCAATTTTCTCAGCCGGCAATCTCTGGAGCCCGGGGGCTGGGCTCTGCAGCCGGATGCATTCCGGTCCATTGTTCACCTGTGGGCACTGCCGACCATGGATCTAATGGCTACGGCGCAGACTGCCAAGGCTTCGCTGTACTTCGGCCATTGGAGGGACGAGGGAGCGCACGGCATAGATGCTCTCTCTCAACCGTGGCTGGCTCATCTTCTCCTGTGTGTTTTCCCTCCCTGATCCGTGATATGCATAGTTCTCCGGCGGCTCCGAGACCGTCGCGGCCCTGTACTCCTGCTGGCTCTGAATTGGGCTCGCGGACCATGGTATGCGGATCTCTTCCGTCTGTCTGGGGCGTGGCTGCTCCGCCTCGAGGCATTTCTCGGCCTTCTGATTCACGGACCGGTGGAGATGGAAGACCCGGCTCCTTACTCGCTTTCGGCCTGGCTATTAACCGCCGCCGGTTTGCTCGCTATGGCTCTTCGCCTAGCGTGGTCGTGGCGCTTCTCACGGCGCGGCGGTCTTCCACGACGCTGACTTACGCTCAGGTTTGGCGTCTCTTGATGGTTAGTGTTCGCGAAATAACCTCACACCCTGGCGTTGCGGTATTCCGGACATCCTGTCCTTTTTACAGGCCGGAGTGGATAAGGGATTAGCATTCAATTCCTTGCGAGTACAAATGGTCGCTTTAACTTGTTTTCGGGGTCCTATACCGGGGCGATCGATAGCTTCGTATTCGGACGTGTCTCAGTTTCTCCGCATAGTTGGGCCTTCCGGCCTCCTCTGCGTTCGCCTGTGCCGGCGTGGGCTCTCGTGCTTGTCCTCTGTGCCCTCGTTGCTCCTCCCTTTGAGCTTCTGAGGGCCTGTTCTCTTCTAGATTGGACTCTGAAGGCAGTCTTCTTGGTGGCCATAACTTCGGCATGCCGTGTTTCTGAGCTCCAGGCTCTCTGTGTCGAGATCCCTATCTCTCGTTTTCCTCCGAAGGCGTTTCTCTGAGAACTGTCCCTTCCTTTGTTGCCCAGTGCTGACGCCGTTTGCTGTTGACCAGCCTCTTTCCTTTCCGTCTTTTCCAAAGACGCAGTGTGACAGTGGTCGGTCTCCGTTGCAGGCGGTGGACCTTAAGAAGGTTCTTTTTCGGTATCTGGGGGTCGCCAGACCCTTCCATATGACTGTTCCTCTTTTGTCTTGTTCGCGGGTTCTCGTCGGGGATCCGCAGCCTCCGAATCTACCATTTCTAGATGGGTTACGGAGGCCATTGAGGCGGCGTACCTTCTTCAGGGAGAACAAGCTCCACCGGGACTCCGTGCTCACTCCTCTCGGGCGCAAGCAACTTTGTAGGCCGGGAGGTCTCATGTAGTTCCTCTCGATATTCGCCGGGCGGCGACTTGGTCGTCGCTGTCCACCTTTGTCGGTCATTATAGGTTGGACGTTCATGCCCGTCAGGAAGTCCGTTTTGGAGTTGCTGAGCTGTCGCCGGCCTTGCCCCCCCTTGAAAGCAGGTAGCTTGGGTACTGCCCGTTTGTCTGGACTGGTCTAACAGTATGAACTGGAAGGAGAAATTTCACTTACCGTTAATTTCCTTTCCTGGAATACTGCTAGACCAGTCCAGGACCCGCCCTGCTGTTGGTTGGAGTGCCGCTGGTGCGGTGCAGCCGCCGACTGTGGTTCTTCTCTTTGCCGGTATGCCTCGCCCTGGGCAGTCCATGGGTTCGTAGGTGGATACTGTTTTCAGCTCTAGGGAGTTCTTCGGCTCCCTTGTATATAGTTCACTTGGGACCCTCTGGGGTGATGTTACAGTTCATGTTGCATTAGCTTGTGGACGTAACTGAGGGAGACCCCTAGGGGTAGGATTATATCACCAGGCTCCAGCCTATCAGAGCTCTGGTAGAATTCTCTGTCTCCAAGATCTGCTGGCAGGGGTGCATAACCCGTTTGTCTGGACTGGTCTAGCAGTATTCCAGGAAAGGAAATTAACGGTAAGTGAAATTTCTCCTTTTTCACTCAACTCATAATCAAACTCTGAAATTCATTACCGGAGGATGTAGAGCTGTTAGTGTAGCTGGGCTTAAAAAAGATTTGGACAAGTTCTTGGAGAAAAGGTCCATAAACCATTTTTAAAGGGGACCCAGGAAATCCACTGCTTTTCCCAGTACAAGCATTGTGGATCCTGTGTCTTCTGGGGAAACTGCTAGTGACCTAGATTGGCCACTGCTGGAAACAGGATACTGGGCTTGATGGACCTTGGTCTGACCCAGAATGGCATATCTTATGTTCTTACTCAGTCTCTGCATCTTTCACATCAGAGGCCCTGTATGACAGCCTCACCTACTCTCCACGGGCACCAAGTACGACAGACACAAGGACATCGTAGAGTATAAAGAGGCTGGGAATGGCGTTGAACGTGTAGCCAGCAACTGTATCAACATCTAATCCCATGTCCAAACTGCCATGCTTCCACGTACTCTTGGGGAAGGAGAACTGCATCAGAAGCATGGGAGAGCACACGTACTACACTGGCCATTTTTGCAGTGTCCATGGCCAGGAACATGATATAATTTGGGAATACGAGCATAGCACTATGTTCAAAGCTCATTGCCACAAGCTGTGTAGTCCTCTGGTATGTGACAGACGTAGGCCACTGTGGGCCAACATGCACTTGCAGCCTGTCTCTGGGCCACTTTCCAGTACTCTTTGCATTGCATTAGCTGTCCCCAAGTTCAAATTAAAAGGGTAAAGAAATGAAGAGCAGAGGCTTCTGGGTATTGTCCAAAACAGAGCAGTTTGCACAGGATGTATTGAGTCAGAGTGTAGGTAAACAGCTGAGCCACCTTAATATGGGTCTTGCACGAGTATGGGCTGAGTGCCCACATCTGTTCATGTTGAGAGACCACTCTCACTTTGACTGAGCTGGGACCATGTCATGGCTATGTATCCATATAGTAGTATGTAAGATCAAGCTGCAATAATGCAGATGCTGTTTCTTTAAGGCAGTCCGGGTTGTTTGTACAAAGTCAATATCTTCATGGTGGCTATGTGTATATGCAGTGGGTGGTGACTAGCAGACCAGGCACAAATGGTATGTGAGTGGTTGATACAACCCACTGTTGCACAACATATGCAGGATGACTGGGATTGATCTATTTATTTATTTAGAAGGATTTAGTATAGCGCCTTATCATTAAATCAAGGCGGTTTGGCACATCAAATAATCAATAATAGTGTGTGGTCTGTAGCATGCAGTGGGAGAGCTGAGAAGAGTGGTGTGTGGTGCAGTGTGTTAGATTTGATCGGTGAACTATTTACATAGTGAGCAATATACATATATACAAGTTGATTAGCTCTCTCAGAAAGAAAGGAGAGCAGCTTTTATTGGGCTACTGGTAATGTGATGTTGACTATGGTTTTGGTGAGCCCTGTGGGTTGGCGTCAACACCCCTCCCCCCTCCCCTTTCCCCCCTCCCCTCTCCTCTTCTCCCCTCCCCTCCCATCTCCTCCCCTCCCCGGCACCACTCACTGTATTAGGTTTTTTTGAAACAGTTGCCTCAGCCTTAAAGCATGACATAAGATGTTACACGAGGGTCCCTTGCCAACAGATACAAAACACAAGGGCCATATAAAACAAGACATGCCATTCCAACATGCTGCATTTGTGAAGGGTACCAAATGACAAGTATCACATACCACATTCAACAGCTGAAGCATTCTGGCAGTGAATTAGATCTTCTCCAGAACCTGGAGAGACCATCTATTGCGGTGCATGGGCTGAGGACCAGGTGATGTGTGCCCTTCCTCACATTTAGGGTGGCTGGTGAAAAGGGACACTTGCGCATGTGGCGGCTGTTATGTCTATGAAGCACATAATGTGTCTGCACATTACAGAGCTCATATGATGGATCAATGCATTCTCCATAGGGGCAAAAATAGCATAAAGGTGCTCAGATTGTGAGGTGCATCCTGGGAAATAAAGGGGCTAACCAATACTGACAGATATTGCCCACATTGCAGCCATAGTGGTGACCCTGATCACTGGAGCATTGCCCAGTACCTGCATGTCATATGATGAAGGAGCAAGTATGCATGGCCCTCTGCAGAGGGCAGGAGGGTCTGGGATGGACCACATGGGTCATGAATGAGGTTTGAGTTTGGTGTATGTGCAAATGTACTTATTTTGTAGTGAACAACAGGTCACAAGAGACACACACCCAGCAGATATGCTGCCTCAGGGATTAGTGCCACACTGTAGCCCAGCGGACCTCTGTGTGCAAATGTTGTTTGGCTTAGGAGGTACATTAGAGGTAAGGGCATCTTGTCCTCACATATGGCTTGTCCTTTGGACAGGAGATTGATACTGCTGCTTTGTGTCTGTTATGCAGATGCAGTACTGAGTGTCTAGTGGAGTCCGTACTGCATGTGTACCGCTGCAGGCAGGCCCTAGGTGTGGTTTACAACTGTCTCAGAATGTGCCTGCAATGTTGTTTCAAGTCCTGGGTTTTGGCCATTACAGGCAGGGACCTGTAGTCTAGTTTATTCTAGAGAGTGCTGTAGTGAAAGATGTGGAAGTATAGCTGAATGGTTAGAGCATTTGCTCAGTAAGGAACAGATCAGGGTTCAAATCGCACTTGTGGCCTAGGGAAAGACTTCACCCTCCATTGTCTTGGAAGAAAGGCCTGGCAATCTACTTCTGGTCTCACTGCTGGGTTGCCAGGAGTCAGCATTAAAATGAGAGCATACATTTTTATTAGTCTATTTTTTGTGTTATAAAAGCACATTGGGTTTGCAAACATGCACATTGCAATCATACCCATCTGATAGCATGACTTCATTGTTTCTGCTACAACACATTGCAGAGGGTCATACAACTTCGCCCTGTAGATGCATGACACAAGTTGTACATGACTGGAAACTTTTGTGATAACTGTGAATGAACATCTTTTGCTCCATCACATACATGCAGGCATTGCACACTCCTGGGATGGCTACCTGCACAGATCATTACAGGTCCTTACTTGCTCCATATGGCCAATGTGGGAGACACATCAGTTCAATGAATGGACGCCAAGTGTGTAATTTCATACGAGTGACCTTGTTCCACCAGACAGTATGAGACCAATTTCGTAGGTGCATGTCTGGACGTCCAGAAATGTGGATAGCCCAGAGATGCACTTGATTCTGCTCCCACAGGGGCAAGACGGACCCATGGGAGCAGAATCGCGGCATAGGGCCTGGACGTCCAGGACGTGTCCTGTTTCAGGCACCCTGGATGTCCAGCATTCTGCCCGGCTAGCTCAGCCTGGCTCCTGCATGGAGCCATGGTGCCATGGCACCCCTTTGCCATGGCACTGTGGCTCCATGCCGGGGCCCCGATCGGCTTCATGTCACCTGGGTGCCCCTTTCCCCACAGCCTGACCCCCGATCGGACCTGTCATGGCCAGGGTTAGGCTGCAGGGATCCCCTGCCCCACTCACCGTACCAGTGCCTGCCCCGCTGTGCTGTCCTCCCACATCTAGGGGACTTATTCCAACTCCATGGTGGAATAAGCCCCCCGTCCATCTGCCCAGGCCCGGTCGTACAGGGTCATCAATGGAATAGCCCTGTACATCCAGGGTCAGAGCTTGCCTCCAGCCCATCCTCACTCCTCCCTTGGCCCGCCCCCTCCTGCCCAGGTACAGAGCTCTCCGCACATCTCCGCAGTATGTGTAGGGAGCTTATTCACCAGAATAGTGCCCAGACATTTAGTGGGGCATATACATCTGCCCAGGATGTATACCCCTGCTTAAACACAGGACAGAATGACCCCCTATGAGTGTAGACCTTATCTGTACAAGAGCACTTTGCATTTGCATGCAGCTTCTACAGATGTGTGGCTGTTCTGTCCTTGGATCATAGCCTACTTATTTAGCCAGTTGTTATATGCATATGTGTCAGGGAGATTGTATGGTGGTTAGAGCAGCTGAGACAGCTGTATAACCCAAACAGATAGTAACAGATCTTCCCTGTGGCATAGCAACTATTTTTCAGACACACTACAACTGAGGTTAGCTGCATTTGTGAAGTCACATCAGGTACCTTGGGGCAGTAAGGCCACACAGTACTCTCATCTACCCCCATCCATCCTTCAGCCCATCCATTAGCATATATCCATCATGTTCACTCATGTATTCTCTTGCCAGCTGTTATACCATGGCCCACATGGTAAAATTTTACTCATTAGGACATATACTTAATTTCCCCACCCCTCTATGTAACGCCGCTTTGACCCGGTGAAAAGCGGGATATAAATACAGCTAAATAAATAAATAAATAAATATCACTCACACCTGTCCTGCGGCTGATGTGCATGTCACCACTCCTGCCAGTCATTCTTTTGATACCAACATCATGGCCATGCTGGCACCTCCAGGGCACACTTCTACCCAATCCTATGCCACCCACTGACATCACAGCAGGTTACATGGGCACCTCTCACTGATACAGTCAAACTGCCTCCCACATTATCCTCACACTCACTGTCTAACGCATAAGGGACATATGGATGAAATGTGACATCCATCATCTATACCTTTGCTCCCATCCACCAGCTCAAGTGTGATTGGCAGATAGGCTCCCTTATCCTGCGTTAAGGCAACCAGCCTTATTGCGTTACGATGCACACTTGGCACCTTTACCGCTTGATGTCCCCACAGAGTGGTGCTTTACATTCATCCAAAGTTCCTTCCTAAAGTGGTTTCAGAGTTTCATCTTAACCAGTCAATCTTCTTTTCAAACTTTTTACCCAAAACCTCATGCTCACAAAGGGGAAGCTGCGCTGCACATGTTAGACTGCAAAAGAACCTTAGCTTCCTACTTGGAGCTGATGAAAGCCCATAGAAGGTCTATCCATCTTTTTGTTTTTTTTTTAACCCAGCGAGCTAGGGTTTGCTGTCTCCAAATGCACTCAATTTGACCAGCAGACTGCATCTCTTTCACTTAAGCCCAAGGTGATGTCACAGCTCATAATGTCAGAGCTATGGCAGCATCAGTAGTCCACTTCCACTTACTCTCCATCGAAGAGATATGCAAAGCTGCAATGTGGACTTCGGTCCACACTTTCACTTCTCACACAGCAGATTTGGCCAATCAGTACTGCAGAATCTTTTGGGGGGCTAAAATCCAACTCCACCCACCTAGGCCCATTCCTTTCTGTTCAAGCTGCCTTAAAAAGAAATAAAAAACATTTAAAAAAAGAGAGGAAAAAAGATCTGTTGCCATCAAAAATATCTGTTTAAAAGGCATCATTAGACTTATTCATTTGACTCCCTTTTTTGTTCAAGGCAGCCTGTAGCTAGGGATTCCCATACAGTTGTGGTCAACATTATTGGCACCTTTGCAGTTCAACCCCTTAATGTTCAATATCTCCAAAAAAATGGCCACTGAAATGGCTTTGGACTTTGTATGCACACATATTTAGCACATAAAAGAATCAAATAAAACAAGACCATGGCCCAGGATACAGTTCAAGATACTCACTTTGGCCCACAGAGTCCATTCACCTTTCCACCCCACAATACCTTTCAGACCTTGTACACGTCCATACCCCCAGTCGCCTTCTGCGGTCCACTGACACCAATCATCTAATCCTTCCCTCAGCATCACAGGCTTGCCTCAAAATCATATGTAACTCCGCCTTTTTCTTTCTCGGCCCCGCACTATAGAACTCTCTCCCACCTGCCCTCCGTCTAGAGTCTCCTTCAAGAACTTCAAAGCTCAGCTGAAAACCCATCTTCTCCACACTGCTTTTGACCTTCCCTTTTCTGAGACCTAGCTTGGCACTTCTCCCCTCTTTCCCTCTTTTCCCCTCCCCTCTCTTGCCTCTCCTTTCTTCTTCCCCTCCCCCTCCTCCTAGATATCACTGTTTCTCTCCTTTCCTAAAGCATTGGCGTTCTTTTCTTCCTTCTGAACGCAGCAATTATTTGTAATATTGTAAACCGCTCTGATACTTGTGTCTTGAGCAGTATATTAAAAGACTAAATACAATAAAAAAGAAATTAACATTCACTAGCCCACAAAAGTGAGGAGCAAGCAAAACATAATCAAAGGAACAATTTTCAGGAAGTAAGATACACTTAACTGGGGCACATTATTAAACCCGAACCAATACGAAACTTAAACTAATAAATTGGAGCTACACTCTTACCAGCTATGAACTGGATTAGATGTGAAGGCTCAAAAAAAGTATAACTAACCCCCTGATATTTTATTAAGCATCTACATGGATTTCGCAGAAAGAAAACCCACCAAGCTGCAAAACTTGAGGACAAAGCAAAAGAAACTGTTGCCGGCGTTTCTGGGTAGATTTAGAGACATTTGGAAACATCCTAATTATACCCCCCATGAATGACTCATTCCTAGCTTTAAAATATAATTTCAAAAGAAAATCTCGATCAGACTCAAGTGCTAAAGTTAGCAGTAAAGTCGCCCTTGGGACATAGCCTGGATCAGTAATCTCCAGGAACCCAGTCAGATCCAATGAGTCCATCGGAGGAGAATGTGCAGGTGAAGAAACTTCATGGGTCTTGCGCTTGGCTGTTGGCAAATAAAAGATCCTAGCCAAAGGAGGAACCGATTCCAGAGGAATTTTCAAAATAGAAGTCGCATAGGAATTAAACAAATTCTTCGGCGTTGAAACCAGAACACGAGGAAAATTCAACAAGCACAAATTCCTCTTCCTAACTGAATTTTCTAACATCTCAATTTTCCCATGGATAATAGACAATCTTTCATGACAGTACCTGATGTGGAGACAATATCCTCAACTTTAGTTTCCAACTGGACCACCTTGGAGGTAATACAGGCAACCTCCTGCTTCTGCTGACTAATAGATTGAGCCAGCGGGGGAAGAGCCTCCTGAAGAGCAGCAAACTGAGACACAAAAGAGGATTCCAGTGCCCGAAGACCTTCCCATAAAGATTCCAAAGTAACTGGAACAGGACGAACAAGCCTCTTATGCTGTATTAGTTCTTAATTTCCTTTTTTACATTCTTTTCTGTAACAAATGTATATCTTGTGGAAAATTTTGAAATTCAATAAATAAATAAAAAATGTAAAAGACTAAATAAAGATAAAAGATAAACAAATGAAATAGTATAAAAACGTGGATATTGCCAGGACATTATTATTTTTTTGTTGGAACAATCGCCATGAAGATGAAAACATCCTCTCGAAGCAATAATGTTCCTTTTAGTCTTTTGTAAAATCGGGGACGCAACCCCTAAAACAATGACCCTAAAAGATATTCAAATCATACAGGGTCACTTCGATTTAGTGCTTGATCAAATCAAACTAATTCTAGCAATAACTGAGCCAAGGTATATAAATAGGGGGCTACTTAGCTTGTTTTTTCGCCATCGGACATCTAGGATTTTTCATATAGGTCCCATCGGCGATGGTAATTATTACCCCCACAAGGCTTAGAACCGCAAGAATAATTTCCTCAATCCGCAATGTATTCAGAAATAATAGAAATAATTAAACCAACGTTGCGTTTCGGGCTCCCGACCCTCACAGCCCTTCTTCAAAATTCCATTGCAATTGTGAAGGAACCAACTCACCCAGATGAACTTTTATTGGGCTACATAGAGTGACATCACTAATCGATAAACCAATCACGATCATGATCCATTCGTGCTGAGGCCAGCCCAAAATTAGATAATACTCCACCAGTCTAAGGAAGAATTTAAACCCTCCGGTGCCAGAGAGTTAAGATGATAAATCCAGAATTGTTCCCGAGACAAGAGACGTGCTCCCCGATCTCCACCCCGAAGTTTAGCTGGAACATGATCCAAAACTCTCCAGTGCAGATCCTGAAAAGTATGATGGAAATCCTGGCAGTGCTGAACCACAGGTGCTGTCAAAACCTTCGTGGTGAACCGGGATCGGTGTTCTTGTAACCGTTGTTTCATACTACGAATAGTTTTTCCAATATAGAATTTATTGCAGGGACAAATCAAGACATAAACCACAAATGTGGTCTGGCAATTTGTATAGAAATTTCTATAAATTTTTCGATGTGTTATGGATTCTCCCAAAACCGACCTTCCAATGTCGCAGTGCAAAACTCGCAATGTTGACATTGAAAGTGTCCTATAGTCAACGGGAGAGGGGGTTCACTAGTGGTGCGAATCACCCAATCAGCAATATTCCGGCCCCTTTTAAAGGCCACCATAAGGGGTTTATCAAAATTAGGATGTAAAGATAAAATGTCCCAGTGTTTCCTCAAAATGGACACAACCTCTGAAGCATGGGGCATAAATGGCAATATCCCTACAAATTGACCCGAGTCATCAGATTTTCCTTTTTCTTCAATATCTGCAGGCGACTTCCATCATTCAGGGTGTACATGACTTGCCCTGGAATACGCTCTATTAATTATATGTAATGGATAACTCCGCTCTCGAAGGCGTGCCTTCAAATCCATCGCCTGTCGGCGATACTCATGTATAGTAGAGCAGATTCGGCGTAGTCGAATAAACTGACCTACTGGCAGTCCCCGTCTCAGCAGCGCTGGATGGTAACTTCTAAAATGTAACAGCGTGTTACGCTGGACTGATTTCCTGTACAATGTCGTTCTAAAGGAGTTGCCACTTTTAGTCAATTTGAGGTCCAGGAACTCAATAGAATCAAGATCATACTTCGGAGTGAATTTTAAATCTTCAGACAAAGTATTAATCCAGACAAAAAATTCCTGCACTCGTTCTTCCGAGTCAGTCCAGATAAATACATCATCAAAATATCTCGTCCACATCCGTATGTGTGCAAACCACCAAGATGGATAAATATGTTGCGACTCAAACCCGTGCATATAAAATGTTGCAATTGATGGAGCCACAGTAGCCCCCATTGCAATCCCATAAATTTGTTGATAGAAGACATCCCCAAATCTAAAAAAATTATTTTTCAAAACCAGTGAGAACAGCTCCAAAACAAATTGTTTTGGTAAACGATCCGGTAAAATAAGAGGCACTGTGGCCGCCATCTGTAAAGCTGCATCCTGATTTATGTTGGTGTATAGTGCCTGTACATCCATCGTGACCAAGTACCAAGTAGGTAAATCCACATGTCGTTGCTGGTGCAATAAGGACAAAAATTGAAACGAGTCCTGTATGTAGGATGTAATTGTCAGTAATATGGGGCGAAAGAATAAGTCGACAAATTGTGACAATGGTTCCAGGACAGAATCTCTACAGGAAGCAATTGGACAGCCTGGTGGATTCTCCAAGCTCTTGTGAACCTTAGGGACCATGTAAAGGATAGGCGAAACAGGGTGGGATTTATTAAGAAACTTGAATTCTTGTCTTGTAATCCAACCCTCTTGAACCGCATAGGTTGTGCATTCATTTATCTTTTTTTGAAGATCCAATGTAGGATCCCCCAGTAAAACTCAATAAAATTTCTTATCTAAGACATGCATTTCCACTGTAGTCTGATATTGAGAAAGATCTTGGATAACAGTGGCGCCGACCTTATCAGCTCAATGAATATAAATATCCCTACATTCCCGCAGGGATTTCAGAGCCACAAATTGCTGTTTAGTGATATTAGAAAAATACCGAGGGGGGGTTCTTCTCCATCAGAGCTAAATCACGTAATACCAATTGCTGGTACATTATAATGGAAGGGTCCACCTGCCCCGGAGGCATCCACTTAGAAGGATTCCTACAAACTATATTGGACAATTCATCGGTGGGGATAGCATCTCGAAAAAAGTGAGCTACCTGTAATTTCCGAAAAAACCGATGTAATGCCACTCGCATCTGAAAAGAATCATACCGGGGAGTGGGAACGAATGATAACCCTAATTCTAGGACCTGCAATTGCTCAGGTGATAAATGAGCTGATGACAGGTTAATCACTGTAGTTTTGAATGCGATCTGGTGGTGGATCCCCTCCGGCCTTCCTCCGTATAACATGGCCGGCGCGTCATAGGGCGGCCCCTGGAAAAAGGGGGATGTTGGAAATTGCCCTGCTTTTGCATCGGACCACTAGAGGTAGAGTCCGAAGACTCACTACTGCCCTCTGTGGTATCTTCGAAGGTCACTTGTTTCCTCTGTTTATTAGCTAAGCGCTGATGATGCTTCCATGTATAGACCTGATCCTTCTCATAATCGCCCGTATCACATTGGAATTTTCTAACTTTCACTTGTCTTACAGAGTCCCTAAATTGTTGTAATTGACTCTCAAAACTTTTCCACTCCGATTGAAACTTGTCTTCCTGCATAGATTCCTTAAGTTGTTTTTCCATGTCCTCCACTTGACCCTTAATGAGCTCTTCCTCTGACGTTAATCGTTCAATCAATAACGCAATTAGATCAAGCCCATATTTATTCAGGATACTATTCCAGGTTGTATGGAATTGCTTATCATTAACAAACATATGAGGCGGCTTCAAAGTTCTCAACCCTCTTGGGATCATACGCTGTTTCAAATATTGCGCCATAGTGGCCGCGTGAAGTTGTATTCGTACTTGTTTTTTGTGCAAGCTTTTGAAGTCAACCCAGGAGGCAGAAGTGATATCCTCCAATCGTTCAATCTCAGACTCAAACAATAAAGGCCTCTTTATCAAGTTGTTAATCTGTTCTTCCGTATAGGCAAAAGTGGAAGTATTCAGAGGGGGTTCTGACGCTTCAGCGGCCATGATCTAGTGGGTAATACCTTACTATCCAATTAATTTAAACCCAAAACACATATCCCAGAATTATTAACACCAACAATAAAGATTGTGTATACTAAACTATTTTTTTGTCGGAACAATCGCCATGAAGATGAAAACACCCTCTCGAAGCAATAATGTTCCTTTTAGTCTTTTGTAAAATCGGGGACACAACCCCTAAAACAACGACCCTAAAAGATATTCAGATCATACAGGGTCACTTCGATTTAGTGCTTGATCAAATCAAACTAATTATGGCGATAACTGAGCCAAGGTACATAAATAGGGGGCTACTTAGCTTGTTTTTTCGCCATCGGACATCTAGGATTTTTCATATAGGTCCCATCGGCGATGGTAATTATTACCCCCACAAAGCTTAGAACCGCAAGAATAATTTCCTCAATCCGCAATGTATTCAAAAATAATAGAAACAACGTTGCGTTTCGGGCTCCCGACCCTCACAGCCCTTCTTCAAAATTCCATTGCAATTGTGAAGGAACCAACTCACCCAGATGAACTTTTATTGGGCTACATAGAATGACATCACTAATCGATAAACCAATCACGATCATGATCCATTCATGCTGAGGCCAGCCCAAAATTAGAGAATACACCAGTCTAAGGAAGAATTTAAACCCTCCGGTGCCAGAGAGTTAAGATGATAAATCCAAAATTGTTCCCGAGTCAACCACCATGAGAAACTTATGCAGTGCCGCATAACTCATTATATTGTTGCATAAAGTAGACTGTATTTATTCATCGTGTCTCCTTGTTAAGGGACTGGTTATTTATACCCTATTTTACCTGTTATACCTGCTTATTGCATACCCACCCCGAAGTTTAACTGGAACATGATCCAAAACTCTCCAGCGCAGATCCTGAAAAGTATGGTCATACAGTAGGTCAGTTTATTCGACTACGCTGGATCTGCTCTACTATACATGAGTATCGCCGACAGGTGATGGATTTGAAGACACGCCTTCGAGAGCGGGGTTATCCATTACATATCATTAATAGAGCATATTCCAGGGCAAGTCATGTACACCCCGAATGGTGGAAGTTGCCTGCAGATATTGAAGAAAAAGGAAAATCTGATGACTCGGGTCAATTTGTAGGGATATTGCCATTTATGCCCCATGCTACAGAGGTTGTGTCCATTTTGAGGAAACACTGGGACATTTTATCTTTACATCCTAATTTTGATAAACCCCTTATGGTGGCCTTTAAAAGGGGCCGGAATATTGCCGATTGGGTGGTTTGCACCACTAGTGAACCCCCTCTCCCGTTGACTATAGGACACTTTCAATGTCAACATTGCAAGTTTTGCACTGCGACGTTGGAATGTCGGTTTTGGGAGAATCCACTAACATATCGAAAAATTTATAGAAATTTCTATACGACTTGCCAGACCACATTTGTGGTTTGTCTTGATTTGTCCCTGCAATAAATTCTATATTGGAAAAACTATTCGTAGTATGAAACAACGGTTACAAGAACACCGATCCCGGATCACCACGAAGGTTTTGACAGCACTTGTGGTTCAGCACTGCCAGGATTTCCATCATACTTTTCAGGATCTTCACTGGAGAGTTTTGGATCATGTTCCAGCTAAACTTCGGGGTGGAGATCGGGGAGTACGTCTCTTGTCTCAGGAACAATTTTGGATTTATCATTTTAACTCTCCGGCACCGGAGGGTTTAAATTCTTCCTTAGACTGGTGGAGTATTATCTAATTTTGGGCTGGCCTCAGCACGAATGGATCATGATCGTGATTGGTTTATCGATTAGTGATGTCATTCTATGTAGCCCAATAAAAGTTCATCTGGGTGAGTTGGTTCCTTCACAATTGCAATGGAATTTTGAAGAAGGCCTGTGAGGGTGGGGAGCCCGAAACGCAATGCTGGGTTAATTATTTCTATTATTTCTGAATACATTGCGGATTGAGGAAATTATTCTTGCGGTTCTAAGCCTTGTGGGGGTAATAATTACCATCGCCGATGGGACCTATATGAAAAATCCTAGATGTCTGATGGCGAAAAAACAAGCTAAGTAGCCCCCTATTTATATACCTTGGCTCAGTTATCGCCATAATTAGTTTGATTTGATCAAGCACTAAATCGAAGTGACCCTGTATGATTTGAATATCTTTTAGGGTCGTTGTTTTAGGGGTTGCGTCCCCGATTTTACAAAAGACTAAAAGGAACATTATTGCTTCGAGAGGGTGTTTTCATCTTCATGGCGATTGTTCCTACAATAAAATAGTTTAGTATACTGTCACCACGTGGCCAGCCCTCCGCCTAGGGAGCACAGGGTTGGTCTGCCATGATAATTTCTCTATGCAGAAAGTGAGACTACAGCTGTGGCTTTTGCAAGGCCTCTTGGGAATTGTAGTCCCTTTTAAAGCTCTCTGATAAAGACGCAATTGTAGTTGAGTATTTAAGGCAAAATGACAAGGATTTATTCCCCTTACAAATAGAACTTTGGTGCAGAAGAAAAATAGGACGGTTTCCAGGAGTTTATCATGAGGATTATATACAATAACTAAGGTAATTGCTTCTTCACTCTCTGGTCCCAAAACATGCAGTGCTCATTACAAGTACAAAAAGGAAAACAAACAGCTTTTCGTAGCAAAGCAAAAACAGTTTCTTTTTCTTTGCTGTGTCTCAGCACTTTTCACTTCAAGGTTTAACAAAGTGACTCAATGTTGTCAGCCAAACAAAGCGTGCAATCCATCTGCATATCTGCTACATCATCAACATTAGAGTCTATTTGCATATCTTCTGCTTCAGGACTAACAGCGTTTATCTGCAAACTGTTACTGTGGGATTTCAGATAACTTCCCTCTATAAGCTCAGGTGTTTTCCCTTTATATACCTCAAAACAGTAAGGGTTTAAAATACCTGTTGCCCTGGAGTTTCTTCTTTGGCTCTCCTCTAATTCTTGGCAGTTATAAGGGAATACATTTGTGCTGGGCTCCCACCTGTGCAAACTGTGAAGGCTTCCTTCTGACTGAAGGGTTCCCTGCTCTCTCCGTTCCAGCCAATTCCTGGTCACAGGGCATTCCTTCCCTCCTCCTAGTCTGCTGGCTTTTCTCCCAGACCTGTAGGTAATTTCTTTACCCAGTATCCAACTCTCTGGAGCTTCTGAGCTTCTCCCAGCACGTCTTACAGGAGTTCTCTCCTCTCTCCTGTCTTTGCTGTCCAGGACTCCTCTTTCTCTGCTTCCATGGCTCCAACTGCCATCCGAACTGCAATTACCACTCCAGCCTGTACTTGAGCCTGCTTCTCCTTCTCCTCTCCTAAATCCAAATCTCCAACTGCTCCCGGGAGCTAATGATGAGGTTTTATAATTCTGTTCCCCTGGGCTTGGCTCTGCCCTCAACCTGAACAGGTGGATTGATCAAGCTCTAAGCTTGCTGCTGTGTCAGAGCTTGGGCGTGTCAGTTCAGCTCCTGACTTTCTCTGTTTACCTTTTCATTGTAAACAGTGAGCCATGTGTTCTAGCTGCCTGTCAGTTTTAAAGGTGGAATCTTCCTTTCTCTCTATTTCCATGGGCTCTGTAGGGGTCTCTACATCACATATCCCCCCACCCCCTTGATATTACGGGCTGGCGAAACTACGCTCGCACAGCACGTAATCACTGCTGAGGCCTTGATATGCTTTTCTACTTTGGCCAGATGCGCTGCCGCTGTCCTCTCATGCCAGGGCCTAAGGACGTTCAGATGGTAGACCTGGCGGCGTCCTCTATAGTTTTCCACCGCATAGGAAACTGGACCTACTTGTTCTACCACTTTATATGGACCCTTCCATTGGGTCTCAAATTTTGGTCCGGCGTCTGCTACCATCACCACTACTTTTTCCCCAATGGCTAACTGACGAGGCTTCGTCCCTCGGTCATAATACTTTTTCTGACATTTTTGACTGGCTTGTAAGTTTCCCTCTGAGGCCTGAGAAGTCCTTTGTAATCTACTCCTCAGATCTCGTAGAAAATGAGGTACCCCTATCTCTTCAACTTCAGGCTCCACCCATTGTTCACGTAGAATATCTAAGATTCCTCTTGGGGTCCGACTGAACAGTAGTTCATAGGGGGACACTCCTAGAGATGCCTGCGTCCGCTCCCGACAGGCGTATAAAACAAAAGGGAGCATGACATCCCACTCGGACATCTTCCCGTTCAAACTACGCCTTAGCATTTGCTTGATTGTCTGATTTAATCTTTCCAGCAGTCCATTGGACTGGGGATGGTAGGCAGCTGTCCTTATGTGGTGTACCCCAAACGCATCCCATACTTGGGCCAAGTATTTCGACATGAAATTACTGCCCTGGTCCGTGAGCATTTCTTGGGGAAACCCTACCTCGCAAAACAATTTAATCAATTCTAAGGCTATGGTTCTAGCCGAAATGTTCCGCAAAGGCATAGCCCATGGGAATCGGGTGGCCTGGTCTATCACCACCAGAATGTACTGAAAACCTCTAGGTGTCTTAAGCAGTGGTCCTACAATATCCATCGACATACGCCGTATGGGTGTCGATATCGTGGGGGTAGAGATCATGGGCACCGCTCGTGGTTTGGCAAAGGTAACTCGCTGACATGAGGGACAGGATTCGCAGAAACGGGCGGTTTCTTTAAAAACCCCCGGCCAATAAAAACAGGCTAAAATCTGATCCAATGTCCCCTGTTTCCCCTTATGACCACCCACCGGGTGATCATGGGCCAGCCTTAAAACCACTGCCTTGAAAGTAGTCGGGACTACCAGTTGTTTTCTAACCGCTCCTGTCTGCAGCTCATTACTTTCCCGATATAATATTCCTTTATCTAGCAGGAATCTTGGGAGAGTATCCCTCTCATTTTGGGCATACTCGAATGCTCGTTTTAACGTGGGATCTGCTTGTTGCTCTTTGGGGAAGGATGGAAATTTCTTAACTATATCCGCGGGAACCCAGGGCAAATCTTGTCCAGCCTCCATCTCTGCCCTCCCCTGAGCCCTATGCTGTCGCTCCCGGCGTCTATCTGCCTTGCCTTTCCTAGTCTTCTCAGAAGGGGCGTTAATCAGGTCCTCATGTATAGGAAGCTCTTCCAGTGCCTCTTCTACCTGTCCACCCTCATCCTCTGGAGGTTCATCACTCTCTTCAGGGAGTTCATCTCTCTCTACAGGGGGTTCAACTCTCATTTCTGAGGTTCCTGCCTTGGGACCTAGTAGAGACCATGCCTGTCTTGGTATGTAGGCCCTTCTCTATCCCTCTACTGAACTGGGGCCAATCCCTACCCAGCACTATATCATGGGGAAGGTTAGGGACTACGGCCACTAGAACCTCTTTTTGTGTTCCTAATCCCTTCACTGAGAGCTTATACAATGGATATAAGGAGGATGCATCATGTACGCAGCGGATTTTAACTCTGCCTTCTGGTCGGCTCGGTACTGACCCGATGCGGGCTTCTATTGTCTGCCAGAGCTTCTTTGAGACCATGCTCTGGTCAGCACCTGAGTCGAGCAATGCACTGGCCAAAACACCATTAACTTCCACACATAACAGAAAACCTTCTTGTACCTGTTTTTCCTTGGCCGTTATCAGTGCTGTTCGCATTACACAGTTTCTTTGTAAATGACCTGCTTTTCCACATTTATAACATTTACCTTTTGCCCATTTCCATTCTGGCTTTGGCAAAAAAGTGGATACACCTTTTACATTGGTTCCTAGTTCCTTCTCTGATTTTCCAAGGTTTGCCGACCCAGATACCCGCAGAGCACCTCCTTTTGGCTTACCAGCCAACTCTGCTTCTAAATAACGTTCGGTAAGGAGGGCTGCCTCTTTTTTGGTCTGGCAACTTTGCAATATCAAAAAGGATCTTATTTCCTGAGGAACCGCCTTCATAAATTGTTCCAAGACAATAGTGTCTATCACAGACTCGAGGGTCTTTCCCTCAGGAGCGAGCCATTTCCACGCTAAGCTCCTTATCCTATGGAACAAGGCTTTGGGCGTTTCATTAGGTCTTAACTTAGTATCCCTTAACATGCGTCTATAGACCATGGGTGTTAATCCCAATCTATCCCTGATTGCCTTCTTAAATTGTTCATAGTTAGTCGCAAGAGCAGTGGGCATGGCTTTATAGGCAGCTAAGGCCTCTCCCGTTAGGGATGTAGCAAGCCTTACCGCCCATTGCTCTGGCGGCCACTTTACAGTAATTGCAATTCTTTCAAAGGCTTCAATGAAGTCATCTATATCATCATCTACCGATAGCTGTCCACAAGTTAAAGCTCCACAGTCTTGTGGTCCTACCACACAAGTAGGTGAGAGTTTTGCTGGTTCCGTCGCCTTCTGACAGGCAAGCAAAGTCTCTATCAAGTCCACGATGGGTTTTTGCTGTGCCTGCATGGCTGCAGTAGCTTGCTCCTGGGTGCGCTGGGCCATCTCCAGTTGTTTTTCAAATTGGTTGGCCATCCAGCGTAGAACCTCTTGTGGCTCCATCTTCAGGACTTTTTTTCCTGCAGAGAGGGAAAAAAAAGAAAGAAAGGCCCACCAAGTGCGGCACAACAACTTTTCCTTAAACCTGTCTAGGTTATATGCTGGACAAGAGCTCTCTTTCCTCCCACGAATCCTACACACCCGTGCCCAAATACCCGTTACCTGAGCACGGTGTAGACTCAAACTTTGAGAAAGGAGTCTTTCTGCTGGTCCTCGGTCCTTCTGGCCGATATTGCCAGCGGTATCTCCCACTGCTCTTCAGCCCACAGCTTAGCAGGGGTTTTTTTTTCTTGGTGCTCTTGTGGCAAATCCTCTGGCGTATATCCTGGTGTGTTTCTCAGTTGAATGTCCTTATATTCCACTCAAAATCCTAAAAACGACGCCACTTGTCACCACGTGGCCAGCCCTCCGCCTAGGGAGCAGAGGGTTGGTCTGTCATGATAATTTCTCTATGCAGAAAGTGAGACTACAGCTGTGGCTTTTGCAAGGCCTCTTGGGAAATGTAGTCCCTTTTAAAGCTCTCTGATAAAGAAGCAATTGTAGTCGAGTGTTTAAGGCAAAATGACAAGGATTTATTCACCTTACAAATAGAACTTTGGTGCAGAACAAAAATAGGATGGTTTCCAGGAGTTTAGCATGAGGATTATATACAATAACTAAGGTAATTGCTTCTTCACTCTCTGGTCCCAAAACAAGCAGTGCTCGTTACAAGTACAAAAAGGAAAACAAACAGCTTCTCGTAGCAAAGCAAAAACAGTTCCTTTTTCTTTGCTGTGTCTCAGCACTTTTCACTTCAAGGTTTAACACAGTGACTCAATGTTGTCAGCCAAACAAAGCATGCAATCCATCTGCATATCTGCTACGTCATCAACATTAGAGTCTATTTGCATATCTTCTGCTTCAGGACTAACAGCGTTTATCTGCAAACTGTTACTGTGAGATTTCAGATAACTTCCCTCTATAAGCTCAGGTGTTTTCCCTTTACACATCTCAGAACAGTAAGGGTTTAAAATACCTGTTGCCCTGGAGTTTCTTCTTTGGCTCTCCTCTAATTCTTGGCAGTTATAAGGGAATACTTTTGTGCTGGGTTCCCACCTGTGCAAACTGTGAAGGTTTCCTTTTGACTGAAGGGTTCCCTGCTCTCTCCGTTCCAGCCAATTCCTGGTCACAGGGCATTCCTTCCCTAGGTAATTTCTTTACCCGGTATCCAACTCTCTGGAGCTTCTGAGCATCTCCCAGCACGTCTTACAGGAATTCTCTCCTCTCTCCTGTCTTTGCTGTCCAGGACTCCTCTTTCTCTGCTTCCACGGCTCCAACTGCCGTCCGAACTACAATTACCACTCCAGCCTTTATTCGAGCCTGCTTCTCCTTCTCCTCTCCTAACTCCAAATCTCCAACTGCTCCCGGGAGCTAATGACGAGGTTTTATAATTCTGTTCCCCTGGGCTTGGCTCTGCCCTCAACCTGAACAGGTGTGATTGATCAAGCTCTAAGCTTGCTGCTGCGTCAGAGCTTGGGCATGTCAGTTCAGCTCCTGACTTTCTCTGTTTACCTTTTCTTTGTAAACAATGAGCCATGTGTTCTAGCTGCCTGTCAGTTTTAAAGGTGGAATCTTCCTTTCTCTCTATTTCCATGGGCTCTGTAGGGGTCTCTACATCACAATACACAATCTTTATTGTTGGGGTTAGTAATTCTGGGATATGTGTTTTGGGTTTAAATTAATTGGATAGGACATGATTATTGGCACCCTTATAAACAATTCAAACCAGTTTGAACAGAAGAACCACATTCCCACTGCAGTAAAATTAGACACATCTGTGATCAATTGTCAGTACTCATGTGACTTGAATCAACCAATGAAAGATGGCTCTAATGTATAAAATGGCCACATTCACTCCCTGTTCCATTTTCACAATAGTGAAGACAAGAGAGCTGCCTCAGACTGTCAGAAAAACCATTATCATCAAACTTCAAAGGGGTACAAGGCCATCTCCAAAGACCTTGGGATTCCTTTGTCTACAGTTCACAATGTTACTAAGAAGTTTTCTGCTAATGGAACTGTAAAGAACCTCCCAGGATGTGGTGGGGAGTGGAAAATTAATCCAAGAAGTGTTTGAAGGTTAGTGCGAACTGTTAGAAAAACACCTTGTACAACATCCAAAGAGCTTAAAGCTGACCTGGAGCAATCTGGAGTGAAGGTTTCAACCCACACCATATGCCATGCATTAAACAAAGGATGTCATAGGTGAAGGCCAAGGAGGATCCCACTGCTCAAAGACAGACATAAAAAGGCATGACTGATCTTTGCCTAAACACACCTTGAGGAACCACAATACTTCTGGGAAAATGTACTGTGAACAGATGAAATCAAACTTGAGCTCCTTGGCAATGCAGACCAACGATACATTTACAGGCGAAGAAATGAAGCTTCCTACAGTTAAATATGGTGGAGATTCCACTATGTTGTAGGACTGTTTTGCTGCCTCAGGAACTGGAGGCCTGGAATGTATTAATCATTAAGTCAGAGGACTATCAAGGTATTTTGGAGTGAAATGTGCTACCTAGTGTCAGAAAGCTAGGTCTGGGTTGAAGGTCAGGGGTCCTCCAGTAGGACAATGTCCCAAAACATGCATCCAAAAGTACAAAAGAATGGTTAAAAAGCTAAAAATGGACTGTTTTAAACTGGCCAGCAATGAGTCCTGATCTCAATCCAACTGAGAACCTTTGGAAAGAACTGAAATCTGCTATTGGTAAAAGGAATCCTGGAAACATTCAGCTGGAACAAATCTCAGTTGAAGAGTGGGAGAAGCTACCAACAGACAGATGCACAAAACTTGTAGATGACTACAAGAAGCATTTGGAGGCTGTCATCACTGCTAAGGGTTATGCAACCAAATATTAGTGAAGGATGCCATTAATCCTGTTCAGGTCATATTTTGTTTTTTCTCAGAAATTACTACATCTAAGTTGCACAGACATCTTTTTTTGTTGTTTACCTTTGAGCATACTATTAGAATATTAGGCATATGATGACATACAGTTGGTATATTTCCAATTATTTCTCAAGATATTGTACATAACATACATAAAATGCAAGGGTGCCAATAATGTTGACTACAACTGTATGGACAGACCTTTTTTTTGTACTGCTTGTCCAAGAGGAAAATGGACTCCAGCATAAGTCCTCACAATCCTCCCTCCTCTCCTTGCAGTTGAATTCTCCTTAGCTAGTAATATGACTGTGGATAAGGTGACACTGTGGCAGCAGGCAGGAAGGCTTACACATGCACAGTAGAGCTCCCAAATGGAAGGAGTTGGGAAATTTCCCACTCAGGGCTCCTTCAGATGACATCAACCATACTTGAGGACTTTTCCTGATGTCCACTGAAAACACATGCTACAGGTGAGAACTACACTTTACCTAAAAAGGTTCTTCTTGTATAGCACAATAAATCAAGGAAAACACCCTTCCTGCAAAACCAGCAGACACAGAAGAAACAGGATATGAACCACCATGTAAGAAAACCTTTATTATTAACAGAGAGGTCTAACCCGACACGTTTCGGCTGTTTTATCTTGTAATATCACTCACTGGTGGATAATGAATGGGTCTATCCGGTCTTTGTATTCTCTATTTCTGCACATACTTTTTATCTTTATATCTTTATTTATTTAGTGATGTATTTATATCATACACCCCTCTTTTTATACAATTTGTATGTATTGCATAGTTTTGATTGTCCTTATGTTTTCATTTCTTTTGGTTACATTTGCCATTATTGTTCTGTTTTGCTATATGATTGTTTTTATTGGTTCATTTGTTTATTTATTTATCTTTTGATGTTTATTAAAGGTATTGTACCCCTGAAGAAGGCCCCCTGGCCAGAGGAGGCCTTACTACTCTCAAAGGCATAAGCTCCCTTCTTTCTCTCTCATTCCTGGCAAAACTAGCAGTGCTTTCACTTTCATACAAGACCAAGAAGCCTCAACCTACTTCTCAGTGAAAGCCCAGAATTGGATTTTGATTGCTTCCATGGGAATATATCTAGGGTTTTCCATCGATGAGCATGATTGAGTCAGGCACAAAAACTGCACATACCATACTATCTCTGACCAGATACTCTTGCAAACTCCACGGCTGTGTTCCAGCAGCCACATGATCCCAGATTGCACATACAATACATCTCTGACCGATACTCTCACAAGCTCCATGGCTGCGTTCCAGCGGCCACCCAGACTGCACATACCATACCATCTCTGACCAGATACTCTCACAAGCTCCGCGGCTGCGTTACAGCAGCCATGTAATCCCAGACAGCACATACCATACCATCTCTGACCAGATACTCTCACAAGCTCCGTGCTGTGTTCCAGCGGCCACGTGATCCCAGGTACCGCCTCCTCAACCCTGCACTCCTTAAAGGAAACCGCCATGGCACCAAGCCTACACTGTTGCATGTTGCTTTTCTCACTCTGCTCTAATTGTTTTTGAATGTGCTTGTGACTATCTGCTGTTTTGTGCTATTTCCCCAGACTGCACATACCATAGCACATACCATATCATCTCTGACCAGATACTCTCACAAGCTCTGCAGCTGCGTTCCAGCAGCCATGTGATCCCAGGTACCGCCTCCTCAACTCTGCACTCCTTAAAGGAAACCATTGTGGCGCCAAGCCTACACGGTTGCATTTTGCTTTTCTCACTCTGCTCTAATTGATTTTGAATGTGCTCGTGACTATCTGCTGTTTTGTGCTATTTCCCCATACTGCACATACCATATCATCTCTGACCAAATACTCTCGCAAGCTCCGCGACTGCATTCCAGTGGCTATGTGATCCCAGGTACCACCTCCTCAACCCTGCACTCCTTAAAGGAAACCGCTGCAGCGCTAAGCACCACAGGCACGTGCCGAAGGAGTGCGCTCAAGGAGCAGGTCGTGCTCCTTGGGAGAGCTCCTTGGGGCAGCTCTGGCAGTGTAGGCATTTTTGGATTGCCCTTTGCCTCTCTCATGTATTGCATGTGCTGTATCACTAACATTTTCTCCTGTGATCTCCACTCACAACTTCTCCTGAGCCTGTTAATCGCTCACCTGGCCCCCTTAGTAATGGCCTTTATACCTATCATCTACAGCTGCTGTCCTTTTCAAGCTCCTATCCCCAATATTACTACACGAGTTTTAACTAACCTGATACTTTGTACCACTCCCGCCCTCAGCCAGTGTGAGTCGGGCTGCGCCCCAACCCCTGCCCCTCCTATTCGGCTCGGTCTGGTGAATTGTCAGTCTTTACATAATAAGATGCTTCTCATCAGAGATTTTATCAACCGTGACAACTTGGATCTTTTTCTGTTAGAAACCTGGCTCAGAGATGGGGAGGATCCTCTCTTGAATAGATGCCTTCCACCTGCCTTCTTGGCCATTTCCCTACCTTGCGTTGGGTGAACTGGAGGAGGAGTAGCTATGATACATCGCTCCTTCTTCCCAGTACTCCAGATCTCCTCCCCTCTTGTGCACTACCCTGAAGCCCTTCTTTTCTATCTCCAGTTTCCCTCACCTGTTCCTGTGCCCCCCCCCCCCTTTTTCTCCCTTCCCACCTCTGGGACAGTCTGTTTGATACACTCTCTGACATTGCCATGCAGTTTCCTCACCTTGTTCTGGGTGACTTTAATATTCACTTTCACTCCCCAGCATCAGCGCATGACCACGCCTTCGTTTCTCTATTACAGGACCTTGCCCTCATTCAGCATGTTAATTTTGCCACCCACATTGTTGGGCACACCCTTGACCTGGTTTGCTCCTCAGCCTCTGTCTCCCAGCAGCTCTCCGACATACATGTAACACCTCTCCCCTGGACTGACCACTTCCACATTCAATGCATGTTCCATCCGGCAGCTCCTAAGTCCTCTGCACCCTGGTAATTCCTTCTACTGCTGCCTCCTCTGAATGCCCCTGCCGTCTCACTAGATGTATTTCCCCATCACCATTCTCGACTTCCCTGCCGCCAACGAGCTCTTCCCAGCCAATTTTTCCTCTCTCTCTCTCCAGACTCACACGCCCGATCCTGGACAACCACTCTCACCTCTGCTCTTGATCGAATAGCCCTGTTGTGTCTGCGCCCTCCCCCGTGGCCCTCCTGGCAACCCTGGTTTCACTCTGGCCTCTGCCTATTTTGCTCTCAGCTCTGCCACTCGGAGCCCCTTTGGCGCAAATCCTGCTCCTCATCTTCCCTCCAATTTTGCAAAACTGTCACCAAACATACCACACTCAGGTCCACCATGCTAAACGTACCTATTTTTCTAACTCCATCTCCTCAGCATCCAACTCTACATGGCAACTATACTCCACCCAAAATCCCTATTGGCTATTCATGCCCCTTCCTCTTCCAACACCATATCTCAGTGTCCTTCCCCTCCCGTCTAGACACATTTTTCTCCTTGAAAATTCTTAGCCTGTGCTCTGCTAGCGCCACCTGCCCCCCCCCCCCGAAGGTCTCCCCCCTCCCTCTTCACCACACACTGCTCTCTCTCACATCAGTGGACCTCATTCTGTCCCATTATGCCAGCCGAATTACCAATTTTATCTCATCATCGCAAAGACCTTTTGCCCATCAGATCCTAATCCCTTCCGCATGGTTGTTAGAAACGGCTCTGGCGCTCCTCCTTTTTTTGTTACCTATGCTGAACTCCAGCCTAACCTCCAGTTCCTTTCCCACGACTTGGAAGCATGCCTTCATTCGCCCACTCCTGAAAAAGACCTCTCTCGATCCCTTGGATCCATCCAACTATTGTCCTGTCTCCAATCTCCCATTCCTTCTGAAAATTCTGGAAAAAGCCTTATTCACTCAACTCTCCCGGCACTTAGATTCCACTCACCACTTGCATCCCCACCAATCTGGCTTCTGCCCAGTCATAGTGTTGAAACCATTATACTCTCCCTTCTCAATAAACTGCATACCACTCATGATCAAGGCAATATCTCCATCACTGTTTCCTTGACCTCTCAGCAGCTTTTGATCTGGTTGATCATTCCATTCTTCTTTCTCTGCTTCAGGATGCAGGTCTTAGAGGTTCTGTTTTCAAGTGGTTCCACTCCTTTCTCCACTTCCATTCATTCTCTGTGATGTTTGGCAGCACCTCATCTGATCCTGTCCCTCTCCTCTGTGGGGTTCCACAGGGCTCCATCTTAGCACCCCTCCTGTTTAATATTTTCCTCACCCTGCTCGCCCTGCTTATCCAGCAGTTTGGCCGATCTGCCTATTATTATGCAGACGATATACTTCTGTTACATCGCGCTTCTCCCCTGCACCCAGACCTCACCCCATTGAATAGCTGTTTAGCCAGGGTCTCCGACTGGCTCACTTCAAATTGCCTCCACCTAAACATATCCAAGACACTGGCAATCTAGTTTGCCTTTGACAGTCCATGCCCCACCCTGGCCCCCACATTGTCTACATGCACTATTCCTCTGGTGTCCTCCCTTCGCTATCTTAGGGTGACATTAGACTCTGCACTTTCCTTTCATGAGCACATCTCTCTCCTCATCCGCTGATCTTTCTTTTTTCTCCATCAGGTATGCACTGTCCACCCTTTTTTATCCACACCAGCTCTAACTACTCTTCTCCTCTCCTTAGTCATGAGTAGGATTGATTTCTGTAACGTAGCATTCTCCGGTATCACTCAGTCACAATTACACTGGTTTCAATTAGTGCAAAATATTGTAGCCTGAATTATCACTCACACCCAGCGAAGAGAACACATCACCCCCATTTTGATCAACCTACACTGGCTTCCCGCACCCAGTACAAAGTCCTCACTCTTGTTCACTGGGCCATCTACGACTCTCTCCCACAATACCTAGCTGACTTGCTCCAGTTTCACATACCTACTCGCAGTCTCTGATCAGTCCATGTTGGTCGTCTGGTCCTATCACATGCACGCCTACAGTCCACCAGACACTCTGCATTTTACTTTTTGGGCCCCTCACTTTGGAACTCACTACCCTCAGCCTTATGTCAAGAACCCTCCTCTTCCAAATTTAAGACTCTACTGAAAACCTATCTCTTCCGTTCTGCATTTGATCTGCCTTCCATTCCCCACTGACTCCCCCCTCCCTCCTCTCTCAACATGTCGTGTGATTGATTCCTCTCTGTTCTATCATTTATTGTAGTTCCTTTTTCTTTCTGGTTCTGACCTATCTTTTCATGTATATTTTTTATTTTGTAAACTGCCCTGATGTAATAAAGGTGCAGTTTATCAAGTGTCTAGTAAACATAAACAAGTACCTGTAAGGTTCCCAAAAAAGTACACAGATTCCATGCTGCTTATCCCAAGGGCAAGCAGTGAATTTTTCTGGTCCTCTTTAATAATGGTTTCTGGACTTTCCTCCAGGAATGTCTCCAAAGCCTTTTTAAACCTAGATACACTAACAGCTTTTACTACATCCTCCGGCAACAAATTCCACAGCTTAATTATGCATTAAGTGAAAAAATATTTTCTCCAATTAGTTTTAAATGTATTATTTTGTAGCTTCATCCTGTGTCCCCTGGTCTTTATATTTTTTCAAAGAGTAAATAATAGATCCACATTTACTTGTTCCACGTCACTTATTATTTTATAGACCTCTATCATATCTTCCCTCGGCCGTCACTTCTTCAAGCTAAAGAGTCCTAATCTTTTCATCTTTTCCTCATAGGGGTATTCTTCCAACTTCTTTTTCATTTAGGTTGTACTTCTGTGTATCTTTTCTATGTCTAACATATCTTTTTATGATGTGTTAACACAAGGTGTAGTCATGCCATGGACTGATACAGAGGCATTCTGATATTTTTTGTTTTATTCTCCATTCCTTTCCTTAATTCCTAGCCTTCTATTAGCTTTCTTTGCCATCGCTGCACTTTGAGCAGACGATTTCAATGTTTTATCGGATCGTTCCTTATCGTCCCTCCAGTCCAGTCCCGAACCTCTGGGTTTTGCACCTCCTCCAGCAGCCTTGGAGACTATGTCATCCTTTTGATGACCCTGGTATAAATAGCAAAGGGACCGCCTCCTTGCTCCAGTAATCTCAGTCTCCAAGCAGCTAGGAGTAGTGAGCCTAGAGGTTCAAGACTCACTTCAGGGACAATTAAGGAGAGTTAGGTGTTAGGAAATTTGTTATATTAAATTTGTTAAATTAGTTGAGCTCAGTCAGTATTTTATTTCTTGTACTGTTTTGGTCAGTGCAGTTTGAGGAGCTGTCAGTGCAGTTTGAGGAGTTTAAGTGCTCTCCCTCCCCCTTCCCCCTTCCTTACTTCTTACCAGAGGAGAATCCGTTGTATTAAGGAGGAAGGCTCCGGCTCCCGAACCCACGATTTTGGGTGAGGAGCCGGTAGCGGGAGCAGCGAAGTGCAGCGTTAAGCTGCGGGAAAGGCCCGTGTTAAAAAGATCGCTGCAGCAGCTCCATTTCTGCTCCTCTCTCCTCCACGACGCTGAAGCTGCAGATACCGGCTGAGCACGTGGAGAGAGAGGGACGTGGTCACAGCAGTCGGAGTGTGAATGGCGCCTGGGGAGCAACTTCTTGAGGTAAGGGGGGGCACAGCAGTGAGTTTTTTGACAGATTCTTCTGTCAGCGCGAGTACGCTGTCTCGGAAGGCTGAAGGCCCGGCCGTGTGTCTCTCGCGCAGGAAAAGCCAGTTCACAACGGTTCATTTTCTAGCATCAGTGTAGCGTCAGAGAGCTTCGTTTTTGGGCGGTTTTATCAGAGTTAGAGTGGGGGGCTGCTGAGGTATCCCTCACCTATTTTAGATTTGGAGTGTTAAAAAAAAACCCTTTGAATTTGTTCAGTACAGTCCAGCAACAGCGGTGGTTGGTCGCTGGAGCCCACTATAGCTTAAAGAAGCTCACAGTGGCATAGAAAAGGGGTTACCTGAACAAAATGCCTTCTAAACTGCAGTGTTTGGTCTGCGGTGCTAGAAGAGGGTCGGTGTCAGAGACTGTAGTCTGTAGGGGATGCGTCCAGGAAGCATCTTCTATGGAACAGGCGTTGGAGGTCAGTGCTGTGGGTCAGAAAGGGACCGCTTCAGCCGTATAAGAACCCATTTCTCCCTCTTTACCTCCGCTGGAGCCGGTAGCAGGGCCGTCCTCTGTTCCCGATCTTCCTCCTTCTCAGGCGGGTTTGCCAGGAGGTTTGGCGGCAATGTTTTCTCCAGAATTTATGCTTCTGCTTCAACAGGCCTTCGTAAGAGGGTCTGGGGCCGGTTCCGTGGACGGGGCGCTGGGAGGAAAGCGGCCAGGGATTCCCTTGGACTCCGGGACTGGTGTGGTGCCGGCCAAGAGGTCTAGGAGCGTACGGGACCAGCCGGAACACTCGGTGGCATCGGAGGGCCCTCGCTCGGAGGATTTGGATCCAGATTTGGAGGTAGAAGAGGAACTCGAGGAAGGAGAACTCACCGAACGCGAGGATCAGACTTGGGTAGTTCGTGTTTTCTGTCGAGAAGAGTTGCCAGCGCTCATTACGGAAACGCTTAGGGCCCTTAATATGCCGTCCGCGGGTCCGGAAGAGGATGCCTTCTTAGAGGACCCGTTATTGCAGGTGGTACGGAAAGCCCAAAGGGTTTTCCCTGTGCATAGAGTAGTTCGGGAAATGATTCAGGAAGAATGGGACATGTCTGAGGCAGGTCTGAAAGGTTCCAGAGTGATGGGCCATCTTTATCCCTTGGCGGATCAAGATCGAGATCTGTTCAAATCTCCAAAGGTAGATGCCGCAGTTTCGGCTGTTACCAAAAAGACGACCATTCAGGTCAAAGGTAGTACTGCTCTCAAAGATGCCCAAGATCGAAAACTGGACACTTTGTTAAAGCAGGTTTTTGAAATCAATACAATTTCCATGCAGGCATCTATTTGTGGTGCAAAGGTAGCGAGAGCCTGTCTGCGGTGGTCTCAGCGGATGCAGGGGGAGCAAGTGGAGGAGTCGACCGGGGAGGCAGCCAGATTGGAGATCAGGGTAGCTTATCTGGCCGATATTCATTATGATCTGGTGAAGAGTACGGCGTCGGTGGTAGCCGCAAGGCGGTATTTGTGGCTTTGTAACTGGGCGGCAGATGGTTCATCCAAGGCCAGACTAGGTAAGCTTCAATTTAGGGGCAAGTTACTCTTTGGAGAGGACTTGAACAAGTTAGTAAAGGACCTGGGGGAGTCCAAGGGTGGACGCCTGCCTGAGGACAAGCAGAAACAATAAGCAGAATACCCAGTCAAAGGGTCCGCAAAGGGAATTTCGACGTTTCCGTTCTCAGAGGTTCGGTCAGTTTCAAAGAGGATGTTTTCTGTCTTTTTTCGATAAAAAGGTGGTATTGAGGCCAGTTCCTTCCTTTTTACCTAAGGTGGCGTCGGCTTTTCATGTTAATCAAGTTGTTTCTTTGCCGGTATTTGGAGAAAATAGCGAAGCTTCAGCTTCTGGGAGGTTGCATCTTCTAGACGTTTGCCGGGCTCTTAAGAGGCATCTGCGAAGTACAGCGGACTTCCGTAAGTCGGATAGACTGTTTGTCTTATCTGGAGGGCCAAGGAAAGGAGAAGCAGCTTCCAAAGCTTCTATTGCCAGGTGGCTCAAAGAAGCGATAGCATCAGTGTACCTGTTGAAAGGTAAGCCTGTTCCGGAGGGTCTAAGGACTCATTCGGACTAGGGCACAAGTGGTGTCGTGGGCCAAGTATAGTTTGGTGCCGGCTGTGGACATTTGTAAAGCGGCTACGTGGTCGTCGTTGAATTCTTTTCTCAAGCATTACCGTCTGGATGTTCTAGCGGAGAGGGATACTCGTTTTGGATCAGCGGTGCTTCAGGCTGGTCTAACAGGTCCCTCCCATTGAAATTTTCACTGCTCTGTTACATCCCCAGAGGTTCGGGACTGGACTGGAGGAACGATAAGGAAGATGAAATTAGACTTACCTGCTAATTGTTGTTCCTTGAGGAACTCCAGTCCAGTCCCGCATCCCTTCCCATTTTGTTCTTTTGGACTGCAGCCTGAAGCGAGGAAGTATTTCATTGTTCAGGTAAGTGGAGCAGCTGCAGGGGTTGCAGTTCATAAAGAGCAGTGGGTGGAATGGGGATTCAGCTACCGTCAGGGTTCTCCGTGAGGAGCGAGGGCAGACCTAAGCAACGCAAAGAGGTCGACATACCCTTGGTGAAAGGGTAGAAAGGTGGTTAGATTCCCTCTTTTTCACTTAGTTACTAGTTATGATAGTTTACAGTTTAATTGTGATGTTTACTACTTAATTGTTGCTCCGGTGAGTCTGCTTTGTTAATAGGTTCTCCAGGACCAAGCAGGAAGTCAGTCCTCACATATGGGTGACGTTGGCGCCGACGGAGCCCTCGTGCGGAGCATTTCCCCAGCTTTCAAAGAAAGCCTTTGGGAATGCAGCGCGCATGCGCGGTCCCCATCCCGCCCAAGGGCGCCGTCTTGCTCAGTCTTCTTTTTTCCGCGGAGCCCGACGGACGTGTGTCGTTGTCACCCGGTAAAAGTTGATTTTTCCTGTGTTGGATTCGTGATTTTTGCCCGGTTCGACGCTGGTTCCCCTTCCCGCCTGGGCCCGGTACACCGGTATCGAGCCCGGAGCTAGTTTTTCGTTTTTTGTCCTTCGTGACTAGCGTTCCCGCTTTTTTCCTCTTTTTCACTGGCAGCCCGATCTTTTGACCTTGCAGGGGTCCTTTTTCCCCCGATGGCTGCCAGCGGGTTCAAGAAGTGTGATCGGTGTAAGAAGCTAATGTCTCTAACCGACACACATGACTGCTGCCTCCGGTGCCTCAGGCCTGACCATGAACTGGTGGTCTGTGTCCCGTGCGGCAAAATGTCCTCTAAGGTGCTGAGGAGCTGTCAGCATCAGCGTGAAAGACTTTTTTCTGACTCCGCGTCCGGCCGGGCCCGGACCTCGTCAGAGGCCGACCCCGAGCACCGTCGAGGCTCCTCTGAAAGGGGTTCTCCTCGGGAACACAGAAGGAAGAAGAAACCCACGACGGTGGCGTTGTTGGACGCTCTTGGCCCCTCGAGGGCCAGGTCGCATAGCCCCGACCGCCGTCCCGGGTCCTCGGAGTCGGAGAGGCCTTCCAAGTTGCCTCGAGTGGAGCCGGAGTCCCCGAGTCACGTGAGTGCTGTTGTCCTCGTAGACTCCCCTCCGGGGAAGCCGACGTCGGGCCCGACGCCGTCGGGGCCCAAGTCGGGGGCTGCTGAGTCTCATGAGCTGAGTCTCAGGTTGACGGCCTTGGAGAGCAGCTTGGCTGCCTTCATGGAGCAGCAACAGGTACTAATCGCCGGTTTCACCGGTGCATCTGCTCTGACCACCGGGACCTCGACGTCCAAGTCGACCCCAGAGGCCGAGCCGATCCTCGAGTCGATGCGGTCTCAAGTCAATCTTCGGCCAAGGTCCCTCTCGGGGGTCCCTCGGGGCCGAGGTCGTCGACGCCGGTGCCCTCGGCATCAGGGTGGATGGCATCGATGCCCGCCCAGCCGGAGCCACTTGATTCCTTCTCAGAGGGGTCCGAGTGGGAGACAGAGGACGAGGAGTCCCCGGACACTTTCCGGACCCAGTGCGTCCCATCGGACTCACTGGAGTCCGAGCCTCGGAGACGGTCCCCACTGGAGGATACCCAGTTCTCGGACTTCATGAGGGACATGGCGAAAGCCTTGGCCTTCCCCGCGGATCCCGAGAAGAAGCCTCGAGCCAAGGAGCTCGAGGCCCTCCAGTATGACTCTCCGCCTAAGGAGGCCTTTACTGTACCGGTTCCTCCGATGCTAGAACGGCTGCTCTTCCGCATGTGGGAGGCACCAGCCTCAGCGCCGGTTCTCAGCAAACGGGTCGACTCCATTTATCGAGTCCGTAAGAGCCCTGGGTTCCAGAAGGCACAGCTACCGCACCACTCCATGGTTGTGGAATCAGCCATGCATCGTCTGAAGAGTCAGAAGATGCACTCCTTGGTGCCCCCCGGCCGGGAAGCCCGGAACCTGGATGCCCTCTGTAGAAAGTGCTTCCAGGGCTCTTTGCTGGCTTGCTGTGTCCAGACTTACCAGCTGTACATGGGCATGTACCTCCGAGACCTGGCAAAGGAGATTGCCGGGTTCTCAGCTGGCCTTTCTGAGGAACCTTTACAGAGGTTTAAGGCTTTGTCATCAGGGATTCGAGAGTGCTCAAAGTTTATCTCTCGAGCAGCCTATGAGGGCTTCGAGGCTTCGGCCCGAGTAGCTGCGGCCGGCATCAGTGCACGCCGTCAGGCCTGACTACAGTCATTGGACCTCGAGCCATGGGTACAGGACAAGTTGGTCGATGTCCCTTGCCGAGGTGAGAACCTTTTTGGCAAACCCATGGCTGAAAAGGCTGCAGAACTCGAGTCTGAAACTCTCACCAGGACAAGGCTGTCCAGGAAAACCTCTGCCCCTTCTCAGAAGAAGGGCTGGGGGAAAAAGCCCTTTTACCCGAGGAAGGCTACTGCCTACAAATCCTACCCTCAGTTTCAGGCCTCTACAGCTCCCCATCAGGGTCAGCAGGCCAAGGGGCAGGGACATGGGCCCCGTAGACAGAAAACCCCCAAGCCATCAGCTCCAGCTCCTGCACAGCAGGGAGCGGGGTTTTGACTCCCACTGCATAGCCTCTCCTCAGCTGGCTCCTCTCAGCACAGGAGGCCAGCTGACACTGTACATCCACAGGTGGTCAGCCATAACAGGGGATACCTGGGTACTGAGAATAGTCCAAAAGGGCTATTTGCTCCACTTCAACCATTTACCCCCCTCCTATTTTCCAGGTGAGCCTCCAAGACTCCATCTGCACACCAAACATATGTGTCAGGAGGCGCAGGTCCTGTGCTCCTTGGCAATCAAACACAACATGTTTCTCAAGGCAGTTTATCTGCCTGGCCAGGAAAATTCCCTGGCAGACAGATTGAGCATGATTCTACAACCTCACGAATGGCATTTAAATCCCCTGGCGGTCCAAGGGATCTTTCTAAGATGGGGTCTTCCAACCATCGATCTCTTTGCGAGTCCACTGAACCGTCAGCTACCCAGGTTCTGTTCCAGGCAACCGCATCCTCTCCGAATAGCAGCAGATGCTTTTCTAATCTCTTGGTCCACGGGCCTACTGTATGCGTTTCCTCCCACGCCTCTAGTGGCCCACAACTTGTTCAAGGTTCTTCAGGACAAGGCCTCGGTGATTCTGGTAGCCCCCAGATGGCCGAGGCAACCATGGTTTCCACTCCTTCTGCAGTTGGCGGTGGACACTCCACTCCCTCTGGGGATGCAGCCCGATCTCCTATCTCTGGATCAGGGATCTCTCCTACACCCCAACCTCAGGTCCCTCAATCAGATGGCCTGGCTGCTGAAAGGGTAGTTCTAGCCCCCTTACTTCCACCTAAGGAAGTGGAAGAGGTGGTTTTGGCCTCTAGGAGGCAATCCACCCGGAAATCTTATGCCCTCAAGTGGCACAGGTTCTCCTCCTGGTGTGCTCAGCGCCAGGAGGATCCTTTTTTGTGCCTGGTGCCAGTGGTGCTGCAGTATCTGCTTCACCTGTCGGACCTAGGCCTTAAATTCAACTCTGTTCGGGTCCACATCAGTGCTCTATCGGCACACCACTCACAGATAGAGGGCCAATCTGTCGGGTCACCCCTTGGTGTCCCGCTTCTTCAGAGGCCTGTTTTTGCTCAAGCCTCTGATCCGTCCACCAGCCACTGAGTGGGATTTGAATGTGATATTGCACCAACTTACTTGCCCACCGTTTGAGCCAATGGCTACCTGTCACTTACACTTCCTTTCCTGGAAGGCGTTGTTCTTAGTGGTTCTTACCTCGGCCAGGCGTGTGAGTGAATTACAAGCTCTGGTTTCTGATAGACCGTACACACGGTTCTATAAGAACAGGGTGGTCTTACGGACTCACCCTAAGTTCCTTCCGAAGGTTGTCTCCTCCTTCCACCTCAATCAGGAGGTGGTTCTTCCAACATTCTTCCCCAGGCCGCATGCCACCCGGGCTGAAACAGTCCTGCATACCCTGGACTGTAGAAGGGCGTTGTCCTTTTACATAGACCGTACGCAGGGGCATCGAAGGGCTCCTCAGCTCTTTGTATCTTTTGACCCTAATAAAATGAGGTTGCCTGTCTCCAATCGTACATTGTCCCTTTGTGTAGAAGATTGTATCGCCTGGGCCTACAGGGCAGCTGGCCTCTCCTTGCCGGGTCGAGTCACAGCCCACCGTGTCAGAGTGAAGGCCGCGTCAGTAGCTCATCTCCGCTCTGTTCCATTGGCGGACATCTGCCGGACCGCTACTTGTTCTTCAAGCCAGACTTTTGCGGCCCACTACTACCTCGAGAGGGAGTCCCGTAGGGACAGTGCTTTCGGACAGGCGGTACTTCGTAATCTCTTTGAGGTTTAGGCAACTCCTACACTCCGGCCCTTGTGTTGGGCTACCGTACGGGGGCATTCTCAGAAAGGATTCTTTCATGGATGCTGATGCTCTAGAGGGAGCTTATTTTTCAGCTTGGGTTCCCAGTAGCCTGAAGCTTGGGAGTCCCATATGTGAGGTCTGACTTCCTGCTTGGTCCTGGAGAAAGAGTAGTTACTCACCTGTAGCAGGTGTTCTCCAGGAGCAGCAGGAATCAGTCCTCACGACCCTCCCTCCTCCCCTTGGAGTTGCAGTCATATGATTCATTTTGTGTTTTTGCTGTCTTTTAGCTATGTCATCAGACTGAGCAAGATGGCACCCTTGGGCGGGAAGGGGACCGCGCATGTGCGCTGCATTCCCAAAGGCTTTCTTTGAAAGCTGGGGAAATGCTCCGCACGAGGGCTCCGTCGGCACCGACGTCACCCATATGTGAGGACTGATTCCTGCTGCTCCTGGAGAACACCTGTTACAGGTGAGTAACTACTCTTTACTGGAGCAAGGAGGTGGTCCCTTTGCTATTTATACCAGGGTCATCAAAAAGGATGACGTATTCAGTCTCCAAGGCTGCTGGATGAGGTGCAAAACCTCGAGGTTCGGGACTGGTCTGGAGTTCCTCAAGGAACAACAATTAGCAGGTAAGTCTAATTTCACCTTTTCTTTCTGGTACTCCTCATTCAGATCATATTTCTACTATTTTATGTGATCTACATTGGCTTCCTGTTGCCTGGAGAATAAAATTTAAAGTATTAACCTTGATACGTAAGGATTTAGGAGGTACAGCTCCTATATATTTCAATACTGTGCTGCAGATTTACAAACCAACATGTTGAAATCAATTGGTACTGTTGTTTCTCCGTAAGTTAGTGGCTATGAAAGAACTCCCATATATGTTCAGAAATATCTTCTAGGTGAACTATCCTTGTCAGTGCCATTGGATAAATATCACCTACTTGTGTGCCTGTTGATCCATTTGACTGCATTGCTTTTTGCCAAACCAAAGCAGAATCAACACACACTTTTTCAGGAACTCTTACACACATAGGGCCCGATTCTGATCCCGATGTAGATCTCCTTTGTACGTCCGGGCTGACCCAGATGTACAAAGGAGATCGCGATTCTGATCCCGCGGGGCACGTCTAGCCCCGCGGGATCAGAATCGCGAACAGCACTGTACCTGCAGGCCAGGACTGCAATTTGGTCCCGGCCTGCACATACAGCAAAACCCAACTAACTCAGTCAGGCCATTTAAATGGAGCTGCAGCACCATGGCGTTGCCATGGTGCCGCAGCTCCATTTAAATGCCATCCATTGCTACAAAAGGTTAATTCCCCACAGCCCGACACCTGATCCGGCCTCCTAAGGGGTGGACTAACTTCCCTGGACATTTCGCCGGACTTGGACATACAGAATTGGCCCTGTATGTCCAGGGCCAGCCACTGCCCACTGTCTGCCCACTCTCTGCCCCCGTGCCGCCCCTTCCCCGCCCCATATAACTTCCCCGCACAGCTGGAGGGGAAGTTATACAGGGCAGGAGCCAGCACAAATCCATCCCCACTATTCGTGCCTCAAAATAACCCCCATACTGTATGTTACATAGGTTCTTCAAGCATTGATTTGCACCTCAGTGTACAAGGCGCAGAGGTTTCTAAATGGTGCATAAACAGAAAGCCTGTTAAGGTATTGGCCAGATTGTCAGAATCACTGGTTATTTTTATTTTATTTTATTTTTTTGCTGTAGTTACTCTGGGAAGTGGACATTGCAGGTGTTCAGAGGCTTGACCATGAACAGCAGTTGTTGTGAAAGACTCATCCCCACCCAATGGTTAGTCAAAAAATAGGTGATATTCTTCCAGGAGCTTCCAAGGGGCAAGTGATAAGCTGGTCAACTTCTTCCTGAGCCTTTCCTTCTCACTAAAAAGAAGGCTTTCATGGGCTACCAAAGGGGAGAATGGGGAATGACAGAGAAAGAGAAGGAGGTGACATATCAATACATAATTGAGTACTTCAAAAATGCTTTTTTAGTAACACAAGGCAATGTACTTCCAAACAATGCATTACCTAAGGGCAAAGGTTTCTTCTGTCATTGACATTGTTAGTGGGGTCAAATACCACTGTAGGCAGTTATAGTTATCTGGCCAAAGAGCAGTCTGATATCTCAAACGCCTCTATGAGCTCACAATTTGTTTTGGTTTGAGTACAGAACTAATTTCTGTGAGCTTTGAGGAACTAGAAGACATTAATGGTCCAATCATTATACTGGCTACAGTATAGAGTGCTAATAGCTGGGAAAATGCCATGCTTCCTTCTCCCTGCAATTAGGTATTCTCACACCCACTGCTCTTTGAAATCTTTTACTGACAGAGATAGATGGATGCAGTTGGGTCAGTTTTCTGCCTTCCTGAAACTCTGCTTCCTTTTATGTAGTGTGTAGCTCTCACACTTCTCTCAGGACTGATTAAAAAACTCCTATCTACCAGGCTCAATTTTTATTTGAAAGCAAACAAGAGGAGCCAAGAGCAAAAGCATACTAAGCATGCTCAGATGAGTGTTATTGCACTGTTTAGTTTTACCCTCAGTAAATAATTTGGTCATGCTATTTAACCAATCCATTTTTGTGTTTCCATGCACAATAATAGTATAATCTCACTATTGGAGACAATTTTTACTGTGCACTTGCTAAATATTTTTGACTCACTGTTATTTAAATGTTATTTTAATATGCAGATTAGTGTTCATTTGCAAAACAATTTAAACTTTTTTGTTGTGTTATTGCATAGGCCCCTGGGTCCTGGACCTCAAATCTGCCACATGCTAGAGCAAACAGTACTATTGGTCATTTTTCTACCTCTTTTCCATACATTTATGATATCATTAAGGGGCACATATCTGAAATGTTAGTTCATTTAGTATTCTCCAGGAACAAGCAGGAAATCAGTCCTCACTTATGGGTGATGTCGGTGCCGATGGAGCCCCATGCAGAGCAAATCCCCAGCTTTCAAAGAAAGCCTTTGGGAATTGCTACCACGCATGCGCGGTCCCTTTCCCGCCCAAGGGTGCCATCTTGCTCAGTCTCCTTTTTTCCGTGGAGTCCTTCTGACGTAGTTCCTCCGTGTCCAGGAAAAAGTGATTGTTTTTTCTCTGATTCTTCGCCAGTCGACACCGGTATCCTTCCCACCTCTGGCTTCGGTACTCCGGTATCGAGCCGGGTTCTTTTTTTCCACTTCTTGAATTTTTGTCCCTAAGGTGCTTTCACGCCCTTTTTGTCCCTGTTTTCCTCTCTGGCAGCCGGCAGGGTCTTTGACCTCACCAGGGTCCTTTTTCCCCCTATGGCTACCAGCGGTTTTAAGAAGTACCATCAGTGCGGGAAAATCATGTCCCTCACTGATACTCACAACTGCTACCTCCTTTGCCTCGGGCCGGATCACAACCCGACGGCCTGTGGCCTGTGTAAAAGAATGTCCTCTAAGGCCCTGAGGAGCCCCCAGCAGCAGCACGATAAAATTTTCACCCCCGTGCCTCCGAGAGCCAGGACCTCGTCCAAGGCCTCGAGTCTCGGGGGCAACACTCCGAGCCTGAGTATCATCGAGGTTCCTCGGAAAGGGGGTCCCCTTCACAGGAGCACAAGAGGAAGAAGAAGTCCTCGAAGGCGGCATCTCAGGATGGCTCCGGCATCTGGCCTTCTAGGGGCCAGTTGCGGAGCCCCGAACGCCTTGCCGGGTCATCGGAGAGGGAGTGGCCTGCTAAGGTTCCTCGGCGAGACCCGGACTCGCCTAGGCAAGTACAGACTATCCTTGTTGAGGACTCCCCTCTGGGGGAGCCGGTGTCGGGTCTGATCAAGTCGGCACCCGAGCCAGATGCTGCGGAGCCTCCCGAACTCGTTTCCAGGATGGCAGCCTTGGAGCGCAGTTTCACTGCCTTCATCGCAGAGCAGCTGGCGCTGATGTCCAGCATGTCCAGTTCCTCTGCCCCGACCACCGGGCCCTCGATGTCTAGGTCGACCCTGGAGGCGGAGCTGATCCTCGAAGCCTTCCGGGCTCAAGTTGATCCTCGGCCGAGGTCACACTCGGCCTCCCGTTTGGGACCGAGGTCGTCACCGCCGAGCCTGCCGGTGTCGGGGCAGAAGGCACCGGGGCCCTCAATGCCAGAGGAGCCCCTTGAGTCCTCCTCGGAGGCCTCGGCTTGGGAGACGGAGGACAAGGAGTCCCTGGATACCTGCAGATTTAGGGACATCCTGTCTGATTCCCCGGTATCCGAACCTCGGAGAAGGTCCCCACCGGAAGATATGGGGTTCCTTGACTTCGTGCAGGATATGTCCAAGGCTTTGGTTTTCCCCACATAGTCTGAGGAGCAGCCTCGAGCCGATGAACTCGACATCCTCCAGTATGAGGCTCCTCCTTTGGAGACCCTCACGGTACCCGTTCCTCTGATCCTGGAATGACTTATGCATGTGGGAGACACCGGAGTTGACACTGGTGATCAGCAAATGGCTCGACTCGATGTATCAGGTCCGTCGAAGCCCTGGTTGTGGAATCGGCCATGCGTAGGCTGAAGAGTCAGAAGACGCAGTCCTCGGTGCCCCCCCGGCAGGGAGACCCATAACTTGAATGTCCTCAGCAGGAAATGTTTCCAGGGTGCAATGCTGAATTGTCGAATCCAGGCATACCAGCTGTACATGGGCATGTACCTGAGAGACCTGGCGAAGGAGCTCACTGGGTTCTCGGCTGATTTCTCTGAGGAGCCTTTGCAGCACTTCAAGGGCCTGTCCAAAGCCGTCCGTGAATGCTCCAAGTTTGTCTCTGGCGGTCTATGATGGCTTTGAGTTGGCGGCTCGAATAGCCGCGGCAGGCATCGGTGCACGCCGCCAAGCCTGGCTGCAGTCATCCAACCTCGAGCAATGGGTTCAGGACAAGTTGGTCATTGTCCCATGCCAGGGGGAAAACCTTTTTGGCAACCCATGTCCGTCAAGTTCGCAGAGCTGGAGAATGAGTACATGACGAGGACATGGCTCTCAAAGAAGACCTCTGCCCCGTCTCATAAGAAAGGCTTAGGTAAAAAGCCCTTTTACCCGAGGAAGGGAGCTGCTTACCGAAATTACCCCCCTTATCAGGCCTCCCCGGCTCCCCAGCAGGGGCAGTAGGCCAAGGGACAGGGGCATGACCCACGTAAGCAGAAAGCCCCCAAACCCCAGGCCCCGGCTCCAGCCCAGCTTGGTGGGGGTTTTTGACTCCCACAGCATGGCCCCTCTTCCAACCGGAGCCAGGCAGTCCACAGGGGGTCGGCTCACCTTGTTTGCCCACAGGTGGACATCTATCATCACCAATTCTTTGGCATTACAGGTGGTCAGGGAGGACTACCATCTACGTCTAGCCCATGTGCCTGCACAATACTTTCCAGGAGAGCCCTTCAGATCTCCCCTCCATCAGGACCTTCTTTTGAAGGAGTTGACAGGTCTTCTCAAGGATCAGGCGGTGGAACTGGTGCCCACCACCTTCCGGGCAGAGGTTTCTACTCCACGTACTTTCTGGTACCAAAGAGAATAGGAGGCCTCAGACCCATCCTAGACCTACGCAATCTCAACAAATTCCTGGTATGGGAGAAGTTCAAGATGCTCTTCCTTGGAATATTGCTGCCTTACCTCCGGCTATGCTCCTTAGATCTGAAGGATGCCTACACGCATATTATGATCCACCCAAGCCACAGGCAATACCTCCACTTTGTGGTGGGAGGAAACCACTATCAGTACAGAGTACTTCCCTTTGGCTTTGCCTCGGCCCCCCAGGGTATTCACAAAGTGCCTGGTGGTGGTCGCTGCCTTCATCAGGCTTCAATGAGTCTTTGTCTTCCCCTATCTCGACGATTGGCTCATCAGAGGCACTTCAGTCAATGAAGTGCAACAGGCCACGGCTCGTACATCCAGATTCTGCAACACCTGGGGTTCATAATCAACTACCCCAAGTCTCATCTGGAACCGACCCAGGAGCTCGAATTCATTGGGGCAAGACTCAACACCATCCCGTTGAAGGCCTTTTTGTCCACAGACAGGGCAGAGTGACTCATGGCCCTAGCAGGCCAGGTAAGTCACAGTCTCTCAGTGCCAGCAAGACAATTGCTGCGTCTTCTGGGCCCCATGGCCTCCATGGTTCATGTAACCCCAAATGCCCGCCTCCACATGCGAACTACGCAGTGGTGCCTCAGAGACCAGTGGTCCAAGGCCTCGGGACACCTCAGGGACAGAATCAAGATTACCGGGGTCCTGGTGCGATCCCTGACCTGGTGGCTCTCCCCCCATCATCTGGGAGCGGGCATGCCTTTTCAGACCCCTCCCCACTCAAGGACCTTCATCACAGATGCCTCCTTACTGGGTTGGGGAGCTCATTGTCAGGGGTACCGTGGTCAGGGAGTGTGGTCCCGGGAGGAGAGTACACAGCATATCAACTTGTTGGAGCTGCACGCCATTCACCTCAGCCTCGCAGTCTTCGAACCCTACCTGAGCCACAGACCTGTCCTAGTCCAAACGGACAACCAGATGGCCATGTTCTACATGAACAAACAAGGGGGTATGGGGTCCCGCACCCTATGTCAGGAAGCCCTAAGCTTGTGCTCCTTTGCAATTCAACAGGGGATTCTTCTGAAAGTGGTGTACCTGCCCGGCCAGGACAACTGGCTGGCCGACAGGCTCAGCAGGATCCTCTGACCACATGAGTGGCAACTCGATCGGGAGGTGGCCCACCAGCTCTTTCAGACCTGGGGGAGGCCATAGTTGGACTTGTTTGCCAGTCCAGACAACCACCAGTTACCCCGGTTTTGCTCAAGGCAACCGCACCCGGCCAGAGTGGCCACCAATGCCTTTCTAGTCTCATGATCGGCGGGGCTTCTGTACGCATTTCCGCCGACCCCTCTGGTCGCCCAGACTCTGTTCAAGATTCTTCGTGACAGAGCTCTTGTCATCCTCATAGCGCCACGGTGGCCCAGGCAACCATGGTTCCCGCTTCTCCTACAGCTGGCGGTGGAGGCCCCCATTCCCTTGGGCTCGTCCCCATGGCTCCTATCCCAGGAGGGGGGCTCTCTCCTACATCCCAACCTTCATTCTCTGTTGCTGACAGCATGGCTGCTGAGAGGATGACTCTTGCCCCACTTCTCCTCCCAAAGGAAGTCGAGGCCGGTCTTACTGGCTTCTCGTAAACCGTCTACTAGCCTTCAAGTGGCACAGATTTGCTATTTGATGTGCTGGGCGGAGGGTGAATCCCTTCTCCTGCCCAGTTGTTGTGGTCCTGCAATACCTGCTCCATCTCTCTGAGCAGGGCCTTAAGTCTAACTCCGTCAGAGTGCATCTCACTGCCCTGGCGGCAAACCACTTTCTCGTAGACGACAGACCTCTCTGCTCACCCAATGGTGTCCAGGTTTTTGAAAGGCTTGCTTCTCTTAAAGCCCCTGGTGCGTCCCCCGGCGGCCGAGTGAGATCTTAATGTTGTCTTAGGACAGCTCACCCGGCCACCCTTTGAGCCACGTGCCATTTTCATTACATCTCCTGGAAAGTGGTGTTCTTGATGGCGCTCACCTCTGCCCGCAGGGTCAGTGAGCTCCAGGCCCTCATAGTCGAGAGGCCTTATACCAGATTTTACCAGAATAGGGTGGTGCTCTGGACGCATCCCATGTTCCTTCCGAAGGTGGTTTCTCCGTTTCACCTCAATCAAGAGGTGGTGCTTCCCACCTTCTTCCCAAGACCGCATGCCAGTCGGGCGGAGGCGGTCCTCCATATCCTGGATTGTAAGAGGGCCCTATCCTTCTACATTCAGTGTACACAAGGTCACAGGAGAGCTTCTCAGCTGTTTGTTTCCTATGACCCCAGTAAGCTGGGGGTGGCTGTGGCAAAGCATACGCTGTCCACCTGGGTGACGGACTGCATTGCCCAGGCTTATGAGGCAGCAAGTCTCCCATTGGAGGGCCGGGTTACAGCTCATAGGGTCAGGGTCATGGCGGCTTCAGTGGCTCACCTCCGCTCTGTTCCATTGGCGGACATCTGCCGGGCCGCCACCTGGTCTTCGGGGCAGACCTTCGCAGCTCATTACTGCCTGGATAGGGAGTCCCGACGGGACAGTGCCTTTGGCCAGGCAGTACTCCAGAATTTATTTGAGGTCTAGGCAACTCCTGCCCCCGATCCTTTCTGTGTTCAGGCTACTGGAGTGTCACTCACTTGTTAGGGTTGTCCTTGCGGCTGCTTGCGGCTCTCCTGAGGGAGGCTTTTTTGGCTATGGGTTCCAGTTAGCCTGTAGCTGGGGAGTCCCATAAGTGAGGACTGACTTCCTGCTTGTTCTTGGAGAAAGCATAGTTACTCACCTGTAACAGGTGTTCTCCAGGGACAGCAGGAATCAGTCTTCACTACCCTCCCTCCTCCCCTTGGAGTTGCAGTCCTTCATTTCATTGTTTTTTGCCGTCTTTTTAGCTAGATCATCTGACTGAGCAAGATGGAACCCTTGGACGGGAAGGGGACCATGCATGCGTGATAGCAATTCCCAAAGGCTTTCTCTGAAAGCTGGGGATTTGCTCCGCATGGGGCTCCGTCAGCGCCGACATCACCCATAAGTGAGGACTGATTCCTGCCCTCCCTGGAGAACACCTGTTACAGGTGAGTAACTATGCTTTGTGTGACCAAGAGTGGGAGCAATGCTTACAAACAACATAAAATTATTTAGATGAAAGAATTCATAAGCATAACTTCTTTCTGGCTCTAATTTTGGACAATGCAAAGGTTTTTTTTCAGATGTCATCCATAGAATGTGATGGCAGGTAAAGATTTGAAGACCCATTCATTCTGCCCAGTTTATTATCTGGTGTGTGCCATAGACTCCACTTATTTCTGATTTTTCATTTGTTTCTTTACAACTAGAGTTCCTTATCATCCCTCCAGTCCAGTCCCGCACCTCTGGGTAGTGCCCCTCTTCCAGCAGCTTGGAGACTGAGCATGTCATCTTTTGATGACACCCAGTACATATATACCTGGCACTGCCTACCAGCCTCAGTATGCTCAGTCTCCAAGCAGCTGGAGGAGGTAGTGAGCCAGGGTGCTGGATTCAATGAAGCAACAAATAAGGAGCTTAGTTAGAGTGAGATTTCTAGGTTTGTTTTGTTTTGGGGGTTTTGGTTCACTGTCCTTACAGGTGCAGCTTTTTGTTCTAAGTTTATTGAGAAAAAAAACACAAAGATGCCGGTGTGGAAGAAACCTCCCTCTCCCCCCCCCCCCCCCCAGGAACTTGTGGAGTGTCAGGAGGGCTACTTAAGGCGGGATCCTCGAGTGGCAACTGATCCCGTTGGCGGGTGAGGAGCCGTCGATTCTAGACCAGTGCGACTGGCAATCTGGGATTCCCCCCCCCCCCAGTGCCGAAGCCCTGAATTTGCGGCTGAGCGCGGGGGGAACAGATCGCTGAAGGAGGAAAAGCAGAGCAGAAAGGAATGGTGCGGTAAGCCCAGGGATCGACCGCAGACAGAGGCAGGGTGCACTCCGGGTTGGAGGCAGCGGCTGCGGCGCGGAGAGTGGGGGTATTCACGCGGTTCACCGTGGCAGTGTTTAGAGGCCTGGACCACGTGGCGGCTGGTGCTCATCAGTGCCTTCCCGCCCAGAGTGTGTGCACGACTTAGTTCCAGTCCACATTCACCAGCTTTCTGCGGTCACAGCTGAGGTTTGCCGCGGGTTTGTGGCAGGCTTAGTTTCTTTGCTGCACTGCTTGGCTTTATTTGCTTTATTTTATGTTATTTTGTTTTGCTGCTTTTTCCTTCGGTTCTTGTTTGGCTTGCTTGTTTATTTCGCCCTTAGGGGTTGGAGGAGTCAGTATCTTCATAAAAAGAGAAAGAGGGAAGTGAACAGAAGGTGAAGGACAACTGGGGTTGAGGCCGCTGCTCCCCTGGTTCAGCAGGGCCCACCATGCCAGCAAGGCCTCAATGCCTGGTTTGCAGGACCAGCCGGGGGCGGTCTCGGAGGCCGGAGTATGTGTCAGTTGCACACAGGAGGCTAACTCCTTCGAACAGGACCTGCAGAACAAAACGAGTCTGTGGACCCCCACCCTGGTGCAGGAAGGCCAGGAGGGAGGGGGGTCTTCTCTGTCCACTGCCTGGGGGTGACCGCAGTCCATCAGCTACTCCAGGGCCCTCCACGTCTTTCCCCAAGAGGTAACAGGTCTCCCGGGGGATTTTTTGCTGGAGTTTGTTTTACTATTAAATAGGGTGTTTTGCTTGCACCAGCAGGGCTTTCCAGGTGGCCCTTCTTTGTCAGCACTGGGGACGGGCGATGAATGCAACAGATGGTGAGACAGGAGTCCCGGCTAAGAGGGCCAGGGGCCCTGAGGAGTGGCATCCCTCACCAGAGTCAGAAGGACCAGAGGGAGACGACTTGGACATGGATCTGGACCTTCAGGAGGAGCTGAAAGAAGGCGAGATTCCGAAGATGGAAGATCAGGCCAGACTGGTGAGAGTGTTCCATTGGGAGGAGCTCCCGGTGCTCATCTCGGAGTCCTTAAAGACACTAAATGTGCCTGCGAGGCTCCCAGCGGAGGATGAGACTTTGGAGGATCCTCTGCTCCAGGTGGGTCGGAAGTTGCAAGCAGTGTTTTCGCTACACAGAGTAGTCAGGCAGATGATCCAGAAGGAGTAGGATCTTCCAGAAGCTGGCCTTATGGGTGTGCGGACTTGTCATGCCTTTACCCCCTGCTGGAGCAGGAGCATGAGCTCCTGCGGTCTCCGAAGGTGGACTCAGCAGTGTCTACGGTTACCAAGAAGACTACGATCCCTGTAGAGGGGAGTGCGGCTCTTAAGGATGCCCAGGATAGGAAGCTGGACACGCTATTGAAGCAGGCGTTTGATATTTCCACCTTGTCCCTGCAGGCCTCCATCTGCGGGGCATGGGTGGCTAGGGCTTGCCTTTGCTGGTCGCAAAGGCTTTAGAGCCCAGGGGACTCGGAGCAGGCTGTGTCAGGGGAAGCGGAAAAGTTGGAGTTGGGGGCGGCCTATCTGGCGGACGCCCATTACGATATCATCAGGGGCTTTTCCAAGAGCATGGCATCGATGGTGGTGCCCCGCCTTTACTTGTGGTTTTGGAATTGGGCAGCGGACAGTTCATCTATGTCCTGGCTTAGTAAGCTGCCCATTAAGGAGAAGCTCTGCTTCGGAGAGGATTTGGAGAAGTTAGTTAAGGACTTAGGGGAGTACAAGGGGAGTCGGTTACCCGAGGACAGGCAAAAGCAGGGCCGTAGTACCTACTCGGCTTGGAGTCAGCCGAGGAAGTTCAAGCATTTTCATACCCTTTGCTTCAGCCAAGCTCATTGGGATAGGTTCCCTGCCAGAGGGCATGGCTTTTGTGGTTTCTGAGGAGCAGGAAGAGGCTTTGGAGCCGCCTCTATCTCGGGACACAAAAAAGGACAATGAGGCTAGGGGCGCTGGGTGTTGCCCGTGGGAGGTCAGCTGCAGGAGTTTTACCCTGCCTGGACCCAGATCACGTCTGATCAATGTGTCTGGGAGGTGGTCAGAGAGGGCTACGCCCTGGAGTGGATCCACCCAATAAGGGAATTTTTCATCCAGTCCCCCTGTAAGGCTCAGGGCAAGGTGGTGGCGGTAAGGGAAACCCTGTCGTGCCTTCTACAGCTGCAAGCCGTCAAACCGGTGCCTCCAGATCAGTATGGGTGCGGTCCATACTCCATTTATTTCATGGTGCCCAAAATGGAAGGCTCTTTTCACCTGATCCTTGACCTCAAGTGGATCAACCACTGTCTGCGGTTCCCACATTTCCACATGGAGATGCTGAGGTCAGTGATAGTGGCATAAGGAGCGGGGAATTTTTGAAGTCGCTAGATCTCACGGAAGCGTATCTACACATTCCCATAAGACCAGATCACCAGCAGTTTCTCTGCTTTGTGGTGCCTATGGGTCACTTCCAGTTCCGGGCGTTGCCCTTTGGGCTAGCAACAGTACCACGCACCTTCACCAAGGTCATGGAGGTGGTGGCAGCAGCACTTCACTAAGGAAGGGATTCTCATACACCTGTACCTCGACGATTGGCTGATTTGAGCCAAGTCCAGGGAGGAAAGCGAAAAAGCGACAAGGAGAGTGGTGGAGTTCCTCCAAAAGCTTGGTTGGGTGGTCAATCTGGCCAAGTGTCATCTGAGTCTGACTCAGGACCTGGAGTACCTTGATGCACCCTTCGATACCCAGGCTGGCAGAGTTTTTCTGCCAGGGGCACAAGTGCACGGACTGCGAGGCTTGATTCGCTGCTTCCTGGGCTTGGCAAACCCGTCGGCCTGGCATTACTTGCAAGTTCTGGGGACCATGGAGGCCACAATCAAGTTGGTCTCATGGGCAAGGGCGCATATGCATCCGTTGCAGAGGACATTGCTCCATTGGTGGTCCCACCAGAGCCAGCCTCTGACCCAGGTTCTCACTTGTCCGCCGGACGCCAGGAAATCTCTCGGATAGTGGCTGCACCCGGGGAACCTACAGAGGGGCATGCACCTCAAGGCCCCGGGGTAGATCCCAGTGGTTATGGATGCCAGTCTGTCCAGTTGGGGGGCCCATTGTGAGCGACACTTTGCCCAGGGACAGTGGGGCGCTCTGGAAGTTCGGTGGTCGATCAACAGACTCAGGATGTGGGCAGTGGCCCTGGCCCTGCACAGTTTCAAAGAGTTCTTACAAGGAAAAGCAGTACAGGTTTTCTCGGACAATGTGACCACGGTAGAGTATATATACCGGCGTGGAGGCATGGGCAGTCCAGCCTGGGAGGAGGAAGCCGAAAGACTGTTGGGCGGAGGCCCGGCTGCAGGCAGTGTTGGCGGCACAAGTAGTGGGAGTCTACAACATGAAGCTGGACTAACTCAGCTGGGTTCGTGTGGATCCCAGAGAGTGGAGCCTCAACCAGGAGGTATTCGAGCAGCTGGTGCAATGCTGGGGCGAGCCGGTCATGGACCTGATGGCAACGTTGAACTCAGCCAAGGCCGGATGGTTTTTCAGCAGGAGAGGAGAACGAATGTCAGAGGGCCTCAATGCCCTAATTCAGAGATGGCCTGAGGGGGGGCTTCTCTATGTCTTCCCCCGTGGGCGCTCATAGGCAGAGTGCTGCAATGGATAGAGGTGCACCGGGGGTTAGTAGTGCTGGTCGCCCCCAATTGGCCTTGGCGCCCTTGGTATGCCGACCTGGTTCGACTCCTGGAGGCCCAGCCATGGCAAATCCCAATGCGCAAGGACCTGCTAATGCAGGGCCCAATATGCATGCACCAGGTGGATCGATTCTCACTTACGGCCTGACTCTTGAGCGGGCAAGGTTGAGGAAAAAAGGGTACTCAGGGGCGGTGATAGCGACCCTGCTGCAAGCCTGGAGGAGGTCTACCTGTCTCACGTATATTCACGTTTGGTGTATCTTTGAGTCTTGGTGCAAAGACAGGCAGACACATCCATCCACTGCTTCAGTCCTGGACATACTGGCTTTTCTGCAGGCCGGCTTTGACAAGGGTCTGGCTGCTAGCATGTGGAACTAGCAGCGATTGCCTGTTATCGGGGGAATATCCATGGGTGCCTTAGGGTTCGCACCCCAACGTGCTTAGATTTTTGAGGGCAGTGACACATCTCCGGTCTAAACCTCGTACTTAACGCCCTGGCAGGGGAGCATTTTGAGCCTCTGGGACAGGCTTCCCTGGAGGACCTGACACTGAAGACGGTTTTTCTGGTGGCGATTTGTTCGGCACGCAGGATTTCTGAGCTTCAGGCCTTATCCTGCCAGGAGCCTTTTCTTTCCTTTTCTAAGGAGAAGGTCATTTGGGGCCGGTACCTTCCTTTTTTCCTAAGGTAGTGTCAGTTTTTCATGTGAACCAAGCAGTCTCCTTGCCGGCGCTAACTAGGGGGAAGGATAGGCCAGCCTTGCGGCAGTTGCGCTGTTTGGATGTGAAAAGTGTTCTCAGGAAGTATTTGAGGAGGACCGAGCCATTTCAGAAGACAGATCAGCTATTTGTTCTGTTTGGAGAGCCACGCAGAGGCGAAGTGGCAGCGAAGGTCTCCATTTCGAGGTTGATCCAGGAGGCAATTGCATCAGCACACATCCTGAAGGGTAAGCTGGTGACATTGGGATTGAGGGCACATTCCACGAGAGTGCAAGCAGCTTCAGGGCGGAGTATAGTTTAGTTCCACCAATGGATATCTACAGGGCAGCGACTTGGTCGTCGCTTCACATCTTCACTAAGCATTACCACCTGGATCTCCAGGTGGCTTGGGATGCTCACTTTGGATCAGCAGTGCTTCAGGCCGGTTGTGCGGGTCCCTCCCATTAATGAACTGCTCTGATACATCCCAGAGGTGCAGGAATGGACTGGAGGGACGATAAGGAAAGAGAAATTAGACTTCCCTGCTAATTGTGGTTCCTTGAGGAACTCCAGTCCAGTCCCGAATCCCTCCCTATTGCCGTGCTGGTTGTGCGCGGTGTTCCCCAGGCCTAAAGCTGGTTTCCTTGGGGGAAGGAGTTAGCCAGGTGGAGCGTGGTTCTGGAGTGTAGTCTGTGCAGTTGGGGGGATGGTCTGTAGAAGCTGTCAGTTGCTAGCCACTGGGGTGGGCAATAGTTCAGACAAATAGCAGCTGCATCTCCCTTCCTGGTGGGGAGGGATCGGGGTACCCTTCCTGGGGAGAGGGGTCGATCGTGTAAGCATAGTTCTGTTTTTGTCTTTGCATTTGTTTCTACTTAATTGTTGCTCCTGTGAGTCTGCTTTGTCAGTAGGTTACTGGGGCATGTAGGTGGTGCCAGCTATATACGTACCGGGTGTCATCAAAGGATGACATGCTCAGTCTCCAAGCTGCTGGAAGAGGGGCACTACCCAGAGATGCTGGACTTGACTGGAGTTCCTCAAGGAACCACAATTAGCAGGTAAGTCTAATTTCTCTATCTTTTATGTTCATCCTTTGCTTATCCCTTGAATTCTGTTGCACATTTTGCTTCAACTTCCACCCCAGTTATCCTTGTGCTTGAATATGATGTGATTCCTACTTGGCAGAAACAAGTCAATTACTTTTCTTTAACACATTATTAAATTGTTTAATGAGATCAGCAAATCATGAGGCACTTAACCAGTGACAGTGATAGAGAAGATCAGAACGTGTTGCAGTACCACTGAAATTTCAGCTCAGTTCATTTGACCTAATGTAAAAAAGATCCAATGGTTAAGATTTACTTATTTAAATTACAAAATAGAAATGTATCTATCGGGTTCCTAATACTTTGCCGAAGTACAATAATGTATTTTAGGATGTGCACTGCACTAGTTTTGATATATTTTTACATCCTTAAAATGTTTGGGGGAGATACTGAGCCAGCAATGATCAGGAGTTTATTAAACACTGGCTGCAGTGGATTAAAAAAATCCAGATGTTCAGTGGCAGTATCCAGACAGTGGCTGCCACTGTATATCTGGAGTTTACCACTACCAGTACTAATCATTTATGTAGCGTTATAAGGTGTACACAGCGCTGTACAGAGGGATGTACAATAAGAGATGATCCCTGCTCATCAGAGCTTACAATCTAGTCAAGACAGACAACCCAACAGCTGGGGACTAGGATATGTCTAGGGGAATGGTAAGGTCTTAGAGAAACACACCATACTCGCAGGAGTAGAAGGAAACACTAGGAGCTAGAAGTGAAACAAAGATGTCCTTTATTAAGAGACCAGTGATGCCAACATGGCCACGTTTCAGCACCTGCCTTCATCAGTGAGTAACCTCAAAATATAAACATATAAAATAAAATATAAATCATAACATAGTGTGCATTATCAAATGTAAAAGCAAAGTAAATGAATATAATAAAAAGCTAATTAAATTAATGTAATAAAAACATCACAAAATAATGAATATAAAAATAATAATTTAAGTATCTGTTCATACATTTCCAAATGGGAACATTAAAAAGGAAACCAACCAACTTATAAACAGTAATACCCAAAGTGTGAGGAGTGAAATGATCTATCGAAAACATTTTTATAAAAGGGACAGACTGATTTGACAATTGTAAAACATACAACATGCTCATCAAACCATTGTATGGTGTATATATGTACAGTGTTTTAAAGCTCATGTCAGACACAAAAAAGGTACACATCTATATCCATATAAACCATGTATAGTGAACATGTGGGTGGAACATATAAAACCAAATAAAGCCAGCACAAGTATGGAAAGAGGAGGAGGAAGAGCTTACAAATTGGTCCTATTTGTCAAGTTCAGAGAATCCGCTGTCAGTAGCAGTCTTTACTCTGTTACATTTAAGAAAATGGATAGTAAGAATTTATATATCATTTGGCACATTTAGGCCAGATAAAGTGTCTGGCCTAAGCAATAGATGTCTTTCTATACTGGCTTCACAATAGAGAATATTGTTAATACACCACATAACCTTTTAAAGAATGTTTGTGATAAATGTTCATTTGGTATCTCACCTGTATACATATTTGGTTGTTCCGATTTGGCAAAAATGATAGATAAATTCTTACTATCCATTTCCTTAAATGTAACAGAGGAAAGAATGCTACTGAAAGTGGATTCTCTGAACTTGACAAAAAGGACCAATTTGTAAGCTCTTCCTCCTCCTCTTTCCATACTTGTGCTGGCTTTATTTAGTTTTATCTGTTTCACCCACATGTTCACTATACATGGTTTATATGGATATAGATGTGTACCTTTTTTGTGTTTGACATGAGCTTTAAAACACTGTATATATACACACCATACAATGGTTTGATGAGCATGTTCTATGTTTTACAATTGTCAAATCAGTCTGTCCCTTTTATAAAAATGTTTTCGATAGATCATTTCACTCCTCACACTTTGGGTGTTACTGTTTATAAGATGATTGGTTTCCTTTTTAATGTTCCCATTTGGAAATGTATGAACAGATTCTTAAATTATTATTTTTATAATGTTCATTATTTTATGATGTTTTTATTATATTCATTTAATTTGCTTTTACTTTTGATAATGCACACTATCTATGTGTTATGATTCATATTTTATTTTATATGTTTATATTTTGAGGTTACCCCCTGATGAAGACAGGTGCCGAAATGCGGCTGTGTTGGGGTCCCTGGTCTCTTAAGAAAGGACATCTTTGTTTCACGTTGCTCCTAGCGTTTCCTTTTTCCTAGGGAAATGGTAAGGACACACAGATGGAAAGCAGGAGACTAAGCGAATCAGGATCCAAAAGCAGCCTTGAAGAGGATCCTGATTTGCCTAGTCTCCTGCTCTCCAGCTGTGTTTCCTTTTGTAGTCAGCGCTGTGGCTATCTAGATAGCGCAATATTCAGCCATTATCTGGATAGTCAATCTGCATGCATTTAGGACAGCTTTTTTCCTGTGCTAAGTTATGCAGATACTTATTCGGATAATGGTGCTGAAAATTGCCACTATCTGGATAAGTGCTGGCTCCTCCCCAGCTCCAACCATGGACCGCCCCAGCATTATCCAGATAATGATGTAGCAGAAAGAAGAAATATTCAGTGGCACTATCCAGATAATGCCACTGAATAAAATATCCAATGAATGAGTGATATTATTTACTACCACAACTATAGTACAAAATAATACAGAGATCCAAAGTACTTTTGTCAGACCTTTGTAACGTAATCTAGCTCAGTTTTAGCTAGTCACAGTTGATCCATTTTAATTTTAAAGTTGCACAATAATTTCCTATCAAATCCATTTTATGTTAAAGCACACACAACTCCAATACTATCATATTTTAGTCCAACACAATGTCACATTTTAAACTCTATCAATCTCTTAAAAGTTCTGTTTCAGGAAAACATATTACTTAGCTGAAAACACTGAATTTGCTTCATATATAGTGATGTGCCTACACATCATACTAAACAACAGATGCTGAATAAAAGATTCAAGCTGCATTTTTTCAATTCATGAGATCATCAGGCAGTCTACTGATATAGTAACATGATGGTGTCAAAAACAGAAATGAAATTTATAAAGACACATAGACAGACCTACTGTCTCTTTTAGGGGCATGTTTACTAAAGTGCAGCAGCCAGGAGTGTGGGGTTTAGCATGGAGCTAAAGCGTGTTTTGACCATACAGTAGCCAGGAGCACATGACCAAAAGGTGACTGTGCTAAAAATGCCATGCTACCCAAGCAGCACACAAATAGGCAGGATTAAGGTGGAGAGTGGCTGACGACACAGTGTGCAGCTAGGGCTGCTGTGCTAGTTGCATGCAAGCAGCACAAAGACATCAGTAGCACGGGTGCAATTACTGCCTGCCTCTGATCAGGCAGTAGTTGCACCTGCCTTACTAGCACGTCTTGAACTTGTGGTTTGTAGGTGACTGTTAAGATATATGAAGGACAGAAACAGTGTCAATGCATAGAAAACAAAAAGGGCAAATAAGTGATTTTAGCAGAATACATAGGCATCTGCCTAGGTCACCTGTTTGAAGGGGCTGTATGGTGCAGCTGCCACAACAGCTTGACAGACAAAATACCAAGGCCTACAGGTCAATAGCGACCCTGCTAGGACAGTGGGCAAACATCCACAGAAACATCAACAGCTGTCTTGACTGACTGCTGTTGACATCTGCATTTGCACTGGATAGTTGCCAGAGGAAGACTGATGTTATCTGATATGGAGCTTTCGAGACAGTATTGACCATGTAGCCAGAGTTGGAGCCAGCAGAGTACAATGGAGGGTGAGACATATAAATAATGTGTCTAACATACTGGCTACATGATGGTTTGGCACCGAAAGATGCCATCTGACCCCCACCTTCCCTGCACAAGGGGGCATGTAGAATTGCATACGTGCACCTGGTGGTTATGCTGCTGCCATAGGCCATGTTCCTTTGGGCAGAAGGCATCTCACCTTGACCATGGGAAGATGTGACTGAGGCCTACCTTACATTTCTAGCACTGAATATGGGCTTGCTTTGTCACAGCTCACTCATTAGTGTCCCCTCCCTTGCTCCATACGCAGTGGATGAGGTGTTCAATGGATCTGGGAAGCTCTTGTGGTCTTTCAAGGTCCTGTGGGCTTTTGGTTCCCTGACAGCTGGGATGCTCAGCCTGGGAGCTGCTTGGTTTTGGCCACCTCCAATGGGACTGTATGGGTTGCATTGCAGCATGCCCTATTTGGACTGCCTCCCACCTTGCAGATGTCAGACCACTGATGTCCTATATAGTGGGCCTTGGGGGTGCTTCTTCCCTCAGTGTATATGTCCCCCCCCCCCCAAAAAAAAATATCTGTGTGCTCGTTGTGTTTGGCCTCCAGAACTGTAGGCTCTAGTGTCACCCTTAACCCCAGATGAGGAAACACTCCACAATGGCTAGGGTGCTGTCCAAGCCATGTTAGAGATGTGACTGAGAGGAAAGTTCTCTTCCCACATACCAGAGCTTTTATAATGTGTTTCCTTGAGCCTAGGTGAACAGCACCCTGAGCATCTTAGGGTGGGGGGGTTCATATATCTATTCCACATGATGAACACTGCAGACACCCTTCACCTTCAGATTCCACATTCTCTCCCACAGTTAGGGGCGCAGCGCAGACTGTCTGCATGAGTTTGCTTTCCTGATTTGCATGCCCCATCCTCGTGTACTTCATCCCATTGTCCTGAGCTGTGCAACCAGTTGTGCCTGTTCCCAGTCATCCCTCTCTTTTCTACAGTGGCCTGTTACTACTGTCCCATAGATGGGGTTGGGGCACATTTATTACTATCTGCATTTGTAGCTTACAATTGCAGGGCACACATTGTGAGCATGTTTACTGTGCACATTTGCTATGGCCGTGCGTTTGCAACTGCTGCAGTAGTGACACGCCTTAGCATGGTGGTACATCCCTACCATGGCTTCACCCCACTGAATCTACCATGGCTGCTATATTCCTGCCATGGTAAAGACACATGCTAAACATGCTTTGTCCACACTACCTGCTAAACTTCTCTAAACATGCCCCTTAGACTATTTTTAGTTCTTGATAATTTGTTAAAAGCATAATTATATTGTGTTCACAGTAGACTTTTTTGCTTCTTGTTTGTGTTCATGTGAAACATTTTCTGCTCATGCAGCCTCTGAAGTTTGGCCGAGAAGGCAGTGCCCGTTGCCGAAGAGAAGGAAGTGGTATTAGTGGTGAGTTCGGAAATATAAACAGATGCAGTTCACACCTACTCTTGCCACCTTACTGGGCAAACAAGATGGACCATACTGGTCTTTATCTGCCATCATATACTATGTTACTATGTATCCAAAAGCTCTCAGATTTCTGGAATATGGAGAGCATTCAGAAATGTCTTGCAAGCCTTTCTTGTTTAAAACAAGAACAAAATAATAATTTTATGCTTGTGTTAGGTCTGCTGTTGTTGGTTTGTTTATATTCAGCTCCAGTTCACTATGGGACAAATTTTCGATGTCACCATTGATAAAAAGAGATATATAGGCTAAGTCAAGCATGTTAGACTCCTTGCTAGTTCCATTTTAAAAATCCTTGCTTCTGGTGTGTCTCCTTGTTTACTTCTGTTTCCTCTTCTTTTCCCCAAATTTCTGCCTCAGCTGACTCTTCTTGGCAGGGCTTAATTTGTAGACAAAAAAAGTAGAACTGTGGGTGGGGCAAAAGCTGGAAGTGATCTGTGGGGGCGGGGCCAGGGCTGGAATTGTTTCAAACCTCACCATATTTCTACATGGTCTCACAGTCCCACTCATACCCCCTCACCTTGTCCCCACCTCCTAATCTCTGGTCAATTTCTTAGTCTCCACTATCCCTCCAGGCAGCCTTAAATCCCCACTTCTCCACTCTACCCAGTCCTTGTGTCCTCACTTACAATCCTATCCAAGCCCTGAATACTCACTTACATATCCAATACCCAACCTATGGCTTTCTTCTGCTTTCTCATCCAATCTTAGATTCTCTGGGAACAAGCAGGAATGAAGTCCTCACATATGGGTGATGTTACTGATGGAGCCCACGCGGGAACACTCCTCAGCTTCCATAGGAAGCTTTTGGGAACTCCACCACACATGTGTGCCCGTTTTCCTGCCCAAAGGAGCCATTTTACTTCAGTCTTCTTTTTTCCGTGGAGCCTCTCAGATGCCCATCTATTCCCGGAAAATTGTTGACACCCTTGAGGTGCTTTTTGCATTTTTCATGTGATTTTTTTTCATCACTTGTCTTCCTACCCATTCTGGGAGAATCAGTGCCTTGGTGACACATTTTTCTCGGGACCCGTTTTTCTGTACACGGGCTTTTTTCTCTCTTGCCTTCCTGGTCAGCTGGGATGTTAGAGTCCTTTAACTTGGCAGAAGCCATCTTCCCGAACATGTCAAAGTCGGCCAGTGACTTCAAGAAGTACACCCAGTGCAGCTGCACCATCTTGGTGATGGACCGCCATAATTGGTGCCTTCAGTGCCTTGTACCAAACCATGAGCCCTCCACCTGCGCTCTCTGCTTGCAGGTGATGCACAAGAGGCTCCAGAATTGAGAGAAGCAGTGGGAATCACTTCCTCAGAGTTGGTGGCATTGTCACCGGCGTCAATGCCATCGAGGGCCTCCACCAAGTCTTCGACTCATCATGGCACCTGAGGTCTCTCGAAGCCGAGAGGCTACAGTGTTCTAGAGCAGAGGCTGTCTGTTGGCGAAGATTACCCCCAGAAAGATGAGTCCTCTGCCCCGTTGGTGTCGAAGGGTGATGCCAAGGGCCGAGTGAAGACCCATGGGTACCAGCATTGAAGCCCCCCTCGGCATGATAAGGGCAAGGGCCAGGACAGGCCTCCCAAACTGCCTTGGTGGGAAGAATCGGCGCCCAAGGTCCCACAGGGCCATTAGGAGACTTCCGATGCTGTGACCATTATGGAGTCCCCGACAAGGGAACTGGCATCGGCGGCTGTGGTTGCTCCCCTGGCACCATCCATGTCGGAGAATGTGCTCCTGGCTGAGCACATGCAAGCCCTTGAGCACAGTTTGGCCACATTCTTGGCCTCGCAGGCCACAAGGGACCTGAGATCTTCGGGTTCCCCAGTGCCAGTGGAAGCCCCATCCTCGATGGCGGCCTCACCTTTGAAACTTCAGCCTATCCTTGAGAACCATGCTCTTCCCAGCTGAGGGGAAGATCTGGGTGGGTGCTCAGACTTGGTGTCAGTGCCCTGGGGATCCCATCCAATCACCTCTGGATCGGAGACTGCCATCAGGAGCGCCAGGAGCATCGGACCCCATCCACCCCTCCTGAGCACCAGCACCATAGAAAGGAAAGCCGTCACTATTTTGACTTCCTCACAGACTCCAACTCTGATGGATGGGAGATTGAAGAGGAGTCCCTGCTGTCCAAATGCCATCAGGAGATACCCTCGCCATCTTATGAGCACCATAAGTCTTCACAGGAGGACATCTCTTTCCATGAGTTTGTCTGAGACATGGCAAAGGCTTTACCCTTTACCATCAAGGCAAAGGGGGAGCCCAGGGCAGAAGAGTTGGAGATCCTCCGATATCCTTCCCCCCCAAGGAGGCCATTATGGTTCCCATCCACCATATCCTGGAACAGTTGCTTTTTTGTATCTGTGTGATAGCCTATGAGCCATGACTTGACCTGGAAATAGGAAAGGCCTGTGAGTTAGGCCTGGATTTTAAACCCCCTATTTTTAGTAGTGCTGCTAGAGATCAGATTTGAGCTAGAGAAAACTGTTATTGTAAAGAGTGCACAATGTCTTTATGCTGAATTGTTGCTTCTGCATTCCTGAAGCCAGAAATGTCCTTGCAGCAGAAATGTAGCCATAACATAGAACTGTGCCCTTGTTAGACTAGCCAGAGAAGGGGGAACAGGGAGCTAGGCCCACAGAGGTTCCCTGATTGGATAAAGGCAAGGGGCGTTGGAACCAATAGAATGTTTGCATGTATCAAACTGTGAGTAATGTATATAATGAATATGCTCCTGTATAACGGGGCTCAGTCCCTTTAAGCTGTCTGAGTCTGTGCACATAAACTGGCTTGGATCCTGAAACTGACTCCTGGTATTATTTGGTTGAATGCACTCTGCTGCAACATCTGGCAGAACCCCCTTATGGTACCTCTAGTCCGTTGCTGGCTGGACTCCATGTACCAAGTGTCCAAGAGCCCTGAGTTTGAAAAACTTCAGCTTCCGCACAACTCCATGGTCATGGAGTTGGCCATGCAGAGAGTTAAAAGTTCTAAAACCCATTCCTTGGTTCCTCCAGGCTGGGATGCCCAGACTCTGGATGACATCGGACAGAACTGCTACCAAGGCTCTATGTTGGTGGCCCGCATACTGGCATATCAGCTGCACATGGATATGTACCTGAAAGATATTATGGGGGACTTGGCTGACTTCTAAGCCCTGCTCTCCAGTGACCACATGAATCGCTTCCACTCCCTGGTGTCCAAAGGTAAAGATTGCTCCAAGTACTCGACCAGGGAGGCCTACGATGCCTTTGAGTCTGTGGCCAGATTTGCCACTGTTCGCATTGAAGCCCATCGCCTCATCTGTCTGCAGTCCTCTGACCTAGAACAGTGAGTCCAGGATAAGCTGGTGGATGTCTCCTGCTGTGGTGAGAACCTCTTTGGAAAACTCATGGAGGACAAGTCCAGCAAGCTGGAGAGGGAGCAGCTCCCTATGAATAGGCTCTCTAAAAAAAACAGTTGATCCCTCCAGGAAGACGTCTTCGGGCAAGAGGGCCTTCTATCCCAAAAAGCAGAGATATTATGGTAGGTATCCACCATATCAGCAGAGGTAACAGCAGAAAAGCCAGGACAACTTCAGCAGCACCATTAAAAATTTCCAAAGTCTCAGCCTCCACCACAACCGCAGCCAGGAGAAGGCTTTTGACTCCTTCCTGGGGCGCATGGCCCTACTCCCCCTCTTGTGGGATGTTTCACCACAGATCAGGGGGAGGTTGGTCCATTATGCCCAGAGATGGCCAGTCATAACATTCGACACCTGGGCGCTCAAGATAGTCCAGGATGGCTATGTGTTGCACTTTTCCTCTTCTACTTCTCAAGGGAGTACCCCCTTGACCCTCATCACCAAGAGCTTCTCCAACAGGAAGTCCATGCTCTCCTGGCCAATCTAGCTGTGGAGTCAGTGCCATCATCTAAGGCCAGGACAGGGTTCTATTTCCGTTATTTCCTGGTTCCCAAGAAAACAGGCGGCTTTCAGTCCATACCGGATCTTTGGAATCTAAACCGGTTTTTGGTGAAAGAAAAGTTCAAGATGGTCTCCCTGGGAATGTCGTTACCTTACCTCCAGCGGAAAAACTGGCTTTGCTCCCTGGATTTCAAAGATGTCTATGCACACATTCCCATTCATCCCCTTCATCGGCGATATCTCCGCTTCATGCTCAGCAGAAAGCGCTATCGATATCGGGTACTACCCTTTGGCCTGGTCTCCATCCCACAGGTCTTCACAAAGTGTCTGGTGGTCACTGCCTTCTTCCTCCAGACCCTAGGGGTGTTTGTCTTCCCGTACATAGATGACTGGCTGATCAAGGGTGCAAAGCTGGATGAGGTCTGGCGGTCTGCAGTCACACCATTCAGGTTCTGGAACATCTGGGCTTTGTGATAAACTATCCAAAGTCTCACCTACAGCCCACTCAACACCTAGAGTTCATTGGGGCCCTCCTAGATACTACCCTACCTCTAGCCTATCTGCCCAAAGATCGGGCACAGCGATTTCTAGCACTAGCTCGCAAACTGCAGTACAGTCTGTCCACCACAGCTCAAGGGATGCTTCATATCCTCAGCCACATGGCCTCAACAGTCTCGGATCAAGCTCGGATCAAGTACAAATCCTTATTACTGATTCACAAAGCACTACATCAACAACAAGCATCACATCTACACACCCTCCTACCACAACCAAATTCGGGAAGATCCATGAGGCAAGCCATTAACAATGTTCTGACCGTACCACGTGCAAGAACAATACACAATCAAACATGTATCCATTCATTCAACCTCTACGCCCCTCCCTTTGGAACTCTCTCCCCCAACAAAAATCTGGAACAACAAGGACCTCTCCTCCTTTTGAAAACAAATAAAGACCCACTTATTCAGAGAACACTTTGGCACAGACCCGAGCAACAACCACTGAATACAGGATCACAATGTATACCAGATAAATTTGAGGCCAAGATATGAAGAAAAATTGTAATTAAGTTAGGAAATCCTGATGCATACCCAATTGGGATTGTAAATAAGCTGAGGCCATGTTGATTGTATAACCCCCTGTAAATATGTTATGACCTGTTCGATATATCTCTTGTTTAATGTAAACCGCTTTGACCCGGTGAAAAGCGGTATATAAGCATAGTTAAATAAATAAAATAAACAGTCCATGTCACGCCTCTGGTCCGTCTCCAGATGAGACAAGCGCAGTGGACACTCTGCACATAGTGGCATGAGGTTACGGGCTGACTCAGAGACACAGTGGTAGTTACGCCACCCTCTCCTGGTGGCTACAACCGGAGAACCTGCTTGAGGGTCTACCTTTTCAGGTCCCTCCAAACCAGCACATCCTGACTACAGATGCCCATCTCAATGGCCTGCACATGCAGGGCCTGTGGTCGGCTCAGGAGAGCCTACACCAGATCAACTTCCTGGAGCTCCGAGCCATCTCTAATACCCTCTGGGCTTTTCAGGATCAGTTAGCCAATCAGATCATCCTTATCCAGACAGATAACCAGGTGGCAATGTTCTACATCAACAAACAGGGCGGTACAGACTCATACCTTCTCTTTTGGAAAGTGGTACATCTCTGGAAATTCAGTATCTCATGGGGCATGACCCTCAGGGCAGTATATCTGGACAGGGAGCTCAGTGTCCTGGCGGACCGGCTGAGAAGGGCCTTCAACCATATGAATGGACCCTCAGCAGGCAAGTGACTGATTGTATCTTCTGGCTCTGTGGCACGCCGAGCATAGATCTCTTTGCACCCCCGCACAATGCATAAATGCCGCAGTTTTGCTCCCGGATCCCATGCAGCACTTGAATAGCCTCCGATGCTTTTCTGTTGGACTGGAGCAAGGGCCTCCTTTATGCCTATCCACCAATCCCACTGGTGGCCAAGACCCTCTTCAAGATTCAGGTGGACAAGGCTACCATGATTCTTATTGTGCCCCACTGGCCCAGACAGACATGGTTTCCTCTCCTGCTCCATCTGTCTTGGAGGCTGCCCCTCCAACTCAGCTGCGATCTGGAGCTTGTCTCGCAGGACGGCAGGTCTCTTCTTCACTCCATCATCTGTTCCTTAGTCCTCATGGATGCTGAGCAGGTAGTTCTCGCAGAGCTCAATTTGCCCGCCGACATGAAGAATGAGCTCTTCGCTTCATGCAAGGCCTCCATGTGCCATGCTTATGCTTTCAGATAGTGAAGATTTTCCCACTGCAGTACCAACAGGACTCTGGACCCCTTTTCCTGCTCAGTGGAGGCTCTATTGTCCTAACTCCTCCATCTTTTTGACTCCGGCCTAAAATCAAACTCAGTTCATGTCTATTTAACTGCTGTGGCGGCATACCATCTGGGCTCTGATGGTAAACCCATCTCTGTTCACCCTCTCGTGGGCTGCTTTATGAGAGGTCTCTTGCTCTTGCTTCCCCCAGTCAAGCCCCCACCTGGGTGTGAGACCTTAACGTGGTGTTGGGACAGATCTTCTCGATTCCCTTTGAGCTGCTCATATCCTGCTCGCTTAAACTCTTCACCTGGAAGGTCATTTTCCTGGTGGTGGTCACTTCTGCATGCAGAGTGAGTGAGTTACAAGTACTGATGGTGCACCATCCATACATGAAATTTCATCACAATAGAGTGGTCCTACAGGCTCACCCTAAATTCCTGCCTAAAGTGGTTTCTGCCTTCCATCTCAATTGGTGGTTCTGCCCACATTTTTCCCCAAACCTCACCCCAGCCAGTTTAAGGCTTCTCTTCACACTCTGGATTGTAAGAGGACTCTCGCATTTTATCTCAAGCGAATGAAAGCACTGCGCCGTTCCTCCCAGCGCTTCATCTCCTTTGACCCCATAGACTGGGCATGGCCATCTTGAAACACACCCTTTCTCTCTGGGTTGCGGACTGCATCTCCTTTGCTTATGCTCAGGCTGGACTAAGCTTAGAATGCCATGTCATAGCTCATAATGTCTGAGCTATGGCTGCTTCTGTGGCAAACTTGTGCTCAGTCTCCATGGTGGAGATCTGTAAGGCTGTTTCGTGATCTTTGGTCCACACCTTCACAGCCTATTACTATCTGGATGGAGATAACCGGCATGACAGCAACTTCGGCCAAGCTGTACTCTGGCACCTGTTTAGAACTGAGGTTCAACTCCTTCCCATCGGCCCCTCTGTCCGTCCAGGCTACCGTAGGGTCGACCTGATGTTGATGACCAAGCCCAACTCGGACTCTTGGAACTCTACAGAGATTACTCATGCTGTTTCTCTCGGTTCATTTTTCTGGTTGCCCCATTGGGTTGTGTACAGGTTTTTTCGATAGCCTGTAGTTCGGGAGTCCTATATGTGAGGACTTCATTCCTGCTTGTTCCTGGAGAAAGAGTAGTTATTCACCTGTAGCAGGTGTTCTCCAGGAACAGCAGGAATAAGTCCTCACTATCCTCCCTTCTTCCCGTGGAGTTGTTTTCTTTTTGGGTTTGATTAAACTATGTCATCCTACTGGGGTAAGATGGCTCCTTCGGGCGGGAAGGCAGGCATGCATGCTTGGTGGAGCTCCCAAAAGCTTCCTATGGAAGCTGGGGAGTATTCCCATGCAGGTTCTGTTGGTGACATCACCCATATGTGAGGACTTATTCCTGCTGTTCCCATAGAACACCTGCTACAGGGAAATAACTATGCTTTCTCCGCCTGAGCCCAAGTCAACCCTGGCTGTCCTCAACAACCTGCTACCTACATTCCTGTGCCTACTCAGCTGAGCGCCTTTGACTTAAATCAAGTACCCTTGCTGACTACCTACATTTCACATTCATGCTAACCTCTTTCCAGTCGGCCATAGCATTCGCCAAGCAAGAGTACTATGTCCATCTGACTAACTCTCTTGCCTCTGGCCCTCGCCATCTCTTTGCTATGCTGAACGCTCTCCTCAAGATCCCTTCTCCCCCAATCCCTCCTTCATTGTCTGCTCAAACCTTGGCTGACTACTTCCATGACAAAGTCCAGAAGATTAGCCTTGAATTCCCTGCAGGGTCACCTCCACCTCATCTTCCCACTCTTCAATCCCAAATCCTTCCCTCACCTTCGGTCACCCTTTCTTCCTTTTCTGAAATCACTGAGGAGGAAACTCTAAATCTTCTCTCCTCCAAATTGACTATCTGCTCCTCTGATCCCATTACCACCTGTCTACTAAGCTCTATCTCTTCCACCATCATCCCTTCCATCTATCATATCCTTAACCTATCGCTTTTCACTGTAACTGTTCCTGTGGCCTTCAGACATGCCATGGTTACACCTCTCCTCAAAAGGTCTTCACTAGATCCTACCTGTTCTTCCAGTTATCGGCCTATCTCTTTCCTCCCCTTTGCTTCAAAACTACTTGAACGAGCAGTTCACTGCCACTATAATGACTTTCTTTCCTCGCGAGCCCTTCTGAACCCACTGCAATTTGGCTTTTGTTCTCTACATTCCACAGAAATGACTCTTGCAAAGTCTCCAGTTACTTGTTCCTCACCATATCCAAAGGCCTCTACTCAATTCTCATCCTTCTTGACGTTTCTGCTGCCTTTGACACTGTTGATCAACACATTCTCCTCGATACCCTGTCCTCACTTGGATTTAGGGGCTCTGTTCTGTCCTGGTTTCCTTCTTATCTCTTTCATCGCACTTTTAATGTATGTTCTGGTGGATCCTCCTCTATTGCCATCCTGCTTTCAGTTGGCGTGCCTCAGGGCTCTATCTTGGGACCTCTCCTTTTCTCTCTCTACACTCAGTCCCTTGCTGCACTTGTTTCCTCCCATGGTTTTCAGTAAAATCTTTTTGCTGACGACTCTCAGATCTACCTTTTTGCACCTGAAATCTCTCCAGGAATCCAGGCCCGGATCTCTGCCTGCCTACCTGGATGTCTCACCACCATCTGAAATGGAACATGGCCAAAACTGAGCTCCTTATCTTTCCCCCCAAACCCACCTCTCCTCATCCTCCCTTCTCTATTTCTTTTTTTTATTATTATTATTTTTAATTTATATTTTATTTATTTTCCAACATATTGTTACAGTTTTTTCTCAGCTTCTCATACAATATCATAACCAAACCCAATACATCAATAACCTATTTACATCTAAGATTACTCTGTAGCTGTCTCAACTGTCAGTACTCTTCCCCCCCCCCCAATCTTCCCTCTCCCTCCCCATCTCCCCCTATCCACTTCCATATTCCATTATTCCATGATTCATTTATCTGTTTTTATTCAGTTCCTTCCTCTTCCCTCCCATGCTTTCTTCACCCCTTCCACCCTCCATGTTTCATACCATTGCCACACATTCCTGTATTTTTTAACCTTATGCTTTCTGTATGCTTCTGTTGCACATAAGCTCCAAACTTGCTCCAACTTTCCCACTACCTCTTTTATCGGTGGTACTTCTGTGTTCTTCCACCATCTTAGAAGACTCATTCTTGCTGTTATTATCCCATACCCCAAAAATGTTGCCAGATCTCCCTCCCCTTCTCCCATTCCCTCGTTTAGAACTATCATGGCTGGAGTTACTTTGATCTGTACCATAGTAATTTCCCCATATAATCTTTCCACTTTTCCCCAATATGTTTGCACCTTTGGGCAGTTCCACAACGTATGTATTAGATCATCCTTGCCCCACATTTCTTCCAGCACTCACATGAAGTATCCGGATAGATAGCTTTTAATTTAACCGGGGTCCAGTACATCCTTAGCCACACCTTTAAACTGTTCTCCAGTAATGGGGTCCCTGGTGCTAACTTATATGCTCTCTCATATGAATTCTCCCATCTGTTTGTGTCCCATGGTCCTGGTATTTCTTCCTCCCATCACTTCTGACTTGCCTTTACCTCTCCCTTTTTAAGAATAATTTTATAAAGTTTGGACATCACCCCTTTCTGTGAATTCTGTTTTCCCATCAACTCCTCAAATTTGGTGGATTTAACTGACAAATTCAATTTTATCTCTTTTCTCTGTAGAAAATACCACAGTTGCACATATGCATAGTGATCTGTCTGGTCTATCTGGTATTTTTGCTTTAACTCCTCAAATGTTCAGATTGCTCCCCCTTTTCCAACCATTTGTCCTAACCTTATAAACCCTTTATTTGCCCATCTCGCATATACCTTCATGGCTTTCCCCGATCCGTATTCACCTGCCTTTTTGATAAAGGTATACCTAGAGTATTTTTTCCCCCTAGAAGATGCCCTCTCCATTTTCTCCACACCTGAAACGTAAGTTCCGTAAAGGGATTATTGTGCCCCTCTTTCTTTTTCCATCCCTCCGGGTCCCATATCCTTGCTTCTTTGTGTTCCTCTCCTTCCATCTCTATTTTTACCCAGCTTGGAGTGTCTGACTCTTCCTTCCATGCAAAGAGTGCCCTTAGTTGTGCTGCGTCATAATATTTGGTTAAGCAGGGTACTCCTAATCCCCCCTCTGTCATAACTGATACATAGTATTCCTTGCAACCTTTGGGAATTTCCCCTCCCAAATAAATTGCTTAATTATGTTTTGCAACTTTCCTATTTCCTTTTTGTTCTCCCTGCATGGCAAGGACGCAAACAGAAATAGTATTTATGGTAGCACATTCATTTTTACTACTGCTATGCGTCCCAACCACGACAGGTGTAACCCCGCCCATTTGGAGGGATCCCACCTAATGTTTTCTTACACTGCTTGGAAATTCCATTGTTTGATATTTTCTATTGCTTTTCCTAACTGTATCCTCAAGTATCTAAAATGCTTGTCCACCCATTTAAACCTAAAATGTGATCTTAACCTTTCCTCCAAGTTCCCTGTTAAGTTAAACCCGAGCACTTCAGTCTTACTCTGATTTATTTTATATCCCTCTATGTTGCTAAACTTCTTTATTACTCCCATCAGTACTGGTAGTGTAGTTATGGGTTGCTTCAAGGTAAGTATGACATCATCCGCGAATAGTTCAATTTTTTCCTCCTGACCTCCAACCCTCACGCCTTTAATATCTTTTTCCTGCCTAATACGTTCTGCCAATGGCTCAATCATTAGAGCAAATAATAGTGGTGAGAGTGGGCATCCTTGTCTTGTGCCTCTCTCTAGCGCGAACCTTTCAGAATACCTGTCATTTATTCTTATCCTCGTATTTGGATGTTCATAAAGTGTCCTTATCCATTTTATAAAATTTTCCCTAAAACCCATTCACTCCAGCACTTGAAACATACTGCCATTCCACCCAGTCAAACGCTTTTTCCGCATCCACTGTAACTAATACTGCCTGCTCCTTGGTTTTCTGAACATACCAAACAATATTTAGTATCTTTCTAATAGTATCACTCCCTTGCCTCACTTTCATGAATCCTGTTTGATCTCTATGTATCAATTTTGGTATGATCTCTTGAATGCGATATGCCAATACCTTTGCTAATATTTTTGCATCAAGATTAATCAACTATATAGGTCTATAGGAGCCACCCCCCCCCCCCCTTGTCTTTGCTGGGTTTCGGTAGTACAGTGATACCTTTATCTTTATCTTTATTTGCTAAACTTGATATTCCGCCCTTGCCAAGGCGTCAGGGAGGTGCACAATACAATAAACTATTGGCTACGAAAGATAGAAAAGAAAAAGGAATGCCATTAAAAGACAAGAAAGTGAGACAAAGCGAAGGGCAGGTTTGAGACACAGCATTGGAAAGACAGGGACTTAAGGCAATGGAGAGCTGTTGGGTGAATTAAACAGGGGACAATTAATCCGGCTTTGAGGGGGGGAGGCAGGGCGAGGAGAGGTCCAAGCCATCAGCAAGAGCAGGAAGGTCGTAGGCCTGGTGAAAGAGGTGGGTTTTAAGGAGTGATTTGAACTGAGGGAAGGAGGGTTCGGTACAAAGGGAGTACGGGAGAGAATTCCAGAGGGCGGGACTAAGGAAAAAGAAGGCAGAATGACGGGGGAGCTCAAGGTGGGCCTGAGAGGGGGAGGGAAGAAATAGCCGATTACCATGAGCGGAACGAAGGAGACGAGGGGCTGATTGAAGGCGAATAATGTCGGCTAGATATTGCGGGACACTGGTGTGCAGTACTTTGTGGGTGATGGTAAGAAGTTTATAGATGAAGCGGATGGAGATGGGAAGCCAGTGAAGAGAAAGAAGGGAGGGAGTGACATGAGCGCTAGCAGGGGAGTGAGTGATAAGGCGAGCGGCAGTGTTCTGAACTAGTTGGAGACGGCGGAGCTGATACCGGGGAAGACCTGCAAGAATGGCATTACAGTAGTCTAGGCGAGTGACTACGAGAGAGAGAACGAGAGTAGTGATAGCAGAAGTAGAAAGAAATGGGTGGATAGATCTAATTCTGCGGAGGTGGAAAAAAGAGGTGCGCACCACAGAGGAGATATAGTGGTGAAAAGAAAGCGAGGAATCAAGAGTGACACCAAGGTATCGAAGGGTAGAAACAAGAGGGATGGGATGGGCAGACATAGTGGGGGACAGATTGGGGGAGGGAGCACCAAAGGAGAACCAGATGGCAGAAGACTTGGATGGGTTAACATGGAGAAAGTTGCGACTAAACCAGGAGGCAACAAGAGAGAGGCAGTCGTTAAGCGGGGAGAGGTTGGGAGCAGAAGAGGAGGTGTGATAAACTAAGAGGATATCATCGGCATAGATATAAGAGGAGATGCCAGATTGCTGGATGAGTAGAGCTAGAGGAGCAAGGAAGACGTTGAAAAGTAAAGGAGCAAGGATGGAACCCTGCGGAACCCCACATTGCAATGGGAAAGAAGGTGAGGCGTGGGGGCCCATGTGAACAGCAAAAGTATGAGAGGAGAGGAAAGAGCGAAACCACCCCAGAACCGTACCATAGATTCCCAGATCAGACAAACGTAAGAAGAGGGTACGGTGATCGACAACATCAAAGGCGGAGGAGAGGTCGAGTGAGACAACAAGGGAGAGGTCACCACGATTATGGGAACAGTGAATTTCGGAGAGAAGGCGTGGGTGGAAGGAAAAGGTGGAATCGAGATGAGTGGCAAGCTGAGAAAAAACAAGTTTTTCGAGGATCTTGGCGAGGAAAGAGGTTGGCTACTGGGCGCCAATTGGCAAGGGTGGCAGGGGATACCCGCCTCTTCCATAGATTTTGGAATCCCTTCCCCTTGTAGAACCTTGTTGAAAACTTGAGTTAAAACCAGTGTAACTTGCTCAACCATTACTTTGTAAAATTTTGCCGTGAACCCGTCTAATCCCGGGGCCTTCCCCATTTTGAGGGTTTTTATAGCCTCCCTAATTTCCTCGTCTGTAATTTCCTCCCCTATATTCCTTCTATCTTCTGGTTCAACTTGTTTCAGGTTTCACTCTTGTAAAATTTTCTTTATCTCCTACTGTCCATTTTTAAGTTCACTTTTATATAGATTTCTATAATATTCCTGGAATACCTTGCTAATCTCCCTTGTGTGATGAACCATTTTCCCCTCGTTGTTGTTGTTGTTAAGTGCCATCGAGTCTGAATCGACTCATGGCGACCCTCTGGATAGCTATCCTAAATTGTGTTCGGTCTTCGGTCAGGCGGCTCATTGTTGACAGACTGGTACCCGTAGCTGCTGTTATTGTATCGATCCATCTCATTGCTGGCCTTCCTCTTTTGCGTTGACCTTCTATCTTGCCAAGCATGATGTCTTTCTCTAGTGATCTCTCTCTTCGCATGATGTGTCCAAAGTATGAAAGTCGAAGTCTTGTCATCTGAGCTTCTAAAGAAAGCTTAGGTTTGATCTCCTTACTATTTTCCCCTTACTATTCCTAATTCCATCTATGTACGCTGCTTGTCTTTGAGCTTTTAACTGGCTTGCTAGGATTTTCCCTTCAAACCCTTGAAAAAAGTTTGTTTCAGCACATCCAGTTTATGAGCTATTTCTTCTTAATCTGCTTAGCTCTGCCCTTGCTTTCAATAGGCCTGTGATGATTGCCAGGTCATAGTCTCTCTGTTGTTGCGCTTCCAGAGCCTGTATCCTGTTTAATAATTCTATTTCTGCTCTCCCCTTCTCACGTTTAAGTCTCGCTGCCAAACTAATTAACTTCCCTCTGATTACTGCCTTTAACCCATCGCACACCATATTCAGCGTTACCTCACTTGTCTTGTTAAAGTATAAATATTCCTGTATATCTTCTCAAAGTTTTTCCACCTGCTTATCTTCTTCTAATAAGGAGTTTTTAGTTCCCAGAATTTTATTCCCTCGTCTTCTTCCTCTAAGTCAAATATTACGCTGACTGGGTGTGATCCATCCAAGTTATTGCACCTTGTTCTGCTTCCTGAGCCCTTGAGACCCCCTTTCCACTCCCCCAGATCATGTCTAGTCTACTGTAAGTTCCATGTACATGAGAGTAGAATGTATATTTACACTCTCCTGGGTGCCTACTCTTCCAAATATCTATCAGCCCCAGTCTTTCCTTCAGCCTCTTCATACTCTGTCTGTCCCTTCTCCCCCCACTAGCCTGACCTCCACTATTATCTAATCTCGGATTGCTAGTTGGGTTGAAGTCCCCTCCCAAAATTATGGGAATGTCTCCCTGTTCTTCCAGCTCCTTTAAAATGTTCTCGTACGATTCCCCTTGACCCTCATTGGGGCTATAGATACTTAGCACCCACACCTCTTCTCCCCAATTTGAAGCCTTACCCCTACCCATCTCCCTTCTTTTCCTCTACCCTCTCCTGTTATTAAGTATCAATATGCCTTCCATATCAAGATCCCCACCCCTCCTTTCCAGGGACTTGACCTTTGTCCTGCCAGCATCGCTACTGGGTAACTTTTTGAAGTAAGCATGTACTCCTGTCCTACTCGGAGGTGTGTCTCCTGTACACATACAATATCTGCACCAAATGCCTACCCTCCCTTTCTAGGAGTTGCCTTTTTTGCCAAGTACGCAGTCCTTTAGCATTTATTGTGGTTATTGTTAACTTTCTGTTCTTCCTAGTTCTAATTGTAACATTGTTTACTCCCTCCTCTCTTATCTTCCCCTCTCTACTCTCTTTCTTCGGCTCTTCTCTCTTCCCTCTCCCCCTCTGCCTCCTTCCCCTGCCTCTTTGCTCCCCTTCCCCTTTCCCTTCCCCTCCCTCCCCCTCCCCTCCCCTCTCCCCCTCCTCTCCCCCCCAATCCCCCCCCCTCTCTCCTCCTTATCCAGAGGACTCAACTAGAGTAGTGTGTCCCCTGCCTCGTCCACCCCTCCCTCTTCTATCCCCCTCCTCTCCTCTATCCATCTCCCCCATGCCCTCTTCACCCCTAATATACTGTAAAAAAAACTTCTGTCTATTCCCCTCCCCCTTGGAACAATCTATTCTGTTACCCCAACCCACCTCATTACCATCCTTGCACTTTACCCATTATTCCAGCTTTAAACATTGCAAACTTCTTCAACATTTCAAACATTTCCACAACAGCTCCTTCTCTTGATTGTTCCTTTCCCTTCTTTCCCTCCTTCGTGCTTTCCCACCCCCACCTTTTATGTTCATACTTATTGTCTTTTTATTATCTCAGTGTCTCTCATCTTTTAGGTCCATCTTTGCATTCTTTGCTCCAGTCCCCCTTCAGTTCTTGTTGCACTCTGCTACTTTTGTACTTTTCTAGTCCTTGCCCTGCTGTTTCTGTCTCGGATCTGTTTGGCATTCTCTGTTGTATAACCTCTGTCTCTTGAAGTGCTATCATCGCCTTCTCCATTGATTGCACTCCCCAAGTTTTCCCTTTCTGAATAAAGGACAGTCCAAAAAGATGTAGCCATCTATACTTGATTTCAGCACTCCGCTTGCACCTCATTTTTGATCTCTATAAAACATTCTCTCATTTCTGCTTTTATTTACTTTATGGACTCTCTTCCTTGCTTTTGGTTGCTTTTATGTGCTGGAGCCTCAGTTTGCTCTATACGGTCAGTTTGCCTAGCTTTATTTTCCATTGTAGTGTGCTCACTGCCACTAGTACCTGCCCCTGCATAGGCATACTGTTGCTTTCCTCCTCGTTGTCATTCTGTCTCATCAGATCCGGTTCCCCAATTTCTCTTTGAGGTGCTGTTCAACTTAGTTTAATTTAAATTTGCTGCTGCGGATTTACTTTAAAACCAATGTTCATTTATTTTCCCCCTTACTGTCCAGCCTAATATGCCTCCTGCTTGCTGCTTTTTTCTTATCTGGGACCTTAGTACTGCCTCCAGCTTTAGCTGTCACTGAGTCCTTCCTCTGCTATTACAGTATAGTTTGGAGCTAGTTTAATTCTGAGCTGCACTACCACTTCATTGCTGCTACTCACTCTACTTTTCTTCCCGCACGGAGCTGCCAATTGCCATTTTATTTTCTGCATGTTGTTGCTGCTGGGCCCATTTGCTGTCAGACCCGTACCGCTGCTCCCCACCACTCTTTCCCCTTTCGGCCTCGGAGCACTCAGCAGTTAACTTTGACATTCTCCACTCTCCTTCAAGGGGATTTTCTTATTTTTCAGTGGGGTTGGCCCCGGAGCGGTTTCCCTACACTGCCATCGGGTTTGGTGACATCACTTCCACCCCTTCTCTATTTCTGTGGACAACACTACTCTCCGTTTCCTCAGCTCACAACCTTTGACTCTACTCTCTCTTTCTCTGCACACATCGAACAGATAGCTAAAACCTGTCGCTTCTTTCTCAATAACACTGGCAAAATTCATGCTTTCCTTTCTACACACACTACTAAGACCCTCATCCGCTCATTAGTCACCTCCCATCTTGACTATTGTAATCTGCTCCTCACTGGCCTCCCTCTGAATCATCTTTCTCCCCTTCACTCTGTTCAAAACTAAGCTGCACAGCTTATCTTCCACCAGTGTCACTCTACACTCCTCCTCGGGAACTCCACTCCTCTGGTAGATCCCTTTTATCTATGCCCTTCTCTGCCAACTCCAGGCTTCGTCCATTCCACCTTGCTGCTCCATATGCCTGGAACAAACTACCTAAGTCGGTGCATTGGCTCCTTCTCTGGCCTTATTCAAGTCCAGGCTAAAGATCTGCCTCTTTGAGGCTGCCTTTGGATCCTAATGCTCTTCATTCTCTTGCCCACTACTTATGTGTATCTTGTCATACTCTAGACCCCAGTTTTGTGATGTTTTTTCATCTTGATTAGATTGCGAGCTCTGATGAGCAGGGACTGTGTCTTACATCTGTATGTACAGCACTGCATACGCCTTGTAGCACTATACAAATGATTATTATTATTATTAGTAGTAGTAGTAGTAAGTCCCTGCTCTCCCACATCCCCATGTCCCCAGTGCCTACCCATGTACCTTCTTCTCTAATACTTATTAGCCCTTCCTTTCCTCCTCCTTACCCCAGCATCTGATCTTATACCCTCCCTTTCAACCTTCCCCTGGTTATGACTCTACTTCTTCCCCAGCTTCCACAATATCTATCCTTCTCTCTCTTCTCACTCCCCCATCATCTTCTTCTTTTTCCCCACCCTGACCCCAGCATTTGTCAGCACTAATCCCCTTTCAATACCAGGCCCCACATGCCTAAAATTAGCCTCCTTCCATCACCAATCCCCCTCTAGCATAAACCCATTTCTATTCCCAGCCCCAGTATCAGCCCATTTCCAACCCCAGTCCTGCCCCTCCAGCCCCAGTATCAGTCCATTTCCGGTCCCAGCCCTTCCCAGCTCCAGCCCCAGCCCCAGCATCAGTCCATGTCCAGTCCCCGTCCCCGTCTGCCCCCTGCAGCCCCTGTATCAGCCTATTTCTAGTACCAGTCCTCCCCAAAGCCCCAATATCAGTCCATTTCCAGTCCCTGTCCCTCCCACAGCCCCAGTATTAGCCCATTTCCATTCCCAGTCCCCCCACAGCTCTGGTATCAGACCATATCATCTCAATCCCCCTTCCTCCCGCAGCACCAATATCAGTCCATGCCCAGTCTCAGTCCCTCCAGCTCCATATTAGTCTGTTTCCAGCTACAGTTCCCCCCACCCAGCCCTAGTATCAGTCCATTTCCAGTTCCAGACTTCCCCCAACCCCAGTATCAGTTCATTTTCAGTCACAGTCCCTGCCTCAGCATTGGCCCTCTTCCAGTAACAGTCCTCTCTACCACCATCAACCCATTTCCATTGCCTTATCCCCTTTCCAGTTCCTCTCTCCCTCACCCTACATTAGCTCCCTAATCCCAGTCTGCCCCCATCCACTCAGGAAATCTGTCCATCTCCTCCCCCACATCACTCTGAGCAAGCTACCTACCTTTTTATCTCCCTGCCTGTTCCATGGTTAACCATGGGAGCAAAATGACAATGCTCCCACAGCTGTGTTAAGCATTAATGCAGTCGTGGCTCCCTCCTCTCTTCCTCTGCCTGCTCTGTGCTACCGCAGACTTATTAACACTTAACACAGCCATGGGAGCATTGTCCTTTCCTCCTGCAACTATGCTGAACTGAAGCAGCCTGGCCACAGCACTTTTAGTAAAGTATTAAGTGCTTATTTTGCTTTACTAAAAATGCTGCAGCTGGGCTGCTTTAGTACAGCACAACCGCCGGAGGAAAGAAAAATGCTTTCGCGGCTGTGTGAAGTGTTAAGATGGCTGCGGCAGTACAGAGCAGGGAAAAGAGGTGGGAAATGGAATGTGAATTATTTCCACCTTCTCAAGAAGTGCTGGAACACTGTTCCACCTCATATCAGCAAAAATTAAGCTCTACTTCTTGGTGCCTTTCCTCATTTTCTTCTTCTTTGTCTGTAAACCATCTCTCCATGGTGTCTGTCTTCAGAGTGGAGCTGTCATCTGCTCTTCTAATACTTTAAGGACTTTTTTTTAAACTAATTATGGGTCTGAGACAGGGCCGGATTTACCTATACGCCATGTACACCATGGCGTAGGGCCCACAGCTGGCAAGGGCCCACAAAAATGGAACAAGTTAGCTTTTTTTTTTTTAAATAAAATTTTTTTTAAAAACCTGCTGGCTGCCGCCGCGGGGCCCCCTCTGCTGCCGCGGCAGCATGGACTGACCCGCGGGGGCACCCTCTGCAAGCTCGATCCATCGATCCGTCCCTCCGTGCAGGCTGTGAGAGACGCGAAGGGAGCATGTCTCCCTCGCATCTCTGTTAAGCCCGCAGGGGCTGATGGGAAATTTCCCATCAGCCCCGGAGGGCTTTACAGCGATGCGAGGGAGACACGCTCCCTTCGCGCCTCTCACAGCCTGCACGGAGGGAGGGAGGGAGGGACGGATTGAGCTTGCAGAGGGGGCCCCCGCGGGTCAGTCCATGCTGCCGCGGCGGCAGCCAGCAGGTTTTTTTTTTTAAATTAAATTTTGCTTTAGGCCGACGGGGGGGGGGGGGGGGTAGGACTGGTAATGGGCTATTGGGGGGGCTGGGGCTGGGACTGGAAATGGGCTGGGGGGGTTAAGACTGGAGGTGGGCTGATGGGGTTAGGACTGGTAATGGGCTGTGGGCTGTTGGGGGGGGTTTAGAACTGGTAATGGGCTTTGGGGGGGGTTAAGACTGGTAATTGGCTGTTGGCTGATGGGGGCTGTCTGGTAATGGGATATGGGGGTGCTAGTAATGGAAAGGGGCTGGGGGGGGTTAAGACTGGAGGTGGGCTGATGGGGTTAGGACTGGTAATAGGCTGTGGGCTGATGGGGGGGTTAGGACTGGCAATGGGCAATGGGGGGCTGACTGGAAATGGGTTGATGGGGTTAGGACTGGAAGTGGGTTGATGGGGGTTAGGACTGGTAATGGGTTATAGGGGGGGCTTAAACTGAAAATGGGGTGATGGGGGGTTAGGACTGTAAGTGGGTTGATGGGGGGCTAGGACTGGTATTGGGTTGGGGGGTTGCTAGGACTGGAAATGGGCTGATGGGTGGCTAGGACTGGAAATGGGCTGATGCAGGGACTAGAAGGGAATGGATGCTGGGTGAGGCTGGAACTAGAAGGGAGCTGATGTTGGGGGAGGATTAGAATGGGATGGGGCTGGGAGAGTAACATGGAGAAGGGAAAAAATTTTGTGTGGGAGGGATAAAAAATCTACAATTGGCCGGGTATTGGGAGAGTAAGTGGGGATTGAGGATGGAGGGTAAAATTTGAGTGGATGAAATAGGAATGAGGAAAGAGCAAAAGGAGAAAGATTAGTATGTTAAAGCAGATGTAGAGAGAGAATGGAAAAAAACTAGAAGAGAGAAGAAAGGACAAATGGACAGCAGACGATGGAGAGTTAGCAGAAGACACAAAGAAACCAGAAGAAAGTGGCTGGAGCAATTGCAGCTGAAAAAAATGCACAAAAGGTAGAAAAATATCTCTTTATTTTGAATTTATTAATTGGAATATGTCAGCTCTGGTAAATGTGCATCATTAACGTCTGCGCTTTGTTTAGTACAAGAGCAAATTAATGTATAGTTTTATTTTTACAGTGTTGTACATTCCAAGTTTGGCTTTTGGGATTCCCAGTTTAATTATTGTCTTCCTGTTTCTAAATTGTGATTACTTGTTTGGTGATGGTCTATGTTCTGCATGTGTAACTGAGCTGAGGTGTTCTGTTTATATAATTCCTATTTGACATTGCCACTTGTTCTCTTTCCCCAGTAGATCATGTATTGTTGTTCTCTGAAATGTATTGGTTTAATATTTGCAGTGTTGCCTTTTGATTGGTAGAGTATGGTGCTTTGTGAGTCCTGGTAGTGCTGTTAGGATACGGCGGGTTTGCTATGGGTTCTAAATGGGCAGTGTTTGTAGTAGTTCCTAATGTGTCTGGCAGTTGGCACTGGATTATAGTAATGTAGAAATCTTTTAGTCTTTCTTTATCCATACACTCATTAAGAGGCACGTTTACTAAAAGTTAGTATATGGTAACATTATGCAAATATTTATGCAAATGAGGCCCCGCACCCCCCTTGGGCCGCCCCTGCTGGGGGGCCCACAATTTTTGTTGGCGTAGGGCCTCACTCAAGGTAAATCCGGCCCTGCTGCTGGCTGCCGCCGCGGGGCCCCCTCTGCTGCCGCGGCAGCATAGACTGACCCGCGGGGGCCCCCTCTGCAAGCTCGATCCGTCGATCTGTCCCTCCCTCCCTCCCTCCGTGCAGGCTGTGAGAGACGCGAAGGGAGCGTGTCTCCCTCGTGTCTCTGTTAAGCCCGCAGGGGCTGATGGGAAATTTCCCATCTGCCCCTGCGGGCTTAACAGAGACGCGAGGGAAACACGCTCCCTTCGTGCCTCTCACAGCCTGCACGGAGGGAGGGAGGGAGGGACGGATCGAGCTTGCAGAGGGGGCCCCCGCGGGTCAGTCCATGCTGCCGCGGCAGCAGAGGGGGCCCCGCGGCGGCAGCCAGCAGGGTTTTTTTTTTAATTAAATTTTGCTTTAGGCCGACGGGGGGGGGTAGGACTGGTAATGGGCTATTGGGGGGGCTGGTGCTGGGGCTGGGACTGGAAATGGGCTGGGGGGGTTAAGGCTGGAGGTGGGCTGATGAGGTTAGGACTGGTAATGGGCTGTGGGCTGTTGGGGGAGGGGTTAGAACTGGTAATGGGCTTTGGGGGTGGTTAAGACTGGTAATGTGTTCTGTTTATATAATTCCTATTTGACATTGCCACTTGTTCTCTTTCCTCAGTAGGTCATGTACTGTTGTTCTCTGAAATGTATTGGTTTAATATTTGCAGTGTTGCCTTTTGATTGGTAGAGTATGGTGCTTTGTGAGTCCTGGTAGTGCTGTTAGGATACGGCGGGTTTGCTATGGGTTCTAAATGGGCAGTGTTTGTAGTAGTTCCTAATGTGTCTGGCAGTTGGCACTGGATTATAGTAATGTAGAAATCTTTTAGTCTTTCTTTATCCATACACTCATTAAGAGGCATGTTTACTAAAAGTTAGTATATGGTAACATTATGCAAATATTTATGCAAATGAGGCCCCGCACCCCCCTTGGGCCGCCCCTGCTGGGGGCCCACAATTTTTGTTGGCGTAGGGCCTCACTCAAGGTAAATCCGGCCCTGGTCTGAGATATACTTAACACAGTAGTTTACATCCGATTTAATGCTGATTTTATTTTGTGCTAAGATCCCGAGTTTAACGCACAAAGAAATCTGTAAATTTAGCATGGTTATATATGCGCGTAACTTGGGGGAGGTGAGGGGGCATTGCCCCCCAAACGAACTGGTTCTCTGCTGATTTGGCAACAACCTGATCCCCCCTGCCCCCCACCTGTACTGCTACCACTACCACTGCTTTTTCTGTGCCGACAGTGGCAGACCGGCCTCCAATTTTAATTTTTTTTTTTATATGGGTGTAAGCAGTTCCTTGCAAGGAAGGCTGGTCTGGTCCCAGCCCTCTCTAACACATGCTTCATGTTCATGTCAGAGGGGGAAGAACTAGACTAGCCTTCCTAGCAAGGAAGTGCTTACACCCGTGGGTTTTTTTTAATTTAAAAATCAGAGGTCAGTCCACTGCTGCTGCTGCTGCAGGCAGATAAAACAGGGTGGTAGTGGCAGCGGCGTGGGGGGGGGGGAGGCAGGGGTTTGTGTGGAAGGCCAGAAGGAAAATGCTGGGCAGATGAACACGAACAGGGTGGGGGGTGGAATGGCTGGAAGGAAAACGCTAGGTAAATGGACACAAAATTAAAGGGGGGGTGGAATGGTTGAAAGGGAAATGCTAGGCAAATGGACATGAAGGGGGGAGGTATGGGATGGTTGGAAAGGAAATTCTGAGTAAATGGACTCAAGGGGGGGTGGAATGGCTGGAAGGAAAATGTTAGGCAGATGGGCACAAGCGGGGGTTAAATAGCCAGAAGGGAAATGCTGGGCAGATGGACACAGAGAAGAGGGTATAGAATGGCTGGAAAAAAAATGCTGAGCAAATGGACAAAGGATGATGGAATGCCTAGACACAAGAGAGAGTGGAATGGCGGGAAGGGAAATGCTGAGCAAATGTTGCACATGAGCGGGCAGAGGGCAGATTCTAAATAGGAGGTACAGAGGGGATGAAACAGGGCAGATGCTGGACACAAGGGGGGGATGAAGCCAGGTACTGGACACACAGTGCAGGGGATGGAAGGCAGATGCTGGACACAGGTAGGGGGGGTGGACAGATGCTGGACATAGGCTGGAGGGGTAGAGGCAGGCAAGCTGGGGGATATAAGGGGAAAGAGAGCAGATGGTGGATATAGAGTGGGAGTATATGTAGGAGATATGGTAGAGGGTTTAGAGGTATAGAGAGCATATGCTGGACATGCAGTGGAGAGCACAGGCTGGACATGGGGTATGAGGTCACAGGGAGATAAATAGCAGATGCTGGACATGGGATGGCTGATAAAGAGCACAGGTTGGACATGGTAGGTGTGGAGAGCAGGTGCTTGACACAAAGTGGGGGAGTGGAGGGCATATGCTGGACATGGGGTGAGAGGAGATGCTGGGCATGAGGTGGGGAGAGAGGGGGAATCTGGACATGGGGTGGAGAGAGAGGAGATGCTGGGCATGAGATGGGGAGAGAGGGGGATGCTGGGCATGGAGAGGATAGGATGAGAAAAAGGGGAGGTGCAAGATAGGGGAGAGAGGGAGAGACAAGACATGGCAGGAGAGAAGATACTTAACCCAGGAAAGGTGGAAGAGAGAAAGGAAAGAGTTAGTTAAAGAATGGGGAATAAGTGCCTGGGGAAGGATAGAGAGTTGGAGTGAGAGGGTTGTAAAAGAGGGAGACGGAGAACTAGATACATTATAATAAAGAGAAATTAAATCTGAGTTGATAAAGAGAGAAAAATAAATGGAAGAGAGCTGAAAGGAAAAAGATCAATGTTGAAGATGGATGCAAGGGAGCAAGTGAAGAAGACGGGAGTGAAGAGAGGTGGCAGGTGGACTGCAGACTCTGGAAAACAGTTAAGAGAACACAGAGGATGCAGAAACCAGATACCAGGACTAAGGCAGTAAGAAAAATAAAATAGCTAGATGATAAAGATAAAACATTTATTTTCAGTTTAATGATTGGAATGTGTCAGTTTTTGGATTTTACCTTGTGGACTCCCATGAGGGAGTGGATAACATGAGGAAAGATCTGCAAAAGCTGGAAGAATGGTCTAATGCTTGGCAGTTAAGATTTAATGTGAAGAAGTGCAGTGTCATGCACATGGGAAGCAGAAATTCAAGGGAATTGTATGAGATAGGGGGCAATAGGTTAGTGTGCACGGACCAGGAGAAGGACCTCGGAAAGATTGTTTCTGATGATCTCAAAATGGCGAATAATGTGACAAGGCAGTGGCCAAAGCCAGAAAGATGCTGGGTTGTATAGAGAGAGGAATTACCAGCAGAAAGGAGGATGTACTAATGCTACTGTACAAGTCGCTGGTGAGGCCTCACTTGGAAAATTGTGTTCAGTTTTGGAGACCATATCTCACGAAGGATATAGAAAGACTGGAAACGGTTCAGAGGAAGGCGACCAAAATGATTTGGAGTCTGCTTCAGAAGACATATGAAAAGAGACTCCAAAACCTAAATATGTATACTCTAGAGGAGAGGAGGGACAGGGGAGATATGATACAGACCTTTAAATACTTAAGGAGTATTAATGAACAAACAAACCTTTTTCAAAGACAGGGAAGCTGTAATACTAGAGGGCATAACACGAAGCTGCAAGGGGGTAAACTGAAAGGCAACGTCAGGAAATACTTTTTCACTGAAAGGGTGGTGGATGCTTGGAATGCCCTCTCGATAGAAGTGGTGGGGGCAAATACAGTGACAGAATTCAAATGGCATGGGACAGACACAGTGGATCCCTTTATAGAAACAAGATAAAATCAAAATAAACTTAACTGTCTCAGCTATCTCAACAAATAGGGGTGACCTGCACGGAGTGGTGGGTACACCCCTAAACAAAGGCATGGGGAAGGGTGACCTGCATGGAGCAGTGGGTACCCCCTAAACAAAGGCATGGGGAGGGGTGACCTGCACGGAGAGACAGGTGCACCTACTCTTGCCACCTTGCTGGGCAGACTTTGGACCATGATGGTCTTTATCTGCTGTCATATACTATGTTACTATATGCTTTCTTTGTTTTGCACAGTACAAGGGGAACTGCATCACTGTTTCTATTTCTTGTGTGCTTGTTGGGGTTTCAATTTAATTTTGTCTACATATTTCTTCTTTGTTATAATTTATTCTGTACTTGGTGAGGGTGTAACTGTGTTCTGCCTGTGTGACCGAGACCATGTGTTCTGTTAGCATGAAGTTTCTATGTAGGATCTATAGCAGCGATGGCGAACCTATGGCACGCGTGCCAGCTGTGGCACGCAAAGGCCTTGCAGCTGGCACGCGGGAAGGTCCGCAATTAAGATATGCGGCGCGGCGGGAGGTGAGTGTGCTGGCAGGGCCAGCCCGTCCATTGAGCGAGAATGTTTTTTGCACAGGGCCCCGCGTTTCAGGGGGCCCCGCGCAAAACACATTCTTTTCTAAAAGTAAAATTGAAAAAAAAAAAAAACCTGTCTGCTGCCGCTGTCGGGGCCGCCGCGGCAGAATCGAGCGTGCCGCGGGGCCCCCCTGTACCCGGCAGAGCCTGCCCTCCCCGTAGCAGCTCTCTGTTTGGAGCTGCAGTCAGACGCGCCGGCTTGCAGAGCGCGAAGGGAAGAGTTTCCCTTTCGCGACTCTGATAAGCCCGCGGGGGCTGATGGGAACTTCCCATCAGCCCCCGCGGGCTTAACAGAGCAGCGAGGGAGAAACTCTTCCCTCGCGCTCTGCAAGCCGGCGCGTCTGACTGCAGCTCCAAAGAGAGAGCTGCTACGGGGAGGGCAGGCTCTGCCGGGTACAGGGGGGCCCCGCGGCACGCTCGATTCTGCCGCGGCGGCCCCGACAGCGGCAGCAGACAGGTTTTCTTTTTTTTTTAATTTTCCCTGGGCTGGGCTGGGCTTGGCTGGGCTGGGGGGGGGGGTTAGGAGTGGTGATGGGCACTGGGGGGGGGGTTAGGAGTGGTGCTGGGTGCTGGGGGGGCTTAAACTAAAAATTGGGTGATGGGGGATTAGGACTGGAAATGGGCTGGTGGGATTAGGACTGGAAGTGGGTTGATGGGGGGTTAGGACTGGTAATGGGCTATGGGAGGGCTTAAACTAAAAATTGAGTGATGGGGGATTAGGACTGGGAGTGGGCTGATGGGGAGGTTAGGACTGGTAATGGGCTATGGGGGGGCTTAAACTGAAAATTGGGTGATGGGGATTAGGACTGGAAATGGGCTGGTGGGATTAGGACTGGGAGTGGGCTATGGGGGGCTAGGACTGGTAATGGGTTGGGGGGGTTGCTAGGACTGGAAATGGGCTGAGTGGAAGGGGGCTTGAACTGCAAATAGCTGATGGGGACGGGGCTTGGAATGGAAATGGGCTGAGGGGAAGTGGGGGGCTTGAACTGCAAATAGCTAATGGGGAGGGGGACTTGGAATGGAAATGGGCTGAGTGGAAGGGGGCTTGAACTGCAAATAACTGATGGGAAGGGGGGCTTGGAATGGGCTCTTAGGGGAGGGAGCTAGGACAGGAACTGGGCTGATGGATGGGCTAGGATAGAACTGAGAATTGGGTGTTGGGGGGAGCTAAGATTGGAAATGGGCTGTGGTGGGGGCTTGGATTGAAATGGACTCATGGAGGGGCTAGAACTGGAAGTAGGCTCATGGGGGGCTTGGATTAGAAATGGGCTGAGTGGAGGGGAGCTAGGATTTAACATGGGCTGATGGTGGGGCTAGGAAAGGACTAGAAATGGGCTGATGGAGGCTGGTATTGGAAATGAGCTGATGAAGGGACTCGGATAGGACTGGAAATGGATGGGGGAGCTAGGACTGGAAATGGACTGATGAGGGGACTAGAAGGGAGCGGATACTGGGTGGGGCTGGAACTAAAAGGGAGCTGATGTTGGGGGAGATTAGAAGGGGATGGGGCGGGGAGAATGAAATGGAGAGGGGAAAAATATTTTGTGTGGGAGGGAAGAAAAATGTACAATTGGCCGGGTATTGGGAGACTAAGTGGGGATTGAGGATGGAGGGGTAAAATTTGAGTGGATGAAATAGGAATGAGGAAAGAGCAAAAGGAGAAAGATTATTATGTTAAAGCAGATGTAGAGAGAGAATCAAATTGATTCTCTGACAATACAAAGATTCCAACCTTTACAAATGATGTTACATAGTTCAGGCAACTTATAAAGAGTTTTTAGATACTAAAATCTTGTTGTTAAGGTTTAATTGACGTGCTGGCACTTTGAGGAAATTCTTTGGTTTTGTGCGGCAGTTTGGGCACTCGGGCTCAAAAAGGTTAGCCATCACTGATCTATAGTAATCTGGCTTGTTCAGTTTTCCGAATAGGTATAAGGATCTTCTAAGGCCCACTGCAATATTTATGGTACTCTCATTTCTGGGTAGACTCCTTATAGTGTTAATTTTAGAAGCTGATGTTGTTATGGTATGATAGATTTGCTTTATAGGTCTTTAGTGACTTTTGTAGGGTTCTGTGTTAGTTCACAATCTGCCAGGTACTGGAGAAACTGTTAATCAGATGACAACAGAATCATATTTTTTTTCTTGTATGTTGGGTTCTATGGTGAAAAGTGCTAGTTTTGCTCTGCATCTACTGATGGAGGAGGGGTTTTGTGGATGCAAAATAGATACTCAAAAAGAAAAAGAGAACCATAGCACAGTTTCTAACACCAAAATAAAATTAATTAAATTATAACTAATTTTATTTTGGTGTTAGAATCTGTGCTGTAGTTCTCTTTTACGTATTGTCCCTTGACATGTGAGCACCTTACATCTCTTTTGTTTTTTGCAGAATATATATTTATAGGTGTCAGTAAATTTTATCTTAGAGTGCCAGGCTAAATAATTAAACAGCTACAAATTTTGTGCATTTTAATTATATAGCTCTGCTCCCTCTTTGAGTATCTTGTGACACCAACTCATCCCTTGTCTGTTTGATATACTGGCTTCCTATCCATCTAGTGTTTTTTTTTTAAGATAACCATAATGAAAATGTAAATGAATATGCAAATATGTCACCTCACCCTTTCTCCCCCCCCCCCCTCCCATGAAGCAGTCAAACTACGCCCATGCATGGTTATATGAATTACTTCCAGTGCAATCTGTCCTAAAGTTCAGCACAGTTTACTTCCTTAATAGTGCTGAAACTTAATTCACTAATTGGATGTTAAAAAATCAGCCACTAAAGATATAAAATGCCGAAGTTAGGGACCTCTGGAGACGGGATTCCCAATTTGGGAATCCACATTCCCAAAATTCCCTGATCCAAGAACCTAGGGGGCTTGTTTACAAAGCCGCGGTAGCGGTTTGCGATCGTAATCGGAGCCGCGGCCCCATTGATTTCAATGGGGCCGCGGCTGCGATCGCGATCGCGAACCACTACCGCGGCTTTGTAAACAAGCCCCTAGGTCTCTCAAGCCAGGAACACCCGGCACAGGACCCCCAAGCCAGAGAAACTGTGCCCTGGGACTTTCAAGACAGAGAAACTCTGGCCTGTAACCTCCTAGGCAGGGACATGGATTATGGTATTTTATGAAGAAACTTAACATATTTATTTTTACTAGCTTATGTTTAGTTTGTTTTATTTGCTGAGATGTGTATATTTATTCATTCATTTAAGAAATGTGATTTCTCCAGGACCAAGCAGGAAGTCAGTCCTCACATATGGGTGACGTCAGCGCCGACGGAGCCCTCGTGCGGAGAATTTCCCCAGCTTTCAAAGAAAGCCTTTGGGAATTGCAGCGCGCATGCGCGGTCCCCTTCCCGCCCAAGGGTGCCATCTTGCTCAGTCTTCTTTTTTCCGCGGAGCCCAATGGACGTAGTTCGTTTTTCCCCGAGGAAAAAGTTGATTTTCTCTATTTTTCTCTTTTTTCTCCGGTTCGACGCCGGATCCTTTTCCCGCTCGGACCGATACGCCGGTATCGAGTCCTTTTCTCTCTTTTTCGGTTTTTGTCCTTTGTGACTGGCGTTCGCGCCTTTTTTCTTTTTTCCCTGGCAGACCAGTCTTTTGACCTAGCAGGGGCCCTTTTTCCCCCGATGGCTGCCAGAGGGTTTAAGAAATGTGATCGGTGTAAGAAACTTATGTCTCTTACCGACACACATGACTGCTGCCTCCGTTGCCTCGGACCCGATCATGACCCGATGATCTGTGGTCCGTGTGGCAAAATGTCCTCGAAGGCGTTGAGGAGTCGGCAGCACCAGAGGGATAGAATTTTTTCTGACTCCGCGTCCAGCCAGGCCCGGACCTCGTCAGAGGCCTCGACATCTCGGGACTCCGGCCCCGAGCAGCGTCAGGGTTCCTCTGAGTGGGGGTTTCCTTCGCAGGAACATCGCAGGAAGAAGAAACCCGTGAGGGCGGCGTCGGTGGACGCTCCTGGTTCCTCGAGGGCCAGGTTGCATAGCCCCGATAGCCGTCCCGGGTCTTCGGAGTCGGAGAGGCCTGCAAAGCATCCTCGTGTCGAGATGGAGTCTCCTGGACACGTAAGTGCTGTTGTCCTCGTTGACTCTCCTCCGAGGGAGCCGATGTCGGGCCCGACACCGTCGGGGCCCAAGTCGGGGGCTGCTGGGTCTCCTGAGCTCGGACTCAGGTTGACGGCCTTGGAGAGCAGCTTCACTGCCTTCATGGAACAGCAGCGGGCATTGATCACCGGTGCATCTGCCCCGACCACCGGGACCTCGACGTCCAAGTTGACCTCGGAGGCTGAGCCAATCCTCAAGTCCATGCGGGCTCGAGTCGATCCTCGGCCACGATCTCCCTCGACCTCCCTTCGGGGCCGAGGTCGTCGACACCGATTCCCTCGGCGTCGGGGCGGAGGGCATCGGTGCCCGCCCGACCGGAGCTGCTCGATTCCTCCTCCGAGGAGTCGGGCTGGGAGATGGAGGACGAAGAGTCACCCAACACCCATCGGACTCGGTGTGTCCCCTCGGACTCACCCGAGTCTGAACCTCGGAGACGGTCCCCACCGGAGGATACCCGGTTCTCGAACTTCGTGCGGGATATGGCCAAGGCCTTGGCCTTCCCCGCGGATCCCGAGGAGGAGCCTCGAGCCGAGGAGCTCGAGGCCCTCCAGTATGACTCTCCCCCGAAGGAGGCCTTTACTGTTCCGGTTCCTCCGATGCTGGAGCGGCTGCTCTTCCGCATGTGGGAGACCCCGGCCTCGACGCCGGTGTTAAGCAAGCGGGTCGATTCCATTTATCGAGTCCGCAAGAGCCCCGGGTTCCAAAAGGCACAATTACCGCACCACTCCATGGTTGTGGAATCGGCCATGCATCGACTGAAAAGTCAGAAGATGCACTCCTCGGTGCCTCCCGGCCGGGAGGCCCGGAACCTGGATGCCCTCATTAAGAAGTGCTTCCAGGGCTCTATGCTTGCTTGCCGTGTCCAGACTTACCAGCTCTACATGGGCATGTACCTCCGAGACCTGGCAAAGGAGATTGTCGGGTTCTCTGCTGGTCTCTCCGAGGAACCTTTGCAGAGGTTCCAGGCCTTGTCCACCGCTATTCGAGAGTGCTCGAAGTTTATCTTTCGAGCAGCCTACGATGGCTTCGAGGCTTCGGCCCGAGTAGCCGGGGCCGGCATCGGTGGCTGCCGACAGGCTTGGCTACAGTCATCCTACCTCGAGCTATGGGTCCAGGACAAGTTGGTCGATGTCCCCTGCCGAGGTGAAAACCTCTTTGGCAAGCCCATGGCTGAAAAGGCTGCAGAACTCGAGACCGAGACTCTGACCAGGACTAGGCTTTCCAGGAAAACCTCTGCCCCTTCTCAGAAAAAGAAGGGCTCGAAAAAAAAGACCTTTTACCCGAGGAAGTCATCTGCCTACAAACAGTACCCTCATTATCAGGCCTCTGCAGCTCCCCAACAGGGTCAGCAGGCCAAGGGGAAGGGTCAAGGGCCCCGTAGGCCGAAGACCCCCAAGCCACCTACACCGGCCCCTGCTCAGCAGGGTGGGGGTTTTTGACTCAAACATCATAGCCTCTTCTCCTCAGCTGGCTTCTCTCAGCACAGGAGGCCGGCTGGCCCACTTTGCCCACAGGTGGTCAGCCATCACATCAGATACCTGGGTTCTTCATATAGTCCAAAAGGGCTATCTTCTCCATTTTCACCAGGTGCCTCCCTCCTATTTTCCAGGGGAGCCTCCAAGACTCCCTCTGCACAGGGACCTACTCCTTCAGGAGTTGACAGGTCTGCTAAAGGATCAGGCTGTGGAACCGGTTGCCCCACCACCTGAGAGGTCAAGGCTTTTATTCAAGGTACTTTCTGGTACCAAAAAGAACAGGAGGCCTCAGACCCATCCTAGGCTTGCGAAACCTCAACAAGTTCCTGGAGAGGGAAAAGTTCAAGATGCTTACCCTTGGAATCCTGCTGCCCTACCTCCAGCAGGGAGACTGGCTATGCTCCTTAGATCTAAAGGATGCGTATACTCACATCCTTATTCATCCAGATCACAGACAATATCTCAGGTTTGTTGTGGGAGGAAACCACTATCAGTGCAGAGTACTTCCCTTTGGCCTATCATCCACTCCCAGGGTGTTCACCAAGTGCCTGGCAGTGGTGGCGGCCTACCTGAGGCTTCAGGGTCTTTTTGTGTTTCCATACCTGGACGACTGGCTCATAAGGGGCAAATCTTCCCAGGAGGCCAACCAGGCCACCCTTCGCACTGTGGCTCTGCTTCAGCACTTGGGGTTTGTCATAAACTTCGCAAAGTCCACTTTGCTCCCGTTCCAGAACTTAGAATTCATAGGGGCCAGACTAGACACTCTTCAAGCAAAGGCTTTTCTGCCTCTGGACAGGGCCCACAGGCTAATGGATCTGGCCAGCCATTTTCGCAGCAATTCCCTGGTCTCTGCCAGGCAATTCCTGAGACTACTCGGCCATATGGCTTCCACGGTCCATGTCACCCCCAATGCCCGCCTGCACATGCGACCTGCTCAGTGGAGCCTTCGCACTCAATGGCATCAAGCCACAGGGAGCCTAGCAGAGTCAGTGATGATCTCCGACCTCCTGGTCTCCTCTCTGCAATGGTGGCTTCATCTTCCGAATCTGGTGCTCGGTGTGGTTTTTCAATCCCCTCCGCATACTCAGGTGCTGACAACCGATGCCTCTCTTCTCGGTTGGGGAGCACATTGCCAAGGGACATGTACTCAGGGTCTCTGGACCCCTTGGGAGGCTACTCAACAGATAAACTACCTGGAGCTACGGGCGATACGCCTAGCTCTGAGAGCCTTCTCCCACCTCGCCTCTCACCAGTCTGTACTGGTCCAGACGGACAATCAAGTTGCCATGTTCTATGTGAACAAACAAGGAGGCACAGACTCCTTCCTTCTTTGTCAGGAGGCACAACGACTGTGCTCTTGGGCTGTCAATCACGGAATCCTTCTCACGGCTGTCTACCTCCCAGGTCAGGAAAATTGCCTGGCAGACAGACTGAGCCGGATCCTGCAACCACACGAATGGAGATTGAACCCATTGGTGGTTCAGCAGGTCTTTCTCAATTGGGGGCTCCCCACCATGGATCTTTTCGCCAGTCTTCTGAACCGGCAACTCCCGAGATTTTGCTCCAGACAACCGCATCCTCTCAGAGTAGCAGCGGATGCGTTTCTGATCTCGTGGTCCACAGGCCTCCTGTATGCGTTTCCTCCCACACCACTAGTGTCCAGGACGCTGTTCAAAGTCCTCAGGGACGGGGCTTCCTTGATTCTCATAGCCCCCAGGTGGCCGAGGCAACCATGGTTCCCGCTTCTGCTACAGCTGGCGGTGGACACACCTCTTCCTCTGGGGTTTCAACACGATCTCCTGTCTCAGGATCAGGGGACTCTCTTGCACCCCAACCTCCATTTCCTTCATCTGATGGCCTGGCTGCTGAAAGGGTAGTCCTAGCTCCCTTACTACTACCTCGAGAGGTGGAAGATGTAGTCTTGGCCTCTCGGCGTCAATCCACCAGGAAATCCTACGCTCTTAAGTGGCGTAGATTCTCCGCATGGTGTGCTCAGCACAGTGAGAATCCCTTCTCGTGCTTGGTAGTGGTAGTGTTGCAATATTTGCTCTACCTCTCCAATCTGGGCCTTAAGTCTAACTCTGTCCGAGTTCACCTTAGTGCTCTCTCAGCACACCACTCGCCGGTGGAAGGCAGGCCTCTTTCCAACCACCCTTTAGTGGCTCGTTTCCTCAGAGGCCTTCTTCTGCTTAAGCCTCCTTTGTGTCCACCGGCCCCTGAGTGGGATCTAAATGTGTTCTTACAGCGGCTTACTTGTCCGCCTTTTGAACCTATGGCTACCTGCCCTCTCCGTTTTCTCTCCTGGAAAACTTTATTTCTGGTAGCTCTCACCTCTGCTAGGCGAGTGAGTGAACTGCAGGCACTAGTGTCTGATCCTCCTTACACTAGGTTCTACCGGAATAGGGTAGTCCTACGGACTCACCCTAAGTTTTCTTCTTAAAGTTGTCTCACCTTTTCACCTCAATCAGGAGGTGGTTCTTCCGACCTTCTTTCCCAGGCCGCATGCCAACCGGGCTGAGATGGTCTTGCATACCCTGGACTGTAGGAGGGCGTTATCCTTCTACCTTGACCGTACGCGGGAGCATCGGAAGGCTGTTCAGCTTTTCGTTTCTTTTGACCCCAATAAGTTGGGGCTCCCTGTCTCCAAGCGTACGTTGTCCATATGGGTCACTGACTGTATCGCCTGGGCTTATGGGGCAGCCGGCCTCTCATTGGAGAGTCGAGTCACGGCTCATCGTGTCAGGGCGAAGGCTGCGTCAGTGGCTCATCTCCACTCTGTTCCATTGGCAGACATCTGCCGGGCCGCTACTTGGTCTTCAAGCCAGACTTTTGCAGCCCATTACTGCCTTGAGAGGGAGTCCCGCAGGGACAGTGCTTTCGGACAGGCAGTACTCCATCATCTCTTTGGGGTTTAGGCAACTCCTCCCTCCGGCCCTGATGTTGGGCTACCGGTCGGGGGCGTTCTCAGAGAAGATTCCTTCCTTCTGTGCTGACAAGCTAGAGGGAGCTCTTTTTTCTGCTTGGGGTCTCCGGTAGCCTTAAGCTGGGGAGTCCCATATGTGAGGACTGACTTCCTGCTTGGTCCTGGAGAAAAAGTAGTTACTCACCTGAAACAGGTGTTCTCCAGGAGCAGCAGGAATCAGTCCTCACAACCCTCCCTCCTCCCCTTGGAGTTTCAGTCATATGATTTGTTTTTGCTCATTTTTTGCTGTCTTTTAGCTATGTCATCAGACTGAGCAAGATAGCACCCTTGGGCGGGAAGGGGACCGCGCATGCGCGCTGCAATTCCCAAAGGCTTTCTTTGAAAGCTGGGGAAATGCTCCGCACGAGGGCTCCGTCGGCGCCGACGTCACCCATATGTGAGGACTGATTCCTGCTGCTGCTGGAGAACACCTGTTACAGGTGAGTAACTACTTTATACTGCCATTTGACATGTACATCATGGAGGTTTACATTAGGTAAACCAAATCAGGCCTAATTCTGTTACTTATTGGTAACTAGATTAGAGTTCCATAGGGAGCGGAATGAATAGAACACCATTTTTTCCTTTCACAAACATTTAACTGAGAAACACTGAAAAAAGGGTGATCCTGAATCATAAAAGGACCTAGGGCAGAAGACTAAGTTAGAGAGAGCAAGTAGTCAAGGTTAATTTAAAGCCTTACTAAAAAGCCAAGTCTTTAACCCCTTCTTATATTTCTTATAGGAGCTCTCTTGGTATAGTTTTTGGGGGAGTGAGTTCCAAAGTTGAGGTTAACGGAATACAGCATTCTGAAACAAAACTGATTGGAGTCTTGTTTTCATAGGTATTCACAAATAGTTGGCTTATGAAGATCTCAATGTTCTTTGGAGGGTATAGGGAATCAAGAGAGTACTAAGGTAGATGGGAAGACCAGAGTAATAAACACGGTGGGTTAAGAGTAAAATCTTCAATTTAATGCGACTTGTCACCAACAGCCAATGCTGTTCAACAAGTAGTGGACTAATATGATCACTTTCTTTTGTGTCATAAAGTATCTTTGCAGCTGTGTTCTGAACCAGCTGGAGCCTTTTGAGTTGGTAATGCAGCACTCCAAGCAATGAATAACAATAATTTAAATGTATTATAACAAGGGCCTAAATAAGTGTTTTAAAATCTCTAGTGGCTAATGAATACTTTAGGGATCTTATTCTTCGAAGAGGTGCATAAGAAGCAATCACTGCTTTTGAGATCTAAAGTTTAATTTGTTGTCCCAAATTATCCCGAACAATTTCATCTTCTTCCTAATTTCATTGGAGGTATACTTTATTTGTAGAATAAAAGGTAATAGATTTTCTTTGAAAGGAAATCCAAATGGCTGCAGGTTTTTTTTTAACTTAATACAAGTTTGTTATCCTTTGTCCATGAAGTGATGTATTGTAACTGATTTTGTAACTTGGCTTCAAACTGAGTATCCCAAGTATCTGAATTTCATCGGAATAAACATAAGAGCTAAGGCCAAGGTCTTGAATTAATATTACCAGGAGAGCAATGAAAATGTTAATTAATGTAGGGGCAAGTATTGATCCTTGTGAGACTCTGAAAGGAAGGGGTTTAACAGTGAACATTTTACAGCCAGTTAAAACATGAAAAGCCCTATTAGAAATGCATGAACAAAACTAGTTTAAGATTGTACCTATAAAACCAACCTGCTCTAGACAATCTAATTAATAGTGTGTAATCAATAACATCAAAAGTTGCAGTAAGGTCGAGTTGTATAAATAAACATCTCATAATTTGTTCAATTGTATTAACTGTTTAATTGAGAAAGGCTCGTAAGGCAGTTTGCTTACTATGTCCAGTTCTGAACATGCATTGATGAGGATGAAAACTAAATTGTTCAAGTTAATAAAACAATTGATTTGTTCCAAAATGGCTTTCTTAAGAAGTTTCACTGTGAAAGAAATATTAGAAATTGGACAATAATTGTCAGGGACCAATGAATCTAAGTGCTATTTCTTCAGTAATGGGTGAACTACTGAGTGTTTCCAGTTGGTATAGTACTTGACATGAAGATGGAGTTAATGAGATCTAACAGTAGAGGAACAAGTCCAACCAGAAATCTTTGAGTAGTTCTGGTGGAATTTTATCTACAAATGAATTGGAAGTGTTTAAGGAATCAGCTAATTTCCCTAGATGAAACTCTGTTAAGGGCAGGAATTCTGATAGCTCGCTGTGATGGATTTCTAGAGAAAAAGTATGGTCTGATGCTGTACATTTTTAAATCATTTTTATTAGCCAAGTCTAAAATCATTTTATTAAGTAATCTGCAAAGAGTTTAGGGGAAATTAAAATATAATCATGAGAGTTGTTCTCTTTAAGAGAAAGCTTCCTAAAAACAGAAAAAAGTTGTTTAGGGTAGTTCTCATTCTAATGAATCTGTTGTGAAACATATTTTAATCTTCTTCTGTCTTTTTGCCATTTTTATACTCTTGCTGAAGTTTGGTACATTCTGATATGTTATCATTGGAGGAGTCCTTTCTCCATTTACATTCTGCCTGGTGATCCTTCCTTTTTAATTCATGTAGGATGTTTGAGAACCATGAGTTCCTATTTGTTTTCATAAGCTTCTCCTTTAAGGAAACATGCTGTTCCAATTCTTTTTCGAGTCTGGAGAACCAAAGTTGTGATTTCTGTTCTAGTGAACAATCAGAAAAATGGACAGAGATCTTTAAGCAGTTTGAAGAAAAAAGCATTCCTGTCTAGATTGCAAAGGTCCCATTAGAGATAAGTTGTTGGTGGCAAGGAACGGCTTTCCAATTTCATACATATACTGGTTCTAATCAGAAAATGGTTCGTTGAGGTTAATGCAATTATGGATGGAAGAGGAAGGGGGACGGCCTATCTCTTATTGTCAACATATCTAAGCATTGCTCTGTTTGGTGAGTCTGGGTAAAAGATAAAACCTGAAAACCTAATTCTTCAGTTAATGTATATGTGGCTTTATAAGTATGATGTAATATTTGTGAAAGTGTTATTTATATGTAATCCTTTTTTTATTTTACTTGTTGATGATGTAGAATATAAAAACTTGTAAAAATTTCAAATGACTCTCATGTTAGAGGACCTCTGACCTAGGATCCCTGAGGCATAACTTAACCCAGGATACCCATGCCATGGATTTCTGCAATGGGATCATAGAACCTCAACTGAACTAACCACACACAAACTACCTGCTACCTGTATACCTACTTTTCAACCCCATATCCACCTATTAACCATCATCTGCCCTATATGTCCTTTCTAAATAGTACTCCCATCTAGAAAATATGGAGAATTTTCTCTTCCTTCTCAATATTCTTTTGATTGCTGTTTTAAGAAATGGTAGGAGTTCAACCAAGGTCACTGAGTTCGGCTGAACAAATGCCAGTTGTAAAATGGTAGGGATTCACCTTAAGTCATGGACTTCATTTTAACCTTGGTGAACCCCTGCTATTTTTACAATGGTGGCTGCAAGGAGGAGACTGAGAAGGAGGAGGAGGATACTTTCCCTAGGTAAGGTATGTATGTGGGGACCGTCAGGAGGTCTGATTGGTGCAGGGGTAGGTAGATAGGTGAATGAAGTGTTAGGCTGGGTGGTTGGATGGATATATAGGTGGATGGGTGAAATTGGGGGCTCTTTGATCAGTCTAATAAAAAGCTTTCATCTTATATTGTTTTGTTTCCGACCCTTATTTCTGCCCATTCAAGTGGACTATCACAGACGCTACACTACTTTACTCATAATAGCATAATATGTAGTATTGAAGCTCTTATACAGGTCTCTCAATAGGGTTTTTGCTTAGCTATTTTCTAACCAGACCTAATTATTTGAGAATTAAAATGTTTGGTTACAGATCTACTTTGTTAGTGTGCGTCAACTCAGGCATGCACTAATGAGGCTCTCCTCCCCCCCCCCCCCCCCGCCCCTTTCACAGAGAACAGAGTGGAGCACGAGGCCAGCAGCAGCTGAAATAGCATTAGGATCCAGCTCTCCTTCCTGTTTCCCTACGTCTTACCCTCACTGTCTCTCCTCTGGATTGTCCTATGTCAGGTGGCAACAGAAATGGCTAACCATCCAATTTTCTACTTCAAATTATTCTTCCCACAACTGCTGCTGACCTCCCTGCCCAGTTCACGCCTGCATAACCTCCATGTTCATTTTCTGTCACATGTTTCCAGGCAGGGGTCCTATCCTGTGTTCCTACACATATGCCTAACCAAGCAGAACCTGGAGTGTACAGCCAACAGGGCCAGCCCATCCATTGTGCGAGAATGTTGTTCGCACAGGGCCCCATGCTTCAGGGGTCCCTGCGCAAACTTCATTCTCACATGGTGCTCTTCATGCTGGTGTCTGTCCAGAGGGAGCCGAGGAGGCCTGCCCGAGGTCCCAGCTCATCTCTGCACAGCCACTAACGTGAAGAGCGGCATTTTCCCTCATGCTGGCAGCTGTGTTCTAGTGAAGCACGCTGAATGCCGAGAAAGGTTATTCTCGGCATTCAACGTGCTTCACTAGAACACAGCTGCCAGTGTGAGGGAAAACGCCGCTCTTCACACTGGTGGTTGTGCAGAGATGAGCCGGGGCCTCGCACAGGCTTCCACGGCTCCCTCTAAAGCAGCTTAGACAGCCACGGGGCTCTTCGGGAGGGAGGGGTCTAGGATAGGACAGGAAATGGATGATGAGGGCTAGGATTGAAAGTGGGAGGATGAGGGGGCTTGGACTGGAAATGGGCTGATTGGGGGCTTGGACAGAAATGGGCTGATGGGGAGGGCTTGGATTGGAAATGGGCTGAGGGGGGCTAGGATTGGAAATGGACTGATGTGGGGAGCTTGGACTGGAAATGGGCTGATGGGGGCTGGAATAGGACTGGAAATGGCTGATGGGGAAGGCTAGGACTGGAAATGGCTGATGGGGAGGGCTAGGACAGGACATGGGCTGATGGGAGGGAGCTTGGACTGAAAATGGGCTGATGGGGGCTGGAATAGGACTGGAAATGGCTGATGGGGAAGGCTAGGACTGGAAATGGCTGATGGGGGGGCTAGGATTGGAAATGGGCTGATGGGAGCTTGGACTGGAAATGGGCTGATGGGGAGGGCTAGGACTGGAAATGGCTGATGGGGGGCTAGGATTGGAAATGGGCTGAGGGGGGAGCTTGGACTGGAAATGGACTGATGGGGGCTTGGACTGGAAAAGGGCTGATAGGGAGGAGCTTGGACTAGAAATGACCTGATGGGGGGAGGTTGGACTGGAAATGGGCTGATGGGGGCTGGAATAGGACTGGAAATGGCTGATGGGGAGGCTAGGACTGGAAATGAGCTGATGGGGAGGGCTAGGACAGGAAATGGGCTGATGGGAGGGAGCTTGGACTGAAAATGGGCTGATGGGGGCTGGAATAGGACTGGAAATGGCTGATGGGGAAGGCTAGGACTGGAAATGGCTGATGGGGCGGCTAGGACTGGAAATGTGCTGATGGGGCGGGCTTGGACTGGAAATGGGCTGATGGGGGCTTGGACTGGAAAAGGGCTGATAGGGAGGAGCTTGGACTGGAAATGACCTGATGGGGGGGAGCTTGGACTGGAAATGGGCTGATGGGGGCTGGAATAGGACTGAAAATGGTTGATGGGGAAGGCTAGGACTAGAAATGGCTGATGGGGGGGGCTAGGATTGGAAATGGGCTGAGGGGGGAGCTTGGACTGGAAATGGGTTGATTGGGGGCTTGGACTGGAAATGGACTGATAGGGGGAGCTTGGACTGGAAATGGGCTGATGGGGGCTGGAATAGGACTGGAAATGGTTGATGGGGAAGGCTAGCATTGGAAATGGGCTGAGGGGGGAAGCTTGGACTGGAAATGGGGGTCTTGGACTGGAAATGGGCTGATGGAGGGATGGAATAGGACTGGAAATGGCTTATGGGGAGGGCTAGGACTGGAAATGGCTGATGGGGGTGCTAGGATTGTAAATGGGCTGGGGGGAGCTTGGACTGGAAATGGGCTGATGGGGGGCTAGGACTGGAAATGAGCTGATGGGGAAGGCTAGGACTGGAAATGGGCTGATGAAGGGAGCTTGAACTGGAAATGGGTGGATCGAGGACTGGAATAGGATTGGAAATGGCTGCTGGGGGGCTAGGAGTGGTAGTGAGCTAATGGGGAGGGCTAGGACGGGAAATGGACTGATGGGGGGATAGGATTGGAAATGGGCTGATGGGGGGAGCTTGGATTGGAAAAGGGCTGATGAGGAGCTGAATAGGACTGGAAATGGCTGATGGGGGGCTAGGACTGGAAATTAGCTGATGGGAGGGCTAGGATGGGAAATGGGCTGATGGGGGGAGCTTGAAGAAGGTGGATGGGGGGGTTAGAATAGGACTGGAAATGACTGATGAGGGGCTAGAACTGGAAATGGGCTGATGGGGGAGCTTGGACTGGAAATGGGCTGATGGGGACTGGAATAGGACTGGAAATGGCTGATGGGGAGACTAGGACTGGAAATGGGCTGATGCGGAGGCATGGTAGTATGGGACTAGAAGGGAGCGGATGCTGGGTGGGGCTGGGAGCTGATGTTGGGTGAGAACTAGAAGGGTATGGGACTGGGGAATGAAGATGGAGAGGGGAAAAATATTTTGTGTGGAAGGGAAGAAAAATCTATGATTGGCCGGGTATTGGGAGAGTAAGTGGGGATTGAGGATGGAAGGGTGAAATTTGAGTGGATGATAAAGGAATAAAGAAAGAAATGGAGGAAAGAGCAAAAGGGGAAAGATCAGTATGTTAAAGCAGATATAGAGAGAGAATGGAAAAAATCTAGAAGAGAGAAGAAAGGACAAATGGATAGCTCGCAGAGGACATGAAGAAACCAGAAGAAAGTGACTGGAGCAAATGCAACTGAAAAATAAGATGCTCAAAAAAATGGTAGAAAAATACTTTTTATTTTGAATTTATTAACTGGAATATGTCAGCTCTGGGAAATGTGTATCGCTAACATCTTTGCGTTTTTCTTTAGTACAAGAGGAAATTTATTTATAGTTTTATTTCTCCAGTGTTGTTGTACATTCCAAGTTTGGCTTTAGGGGTTCCCAATTTAATTATTGTCTTCCTATTTCTAAATTGTAATCCCTTGTTCTTTGTTTGGTGACAGTCTATGTTCTGCATGTGTAACTGAGCTGAGTTATTCGGTTTATGTAGTTTCTATTTTACAGTGACACTTGTTCTCTTTCCCCAGTAGAAGATATACTGGTATTCTCTGAGATGTATTGATTTAATATTTGCAGTGTTGCCTTTTTTATAGATAGGGTTTGGTGCTTTGTGAGTCCTGGTAGTTCTGTTTTATGATATGGTGGATTTGCTATGGGTTCTAAATGGGCAGTATTTATAGTACTTCCTAACGGTTGGCACTGGAGTATAGTAATGTAGAAATCTGGTAGTCTTTCTTTATCTAGACACTCATTAAGAGGAATGTTTACTAAAAGTTAGCACATGTTAACATTATGAAAATATTTATGCAAATGAGGCTCCTTATGCAAATGAGGCCTCACAATGAGTCTCTGCACATGGTCCCACGCCCCCCTTGGGCCGCCCCTGACAGCCAAGATCATGTTTCCTATCTTAGACCTCTAATAACTGATCATCCTAACAATCTCGCTTTTCACCCTCATGCAGGTGTTGTTTCCTGATCGTACCTCCAGTCTAGTCCCGGAATCTCTGGGGTTGTCAACCTCATCTAGCAGCTTTGGAGACTGAGAAACTTCATTGCTGTGATGTCACCAGTATATAAGGGCTGGCATCACCTCCTCACATCAGTTTTTCAGTCTCCAAAGCAGCTAGAGAGGTGGTGAGCCCAGGGATCTCAGGGCTCACTAGAGGAACGATTAAGTAAAGTTTAGGTTTTAGAAAAAAAAATAAAGAAAGAAATTAGAGTAAACCAAAAGATCATTTAAGGGGCTACTTCCTTCAGTCACCTTGTTTTGGCTCTGCTTTAAGTCTGGGAGGGCAGCGGTTTGGCCGTTGCCCGGGGATCCTCTGTTCCATTACCTGCCTTTTTACCTCAGCCGGAGAACCGTCGGGAGCCAGGCAGTGGGGTTTAGTCGACGGCAGGGAGAGGATCGCCAGCTGGTTTCCATCCTGGCCACAGGGGACCGGACCGGCTTGTTTTGAAGGGCGCGGTGAGTGCAGAAGTTTTCCCTGCCACTGCCGACAGCCCGTGGAGCAGTCCCAGCTGTTTCTCCTGCATCGGAGGCATCCCAAGGTAACGGGGTCTTTTTAATCTCGCCGGTATGGGGTGCAGAGAGTGACTGCCGATCCGGCAACCATTGCGGCCGCGGGCCGTTTTCGGCGGGAAACAGAGGTGTGTAGCGTTCAGGCCGGGCCACGTGGCCTGAGGGCGGGAAGATCGCCGGCTTTTGGTGTGGGGCCTGGGCGCTTCCTAGCTGGGCCTAGAAGCTTCGTTTTGCATTTTTTTCTTCAGGACTCTGGTGGGGACTCTCCCTGAAGGGGGCAGCAGTTTAAAAAAAAAAATGTTTCTTTTTGTTTCCTTTGGGGGGGGTTTGCACCCTGGGTGGATCAGGTTGACATGCCTTCCAAGCAGCTCTGTCTTTTATGTGGAGCTAAGCACAGTTCTGTTTCACAGGAAGGTGTCTGTAGGGGCTGCGCTCCCGAGTTAGAGGCCAGAGAGGTGGTTCCCATTTCAGAGGCTGGGGAACCTGAGGTTTTGGGAGATATGATTGACCCCAGCCATCCTTCCCTGCCGCCCCCTGAGCCAGGGGTCAGTGCGTCGGTGGCCACAGTATCTCCGCTCCCTCAGCAGCCTCTAGCGGGCGGTCTAGGGGCAATTTTCTCATCAGATTTCCTTGCACTGCTCCAGAAGACTTTGGCAGACTCGCAGGGAGCTCCTGCGGCGAGTACCTCAGGAGCGGAGCCGGGACTGAAGCGACCGCGGTCTCCGTTGTCGGCGGCAGCTTCGAACATCGGTGCCAAGCGGGCCAGGCCTGGAAGAGATCCTCTAGCGTCCTCCGTCATGTCAGAGGAGGGGCGGTCAGAGGATGGGGACATGGATGGTGAGTTGGAGGATCTAGAAGAAGGTGAGATTAGGGACCAAGAGGATCAGGCGTGGGTAGTTCGGGTATTTCGTAGAGAAGAGTTACCGGCGCTCATTTCAGAGTCTCTTAAAGCGCTTAATATGCCGGACGCAGGGCCAGTAGCAGATTCTTCCCTGGAGGATCCGCTGCTACAGGCGGTGCGGAAAAATCAGAAGGCTTTCCGGGTGCATAGGGTGTTTAAGGAGATGATACAGGAAGAATGGGATATGCCGGAGGCTGCTCTTAAGGGTTCTCGAGTGATGGCTCGGTTGTACCCTCTCTCGGATCAGGACAGAGGCTTGTTTAAAGCTCCAAAGGTAGATGCAGCCGTCTCAGCGGTAACCAAGAAAACTACCATCCCGGTGGAAGGTGCAGCGGCTCTTAAGGATGCGCAAGACCGCAAGTTGGAAGTGTTGTTGAAGCAGATTTTTGAGGCCAACGCATTGTCTTTACAGGCATCTATTTGTGGAGCCTGGGTAGCGCGAGCCTGCTTGCGGTGGGCTCAGTGTGTGCAAGGTGATAAATCGATAGAGGTGTCCGAGGAGGCCGCGAGGTTGGAGTCGGGGGCGGCTTATCTCGCCGACATTCACTATGATTTGATCCGAGGGTTAGCGAAGAGTATGGCCTCGGTAGTCGCTGGCAGACGGTGTCTGTGGCTACGGAATTGGGCAGCGGATGGTTCTTCGAAGGCAAGGTTGAGTAAGCTTCCTTTTAGGGGGAAGCTGCTCTTTGGAGAGGATCTGGAGAAGTTGGTTAAGGATTTAGGGGAATCCAAAGGCGGTCATTTGCCAGAGGATAAACCCAAACAGAGTCGCGCGGGACCCGGGTCTAGGGGGCCGCAGCGGGAGTTTCGGCGGTTCTCGTCCTCGAGAGGGGCCCAGGTCCAGAGAGGTCGCTTCCCTGGTAGATCCCAGGGGTTTCGGGGGTTTCGAGGCACAAACAGGGGTTTTGCGGCTGCGTCCTCGTCCTCCACCTTCAAAAAGTCACAATGAAGTCATGGGGGCCCGGGGGGGTTAGATCCCGTAGGGGGTCGATTACGGGATTTTTACCCTACCTGGGCCCGACTCACGTCCGATCAGTGGGTGTTGGAGGTGATTCACGAAGGTTATGCGCTAGAGCTGCAGCATCCGGTATCCGATTCTTTCATTCGGTCCCCGTGCACCGCTCCCGCGAAGCGCGAGGCCGTACAGGAAACGGTGCAGAGGCTGTTGTTGCTCAGGGCCATTGTTCCAGTGCCTATCGACCAGTTAGGTTGCGGTCGATACTCTATTTACTTCGTCGTCCCAAAGAAGAAAGGGACGTGGCGGCCCATTCTAGATTTGAAAAGGGTGAATCGCTGTCTCCGCGTGACGCATTTTCGAATGGAAACTCTCAGGTCAGTCATTGTGGCGGTACGGCGCGGAGAGTTTCTGACTTCCCTGGACTTATCGGAGGCATATCTTCATATTCCAATCCACCCAGAGCATCAGAAATTCCTCAGGTTTGCGGTACCGATGGGACATTATCAGTTTCGAGCGCTTCCGTTTGGCCTGGCGACAGCGCCGCAAACATTCACCAAGGTGATGGTGGTAGTGGCGGCGGCGTTGCGAAAGGAAGGAGTGTTGGTCCATCCCTATCTGGACGATTGACTGATCACAGCGAAGTCCAGGGAGGAAAGTCTCTCGGCTACGGCCAGGGTGATAAATCTTTTGCAAAGTCTCGGTTGGGTGGTCAACACTGCAAAGAGCCACTTGGAGCCGTCTCAAAACCTGGAATACCTCGGGGCACGTTTCGATACGAGCGTGGGCCGAGTGTTTCTGCCTCAGCAGCGGGTGCTAGCCCTCAGGCGTTTGGTGGCTCGGTTTCTCGGCCTCAGCTGTCCTACAGCCTGGGAGTATCTGCAGCTGTTAGGGACGATGGCGGCGACGCTGGAGTTAGTGCCATGGGCGCGGGCCCACATGAGGCCGTTACAGCGGGCTCTGTTAAGAAGATGGTCGCATCAGGAAGACTCCCTGTCCCAGAAATTGCCTTGCCTTCCGCACACGCGTCGGGCGCTGTGCTGGTGGTTGGGACCGGATTGGCTAACAAAGGGGGTGTCGTTAGAGGCGCCAGCTTGGGTGTCGCTAACGACGGATGCCAGCCTGCACGGCTGGGGAGCTCATTGTCAGGGGCACTTGGTGCAAGGTCAGTGGTCCGCCCTGGAGAAGAGCTGGTCCATCAACAGACTAGAGTTGCAGGCAGTGACATTGGCTCTTCAGCGGTTGTGCCCGTTTCTACAGGGAACTGCCGTTCGAGTGTTCTCGGACAACGTGACGGCGGTAGCCTACATAAATCATCAAGGAGGTACCAGCAGTGTACCGCTGGAAGACGAAGCGGACGTTTTGTTCGAGTCGGCCGAGAGAAACCTGGTGGCCTTGTCGACGGCGCATGTCGCCGGAGTGGACAATGTGGAGGCCGATTTTCTGAGTCGGGTGAGGGTGGACCCGGGGGAGTGGGTCCTGCACCCCGAAGTGTTTGCTCTGCTGGTTCAGCGCTGGGGGACGCCAGTAATGGATCTCATGGCGACTTTCCAGTCCGCAAAAGTCGATCGGTTCTTCAGCAGGATGGCGGAGGGCCTAGACGCTCTCATTCAGAAATGGCCAGAGGGACAGCTGCTGTATGTGTTTCCGCCGTGGGTGTTGATCGGGTGGGTGCTACAGCGCATAGAGCGGCACAAAGGTCACGTAGTTCTCATTGCTCCAGATTGGCCCAGAAGACCTTGGACTTGATCAGACTGTTGGAGGGGCAGCCCTGGAGGCTTCCTGTTCGCGTGGACCTTCTTACCCAGGGGCCTCTCTGCATGCCCCAGGTGGATCGATACTCGCTTACGGCCTGGCTCTTGAGAGGGCAAGGTTGAAAGCGAGAGGTTATTCGGTGGCAGTCATTACTACCTTGCTGAAGTCGAGGCGGAGATCTACTTCCTTAGCATATGTCAGAGTGTGGCGCGTCTTTGAGGCTTGGTGTGAGGATAGGCACTGTGTTCCTTTGAAGGCGTCGGTTCCACAGATTCTATCTTTCTTGCAAGATGGGTTTCAAAAGGGCCTAGTGGCATCTTCCCTGAGGGTGCAGTTGGCGGCTTTAGCCTGTTATAGAGGGAAGGTGCAAGGAATCTCGCTAGGTTGCCATCCAGATGTTAAGCGGTTTTTGAAGGCGGTGGCGCTTCTCCGGCCGTCGCGTTCGCATATGGTTCCGGCTTGGGATCTGCCCTTAGTCTTGGAGGCCTTGGGGGTGCGCCTTTTGAGCCTTTGGGGACGGCTTCTTTGAAAGATCTTACGCTGAAAGTAGTATTTTTAGTGGCCATTGCCTCGGCTAGGCGAGTTTCAGAGTTACAAGCGCTGTCCTATAGGGAGCCCTTTCTCTCCTTCTACGATTCTAAGGTGGTGCTGAGACCGGTTCCGTCGTTCTTGCCTAAGGTGGTCTCGGTGTTTCATTTGAACCAAGTGGTGTCGTTGCCCGTGTTTCGAGTTAAGGGTAAGACTCCGGGGGCGGACCAACTTCATTCTTTGGATATTCGCCGGGCGTTGAAGAAGTATGTGGCGAGAACAGCGTCCTTCCGTAAGTCGGACAGGCTGTTCGTTCTGCTCGCGGGGCCTAAACGAGGGGAGTCGGCCTCGAAAGGTTCCATTGCTCGTTGGATCAAGGAAGCGATCGCATCGGCTTACATTCTTCGTGGTCGCATCGTACCGGAAGGTCTGCGAGCTCATTCCACTAGGGCACAAGCGGCATCGTGGGTGGAGTCTAGCTTGGTGCCGGCGGTGGAGATCTTGGTCGTCGCTGCATACCTTTGTGAAGCATTACCGTCTGGATGTACAGGCGGGCAGAGATTCCTGTTTTGGATCGGCTGTGCTTCAGGCCGGTCTCCCGTTAATGTGTTTTACTGCTCTGGTACATCCCCAGAGATTCCGGGACTAGACTGGAGGTACGATCAGGAAGATTAAATTAGACTTACCTGCTAATTGTAGTTCCTGGAGTACTTCCAGTCTAGTCCCGTATCCCGCCCTGTCGAGTTCAGTTGACCGTAGCCTGAAGTAGGAGCTCTATTACTGGTAAGCAAACTTCTCAATATGTTTGGGGGGTTGGAGTGTTTGCACTGCGAATGTTCCCATGGGCGGGGTGGGGGGGGATTCATGGCCCCTGTGGTAGTAGGATAATGGACAGGGGATCTCCTGGCGTACGATCCGCATGGATCTTGTATATAGTTGGGTTGGCAGGCCTATGTGAGTTAGTTACGCGGTGTTTTCATACTGCATTTTGTTACTTACTTGTTGCTCCGGTGAGTCTGCTTTGTCAATAGGTAAACTGATGTGAGGAGGTGGTGCCAGCCCTTATATACTGGTGACATCACAGCAATGAAGTTTCTCAGTCTCCAAAGCTGCTAGATGAGGTTGACAACCCCAGAGATTCCGGGACTAGACTGGAAGTACTCCAGGAACTACAATTAGCAGGTAAGTCTAATTTAATCTTAGAATCTCTAAAATGACTGATCTGGTCTGAACATTTCTAGGGTGAGCTGCCATTGAAGAAATACAGAAATATTTATGCAGAAAATAAAACTCTCATGGTTGAATAGAAACAGGTTATAATTTCTGAAGTATTTAAAGAGTACTTGTGCAATATTTTTCATAGCAATCATCCTACTATATGAAAATAACTAGCTCCTGCAAATGGTCATGTTGCTCTATAATTGCTGTTCTGGGTTTTTGTTTGATTTGTCACTTTTAGCAGCCAGAATTATTTTGTATCATTGCTAGTATGTTATTATGAATGTTTTAAAAGTAGAGTATAAACAATGTGACTGAATAATGCAAACTATTTTCTATAAATAAAATGCACACACTTGTTACACATGCACCCTGTCAGTTCTTGTCAAATGTGCTTATTATAAATCATGTCACCTTTATTTTTCATAGCAGCTAGGCAGGATACATAAGCTAGTCTTTGATCTCTTTTTTTTTAATTTTCTACTTCTCCGGGAACAAGCAGGAAGTCCGTCCTCACATATGGGTGACGTCGATGGAGCCCGCGCAGAGCAAATCCCTTTGGGAGTTGCTGCTAGGCATGCATGGTCCCCTTCCCATCCAAAGGAGCAATCTTGCTCGGTCTCCTTTTTTCCACGGAGCCCATCAGACATAGTCTGTCCCTGTCCCAGAAAAAGTTGAATTTTCTTTCCTTTTCGTCTTTGCCTTTTGGCTGTTTTTTTCCGGTCAAGCACCAGTACCTTTCCCGCCCCCCTTTTTCTTTTTTGTTTTTTCTCTTTTGGGCGCCTCAACCCTTGTTTCCTTGCTGGCAGCCCATAGGGTCTTCGACCTTGCTGGGATCCTTTTTCCCCCCATGGCTACCAGTGGGTTCAAAAAGTGTGATCGGTGCGGGAAGATTATGTCCCTCACTGATACGCATGATTGCTGCCTCCGGTGCCTCGACCCGGACCACAACCCGGCGGTCTGTGGCCTCTGCAAAAAGATGTCCTCGAAGGCATTGAGAAGCCTCCAGCAGCAGCATGAAAATTTTTTTCCTGATTCCCCCATGCTTCTGAGAGCCAGGACCTCGTCTGAGGCCTCCACCTCGGGAGGAGCACTCTGAATCCGAGCATCGTCGAGGGGCCTCAGAGAGGGGGTCTCCCTCGAGAGAACTGAAAAGAACAAAGAAATCCTCAACGGCGGCATCTGTGGATGTTTCGGAACGGCCAGGTCCCTTGCGGAGCCGGTCGCAGAGCCCCGAGCGCCGGCCCAAGGCATCGGAGAAGGAGCACCCAGCCAAGGTTCCCCGAAAGGACCCGATCACGGACTGGCCCTGGCAAGTACATCCTATCCTAGTTGAGGACTCCTCTCCGGGGGAACCGGCTTCGGGCCTGAGTGCGTCAGTGCCCAAGCAAAAGGCTGCAGAGCCTCCAGAACTGATGTCCAGGATGGCGTCCTTGGAGCGCAGGATCACTGCCTTCCTGAAGCAGCAGCGGGCACTGGTATCTGGCACATCCGGTTCCTCCACCCCGACCACCGGGTGTTCGACATTGAAGTCGACCCCAGAGACCGAGCCGATCCTCAAAGCCCTGCAGGCCCGAGTAGCTCCTCGGCCGAGGTCACGCTCGGCCTCCCGTTCATTGGGACTGAGGTCATCACCGGTGAGCCAGCAAAACGCCGGGGTGGCTGGCGCCAGGGGCCCGAGGAGTGCCACCAGTCTTCCTCAGAGGCCTCCGCTTTGGAGTCAGAGGACAAGGAGTCGCCTGATACCCGCCGTTACCGAAATGTCCCATCCGATTCCCCAGTATCGGAGTCTCGGAGAAGGTCCATTCCGGAGGACATGGGGTTTCAGGACTTCGTTCAAGATATGTCCAAGGCTCTGGATTTCCCTAAGGAGTCCGAGGAGGACCCTCGAGCAGACGTTCTAGAGATCCTCCAGTACGAGTGTCCCCCTCAGGAGACATTCACAGTGCCCATTCCTCCTATCCTGGAATGCCTTATGCTCCGCATGTGGGAGACGCCGGCATCAACACCTGTGATCAGCAAGCAGCTCGACTCGATGTATCGGGTCCACTGGAGCCCTGGGTTTCAGAAGTCAAAACTGTCGCACAACTCCATGATGGCGGAGTTGGCCATGCATCAACTGAAAAGTCAGAAGACGCACTCTTCGGTGCCGCCCGGCAGGGAGGCCCGCATCTTGGATGCCCTCGGCAGGAAATGTTACCAGGGCGCAATGCTGATTTGTTGGATCCACGCCTACCAGCTGTATATAGGCATGTACCTGAGAGACCTGGCGAAGGAGATTGCGGGGTTTTCAACTGGTCTCTCCGAGGAGCCTTTGCAGCACTTCAGGGGCCTGTCCAAAGCCGTCACTGAATGCTCCAAGTTCATGTCTCGAGCGGCCTACGACAGCTTCGAGTCGGCGGCCATCGGTGCACGCTACCAAGCCTGGCTACAATTGTCAGACCTTGAACAATGGGTACAAGACAAGTTGGTCGATGTCCCATGCTGGGGGGAGAACCTCTTTGGCAAACCCATGGTCAACAAGGCCGCCGAACTGGAGACCGAGTTCATGATGAGGACTAGGCTTTCTAAGAAGACCTCTGCTCCTTCCTGAAAGAAGGGTTCAGGTAAAAAGCCCTTTTACCGAAGGAAGGCCACTGCTTACTGAAATTACTCCTCTTACCAGGCCTCCCCGGCTCCCCAGCAGGGGCAGCAGGTCAAGGGATAGTGGCATGGCCCGTGTAAGCAGAAGGCTCCTAAGCCCCTCTCCCAACCGGAGCTTGGCAGTCCACAGGAGGTTGGCTCACCCTGTACGCCCACAGGTGGGGAGCTATCATCACCGATGCATGGGCATTACAGGTGATCAAGGAGAGTTACCTCCTCCGCTTAGCCGAAGTGCCTCTGCATTATTTCCCTGGAGAGCTCTTCCGGCCTCCCCTTCACCAGGACCTTCTTTTGAAGGAGTTGGCAGGTCTTCTCGAGGACCGAGCAGTGGAACCAGTGCCCCACCATCTCAAAGGCAAGGGGTTCTACTCCAGGTACTTCCTCGTGCCAAAGAGGACAGGGGGCCTAAGGCCCATCCTCAACCTGCGCAACCTCAACAGATTCCTGGTGAAGGAGAAGTTCAAGATGCTCTCCCTTGGAACATTACTGCCTTACACATCTTAATCCACCTGAACCACAGGCAATACCTACGCTTTGTGGTGGGGGGCCATCATTTCCAATACAGGGTGCTTCCCTTCGGCCTCGCCTCGGCCCCCAGGGTATTCACAAAGTGTCTAGCGGTGGTCACTGCCTTTCTCAGGCTTCAGGGGATCTTTGTCTTCCCCTGTCTCGACGACTGGCTCATCAGGAGCACCATGGCCCCCGAGGCGCAGCAGGACACAGCACGCACTAGCCAGATCCTTCAGCACTTAGGTTTCGTTATCAACTATCCCAAGTCCAGCCTTCGCCTGACTCAAGAGCTGGAATTCATTAGGGCAAGAATCAATACCCTTCACTCAAAGGCCTTTATACCTGCAGACAGGATAGGCAGGCTCATGTCGCTGGTCAAAGACATACAGTGCCGTCCCTCAGTGCCAGCAAGACACCTGTTGCGCCTCCTCAGGCACATGGCCTCCACGATCCATGTCACACCAGGTGCCCACCTCCACATGTGAATTGCGCAGTGGTGACTCAGGGAACAGTGGTCCCAGGCCAAAGGGCATCTCCAGGACAGAGTCAAAGTGACCAGGCACCTGGCGCAGTCCCTGACCTGATGGCTCTCACCCTGTCACTTAGAAGCGGGGATGCCTTTTCAGGCCCCTCACCACTCGGGGGTCCTCACCACAGATGCCTCCCTGCTGGGCTGGGGAGCCCACTGCCAGGGGTACCGCACACAGGGCATTTGGTCCCCAGATGAGAGTGCTCAACAGATCAACCTGTTGAAACTGCGGGCAATCCATCTTACTCCAAAGGCGTTCTGGCAGTCCCTGAGACACAGGTTTGTCCTGGTCCAGATGGATAACCAGGTCGCCATGTTCTATGTGAACAAACAAGGGGGCATGGGGTCCTGCACCCTCTGTCGGGAAGCCCTGGACGTGCTCGTTCGCAGTCCGACAGGACATTCTCCTCAGGGCAGTGTACCTGCCGGGCCAGGACAACTGGCTGACCGACAGACTCAGCAGGCTGCTCCAGCCACACGACTGGCAGATGGACCCAGAGGTGGTCTGCGGGCTTTTCCAGATCTGGGGGGAACTGGTGATGGACCTGTTTGCCAGCCCGGACAATCACCAGTTACCCTGCTTCTGCTCCAGGCAACCACACCCTGCCAGGGTGGCCGCCGATTCTTTTCTAATTTAATGTTCGGTGGGTCTTCTGTATGTGTTTCCCCCGACACCTCTGATCGCCAAGACCCTGTTCAAGATTCTTCACGACAGAGCTTCAGTCATTCTGATAGCCCCACGGTGGCCTCAGCAACCGTGTTTCCCACTCCTCCTGCAGCTAACAGTGAACATAAGAACATAAGGTATGCCATACTGGGTCAGACCAAGGTCCATCAAGCCCAGTATCCTGTTTCCAACAATGGCCAATCTAGGTCATACGTACCTAGCAGTTTCCCCAAAAGACACAGGTTCCACAATGCATGTACTGGGTCAAGCATTGATATCCTGGGTCCCTTCTTAATAATGGTTTATGGACCTTTCCTCCAGGAACTTGTCCAAACCTTTTTTAAACCCAGCTACACTAACAGCATTTACTACATCCTCCGGTAACAAATTCCAGAGTTTGATTACACGTTGAGTGAAAAAATATTTTCTTTTATTAGTCTTGGTTTACACTGTAGCTTCATTGCATGTCCCCTAGTCTTTCTATATTCTGATAACGTAAACAATCGATCTACGTTTACCCGTTCCACTCCGTTCATTAATTTATAGACTTCTATCATATCTCCCCTCAGCCGTCTCTTTTCCAGGTTAAAGAGCGCTAACCTTTTTAGCATTTCTTCATAGGAGTATCCTTCCATCCCCTTTACCATTTTGGTGGCTCTTCTCTGAACCTTTTCTAATAACGCTATATCCTTTTTAAGATACGGCGACCAGAATTGCACACAATATTCAAGGTGTGGTCTCACCATGGAACGATATAGAGGCATTATAATATCTTTTGTTTTATTTTCCATTCCTTTCCTTATGATACCTAGCATTCTATTTGCTCTCTTGGCCTCCGCTGCACACTGGGCCGAGGGTTTTAACATGTTATCCACAATGACGCCTAAATCTTTTTCCTGGGTGGTGGTACCTAATGTGGAACCTTGCGTCGTCTAACCATAGTTTGGGTTGTTCTTCCCTAGGTGCATAACTTTGCAATTGTCCACATTAAATTTCGTCTGCCATTTTGATGCCCAGTGTTCCAATTTATCAAGATCCTCTTGCAATTTTCCACAATCCTCTTGGGTTTTAACAACTTTAAATAGTTTTGTGCCATCTGCAAATTTGATAACCTCACTTGTTATTCCCCTTTTCAGGTCATTTATGAATATATCAAAAAGCAGCAGACCCAGCACAGATCCCTGGGGTACACCACTATTCACCTTTCTCCATTAGGAAAATTGGCCATTTAGCCCTACCCTCTGCTTTCTATCTTTTAACCAGTTCCTGATCCACAATAGTACACTGCCTCCTATCCTATGACTCTTTAGTTTTGCCAAAAGTCTCTGATGAGGGACCTTGTCAAAGGCTTTCTGAAAGTCCAGATACACTATATCAACCGACTCACCTTTGTCCACCTGTTTATTCACACCTTCAAAAAAACATAACAGATTAGTAAGACAAGATCTTCCTTGTCTAAAGCCATGTTGGCTGTCTCACATTAAGCCATGACTATCTACATGTTCAGCAATTTTGTTCTTTATGATGGTTTCTACCATTTTTCCCGGTACTGACGTCAGGCTCACTGGTCTGTAGTTTCCCAGATCAACCCTGGAACCCTTTTTAAAAATTGGTGTTACATTGGTGATCCTCCATTCTTCAGGTATTACAGATGATTTTAATGAAAATTCACAGATTACAAATAGCAGGTCTTCAATCTCATATTTCAGTTCTTTCAATACACTTGGATGTATACCATCTGGCCCAGGTGATTTGCTACTCTTCAGTTTATCAAATAGTTGTAATACATCTTCCCAATGTATCGATATTTCCTTAAATTTTTCTGCACCTTTAAATACCACTTCATTCATGAGTAACATCCCTACATCTTCCTCAGTAAAGACCAAAGCAAAGAATTCATTCAGTCTCTCTGCTATCGCCTTGTCGTCTCTTAGTGCCCCTTTAACCCCTCTATCATCTAATGGACCAACTGACTCTCTCACAGGTTTTTTGCTACAAATGTACTTGAAAAAGTCTTTATTTCGCTTTTATGCTTCCACAGCAAGCTTCTTCTCAAATTCTCCCTTTGCCTGCCTTATCAATGCCTTGCATTTGACTTGCCAGTGCTTGTGCTGTTTCCAAGTTTTGGCTCTTTTTTCCATTTCCTGAAAGATGCTTTTTTGGCAACAACAGCCTCTCTGACCTCACCGTTAAACCATGCTGGCAGTTTTTTGGACTTCCTTCCACTTTTCTTAAAGCATGGAATACAGCTGGTCTGGGCTTCCAAGATAGTATTTTTCAACAACACCCAAGCTTGATGTAAGTCTTTAACCTTTGCAACTGCTCCTTTAGTTTTTTCTTTTCCTCATTTTATCATAGTCTCCCTTTCGAAAGTTAAAAGGTCGTACTGTGGATTTCCTTACCATCCCTCCTCCACTAATTAAATCAAGCGCGATCATTCTATGATCACTATTGCCAAGTGGCCCCAACACCCTTATCTCTTGCACTAGATCTGGTGTTCCACTAAGGACTAGGTCTAATATGACTTCCCCTCTGGTCGGTTCATGAACCAGCTGCTCCAAGAAGCAGTCATTTATTTCATCTAAGAACTTTATCTCCCTAGCATGTCCTGCCATGATACTGACCCAGTCGATACCGGGGTAATAGAAATCACCCATTATTATTACTGCGCTGTAACTTTTGTTAGCTTCCCTGATTTCATTGAGCATTTCATCATCCATTTGTTCATTCTGGCCAGGTGGTCAATAGTACACCCCCACTGCCATCGCCTTCCCCTTTTTACATGGAATTTCAATCCATGGAGATTCTACAGCAAATTTTGTTTCCTGCAAAACTTTAATCCTTTCTGACTCAATGCCCTCTCTAACATAGAGCACAATCCCTCCACCAATTTGATCAGCTCTATCATTACGATATACTTTGTACCCAGGTATCACAGTGTCCTACTGGTTGTCCTCCTTCCACCATGTCTCTGATATTCCAATCATATCTAACCTCTCATTTAGTACTATATATTCTAACTCTCCCATCTTATTTTTTAGACTTCTAGCATTTTCATACAAGCATTTTAGAGACTGTATTTTATTCATATTAATCTGGCTTTTGGTAGACATGGGTAATTTGGGATCTTTAAACTCTGTCTGCTCCATACTCGAGGGCATTTGGGCTACTTTACTCTTTTTTGGAACCTCTCTACTTTTGGTAGTATCCTTCAAGGATACATTCTTCCGAACCATGCGCTCTTGGGTGACTGTCGGCTTTCCCCTATTATCTAGTTTAAAAGTTGCTCTATCTTCTTTTTAAAGGTTAATGCCAGCAGCCTGGTTCCATCCCGGTTAAGGTGATGCCCTTCCCTTCAGAAGAGCCCCTCCTTTCCCCAGAATGTTCCCCAGTTCCTAACAAATCCAAAACCCTCATCTCTGCACCATTGTCTCATCCACGCATTGAGACTCCGGAGCTCTGCCTGCCTATTGAGTCCTGCGCATGGAATGGTAAGCATTTCGGAGAACGCTACCCTGGAAGTTCTGGATTTCAACTTCCTACCTAAAAGCCTAAATTTAGCCTCCAGAACCTCCCTACCACATTTTCCTATGTCATTGGTACCGACATGTACCAAGACAGCAGGCTCCTCCCCAGCACTATATAAGACCTTATCTAGGTGGCGCATGAGGTCCGCTACCTTCGCACCAGGCAGGCATGTTACCAGGTGATCCTCACGTCCACCAGCCACCCAGCTATCTACATGCCTAATGATCGAATCACCAACTATAATGACTGTCCTAACCCTTTCCTCATGGGCACATGGCCCTGGAGAAACTTCCTCAGTGCGAGAGGGTTTTACATCACCTGGAGGACAGGTCCTAGTTACAGGATCACTTCCTGCCACACCAGGGTGATGATCTCCTGTCACGTGACCTCTCTCCTCCATGGCAACAGGGATGCTGCCAGACTGGAGGTGGGACTTCAGGACTATATCCCTGTAGGTCTCGTCTATGTACCTCTCTGTCTTTCTTATGTTTTCCAAGTCTGCTACTCTAGCCTCTAGAGAACGGACTCGTTCCCTGAGAGCAAAGAGCTCCTTGCACCTAGTGCACACGTAAGACCTCTCACCAACTGGGAGAAAATCATACATGTGTCACTCAATGCAAAAGACTGGAAAGCCCCCATCTCACTGCTGGACTGCTGTCTGCATCTTAGGGACTTGTTTACAAAGCCACGGTAGCGGCTTCCGCCTGATATCGGAGCCGCGGCCCCACTGAATTTAATGGGGCCGCGGCTCCGATAACAATCGGAAACCGCTACCGCAGCTTTGTAAACAAGCCCCTTAGTTTTAAGCTTGTGTTTAGATCTTTAAGTTCTTTACTTACTATGGGTTGCTATGGATATTTATACTAATAAAACTGTACCTAATATGTTTAATATACCTTATTCACCTGAAGCTTAATTAATCTCAGGTCCTTAGTGTATGACTGATTTGGGTAATGAGCTTCACCTGAGAGCACCTCCTTTCCTTTAAGATGTGTAAGTACCTATAAAGCTATGATTATCCCAGGGGTGGGTGGGCGGGTGTTGGGGAGGGAGGGAGGGAAATAACACTTATTAAAACAGGGCTGCTACAGAGTACCCTGTCCTGTGCTGCTGAGGTAAGCTGTGACCAACTTCCTGGGTGATTAACAGTCCTTGCTTGGATAGAAGGAGTCTTTCAAAATGGCCTTTTCACCTGCCACCTGGTGTTAACACCTATTGAAAAAGTTTCACAGGTCTCTTGCCCCCTAGGTAGAAGGCCTCTTTGTAAAGGTCTCTAGAAGACTTTATTTGTTGCTCAAAGAGTACTGACCCTGTTTTGCCTTTTATGCTATACTATATTCTTATTTGATTTAAATTACAGCTCTTTGCTGCTGCTAGGCTCTGACTTATTATGAAATATAAACTACAAGCTCTCTACTGGGTTCTAAATTTAACCAGAAAGCTCTCTTCTGTGTTTTAAATTTAAACTAAAAGTACTTTGCTGATACTAGGCCCTGAGTGACTATTAAATTTAAACTACAAGCTCTCTGCTGGGTATGAAATGTAACCAGAAAGTTCTCTTCTGTGTTTTAAATTTAAACTTAAACTGCTGCTACTAGGCCCTGACTGATTTAACAAAAAGCACTGGGTTCACAGATTAATTAGCTTTAATACAAAGAAGTCCTTTCAGAAAATTCCCAGAAGTATATACTCACAATTGCAGATCTCTTTCCAGAAGTAGCAGTCCCTTTTTCTAGTCCAGTGGAGACCCCCATCCCCCTGGGGACAGCTCCGCATCTCCTTTCCCAGGAGGGGTGGCTCTCTCCTGCACCCCAGCCCCATCTCCCTTTCGCTGATGGTGTGGCTGCTGAGAGGGTGTCACTAGCTCTGCTCCTACTTCTGGAGGATGTTCTGCTGGCCTCACGCAGAATATCTACCAGACGGGCTTACACCTTTAAGTGGCGCAGGTTTGCGCTTTAGTGTGTGGCACAGGGAGTTGACCCCTTTTCTTACCTGGTGGTTACGGTGTTGCAATACCTTCTCCACCTCTCCAGCATGGGACTCAAGTCCTCAAGTCAGGGTGAATCTCAGTGCCCTAGCGGCGAACCACCATTAAGTGGATGGGAAGCCCCTCTCGGCTCATCCAACAGTGTCCTGGTTCCTTAAGGGCCTACTCCTGTCTAAGCCCCCGGTCCGCCCCCGGCGACTGAATGGGATCTCAATGTAGTGTTGGGGCGGCTCACCCTGCTGCTTTTCGAACCGATGGCTAGGTGTCATCTCCGCTATCTCTCCTGGAAGGTGGTTTTCCTTGTCGCACTCACTTCCGCCCGAAGGGTGAGTGAGCTTCAGGTCCTCATAGCGGAGAGGCCTTATACCAGGCTCTACAAGAATAGGGTGGTGCTTCACACACACTCTAAGTTCCTTCTGAAGTTGATGTTATGATTGAGATGTTTAAATACCTCCGTGGCATAAATGTTCAGGGAGAGAGCCTCTTTCAATTGAAAGCAAGTTCTGCTACGAGGGGACATGGGATGAGGGTGAAGGGAGATAGATTCAGGAGTGATATGCGGAAATATTTCTTTACAGAAAGAGTAGTGGATCCATGGAATAGTCTCCCAGTGGAGGTGGTAGAGATGAGGACAGTAACTGAATTCAAAAAAGCATGGGACCAACACAGAGGATCTCTAAAGGTAAAAAGTGGACTGTTGTAGTTGTTATGGAAGGACAGACTAGATAGGCCATGTGGTCTTTTTCTGTCATCATGTTTCTATGTTTCTATGTCCTCGTTCCACCTCAACCAGGAGGTGGTCCTCCCTATCTTCTTTCCCAGACCACATGCTGGTCGGGCTGAGGCGGTCCTCCATACCCTGGACTGTAAGAGGGCCTTATCCTTCTACATTCAACGTACTCAAGGCCACCGGAAAGCCTCTCAGCCTTTTGTTTCCTACGAACCCAGTAAGCTGGGGGAGGTGGTGACCAAGTGTACACTGTCCACGTGGGTGGTGGACTGTATTGCCCGGGCCTATGAGGAAGGAAAGTCCTGCCTCCTTTTTGTATTCCCCCCGTGGGCGTTGATCGGCAGAGTAGTACAGGACGAATCAGTGGGGGGAGGGAGGGCAGCTGATACAGGAGGAAAGGGAAGGAAAGAGGCCAGAAGGGAGCTGGCAGGGGGACTGGAAGGCAGCAGACACTTGGGGATGGGGCTGGAAGATGGCTAGGTAATTGCAGGGGGGTTGGAAAGAGCTGACACAGGGGAAGGTGGGGGCTGGAAAGGAGCTGACACCTGGGGATAGGACTGGACGTTTGCTGATACCTGGGATGGACTAGAAGGGGCTGGACGGTGGGGAAGGAGGGGGACTGGAAGGGAATAGACACCAGTGGCGGGCTGCGAATACAAGGGGGTAGGTACTGGGAATGGAGGCTGTAAAGGGTCTGATAATGGGGAGGGTTACTGGGACTGGATAAAGGCTGATGGGAGAAAATGAAGAAAGCAAAAGGAGAGACAAGAAATGGCAGATGGACTATAGACCATAGAAAGAGAGCTAAGAGAAGACAGAGGAAAACAGAAACTTCAGATCGGGACCAGCATGATCAAAAATCGTCACACAACAAAGGTAGAAAAAATAATTTTATTTTCAATTTAGTGATTGGACTTTGTGCTATCTTTATATTTCACACAGTATGGGGAACTGCATCTCTTATCTAGTGTGGCACCACATGCGGAGTCTGGCTTCTTGGGGTTTCAATTTAATTTTTGTCTACATATTTTTACTTTAGGTTGTGGTCACTTATTCTGTACTTGGTGAGAGTCTGTGTTTATTTATTTATTGAACGGTTTTATATACCACCTTTCAAAGTGGTTTACATCCAACAAAACATGAACAATACATTGTAACTTGTTTTTACAGGTAACTATGTATTAACATATGTAACAGTGTAAAAGGTATCTAACTTATTTACAAGTGGATGACAGGTAACTTTACATTATACATATGAGACAGTGTAAAAGGTATTTAACATATTTACAGATTGGTGACTAAATAGTCAGGGTTTAATGTTAACAAATACTTGTACTGTCATATTTACATGTACAGGAGATAGGTATCTCCAGGAACAAGCAGGAATGTAGTCTTCACATATGGGTATCGTCGGTACCGACGGATCCTGCGCGGGAACGCTCCCCAGTGTCCAATAGGAAAGCTTTTGGGAGCATCTCACAGCGCCTGTGTGCTGCCTTCCCGCTTCCCAACTGTCCCTCTCCAGTTCATCATTTTCCGCGGAGCCGACAGGTCACACATCCTGTCACCGCAGAAAATATTCCCTTTTATTCTTCTTTTTTGTGGTCGCGTCTGCCTTCCCTCGACGCTACACCGGTACCGCCGGTTCTTCTTTCTTTTTTCTTAAAAAAAATCAACAACTTTTCTTCTGGAGTCTTTTCCAGGTATTTTCTCCTCAGGTGCCATGTGCCATTTTGGGCACTAGGCCCAACTTTTCCTTTAAAATGGAAAACCCCGCTTTGGGTTTTAAAAAGCGTTCCAAGTGTGGCGATACCATCTCCGTCACCGACACCCATGAGTGGTGCCTCAAATGTTTAGGTCCTGACCACTCTATCTCAGAGTGTGTTGCCTGTGGGATGATATCGAAGAGGGGCCGGCAAAACCGAGCTGCTAAATTTTTTCCTTCCAATGCAGCGTCTGTGGCATCAACGTCTTCCAGGGCTTCATCTTCCTCCCATGGATCTCAGGTAACTAAACATAAATCTGGCCGGTCCTCAAAGGGTAGATCTCCTTCAAAGCTCGAGATGCCTCTGGTGTTGCCCTTGAGGGACTTGTACTGGCAAAATTGCCCTGGCGGGAGGCTTCGGCTTCCAAAGCACTAACGGGGCTCCAGGATGTTCTCGAGGCCTCAACCTCGGCAGAACTGCTGGTGCCATGCTCTGGGGTACCGGCTGCTTCATCCGGTACCGATATCCAAGCATCGGCAGTGTCGATAGACCAGAGATTCTTGGTTATTGAACGCCTCGATGCCTCTGAAACCGCTTCAGACAATTCAACCGGTACCGGTACCGACTGCATCGACATCAGCAGGTATTCTACTGGGACCGAGTCATGCTTATCCATCCGGTATCGACAAGTCGATACCGGACCCCTCCGATGCCGACTTCGATCGGTACCAGTACCGTGCCTTGCACGATCACCCGGATCAGAGATACTTTGAATCCTTGGATGAGTCTGAAGACTCTGAAAGCTCTGCCGATACCAGAGTACTTCTTCCTGAGGATTCTTCTTCTCCTCAGCGTAGGATGTATCCGCCTTGATTGAAGGATAAGGCGGGATAGAAATACCCTTTAAATAAAATAAATAAAAATATGTCCTTTCAGGATTTTATCTGAGATGTGGCTCAAGGTCTTTCCATCACAGTGGCTCCTGAAAAAGAGCCTAGGGCAAAGGAATTGGAAATCCTGCAATACCCTAAAGCTCCTAAGGAGGCAGCTACCTTACCTATTCATGGGATCTTGCATGACCTCATGTTAAGGATGGGGGAAACACCTCTAACCACGTCTCCTCACTCTCGAAGGCTCGACGCCATGTATCGAGTTCCTACTTGTCCTGGGTTTCAGAAGATTCAGCTACCACACCATTCCATGGTGGTGGAATCAGCTATGAGAAGGATCAAGAGTGCAAAAAGACATGCATCTAATCCTCCAGGACGTGAGTGTAGGACTCTTGACGCCTTTGGACGTTGAACCTTCCAGGCTTCCATGCTTTCTGCTAGGATCAGTTCCTATATATTATATATGGGAATGTTCCTTAAGGAGGTCACGGGAGATTTAGAGCTTATGAGCCCTCTCCTTCCTGATGATAAGAGGCAGGATTACCTTGCCCTTGTCAAACATGTTCAGGATGTTTCCAAGATTGTAAATCGTGCAGCCTTTGACAGCTTTGAGTGTATAAGCAGAACCTCTGCTATTGCCATAGGTGCACGTAGGATTGCCCGGCTCCAGGCATCTGACTTGGAACTTTGGGTACAGGATAAACTGGGGAATATTCCTTGCACAAGAGAGAATCTCTTTGGCAAGAATTGGCAGGAAAAAGCTAATGAGATAGATGCTGACAATATCACCTTGGATAGATTGTCTAAATCTACAGCTGATCCTGCAAGGAAAAAATCCTACAAGAAAGCATTCTTCAGTAAGAAGAAGAAGTTTTACCCCTCCTATACCCAGCAGGGGCATCGTTTAGGTCAGTCTGCCCAAAAGGGACAGCAGCAACAACCTAGGCAAAGAAAAACAAAAGCTGCTAAGCCTCAACCGGCTCAGCAGACTCAGCCTCCACATGGGCTTTGACTCCTATCTAGAGAACTTTGCCTTCCTGGCCCTGAACGGCCAAGAGCCTTCCACCATTCCAGGAAGGTTATATCATTTTGCCCCCAGATGGGGGCAGATAACAGCAGAAAATTGGACTCTGTCCATTGTAAGAGAGGGGTACAAGCTTCATTTACTCAGCATGCCCCCTCCTACAATGGTAAGACAGTTCAATTCTCAGACCTCTCTCAATGCCCAGTTAGATCAAGAGGTCACTTTGCTTCTTGCCCAAGGGGCAATAGAAGAGGTACCCATTCTCCAACAGGGTACAGGGTTTTACTCCCCCTATTTCCTTATTCCAAAGAAAACAGGAGGAGGACACAGGCCCATTTTGGACCTCAGAGAATTGAACAAATTCCTGTTCAAAGAAATTCAAAATGATTTCTCTGGGAACTCTGCTGCCATACCTTCAGAGTCAGGATTGGCTTTGTTCTCTAGATCTCAAGGATGCATACACTCATGTTCTCATCCATCCAACTCATCGAAAGTTCCTTCGCTTTCTATTTCAAGGGAAGCACTACCAATACAGGGTTCTTCCTTTTGGCCTGGCCTCTGCACCAAGGGTGTTCACAAAATACATGGCTGTGGTGGCAGCATTTCTTCGCACCCTGGGAATATTCGTCTTCCCTTACTTAGATGACTGGCTCATTCGAGCCCCTTCAGAGCCAGAGGCCAGGATTTCTCTCTCTCGCACAATGCACATACTTCAGTATTTGGGGCTTGTCATAAACTTCCCAAAATCCAACCTTGCTCCCACTCAGTCTCTAGAGTTTATTGGAGCTCTGCTGGATACCAGACAGACAAGAGCCTATCTTCCACAGCCCCGCTGCCTTCGCATTGTGTAGTTAGCTTCCCAAGCAGTGCTAAAGCCTCACCTCACTGCTCAGGAAATGTTACAATTGCTAGGCCACATGGCATCCACCGTGCATGTGGTTCCTTATGCTCGCATACATATGAGGGAAGCCCAGTGGACTTTATCCACTCAATGGACTCAGGCATCAGGTTGCCTGTCAGACAAAATAACAAACTCAGATCATCTTATTTTGTCCCTTCAATGGTGGCAGTCACCCCAAAACCTTTTGGTGGGGTCCCCTTTCCAACAACCCCCACCCCAAGCCACTCTGACAACAGATGCCTCACAGGTGGGTTGGGGAGCCCACCTGCAAGGCCTTTCTACCCAGGGTACCTGGACTCTACAGGAGACCTATCTAGACATCAATCTCCTGGAACTCAGAGCAATCTTCCTTGCTCTTCGAGTATTCCACACCCAGCTCAGCTACAAGACAGTCCTAGTTCAAACGGACAATCAAGTAGCCATGTTTTATGTGAACAAACAGGGTGGAACAGGCTCTCTGTCGCTATGCAACGAAGCTTTGCGACTATGGGCCCTCACCAGAGAGCATCAGATTCATCTCCTTGCGGTGTATCTTCCAGGCATTCAAAACTCTTGGGCTGACAGACTCAGTCGAGTTCTGCTTCCACACAAATGGTCTCTCCATGCAGACCAGGTGGCCAAAATTTTCCAAATTTGGGGAACCCTGGACATAGACCTCTTCGCAAGTCCGCTGAATGCCAAACTTCCCCGGTTCTGTTCCAGAATTCCGGCTCAGGGTTGTCACACCAGGGATGCTTTCCTCCTCCATTGGGGCCAGGACTTCCTGTATGCCTTTCCACCCATTCCCCTAATTCCCAAAACCCTGTTCTTGCTTCAGAGAGACAGAGGTCATATGATTCTCATAGTTCCACATTGGCCACGGCAAATGTGGTACCTTCTGCTCCTACATCTCTCTCAAGCTCCACCTCTGGAGTTAGGATCTGCTCCAGATCTCCTTTCTCAGGAGGACGGGATGCTGTGGCATCCCAGTCCCCAGTCTCTCCATCTCAGGGCCTGGTTGCTGAAAGCCTAGAACTTCATGGTCTTAACCTTTCTCAGCAGGTAAAGGATATCCTTTATGCTTCCAAGAAACCTTCCACAAGACACTCTTATGCTTTCAAGTGGAAAAGGTTTACCATATGGTACTCGCAGAAGGTTCTTGACCCTCTTGCGATACCTCTGGAATCATTACTGGAGTATCTCCTTCATTTGTCTAATACAGGGCTTAAGATTAATTCAGTGAGAGTTCATTTGAGTGCTATTGCAGCTTCTTTCAAGCCTCTAAATCAGGGGTCACCAACCTGCGGCCCGCGAGGTCCCTTGGTGCGGCCCGCGAGGCTCTACCCCGGTGCGGCCCGCCAAGGATGCTGCTGAAAGTACCGGCAAATTCATCGACTCCTTCTTCTGCAGCCGCGGCTCCCTGCCTCTTAGGGAACCACGGCTGTGCTTGTAAAATCATCGCGGAGCCCTTCCTGTCTTGACGGGCTCCGTGCAGCATTGTCCCGCCTCCAAAGGAAGTGGTAAACAACTTCCTATAGAGGCAGGACAATGCTGCACGGAGCCCGTCAAGACAGGAAGGGCTCCGCGATGATTTTACAAGCACAGCCGCGGTTCCCTAAGAGGCAGGGAGCCACGGCTGCAGAAGAAGGGAGGGAGCTGACATGGAATAAAAGTACAGGTATGAGCAGTTTTTTTTTCACGCGGGGGGGGGGGGTGTGCAGCCCGCGAGTCTGCCGGTAGTCGGCTGTGCGGCCCGCGGCCCTCTGGAGGTTGGTGACCCCTGCTCTAAATGGACAACCTATTTCCTCTCATCCTCTCATAGTGAGATTTATGAGAGGCCTTCTTTTAACTAAGCCTCCCATTAAGCCTCCACCAGTGGCATGGGACTTAAATCTGGTTCTTGGGCAGCTCATGAAGCCGCCTTTTGAACCATTAGCTACTACCTCTTTGAAATTCCTTTCCTAGAAGGTCATCTTTCTTATTGCAATCACATCAGCATGTCGCATCAGTGAATTGCAAGCATTGGTGGCTGATCCTCCTTATACAAGGTTCCATCATGATAAGGTAGTCCTTAGGACTCATCCACACTTTATGGCAAAGGTGGTGTCACCTTTTCATTTAAACCAAGCGGTTTACCTTCCTGTATTCTTCCCAAGGTCTCATGCCTCAAATGCAGAAAGGAATCTTCATACTTTGGATTGTAAAAGGGCCCTGGCCTTTTACTTACAAAGGACGAAGCAACATAGTAAGTCCTCTCAACTTTTTATTGCTTTTGATCCTAGTCATTTGGGACTTCCAGTCTCCAAAAGAACACTGTCCAACTGGATTGCACAGTGTATATCTTTTGCCTATGAGAGTAAAAACCTTCCTCTTGAAGGCCATGTCACAGCTCACAATGTGAGAGCCATGGCAGCCTCTATGGCTCATCTTCACTCTGTGACATCTGTCAAGCAGCTACTTGGGCCTCGGTTCATACTTTCACAGCCCATTACTGCTTAGACAAGGACTCCCACCGGGATGCCTTGTTTGGTCAGGCTGTTCTTCAACACCTGTTCCATACTTAATCAACTCCTACCCACCATCCCTGGTAGGATGCCAGAGATCCATGGGGGGAAGTGGAGCCCTTTCACAAGGGCACACAACCTCTGGGGTTTCTCCCTGGCATCTGCAGCTAGGGAGTCCCCATATGTGAAGACTACATTCCTGCTTGTTCCTGGAGATAGCATAGATACTCACCTGTAACAGGTGATCTCCGGGAACAGCAGGAATTTAGTCTTCTCAACCCACCCACCTTCCCTAGGAGTTGTATCTCTCTATCTCTCTCTTTCTCTCTTTCCCTCTCTCTTTGTCTGAGCTTTAAACTCAACTGGAGAGGGACAGTTGGGAATGGCGGGAAGGCAGCATGCAGGTGCTGTGGGATGCTCCCAAAAGCTTTCCTATTGGACGCTGGGGAGCGTTCCCACGCAGGCTCCGTCGGTACCAACGATACCCATATGTGAAGACTAAATTCCTGTTCGTCTCTCCGGGCCAGTCCAGAACATGAGGGTAGTCAATCTTCCTCCTCTAGCAGCTGAGGACTGAAAAACTGATTCTTGTTGCCAAGGTTACCCAGCTCCCCCTTGGTGTCAGAAGCCAGTCTTTTTGTCCTCAGCAGCTGAGCTGGATGTGTGGATGACTAGCTCCCCACATAGGTCTAGAAGAGTTAATTCTTTTCTTGGTTTTCTCTGCTAGTGTCAGTAGTGGAAAGAAGACAAGAGTACAGCAGAAGCGTGGTGCTTTTTTTTGCCCTAGCAGGGTGAAACTGCACCTAAGTTTTCCTTTTTCCTCTTTTTGATAAAGAGAGCGCAAGACACGTACACTGCTGTTTGTCAGGCGAGGGTCGGCGCGGAGAATCGGGGCAGAGCCTGTCTCTTCTTTCTCCAGTAGCTGGGGGCATTGGAAACAACTCTGGGAGCCCCAGAGACTGTTTTCCGGTGTCCATACTCGGTATCTCCTGCAGCCGTTAGCAACAGCATAGCCAGGACCGGAGGGGGCAGCGTTCCTTTGTGGCAGGTAATTTTTCAATTTTTCTTCTCACCAGCCGGCAGGCGCTGCCGCGGGGTTACCTCCTTTAGCGGAGTTAGTGTTCCGGCAGTTTCGTTGCGAGCGTGAGATTCTGTGCGCGGAAATTTTTTCTTTTTTGGGGGGGGCTTTTGTTAGCTAGCGCCGGGGTCCCCGTGGTTAGGCAGCAAGACCGCGGTATGGCAAACCAGAACGGGGCTGAAGGCGAGCAGTTGGGCAGTCTTCCCTCTCCAGCGGAAAGAGCGGGAACGGCGGCCATCTTGGAAGGGCCGTCCGTTTCTCCCGCGCTGCCACCCCCGTCAGGAAAGCGCAAGGCTAAGTCTCACAGGGGGCATTCGACGGCGGAGCAAGCACAGCCGAAGTTGGCTGGGGTTCCAGAGGCCTTGGACTCTTTGCTGTCAACGGAGTTTATTTTGGCGCTTCATAATGCATATTTAATAAAAAAAGTCTCAAGCTCCTTTCAGAACTCTGCCTGCCTCCGGGGGGGTCTCTCAGGTTGAGGACTCTATGCTGTCAGATCCTGGTGAAGGGGTCTCCAGGGATAAGGTTAAGGATTCGAAGGTGGAACAGCCATCTCCTTTACCTGCGGAGGCACTAGGGCTGGAGGAAGGGGAGCTTCTTTCAGACCCGGGGTTTGAAACCTGGCCTACAGACTTGGAAGAAGGAGAGTTAGGTCCCGGGGATGATCCTAATATATTTAGGGTTTTTAGGAAGGAAGAGCTGACAGCTTTGATAGCGCAGTCTTGTCAGCTCTTAATTTGGTGCCTCCTGTGGTGCAGCAAGAACCTTTAGAGGATCCCTTGTTACAGGGTTTCAAGACGGAACAAAGATGTTTTCCTCTTCACAGGGTGATTAAACAGATGATCGAATCTGAGTGGGAATGCCGGAAGCTTCCTTGCGGGGAGCTCGAGCTATGGCGCGTTTGTATCCCGTGCCCCAGGAAGAGAGAGAGTTCTTACGGATGCCTAAGGTGGATGCGCTGGTTTCCGCAGTCACCAAGAAGACCACGATCCCAGTTGAGGGGGCTACAGCCCTTAAAGATATCCAAGATCGCAGATTAGAGGCGCTTTTAAAGCAAGCGTTTGATTCTAGTGCGCTAGCGCTTCAGGCTTCTGTGTGTGGGTCGTATGTGTCCAGAGCCTCTATCAGGTGGATTCAGATGGGTCCAGGGCAGGAGAGTGAGGCTACTCCTTCGGTGGAGGGAGCGAAGCTGGAGTCTGCGGCGTCTTATTTGGCGGATGCTTTTTATGATTTGGTTCGAATTTCAGCAAAATCAATGGCCTCATGATCGCCGCTCGGCGATTTCTTTGGTTACGGAATTGGTCGGCGGATGCTTCATCCAAGGCACGTCTCAGTAAACTTCCCTACAAGGGTAAGCTGCTCTTTGGAGAGGCTTTAGAGAAGATCGTGAAAGATTTAGGAGACTCCAAAGGGGGTCGCCTCCCCGAAGACCGTCCACGAGCTGCGAAGCAGGGTTCTTTCCAGAGAGGTCAGGGACGTGAGTTTCGCAGGTTTCGGGGAGCTCGCTTTACTCCTTATCAGCGCGGTCGCTTTTTGGCGAGGGGACAGTCCTTTCGCGGTGCCCGAGGTTCCAGCAGGGGTTTCTTTGGCACTTCTCCTGCCTCAGCAAGAAAACCGCAATGACGTGAGGCTGGCCCAGGGGGAGATTCCGGTGGGTGGACGTTTGCGGGATTTTGCCCCCGCTTGGGCCGCCATTACTACCGACCAGTGGGTTCTCCAGATTATCAGAGAGGGCTATGCTCTCGAGTTCGACCAGCCCTTGGCGGACGCCTTTGTTTTCTCTCCGTGCGGTCCTCTCGCAAAGAGGAGGGCGGTCCACGACACGTTGCAGCATTTATTGCGGCTCCAAGCAGTGGTCCCGGTGCCTCCCGACCAATACGGCTTCGGTCGATACTCGATATATTTTGTGGTTCCCAAAAAGGAGGGTTCCTTCCGACCCATCTTGGATTTGAAACACGTAAATCGGTGTTTGCGCGTCCCTCATTTCCGGATGGAGACGTTGAGATCGGTTATCCGCTCCGTTCGACCGGGAGAGGTGCTGTCCTCCATAGATTTGACGGAGGCCTATTTGCACATTCCTAACAGGAAAGATCATCAGAGGTTTCTTCGTTTTGCAGTTCCCATGGGTCATTTTCAGTTCCGAGCCTTGCCCTTCAGTCTGGCGACGGCGCCACGCACCTTTACCAAGGTGATGGTGGTGGCGGCAGCGGCGCTCCGCAAAGAAGGCATTCAGGTACATCCTTACCTGGACGACTGGTTGATCCGAGCGGCGTCGCGAGAGGAGTCAGTCAGGGCTACAGCTCGGGTAGTGGCGTTCCTCGAAGATCTCGGTTGAGTTGTCAACCAGGCCAAAAGTCGGTTGGATCCGGTGAAACAGTTGACTTATCTAGGGGCGTTCTTCGATACGGAAAGAGGAGTCATCCTTCTGCCTCCGGAGAGGGTTCAGAAGATTTTGTCGCAGGTGTCGGCTTTTTTGCGAATAAAGGCTCCAACGGCTTGGAGGTACTTACAATTGCTGGGGTCGATGGCGGCGGCCTTAGATCTAGTTCCTTGGGCCCGAGCTCATATGCGGCCGCTGCAGCAGGCTCTGCTCTTGCGGTGGTCTCCTCAACATCATCCTCTTTCACGTCAGTTAGTATGTCCGGCACAGGTGCGCGTCAGTCTTCGGGTGGTTGGTGCCGAGGCATCTGCAAGCGGGGATTCCGCTAGATCTGCCCGAGTGGGTCTTGCTCATGACGGATGCCAGTCTGTCCGGTTGGGGAGCGCATTGTTTGTCTCAGATAGCGCAAGGATCCTGGACGGCAGAAGAGAGTCTTTGGTCGATCAACCGGCTAGAGCTGCGCGCGGTGCGTCTAGCACTCATGGAGTTTGCCAGCCTTCTCAAAGGCAAGGCAGTGCGAGTTTTCTCCGACAACTTGGTGACGGTATCCTACATCAATCGCCAGGGCGGCACGGGCAGTGCCTTACTCTTGGAGGAGAGTCAGCAGTTATTCCAATGGGCGGAATTTCATCTCAAGGCGATCTCGGCGGCTCATGTATCCGGAAAAGACAACATTCAGGCCGATTATCTCAGTCGACATGTGCTAGATCCCGGAGAGTGGGAACTCAATGCAGCCGTTTTTCATGAACTCACGATGCGATGGGGTCAACCGGTCATGGATCTTATGGCGACCCTAGGCAATGCCAAGGCAGAGCGATTTTTCAGCAGACGCAGGGAGCACATGTCGGAAGGACTCGACGGACTGGTTCAGCCCTGGCCGTTGGGACAACTCCTTTATGTGTTTCCTCCGTGGCCATTAGTGGGTCGCGTCATTCAACGGATAGCGAGGCACGCGGGGCTGGTGCTCCTCATTGCTCCGGATTGGCCCAGACGACCATGGTACGTGGATCTGATGCGACTTCTGGTGGAGCCGCCGTGGAGGTTGCCCGCTCGGGTCGACTTGGTTCATCAAGGGCCTGTCCTGATGCCAAAGGCGGATCGGTTCTTGCTTATGGCTTGGCTCTTGAAAGGGAGTGTTTGCGACGTAAGGGATATTCGGGGGCGGTCATAGCCACGATGTTACAGTCTAGAAGGCGTTCCACTTCGCTAGCGTACATTCGGGTATGGCGCGTCTTTGAAGCGTGGTGTGGGGAACGCGCGGTTCGGCCGGGGCGGGCGTCCCTCCCAGAGATACTTGCGTTTCTTCAGTGTGGGCTTGAGAAAGGGCTGGCTCTTAGCACCCTGAAGGTACAGTTAGCGACTATGGCCGTTTATAGGGGATCGGTCCAAGGGTCGTCCCTCTCCACTCATCCCGATGTTCTGCGTTTCCTTAGAGCGGCTAAACACCTTCGGCCACCGGTTAGACCGGTCATACCCCCTTGGGACTTGAATTTGGTGTTGGAAGCCTTGACGGAGCCTCCCTTCGAGCCACGGACATCAGGTAGTGTCCGGGAATTGTCTTGGAAAACGGCTTTTTTGGTGGCGTTATGTTCGGCGAGGAGAATTTCGGATTTACAGGCGCTGTCCTGTCGGCAGCCGTTCCTTCAGTTTTCAGCGGAAAAAGTGGTCTTGCGGCCGGTGCCGTCTTTTCTGCCTAAGGTGGTGTCCGCCTTTCACGTGAACCAGCCAGTCTCGCTTCCCACCTTCGCGGCGTCGGGGACGGGTCGGCTCGATCGGTCTCTAAGAAAGTTGGACATGGGTCGTGTCCTCCGCCGTTACCTTAAGGAGACGGCGTTGTTTCGTAAATCGGATAGGTTGTTCGTCCTGTTTGGGGGTCCGTCGAAGGGGAAGGCGGCCACCAAGGCCTCGATTGCTCGATGGGTGAAGCATGCTATACGAGTGGCTTACGAATCAAAAGGCAAGTCGGTTCCGGTTGGGCTCCGTGCTCATTCTACCAGGGGTCAGGCTACGTCGTGGGCTGAGTCGGCCTTGGTGCCGCCGGTGGATATTTGTCGAACGGCGTCCTGGTCATCTCTTCACACTTTTACCCATCACTATCGTTTGGATGTGCAGGCGCGGCAGGATGCGAGCGTGGGAGCTTCGACCATTGTTGCGGGGCTCACAGGTCCCTCCCGGGTTTAGGTACTGCTTTGGTACTACCCTCATGTTCTGGAATGGCCCGGAGAGACGAATAGGAAGGAGAAATTAGACCTTACCTGCTAATTCTCTTTCCTTGAGTTCTCTCTGGGCCAGTCCAGAACCCACCCCATATATATTGCTATATTCTGTGAACGGGCTGTGGTTCTTTTGTTCGGTTTTCAGCCATTAGTGTATAAGTTAAAGAGCTCCTCTGTCTTGGAGGATTTGTAAAAAAACAACAACAAAAAAAGGAACACTTGGCGACACGGTACCAAACCTTCTGCGCTACTCTTGTCAGTTTCTTTTTACTCGACCAGTTCTTAGTGGTTAGTATAGGTTGTTTTTGTTTTCTTCCGGTATCAGTGATAGCGTGCATTTCCTGCTTTGATACCATAGACTGGCTTCTGACACCAAGGGGGAGCTGGGTAATCTTGGCAACAAGAATCAGTTTTTCAGTCCTCAGCTGCTAGAGGAGGAAGATTGACTACCCTCATGTTCTGGACTGGCCCGGAGAGAACTCAAGGAAAGACAATTAGCAGGTAAGGTCTAATTTCTCCTTCCTGCTGTTCCCGGAGATCACCTGCTACAGGTGAGTAACTATGCTTTTGTAGTGTAATCTGGAGACTGTAGGGTATGAACTGTAGGGTATGAACTTAGGAGTTGATGTAGTTATCTAGGAGGGCTCTGTTATTCTGTGGTATCATAGTCGGTGTCAGATTCTATGTGGGGAATAAATCTTTGATTGGCTCTATGGTGCCAAAATGCTCCGTGAAAAGGTGAGTTTTTAGATCTTCTCTGAAAGTTGCTAGGTCAGTGGTGGCTCTCAACTAGTAGGGAACTCCATAATGTAGGGACAATGAAGCTAAATGCTCTGTTAGTTGTTGCCTTTGTGAGTTTTCTGAATGAGTTGGGAACGAGTAGAGTGTTTGAGTCCGTTCCCTCTTTGATCTGTTCTTTAAGGGATTGTTTAATAGCTCAGATAATTGTGATGGAGCTATTTCCCTTATCAGTTTAAATGTAGTCATGATTATTTTGTTTTTAATCCTACTTTGTATTGGTAGCCAGTGTAATTTGAATAAGATTGGGGTAATGTGCTCAGAAGCACTTGCATTTATGACCATTCTAGCAGCTACATGTTGAGCTATCTTGAGTTGGTGTAATGTTTGTCTAGTGAGTCCTTGAAGGATGGTATTACTGAAGTCAATGTGAGGGAATACTAGGGTTTGGAGAACTGATCTAAAGTCATGTTCTATTGTAAATACAGCGCAGCCTAGGCCGCAATGTATACGTTATTGTTGTATGTAAACCGCGCTGATTTTAAATAGCGCGGTATAAAAGAGACATTAAAAAAATAAATGTTGTGGTAGCAGGGGCTTTAGGTTTTTTAAATATCTTAGCTTATTATATATAACTGCAGTCGTGTTTTTGATGTGAATTGTTAGGCTTAGTGTTTTATCTATGATGACGCCAAGATACCCGATTTCATTCTTTATAGCAATGGATGCACTTTCCACTTTTATTTCTAAAGAGGGAGTGAATTATTAGTTCCTTGTCACAAATAGTGCCTCTGGGTTTTTTTAGGTTGATGCTGAGATTATGAGTATATAGCCATTGAGATATTTTAGCAAAGCAAGTTTTTATGCTGGAGAGATCAAGAGACTCAATGTCCATCGGGAGGTATATCATCACATCATCTGCATATATTGCATACTTTATGTTGCATTCCTTTATAATGTGACAGATTGGCTGTAGGTATATATTGAATAGAAGAGCTTATAGGGCAGATCCCTGTGGGATCCCTTGTTTTTGAGAGAAAGATTTTGATGTGAGGTTTCCTATTTTAACCCGTTGAGATCGGTCAGCAAGGTAGGATTGGAACCACGTGGTGCTATGTAACATAGTAACATAGTAAATGACGGCAGATAAAGACCAGTATGGTCCATCTAGTCTGCCCAGTAAGATGGCAAGAGTAGGTGCACCTGCCGCTCCATGCAGGTCACCCCTCTCCATGTCTTTATTTTGCGGTGAACCCACCGCTCCATGTAAGACACCCCTGTTTGTTGAGAAATTAGATAGTTAAGTTTATTTTGATTTTATCCTGTTGCTGTAAAGGGATCCAATGTGTCTGTCCCATGCCATTTTGAATTCTATCACTGTATTTGCCCCCACCACTTCCATCGGGAGGGCATTCCAAGCATCCACCACCCTTTCAGTGAAGAATTATTTCCTGATATTGCCTTTGAATTTACACCCTTGCAGCTTCCTGTTATGCCCTCTACAGCTTCCCCGTCTTTGGAAGAGGTTTATTTGTTCATTAATTCTCTTTAAATATTTAAAGGTTGGAATCATATCTCCCCTATCCCTCCTCTCCTCCAGAGTGTACATATTTAGGTCTTCAAGTCTCTTGTTATAAGGCTTCTGATATAGGCTCCAAATCATTTTGGTCGCCTTCCTCTGAACTGTTTCCAGTCTTTTTACATCCTTTGCGAGATATGGTCTCCAAAACTTAACACAGTATTCCAAGTGAGGCCTCACCAGTGACTTAAACAGTGGCATTAGTACCTCTTCCTTTCTGCTGGTAATTCCTCTTTGTATGCAACTCAACATCCTCCTAGCTTTTGCCACTGCCTTGTTGCGCTGTTTTGCCACCTTGAGATCCTCAGAAATAATCACACCAAGGTCCGTCTCCTGGTCTGTGCACACCAACCTCTCGCCCCCTATCGCGTACATTTCCCTTGGATTTCTGCTTCCCAAGTGCATGACACTGCACCTCTTCGCATTAAATCTTAACTGCCAAGCATTAGACCATTCTTCCAGCTTTTGTAGATCTTTCCTCATGTTATCCACTCCCTCAGGGGAGTCCACTCAGTTGCAAATTTTCATGTCATCTGCAAAAAGACAGACTTTTCCATTCAGTCCTTCAGCACTATCACTCACAAATACATTGAACAGTGCCGGGCCCAAGACCGAACCATGGGGCACCCCGCTAATCACCCTCCTTTTATCTGAGTGAGCTCCATTTACAATCACTTTCTGTTGTCTGTCAGTCAACCAATTTCTGATCCAGTTCACCACCTTGGGACCCATCCCCAAACTATCGAGTTTATTGATAAGCCTCCTATGAGGAACAGTATCAAAGGCTTTGCTGAAATCCAGGTAGATGTCATCAATCGCATGCCCCTGATCTAGTTCTCTGGTCACCCAGTCAAAGAACTCAATCAGATTTGTTTGGCAAGATCGTCCTTTGGTAAAACCATGTTGCCTCGGATCATGCAACCTGTTGGTTTTGAGAAAGTCCACTATTCTCTCTTTCAGGAGCGCCTCCATTACTTTTCCCACGACCGAGGTAAGGCTCACCGGCCTGTAGTTTGTCACTTCTTCCCTGTCACCACTTTTGTGAAGAGGTATCACATCAGCCCTTCTCCAGTCCTGAGGAACTTCTCCTGTTTCCAAGGATCTGTTGAAAAGATCCTTTAACGGCCCTGCAAGAACCTCTCAGAGCTCTTTCAGTATCCTGGAATGTATCCCATCTGGTCCCATGGCCTTGTCCACTTTCAGTTTTGCAAGTTGTTCTAACACATCATCTTCTGTGAATGGTGCAGTATCTACTTCATTCCCATTTTTATATTTGGGAGTCACAGATGGTCCTGCTCCAGGATTTTCTTTAATAAAAACAGAGCAGAAGTATTTGTTTAGCAATTTCGCTTTTTCAATGTCACTTTCCACGAGTCCGTTCCCAGCACTTCTGAGCTCTGCAATTCCACCTCTGATTTTCCTCCTCTCCCGAATATACCTGAAGAAAGTTTTGTTGCCACACTTCACATCTTTAGCCATCTTTTCCTCTGCCTTTGATTTTGCTTTCCTTATTTCTTTTTTTTGTCTCTTTTAGTTTGATCCTGTACTCCTTTCTGTGTTCCTCTGTTTGCAAGCTTTTGAATTTTGTGAAAGCTGTGTTTTTTGCCTTTATTTGAGCAGCCACTTCTTTGGAGAACCAAATAGGTTTCCTTCTCCTCTTGTTTTTATTTACTTTCCTTAAATATTTATCTGTTGCCCCTTTTATTGCCATCTTTAGTTTACCCCATTGCAACTCCACTTCCCTTATCCCCTCCCACCCTGCCAACGTCTCCTTCAGGTACTTGGCCATTTTACTGAAGTCAGTGTTTTTGAAGTCTAGGACTTTGAGCTTGCTGTGATTGGACTGCACCTTGGCTTTTACCTCAAACTACACCATGTGATGATTGCTGATGATCACAGGGGCACCCACCTGGACATTCGACATGCTATCACCGTTGGTGAGCACTAATTCCAGCATTGAGCTTTCCCTGGTTGGTTACATCATCATTTGTCTAAGTAATGCATCTTGGAAGGCATCCACAATTTTTTTAGTTCTTTCCAGATTTGCAGAAGGAGTAGTCCAATCCACATCGGGTAGATTAAAGTCACCTAATATGATCATTCCCCCTTTGTGGCTATCTTTGCAATATCTATAATCAATTCGTTATCTATTTCTTCAATTTGAGTCGGAGGTCTGTAGACTACACCATAATGGATGACAGTGCCATCTCCTCTTTCCAACACAATCCAGAGCACTTCTTCTTTTCCCCATGCCCCTTGCATTTCAGTAGCTTTAATATTGCTTTTGCCATATAAGGCTACTCCTCCTTTTCCACTATCTCTGTCTCTTCTAAATAGATTATAGCCAGCTATTTATTTATTTATTTTATTTATTTATTTTACAATTCTTATATACCGCACTATTTGCAATCAGCGCGCTCAGGTTGAAATGGTGTCTTCGATAATTTTCTTTGAAGGGGTGGAAAAGGAAGTTAGAGAGGTTAGGTACTCTTGTTCGCTGAGGGGGCCAGGTATTACTATCCTGTCAGTCTTGCACATTTTGGACTGCATGAAGACAGCATAGTCCTGCGGGTTGATGCTGGCCAGTTGCTCGGGGGTAGGTTCTTTGGTAGAGATTTGACTAGGTTGAACAGGTCATGTGGCTTGTTCAATGACCGTTTCAAGGTGTCTGTGTGGTGTTGCTTCATCTTGTCTGTAATGGCTTTGCGATGTATGTGCAGGTGTTGGTTGTATGCTGCTTGGTCACTACTAGTGCGTGATTTCCTCCAGCATTTTTCAAGCCTTCGTAGAAGGGTTAGGGAAGCCTTAAGGTCGGGTGTGAACCATGGTGTGGAAGGTCTTTTCTTTGGGGCCTTGTTAGTTGAGGAGCGAATTGCGATTGTGCTGAGACTGTTGTTCCAGGAGGTGATCAACTCCTCTAGGTCTAGGGAAGACATCTCAAGGAGCTTGTCTGTTTCAGCGAGAATCAGTTCTCTGTTAAAAGGGAGGAAGCTTCTGGTCGTTGGTTTAGAGGTCTTGCTTTCATCCTGTTGGGGTCTTTGTGGCCGTGGGGTAGGCATCTGAAAGGTGATGAGTTTATGGTCTGACCATGGTACTGATGTCAATGATAGCATGATATTTTGTGGTTGGTTCAGAACTGCTTGAGGGGCAAAAATGAGGTCCAGCGTGTTACCTTTTGTGTGAGTCGGTTTCTGCACCAGTTGGGTATACCCCAGAATATCTAGAGCTTCTATGAATGTGGATGCTTGATTGTCCTGTAAGGATGGGAGATTAAAGTCCCCTAAGATCCAATTAGGTTTGTATGGACTCTGCGTGTTGGATGCTATATTTATGATGGAGGACAGGTTATCTGGATCCGCAGTTGGAGCTCTGTAGAGTAAGTTTATAGAGCATGTGTTATTGGAGATTGATACGGTTTCCAGGTTTTTAATGCAGTTGGACTCGACCATTTTGAACTGGAGCTCAGTTCTGGTGATTATAACAACTCCTCCCCCTCTCTTGTTCTGCCTATGACTGGTGAAGGCAACAAAGTTGGATGGAAGTAGTTGATTGAGAATGGTGTTGTCTTCCGTGGAGAGCCAGGTCTCGGTGATCATGATGATGTCTAATTTATGGGATGTTATCGTTTCAGTGATTGCCGGCCACTTTTGCGAAGCGATCGAGCGTTAATGAGTGCGCATTTTAGGGCACAAGGGAAAGGGTTTTTACCTTGCTTGGTCTTTGGGAAGTACTGTAATGGGATGTGCAGTAAGTGGTTACGATGAGAATAGTGAGACTCATGGGAATTGCGGTAGAAGTCACCAGACCATTTCCTTCCACCAGTTGAGACTATGGGGATGTGATATGTGATGTAAGAAGGGCTAGTGAGCTGGGTGGCCAGAATACGAGGAGCAGGAAAAGGCTCAATAGGGATGTAAATGTATGCTCCATTCTAAAGTCTTTTGGGCTAGTTGGGTGAGAAAGGAGTTTAAGTTGGGGGAGGGGCTTGGTGTGGTGCTTTAGTAAGAATGGTCCTAATCAAGCTGATAATGTTTCAGTTGCTTTGATATAGGTGTGAAGGTTCTCTCCTAGGTGTGTGGGTTTTGGCAAAGTACAATGTAACAAGTACAGGTACAATGTAGCAACAATGGTTAAAGATATTTGATAACACTCTTATTTGGCTGTTTAAATACAGTGCAGATCTATTATTGCACTGTTGCGTATAAACACTATGTAATCATCAATGTTGCAGTGATGGAGAAATCTGCTATGAATAAGTTATAAGTGTTTTATAACATACTACACCACATAGAATACTGGTATGGGAGCGGTATGCTATTTAAATATAATATGTGAGTTTCCAGTAAATACACCTGCTGTGACATACTTCAGACTACTCGGCTATGGTAAACGTTACATTGTAGATACATATTTACTTTGTGTGCTACAGCAGATAATAAACATCATTGATACAGTGTAAGGTACCTGAGCTGATGTTTCTTGAGCGCAACAACAAATTGTGGATTGTAAAAGGGAGACACAGAGTCAAATCTTAGCGTTCGTAGGGACACATGGGATAATAAGACTCTTTTAGTGAGCTGGTCTTGTCGACATCTGCCGAGTAGCGATGTTTGTGGCTCTGGTGCTGCACTTGCTAATTGATCGGTAAGGTTGCAGGTTGTTTCTCGCCTGACGTGCCCCGCCTAAGGGCCACGCCAAAGGGCCCTCTTGCGAGGCCCTCAGGCGGGGCCCGCAAGGCGCGGGTGCGCCTGCCGGCGGTGCCTTTTGTTGGAGCCGCTGTGTCCTCCCACAACCCCGATTGGGTTGGAGTGCAGGAGCGGGAGATTGAAGCCTGCCCTGTGCTCTACCCCGACCGGGGAGCCTTTAAAGATGGCTGCTGCTGTTTGCACGGCTCTCTCCTGCCGGCGGTGCCTTTGTTGGAGCCGCTGTGTCCTCCCACAACCCCGATTGGGTTGGAGTGCAGGAGCGGGAGATTGAAGCCTGCCCTGTGCTCTACCCCGACCGGGGAGCCTTTAAAGATGGCTGCTGCTGTTTGCACGGCTCTCTCCTGCCGGCGGTGCCTTTGTTGGAGCCGCTGTGTCCTCCCACAACCCCGATTGGGTTGGAGTGCAGGAGCGGGAGATTGAAGCCTGCCCTGTGCTCTACCCCGACCGGGGAGCCTTTAAAGATGGCTGCTGCTGTTTGCACGGCTCTCTCCTGCCGGCGGTGCCTTTGTTGGAGCCGCTGTGTCCTCCCACAACCCCGATTGGGTTGGAGTGCAGGAGCGGGAGATTGAAGCCTGCCCTGTGCTCTACCCCGACCGGCTATGGCTATATTCCATTCATGCGATTCATTAAACCATGTTTCTGTAATGGCCACAATGTCCAAGTCCATTTCCACCATTAGGGCTTCCAGGTCAGGAACTTTGTTGGATAAACTTTGAGTATTTGTGCCAATTGCTTTCCAGCATTTAACTGGCTTGCATGTATTTTGCATTGATTTTGTTCTGCCCACTTCTTCCCACTTGTCGTTGATGTGTGGTTTAAAAGTATGACTGTTTCTGATGTTATTCTGCTTTTGCCAGGAGTGGCGTCCTGAACTTGTCCTTCTCCATCCATCACCCCCTTTTTCTAGTTTAAATGCATATCCACATACTGCCTGAAGTTTCACTTAGGATTCTTTTCCCTGAGACAGAGAGATGTAGTCCATCAGCACTCTTGTTGGTCCATCTGTTTCCCCAGTCACCTATAAATCTGAATCCTTGTTTGCACCAGATCTGGAGCCATGTATTAAAGCTGTTTATGTGATGCAGCCTTTCTGACCCTCTTACCAAAAACAGGTAGAACTTCTGAGAATGCTACAGTGTTAACAATGGGCTTGAGTTTCTCTCCCAGAGTCTGGAAGTCCCTTTGAACTGCAGAGGCACTGTTTCTAGCCAGGTCATTTGTGCCCAAGTGGATGACAACATCAATTTTGGAGTGCTCACTTTCTGCGCTAAGTACATCAGCAATTTGGTTTGTATTCCTGCTGGCTGAAGAGCCTGGGAGGCATTTGACTATCTTCTCTCTTTTGAACTGTGTTCCCAAGTTGGTGCCTCTAATGATGGAATCTCCAAGTAGTATAGTTTTCTGTTTTGTGAGTTTTTCTTCATATTTGGTGCTTTATCAGTAGATTGGGCATTGATTGTCTCATTTAAGGGCCCTTCAGTTTCCATGGATTGGGCATCCTCATTAACCAAAGCAGAGAAGGCATTATGCAGGGATATCTCTTGATGTATAGGGTGTCTCTGCATTACAGGTCACAATCTACCAGAGCCCACTGTGATCCATTTGTTCCTGGGATGTTTGATTCTTCGTTTGAGCGGTGGTGGACTTGGTTCGGTTTGTATCCTAGAAGAGGTGCATTTCATTGCAGCTAGTTCTTCCCTTATTGAGTCAATTCCTTATGCATGGCAGCTAACTTGAGACATGTAGGACAAGCTCTTAGATTCCAAATGATTCTTCTCAGAATGAAAGCACCACAGTTATTGCACTGAATACACGACATGCTGATTAAGCGGTCCTAGAAGGAGAAGAAGAAAAGGTGGGTTCAACCCTAATTAAAAGAATAGATGTCAACATATATGACTACTATATAGGCAATGCAGCCCTGGGGTGGGCGGGAACCTAAGTGTCATTGGCCAGTAGGCCTTACATGAACTGAGGGCATACTCAGATATTTGATTTAAAGGCTACGCAAGGAATGTAGGCAGTTAGAATATTCCCAAAAATGAATGTATATCCAACAGTTAAATTCTATATTAGCAAACAAAACAGGCAATAGATAGAAGGCTGAAAACTTAGCTGTGTAGAATCTCTGGAAGCTGTGAAAACTAGAGTTGATCAGGTACTTGTGGACAAGCTGTAAGGTAATTTATTTAACTCCGCCCCACTTGACTAAGAGGAGTATTTACTAAATGGTGGTAGTGGACTTCATGCAATATCAGAGCCGCAGCCCCATTGAAATCAGTGGGGCCACAGTTCCGATATCACACGGAGTCCACTACCGCCATTTAGTAAACACCCCCCTAAGTCTTTCCATCAGAACTGAGTGGTTGATGGAGTCAAATGCGGCAGTAATATCTAGGAATATCAGCAGAACTGCTTACTTTGTGTTATCAATGTACTTTTAACAGGTTATCAATGAGACCTGTGAGAAGGGTTGCCACATTGTGGTCTGGCCTGAAGCTATATTGATGTATGTCAAGGAGTGCGTGGGTCTTGATGTGGTCTTGTAATTGCGAGTACACAATTTTTCAATTATTTTTTGCCATAAATGGTGGGCTAGAGATTGGCCTATATGATGATGGGTATAGCCTATTTAAGTTCTTGTTTTTTAGAATTGGCCTAATTGAGGCTCTCTTAAGAAATCTGGGCATGATTCCTTTTGTGAGAGAGAACTATGTCGAGGATGTGGGGAGCTAGGTCATGTCGGGTGACTATGATCCAGCTAACCGGGCATGGGGTAGTGGTATTGATATCTGAGATAACTTTGTCCAGCTCTTTGAGGGTAATTAAGTGGAATTTAGGTCATATATGTCTGGGGGTAGCCTGCATGTTGGTGAGTGGTATCAGGAGATCAGATATTGGGGTGAGTTTAGAAATGTAATAGTTAGCTAGAGTTTGGGAAGAAATTGAAGTATTAGACTTTTTGTTTTGAGGTCTTGATAGGTTTTTGACAATTTCAAATAGTTTTCTGGGGTGGTTAAGGGAGTTTGTGAGGATTTTTGTATGATAGGCTTTCTTTGATGTGTTTATTGTGCTTCTGTAAGCAATTAGTTTCTCATTGTATTGTTGTCTGTCAATTATGGAGTTTCATCTTCGCCATTTTTTCTCAGGCTTCATTAATTCTCTTTTTAGCTGCCTTATTTCTTGGGTATACCAAGGCCAAGTGTTCTGTTAACATGGAGATTGTACGTACAAATCTGTACTGCAGTAATTTGACTTGTACAGCTTTTCAAATAGATGTATGAATGTTTTGGGGCCCATTGCAGTATTTATAGTGCTGCTTTCTTCTGGGTAGGCCCCTTATTGTATAAGTTTTGGAAATGTATGCTGATATGGTATGATAGATTTAGCCTTGTAAATCTTCAGTGACTTTTGCAGTATTTTATATTAGTTCACAATATGCCTGGCACTGGAGAATGTTTATGTTGTTGTTAGTGAGATGACCAGAATCTGATTTTTTTGGACTAGCTAGCCTGTTTATATGATGCTAAGTATCTACTGCTAAGTATTTTTATTTTGGCTATGTATTTGCTCTTTCGCTGCAATTTTCTTACAACACTGGATTTGAAGGAGAAATACTAATATCACTTGAAAAGAGTTCACAAAGCAGTTTTGGGAAAAAGAAGGGTAGAGTGCAGCCAACATTAATAATAATGATGGTAGGGCGCCAATTTATAGGTTGCAGGGGGGGGCATAATACCCTAGCACTGGGTCTGTTCAGCACAATGTTAATGATAGCAGCAGTGGGATTTGAACTCTGGCTGCCTGTTCCTAGCCCACTACTCTTACCATTAGGCAATCTTAGATATCCAGGTTCTGAAAAATGGTTCTGGGGACGTCTATGTAGATGCCCCTGTAGATGTCCATTATTAGGCACATCTATGAGAAATAATTTCTACACCTGGACATGCTTGCATTTTTTTCAGATGTTCTGGCTTAGACATCCCAGATTGCATTTAGATGTCTCTTCTAAAATTCTCCTCCTTGCGGGAAATTTTATAACAGGGCCACCTAGGTTTGGAGGTAGAGTAGACCCTTGTTTTTAAGCCTGTTTATAAAGACACATAGGCGCTGCTTCAGATCTTCTGTCAGTAGGAACAGTAGCCATTTTGACTGTGTGGCATGACATGCAGGGGAACATTTTCCTGACATTAATTTGGTCTTGAAATCCTTAGGTTCCCCTTTTGAGCCTGCATATGTCTTTTCGGCGCAGGTTGCTAACCAGGCAGCATGCAATATCGCTGCTGCCCAGTTATAGCTTGTCGCCACCTTGCTCCTCCCCGGAATGCCCCCAACATGCTCGATGCTAAGTGATTAAAGTGGTTAACATCGGGGTGTGTAAGGGAGATAATTGCGGATATTGCAATGAATATCCCTCTCAGCAGCAGTTACATGGTTTACAGGGCCGTAAACCATATAACTGCCCTTTGAATATTGGGCCTGATATATTTGCATAACCCTTTCCTTTGTACTTTAGGGTGTTGTACTGGATAAGGGAGTGGATTTTATAGTTGGCTGTCCCCACTAGGAGTTTCCAAGGTAGGAGTTTATGATATCAGGGAGTTAATAAATAGTAGTGGTTTGAAGCAAAAAATCGCCCTTTACCTCTTCTTTGCCATACTGACTGGAAGGCATGTGGAGCTTCTAAGTGTGTGGGGTCCTTGCTGGCATAGGCTGTGAACAAAATAAAGAAGGACTGAAAGATTTTGCCTCCTTTCACCAGAAGGAAAGTCAAGGAGGTTTTGTGCTGAAGCCCTATGACCAGATCAGTTACTATGGCAGAGAACTTGCAGCCAGAAGTGTTTGATGGCTCTAGATCTAGTGAAGGGGAGCTGGGAAAGAGAACATCCAGCAAAAAAGGGTTTTGTAGCCAAAGGAATTGGAAGCTACCAGGAAGAAGTACCAGTGGAGGGATTGCCGGATAGGAATTCAGGAACCTCACTGTGATAGGGGGTGTGAGACGTCATTGTAGATCCCAAAGGAAGAAGCCTATAGTGGAGTGAGTAACTACAAAGCAAGGTCCTGCCTAAAGATTCAGAGTGAGCCTTGAAAAAAAGATAAATAAAAGATAGGGGACTCCAGCCGAGAAGAGGAGGCGAACTGAGATGAACACTTCAAGAGGAATAACCATCTATTCTGTTTTTTGTGTTCATCTCTGTTGCCGTTTTTGGGGATTTTTTGTCTGTGAAAATAACAAATGAATTGTATAAACCTTTGATTAGCCCAACAAATTAGATTTTTAATTATAGTCAATTATCTTAGTCCAATTGGACTTTACATCTGCATTTGAATTAATTGATCATGAACTTTTAATAGTTTGCCTTAATGACATAGGGCACTGTGATAAGGTCCTTAAATGGTCTGGCTTCTACTTACCAACCAGAGCTTTACAGTCTGTGCCAGTCATTCTTTCTGATCAGTTCACCCCTTCAACATTTATATTACACCTCTGGTTCTGTTGATTCACATCCTCGGTGGTAGTCCTTATGTCTACACTGATGATATAAAAATACTATATACTACAGATTCTTTATCCTTAGACCTGACATCTTTGAATCAGTGTCTGACTTCCACTTCAAAGTGGCTCTCTTCTCACAAACTGCTTGCTCCTTATCGTTCCTCCAGTTTAGTCCTCAACCTCTGGGTAGTGAACCTCCTCCTACAGCTTGGAGACTGGGCATGTTAAAAACTCATGACTTCACTGGATATAGCCTGCTGGTCTCTCCCATCAGTCCCCAGTGTGTCCAGTCTCCATGCAGCAGGAGGACGTAGTGAGCCTAGCTTCTGGGCTCACTTGAGGGAACAGATAAGGAGCATTTAGTGTGACAAATTCTATTCTGATTTTACTTTTGATTTTTACCTTTAATTTTACTTTTAATTTAGTTACCTTTGGTTAATTGGCAATCGGGGATTTGTTCCCTTTAGTTGTTAGGAGCAAATTTCCTTATATTTACAGTAATTTTAAATTTGAGCCTGGCTCTTTAAATTAGTAGCAGCTCTCGCCTTCCCTCCTTGTCAGTTATTTTCACTTGCTGCAGGCATTCGCCGGTGCAGATCTCTCTCCCTTGACGGTACGGGAGAGAGCTCCAGGACCCGTACAGCCACACTTAAGCTGTGTGAGACGGATCCTCTCCGTTGCTGCGCGATTTTAATTTTACTCTGTGGAACCGGCTGAACGGTCCTCGCCGTGGCTGCTGGGCACGGCAGCGCGGCTTGAGGATCAGATGAATTCAAGGCGGTAGGATCAGGCTGCGTGGCTTTTGGCCCTGCAGGTAAGGCCTTCGGGCTCTGCCGGTCTGCTGAGGCCTCCTTTTTGCAGCGGCTGTTGTTCTTGGCGCCAAAATTTGTTGGCAAAGGGGCGGCCATTTTCTCTCTAGGTATTTGGACCGCATGGCGAGAGTTGCAGAGAGCTGCCTGTGTGAGGAAGACGACAGGCAGAATAGCTAGATTTTTAGGTCTAGTGTTTCTTTCTTTTGTTTGTAGTTTTTTTGAGGCTCGGGGGGTTCCTCAGCCTTAAGGGGGCTGTTGTCAGTCCTCTTTATTTTTAAGTTTATTCTTAGTTTTATAGGACAGCAGTTTTGGCATTGATCTCTGATGCCACATGTTCTTTCCCTCCTAATCATGTCTCTGAGGAGCATCTGTTAAGTCCTGGGATATTAGGCAAATTGCCAGCTTTTAGGTTCTTCAAGAGCAGAGCCCTAACTTGTAGGTGGAAGGAGGGACAGGCTGGAATTGTGCTTTTGTGTATTCTATAGTGAATGTTGCCCAAACGCCTGTGGTTTCACAGAGACAGGCTTAGGAAACCTTAGGATATAAAAAAATATATAATAATAATGACAGTTAAACTGTCAACCAAGAAGTGCCTGTGCTACGGTCTATGGCCACCAGAGGGCAACTGGTACACTCAATAGTGCCTTTCTGTGACCGTGTGTATGCAGCCATCATCAGATTGATCTCTGCAAGTCAGGGAAGAAATAACCACAGGGCCACCTCATGGGCACTCAGGCGTTAGTGACTAAACAAGCAACTGTAATGTTCTGCAAATCAAGATTATATGACCAAGATTTAAAGCGCTTAACTTCTGTATTGTTTGTCGGGCTCTGGTGCCCTAAAGGCCACCGGATGGCAGCGCTGCTCATGAATCACATATAGTATTCATTGCCCCCATCCCTGGGGGGGGAGGGTGGTAAAATACAAAATCGTATGCCTCATCAGGTTCACACAGGCAGCAACCTCTAAGACCTCCACTTGCAAGGTTGTCGGTGTATCCCACTGATATTTCTCTGACTTCAGGAAGGCCGGGGGGGGGGGGGGGAGGTGCCTGTGTGTTTCATAGCTCCACTTAGCATGCCCTTCCCAGGAAATTATCATCTATTTCTAGAGCCTGTGCTGTCAGAGCAGGGCTTTAAGCACTTAGCAGGGCAGTGACCCATCTGTGCCATCTTGTTAAAGGGCCAGTGCTGAGGGTGAAGCGAAGGACATCTAGGTAGCACAGTCTGGGGCTTAGCGCTCCAGGGCACTGGAAGGTTTCATAGAGGAAATCAATACTCTGTGTATGCTCCATGCATTCAGCCTATGTTCAAGCGTGCTCACTGCACTGTGTTTGGGTGACAGGTGCTGGGTCATTCGTATATGTAGATGTGCATTTTGTATGTGTTCACATGTGCTTAGGCATGAATTTTTGGGTGCACTCTTTGCAGAGTGAGACTGCATTTCTTTGCTCAGACTGTATTATCAGACTAAAGTAATTTCTCCAGTAATGGGGGGATGTCAATTGTAATAAAGTGCTTGAGGTCCTCATGGTGTTACATGGGGTTGGAGAAGCAGTTGTGGAATTTGCTGTGGAGTGAGCCATCTGGAGGAGCTACAGTGTCACAGTCACCAGTTTCCCTTTCTCTTTGCTCCCAGATCCTAGCCCCTCTCTCTCTGATGTCCAGGACACAAGGTCCCTGGCCCACTGGACAATCTATTCTCAGCCTTTCCTCAATGCTGGCAGGACTGGGAGAGCAAGAAAGGAAGACCAGGAACCAGCACCAGCCCTGATGTCTCTCCACTGCCAGTGTTTGCTACGGTCACATATTCCCAGTCAGTTATAAAAAAACAATTATAATTTTCCAGCTTCTCTCTAATAAAAGGTTATGGACCTTTCCTCCGGGAGCTTGGCCAAAAACATTGTTAAACTCCGCTACGTTCAGAGATTGTTTCGTGCAAGGCTTTTGGAGTACACAGGAGATCCAGTGGTCAATCAACCGACTGGAAATGCGAGCGTTACGCCGGGCGTTGCAGGCGTTCGAAGCTACGGTGACAGATCGGCATGCTTGCGCTACAACAATGTCAGTTCCCTTGGTATTAAGTTTTCTGCAGGACAGGTTTGGTAAAGGCAGGTCCTGGAGAGTTCAGTTAGAAGCTCTGTCTTGCTATAGGGGCAAAGGACAGGGAGTGGCTCTCATGCACAGGTTGATGTGGTACTCTTTCTCAGGCAGTTACCAGACTGTAGCCCTGTCGTAGGATATTAATTCCACCAGGGAAGCTCAAGTTGGTTTTAGGAGCATTAGCTAGCATGCCATTGGGGCCCTTGCAACAGGCATAGGTTAAGGCTTTTGCCTTGAAGACGGTGTGTTTGATGGTCATCTGTTCGGCGAGGTGATTTTTGGAGTTGCAGGCGTTGAACTGTCAGGAATCGTTTTTTGTCTGTCTCCAGACAGAAGGTGGCCTGGCGGCTAGTTCTGTCGTTGTTGCCAAAGGTGGTTTCTACGTTCACCTAATTAAAATGGTCTCTCTTCCAGCGCTAGGTGCAGCGGAGGGGAGCGTATTGAACCATAGCTTACGCTGTTTGGACGTCAAGAGAGCGCTGCAGCAGTGTTTAAATGTTTCAGAAACTTTTGCAAGGCGGATCGTCTCTCTTCAGGGTGTTCAGAGGGCCCCGCAAAAGGAAGCGGTGGTGAAGGAGTCCATTTCTGGATGGATTGGAGCGGCAAGTGCGTCGGCTTATCTTCTACGGGACCGTACAGTCCCAGGGAGCTTACGAGCTCACTCTCCCAGAGTGCAAGCGTCTTCATGGACGGAGCACAGTTTGGTTCTGCCAGTGGACATCTGTAGGGAGGCCTCTTGGCTGTCTCTCCATACTTTCAGTAAGCACTACCGCCTATATGTTCTGGCGGCTAAGGATGCCATTTTCAGGGAAGCGGTGTTGAGATCCGACTGGAAAGGTCCCTCCCAATGATTACTGCTCTGAAACATCCCAGAGGTTGAGGACTAAACTGGAGGAACGATAAGGAAATAGAAATTACACTTACCTGGTAATTGTGGTTCCTTGAGTGACTCCAGTTTAGTCCTCATTCCTGCCCGGGGATGGGGTCTTAGCAGTGGTTTTTCTGTTGGGGGAAGTGCAAGGTTAAAAGTGGATATAGGCCTTCACTGGTGTTCAGTCGTTTTGATGCTTCCATTTGTTTTGCGCTATATTGTTGTATTATTATATTATGATATTGTTATATATTGTTATATATATTGCTATATTGCTCTGGATTGTTTAGGGCTAGGCATTCAACGGAAAGGAGAGCATGCAGGAAGCAGTGCCTTTCCTTCTGGAAGGGGAGTAGTAGGTAGTGTGGTGACGAGGCTGCAGCAGGACCTGGGAAAATAGCCAGAAATGAAACTTTTTCATCTGAGTGGAGGAATAGCTCAGCCAGGCATATGTATAAAACTGCAGGCAGAGAAAAAAAACACACTTGCAGAACTACTGAGTTCAGACCACACCCAGGCTCCATGGCAACACAGGGTGGAGATAGGAAGCACCGGTGGGTGGAGCCAGAAGAGGGAAGAAGCTTACACACATTTAAGCTCTCAGAAAGAGAGATAGCAAGAGCAAGAGTAAGGCACAGTGCTAGTGCGGGAGCAGCAGCCAAGCACAGGGCTGGAGCAAAGCACGGTGCAGGGCACAGGAACAGTGCAAGGCATGGAAACAGAGCCAGCCACAGCAGCAGTCACGAGCCGTCCAAGAGAGAGGGACTAAGGAAGCTGAATACAGGCCAGCTGGAAAGAAAGCTCACAACCCAGGCTGAAGAGAACAGAATCTTCAGGGGTGAAAGGCAGAGAGTGTCCAGGGACAGACACAGGAGAAACTCTCAAAGCAGCCGGTATACAGGAGACTGCTCTTCAGAGTGGAGCCCCTGCTGTGAAGAAGCTGCAGCACGGTTTGAAGGTAGGAGGGATAGCCTTGGGAGAGCGGTGGATTCTAGCTCAGACACAGAGGCAGCCCTAGAAGACTCTGAAGGATAAATTACCCTGTTTAAAAGGCCTGTGAGAAAGACTGTTCCCAGAAGCAAGGTGAGACAGATAGAACCTTTGAAAGTTTTACTCAGAGGTAAAAAGCCTTGCAGCCATTTTAGAAACTCAGAGGAGAGAAAGAAATCTCATTGGGAAAAGCTGTTCACACTTTTAAAGAAAGTTAAGCCACAATTCTCAGAAGCAGATACAAACCCAGAAACTTATGAGCCTGATTATGAAGATATGGAAACGGAGCCCAGTATAGTGGAGCAGGACTCTACTGATTCTTTAATGGATTGCTCTTTGGGTCTAAAGTCAGAGTGAAAGGGGGCCAATGGTTTTTAAGCCAGGAAAAACCAGGAGCCAAAGCAATTAAAGGTCCTGATACTCTGAGGGCAGGAAACCCGGTAGGTAAAGAGAATTGCTAATGAGAAAGCTAAGAGGAATGCTCAAGTGTGAAGTGAATGTGTTGAAGAAATAGCTGTGCTGTTTGTAATACAGACAAGCAGGAAAAAGGCTGTTTTAAAACCCTGAACAGTTGAAGGGAACTGAAGTGGACTAGACGGTAATAGGAAGCAATAAGCACTGGTTTCAACTGTGGCAGGTGAAGAAAGAAAATACTTTTCTGTTCTATATAAAGCTGATTGAAGCAAGTTTAATTTGTCACTGCAGTGTTTGTATGATACCTTTTTGGGTGAAGAAATACCCTTTCTTTGTGTTGTCCTCTTCAAACTTCCCAAGAAGAATTGTTTGCAAAGTTTAAACCACAAAAAGAATAAATTTCCTGTGTTCGCCTCTAAAACCACTCAGAGTGCTTTATTTGTCCACAACTACAATTCCAGAAGCCTTAGCTCTGGGGCTAGAGCATAAAATCCACCACTCTCCCAAGGCTATCCCTCCTACCTTCAAACCGTGCTGCAGTGTCTTGTTTTCAACCTTTCACAGTGTAATGTTACATATCACATTGTAACATTGATAATCTCATCCTCTTATTTTTCTTTTCCAATTATCAATTTTTCACATTTATAAGTCCTATTCTCCCTCCCCCTTCCCCTCCCCCTTCCCCCTCCCCCCATCTATCTATTCCTTCCCCACACTTATTCAATCATTCACATTTTAATTCCTTGATTTATTTATTGGAATACTTAACTCCCTTATCTTTCTTCCCCCCACAGCTGTTTTACCCCTTCCACTCTCCGTTCTTCATAACGTTTCCACACACTTCTGTATTTTCTGATATTGTGCTTTCTATACGCTTCTATTGCACAAAGGCTCCATACTTTTTCCAGTTTTCCTACCTCTTCTCTCAACGCTGGTATCGCTGCATTTTTCCACTATTTTAGGAGACACATCCGAGCTATTATTATACAATACCCTCCAAAAACTCCCAAATCATCACAATCTCCTCCCATCCCCTCATTCAAAACCACTACTCCTGCTGTTAACTTCATTGGTACCATGGTAATATCCTCAATTAGTCCCTCCACATCTTTCCAATATTTTTGCACCCTTGAGCAACTCCAGTGCATATGTAACAATTCTCCCCTTTCCCCACATTTCTTTCAACACTCATTTGAGCTGGTCAAATAAATGGTTTGCAATTTCTGGGGTCCAGTACATCCTCAATCTAACTTTTAGACTATTTTTCAAAAGTGGTATCCCTGGGGCTAACCTGTATGTTCTATTATATATTTTCTCCCATCTATGAGTGTCCCATGGTCCCAATATCTCCTCTTCCCATCTTTTTTGGCTCTGTATTCTTTCCTCCCTGGTTTTGCTTCAGATTTTGTGTAATTTAGATATCCCTTTTTGCGAATCTAGTTTTCCCATCAACTCCTCAAACTGTGTAGGTTTCGCTTTCAGATTTTGCTTTACTTCTTTTCATTGTATAAAGTACCACATCTGCACATATATGTAATAATCGTCCTTGTCCAGTTGGTACTGCTGCTGTAACTTCTTCAATGATCTGACTTTCCCATCTTTCCCTAGCATCTGGCCCATCCTATTCAATCCTTTGTATAACCATCTCTCGTATCTCCTCATCACATCCCCCGGTCCAGACTCTCCACCCTTTTGAATGAAAGTGTTTCTAGAGTACCTTTCCACCCTCCCCCCCCCACCCCGCATTAAATAACCTCTCCTTTTCCTCCTATACCTGCAGGATGAGTTCCTTAAATGGGTTTCCATCCTGTTCCCCTTTCGTCCTTTTCTTCACCCCCCATACCCTAGCTTCTGTATTTTTTTCTCCCTCTCCTTCGATGTGCACCCAACTTGGGGTGTCTGTTCCTTCTCTCCAAGCAAATAGTGCTCGGCGTTGAGTAGCTTCATAATATTTAAGTATGCAGTATACTCCCAATCCCCCCTCCTCTCTCGGTGTGTACATTGTATTCCTTGCTACTTTTGGGAACTTCCCTTCCCAAATGAATTTCATAATAATATTCTGCATCTTGTCCAATTCCCTTTTAGGTACCTTGCAGGGTAATATATAGTAACATAGTAAATGACGGCAGATAAAGACCAGTATGGCAGGAGTAGGTGCATCCCTTCCCATGTCTTTTAGGGAGTAGGTGCACCGCTACCCATGTCTTTGTTTAGGGGTGCACCCAACAAGAGCAGGTGCACCCCTCCCCATGTCTTCACCCCTCCCCATATCTTTGTTTAGGGGTGAACCCACCGCTCCTCCCCCCATAGCTCCATGTACGACACCCCTATTTGTTGAGAAATTAGATGGTTCAGTTTATTTTGATTTAATCTTGTTGCTATAAAGTGATCGACTTTGTCTGTCCCGGGCCACTTTGAATTCCGTCACTGTGTTGGCCCCCACCACCTCCATCGGAAGGGCATTCCAAGCATCCACCACCCTTTCAGTGAAAAAGTATTTCCTGACATTGCCTTTCAATTTACCACCTTGCAGCTTCATGTCATGCCCTCTAGTTTTACAGCTTACCCGTCTCTGGAAGAGGTTTGTTTGTTCATTATTTCTCTTTAAGTATTTAAAGGTCTGAATCATATCTCCCCTATCCCTCCTCTCCTCCAAAGTGTACATATTTAGGTCTTCAAGTCTCTTCTCATAAGGCTTCTGATGCAGGCTCCAAATCATTTTGGTCACCTTCCTCTGAACAGCTTCCATTCTTTTTACATCCTTTGCAAGATACAGTCTCCAAAACTGAACACAGTATTCCAAGTGAGGCCTTACCAGAGACTTATACAGTGGCACTAGTACCCCTTCCTTTCTGCTGGTAATTCCTCTTCGAATGCAGCCCAACATCCTCCTAGCTTTTGCCACCGCCTTGTCGCACTGTTTTGCCATCTTGAGATCTACAGAAATAATCACACCGAGGTCTTTCTCCTGCTCCGTGCACACCAATCTCTCGCCCCCTATCATGTACAGTTCCCTTGGATTTCTGCTACCCAAGTGCATGACACTGCACTTCTTCGCATTAAATCTTAATTGCCAAGCATTAGACCATTCTTCTAGCTTTTCTAGATCTTTCCTCATGTTAAGCATTCCCACGGGGGGAGTCCACTCTGTTGCAAATTTTCGTGTCATCTGCAAAAAGACAGACATTTCCATTCAGTCCTTCAGCAATATCACTCGCAAATACATTGAACAGTGCCGGGCCTAGGACCGAACCCTGAGGCACCCCGCTAATCACCTTCCTTTCATCCGAGTGAGCTCCATTTACCATCACCTTCTGTTGTCTGCCCTGACCAATTTCTGATCCAGTTTACTGAGTTTATTGATAAGCCTCCTATGAGGGACAGTATCAAAGGCTTTGCTGAAATCCAGGTAGATGACATCCATCGCATGTCCTTGATCCAGTTCTCTAGTAACCCAGTGAAAGAACTCAATCAGATTTGTCTGGCAAGATCGTCCCTCGGTAAAACCATGTTGCCTCGGATCCTGTAACCCGCTGGTTTTGAGAAAGTTCACTATTCGCTGTTTCAGGAGCGCCTCCATTACTTTTCCCGCCACCGAGGTAAGGCTCACGGGCCTGTAGTTTGACACTTCTTCCCTGTCACCACTTTTGTGTAGAGGTACGATGTCAGCCATTCTCCAGTTCTGAGGAACCCCTCCTGTTTCCAAGGATCTGTTGAAAAGATCCTTTAACGGCCCTGCAAAAACCTCTCTGAGCTCTTTCAGTATCCTGGGATGTATCCCATCCGGTCCCACGGCCTTGTCCACTTTCAGTTTTGCAAGTTGTTCTAACACCTCATCTTCTCTGAATGGTGTGGTATCTACTTCATTCCCATTTTTATATTTGGGAGTCACAGGTGGTCCTTCTCTACAATTTTCTTTAGTAATGATACAAACATAAATAATATTTATGATAGGATATTCATCTTCACCACTGTTATATGTCCCAACCAGGACAGGTATAATCCCGTTCATTTAAATAGGTCTGTCATTGCCTGGTAGTTCTATTGCTTGATATTTTCTAGCGATTTTCCAAGTTGTATCCCCAAATACCTAAAATGTTGGTTCACCCACTTAAACTTAAAATGATTTTTCAATCTTTTCTCCAAAATTTGTTTTAGATTGAACCCCAGCGCTTCAGTCTTATTCTGGTTCATCTTATATCCTGCTATTCTATTAAACCGCAGTATTACCCCCAGAAATATCAGTAATGTGATTAATGATTGTCTTAAGGTAAAAATGACATCATCTGCAAAAAGTGCTATCTTTTCCTCCTGTCCCCCATCCGGACTCCCCTTATGTCTTCCTCCCATCTGATACTTTCTGCCAATGGTCTATTGTTTGGGCAAACAACAGACAGAGCTCTCTCCATGGCTGCTCCAACTATATGGAACAAACTACCAGACGACTTGAGGACAACTACAGACCTCAAAGACTTTAGAAAACAGCTAAAAACCATGCTGTTCATAGAACACTATGGACACATCACATAACCTAAGAGAATGTATAACAGCACATATTGCTGCCTGTACAGATAATGTTTTACAGCTCCACTGTATATAGCCCACACTGTACATAGCTCAAACCATTCTAGCACGCAACACACCACACCTTGTACATAGCTCACCCCAATCTAGCACACGATACAACACACACTCAACTAAATTGCACCCTCACTGCATGATTAACACACTCACTTTACCCGATTGTTTGCTGTGATACCACCTTGATTAATATGATAAGGCGGTTTAAAAATACTGTTAAATAAATAAATAAATAAATAAATAAAATAGGAGTGGCAAAAGGGGGCCACCCTGTCTTGCTCCTCTTGTTAACTCAAAACTCTCAGAATATCCCCCATTTACCCAGACCCTTGCTCTTGGTTTCTCATACCCTTACCCATTTTATGAAGTTTTCTCCAAACCCCATTCGCTCCAAAACTTTAAACATATATTGCCATTCCACCTGGTTGAACGCTTTTTCCGCGCCAACCGTGACCAAGATTGCCTGTTCTTTAGCTTGTTGCAAATTCCACACAATGTTAAGTATCTTCCTAATATTATCACTTCCTTGCCTCCCCTTTACAAACCTGGTTTGATCTCTGTGTATCAGTTTCGGTACCACTTCCTGGATTCTATTCGCTAATACCGTTGCCAATATTTTTGCATCAAGCTTTATTAGGGATATGGGTCTATATGAACCACACTTTATCTTTCCCCAGTTTCTGCAGTACTATAATCCCTGTCTCTGCCATGGATTTCGGGATCCCCTCCCCCGTAGTACCCTATTGAACATTTGGGTTAGAACTGGTGTTATCTGACTCATCATTACTTTATGGAATTATGCCGTGAATCCATCTAATCCCAGGGCTTTCCCTATTTTCAGAGTTTGAATAGTTCTTCTCACCTTCTCTTCATTAATCTCTTTCCCGATTTGGTCTCTATCCTCCAGTTCTACTTGTTTTTAGTTACAATCGCCCAAGAATGCCTCTGTCTCCTCCTGTCCATTTGCAATCTCACTTGTATATAAGTTTCTATAGTACTCCTGGAACACCTTACTAACTTCTTTGGTATTATGGACTATTTTCCCTTTGCTCTTTCTGATTCCGTCTATATAAGTCGCTTGTCTTTGGGCCTTTAACCAACTCACTAGGATTCTCCCTGCCTTATTACCTCCCTCAAACTGCGCTTGTTTCAGTACTGCCAACCAATATTCTATTTCCTTGGCTCTCAACTTGCTTAATTCTACCCTTGCTTTAATTAACTCTGTTGTGGTTACTAGATCTTGATCCCTTTGTTGTTTCCTTTCTAATTCTGCTAGTTTTTGTAGCAATTTCTCTTCAGCTTTTCCCTTCTCCCTCTTAACCTTCACTGCTAAGCTAATGAAGCTCCCCCTCAGTACTGCCTTAAGTCCATCCCAGACTGTATTCAGGGATACCTCTTCTGTTATGTTGAAAAATAGATACTCTTTTATATCTTTTCTAATTTTTTCCACCTGATTTTCATCTTCCAATAGAGAGTCATTTAATTTCCAAAATCTTACTCCTCCCTCCTCCTCCCCTAAATCAAATATTGCACTTACTGGAGCGTGATCTGTCCATGTTATCATACCTTGCTCTACTTCCTTCACCTTTATATCCACTTCCCCATATCTTGTCAAGTCTGCTTAATGTGCCATGCACGTGGGAGTAGAAGGTGTATTTACGCTCCCCTGGGTGTCTACTTCTCCAAAGATCTATTGGCCCTAATCTCTCCTTCAGTTTCCTCAGTTTTTGCCTATTTCATCGCCCCCCCCCCCCCCCAGCCTTGGGTTATATGTTAAGTTAAAATCTCTGCCCAGAATTATTGGGGTGTCCCCCAATTCCTCCAACTCCTGTAGAATATTCTCGTACACTTCCCCTTGATGCTCATTGGGACCATAGAGACTTACCACTCACACCTCCTCCTCTTCAATTTTTAGACAGACCCCCACCCACCTCCCATTTTTGCTTCTACATTCCCCCTTAATCAAGTGCTTATGTACTTCCCCTATCAGAATCCCTCCTCCCCCCCCCCCACACACACATTTCGAGGGTTCGCTCTCTGTCCAGCAAGGACTGCTACTGGATATTGTTTAGACGTTAACATATACTCCTGTCCTAATCAAACATGAGTCTCCTGTACAAAATAAATATCTGTATTCAACCTTTTGCCCTCCTTTATCAAAGGGTGTCTTTTTCCGCAAGTCCTTTGGCATTTATAGTAGCTATCATTAATCTTTTCCTCTTTCTATGTGTGGTTGTACCAAAAGGCTCCCTTTCCCTTTTCCCTTGCCCTCCCCTGCCCCTTCTCACCCCCTCCTTTCCTTTTGTTTGCCCTTTCCTCTTCCTTCCCTTCCTCTGCTGTTCCTTCCTCCCCCCTACTCTTCTCCCTGTTCCTCACCTACCACCCCTCCCTCCCCTCCCTTCACCCAGACCCCCTCCGAATCCAGAGGAGTAAAACGGAGTAGTGAGTCCCCTACCCTTCCTCGTCTGTGCCTCTCCCATTCTCCCTCTCCCTCCTCCCTCCCCCTCCAATACATCCTCCGAAGCCCCTTCCCCTTTATTGTATCTTAAACCTTCCTTTGTTTAAACTCCCCTGTCCTCCCCCCTTCCTTTACACCCTCTCCCCCTCCCCTCTCTCATATTCCAGTGCAGAGTACCACTCTTCCAGACCAGCACCCTTCCAACTTATTAATTTTACACACATTTTTAACATTGCACAGCATTTCACCATATTACACAAGCAGCCCTGCTCCTAAATGGTGCTTCCCCTCCATCTCTCCATTCACCACACTCACACCTCTCCATATTTGTTAATAACATGTGTCCTGTTTGTTATTCTGCTGTCTCTGCCTGCTTCTCATCTCTTCGGTCCCTCTTTTACTGTCCTTGCTTATTCCTTCTTTCTGCTCTGGTTGCTCCCCTCTGATTTTATTGAACATTTGTCTGTGCTCTCTTTGCTGTTTTTATCTCTTAACTTCTGTCCACTGTCCATTATTTATTTATTTATTTATTACAAATTCTTATATACCGCGCTATTTAGCATCAGTGCGGTTTACATAATAACAACATTTTGCATTAGAAACAAGATCTTTTGCTTACATTGTAACAGGGATTGAAACTTGGAAGTAACAGGGTAACTATATACAGTTCAAAACAAAGGAAGTAACAGGGTAACTACATACAGTTCAAAGGAGCTTATAAATTATGTAAGTTATATTATGTATTAGAGACATAAAGCAATCATGGTCATTGTGAATGTGTCTAATGGTGAGTTTCTTTTGTAAATCACTGGGAATTATGTTGTCGGTACGTCAGATGCTGTGTGGGTGAGATGCTGTGTTGGATTTGAATGTGTTAGGTTAGGGTGGATAAAATAAAGGCAGAATAAGTGATGTTTGAGAGCTTTTCTGAATTGTGAGAGAGGTCAGCGATTGATCGTATATGAGGTGGGAGATTGTTCCAGCACTTAGGAGCATATAATGTAAATGCTCTATTTCTAGTTGTTCGGGCACATTTAGTGGACTCAGGTGGTATGGATAGCGTATTGCTAGTTGTTGACCTTCTTAGCCTGTTAGTAGGGGTACTGGTCAGGAGTGAAGAGAGGGATGTAGAAGATATCCGGTTAATTGCTTTAAATGATAGGATTAACGCCTTGTAGGTGATTCTGCTCTGTAATGGTAGCCAGTGTAGATCCATAAGTATGGGAGTTATGTGGTCTTTTCTGGAGATGCCACAGAGAATGCGGGCTGCTGTGTTCATCGCCATCTGAAGAGAATTGAGAGTGCTCTTGGGGAGTCCATGTAGGATGATGTTGGAATAATCAAAGTGTGGCATTACGAGTGTCTGGAATATTGTCCTGAAGTCATCTGGGGCTAGTAGAGAAACTAGCTCAACTTAAAGTAGACAAAGCGATGGGACCGGATGGGATACACCCTAGAATACTGAGGGAACTTGGGGACGTTCTAGCAGCTCCACTGACTGACCTTTTCAATGCCTCGTTGGAGTCGGGAATGGTGCCAAAGGACTGGAGAGAGGCTCATGTGGTGCCTTTACACAAAAGCGGAAGTAAGGATGTGGTTGAAAACTACAGGCCGGTTAGTTTAACTTCGGTGGTGAGTAAATTATTGGAAACGCTGCTGAAAGAGAAAATAGTGAGGTTTCTGGAGTCCAGCGGATTACAGGATCCGAGGCAGCATGGATTCACCAGAGGCAGGTCTTGTCAGACAAATCTGATTGATTTTTTTGACTGGGTGACCAGGGAGTTGGACCAAGGGAGAGCTCTAGATGTGGTGTATTTAGATTTCCGTAAAGCCTTTGACACTGTTCCTCACAAGCGACTTATAAACAAACTGAGCACCCTAGGGATGGACCCTAAAGTTACTGCTTGGGTTAGAAGTTGGTTGGGTGGGAGGCGACAAAGAGTACAGGTAAATGGAGCTCACTCTGAGGAGAAGGATGTTGCCAGTGGTGTGCCCCAGGGATCTGTCCTTGGTCCGATTCTTTTTAACATCTTTGTTAGTGATATAGCGGAAGGGCTGTCGGGTAAGGTTTGCCTCTTTGCGGATGATACCAAAATCTGCAATAGAGTAGACACCCAGGAAGGGGTAGATAACATGAGGAGGGATCTAGCTAAGCTTGAAGAATGGTCTAGAATTTGGCAGCTGGGATTTAATGTTAAAAAATGTAAGGTCATGCATTTGGGCTGCAGCAATCCAAGGGAGCAATACAGTATAGGAGGTGAAGTACTTTTGTCCACTAAAGAAGAGCGGGACCTAGGCGTGGTTGTGTCTGATGATCTTAAAGTAGCTAAACAGGTGGAAAAGGCGACAGCAAAAGCTAGAAGGATGCTTGGGTGCATACGGAGAGGAATGGCTAGCAGAAAAAAGGAGGTGATAATGCCTCTGTATAAGTCTTTGGTGCGACCTCATTTGGAGTATGGTGTGCAATTCTGGAGACCGCACCTTCAAAAGGATGTGAACAGGATGGAGTCGGTGCAGAGGGTTGCTACCAAAATGATTAATGGGCTTCATTATAAAGCATATGAGGACAGACTTAAGGATCTTAATATGTACACCTTAGAGGAAAGGCGGGATAGAGGTGATATGATTGAGATGTTTAAATACCTCCGTGGCATAAATGTTCAGGGAGAGAGCCTCTTTCAATTGAAAGCAAGTTCTGCTACGAGGGGACATGGGATGAGGGTGAAGGGAGATAGATTCAGGAGTGATATGCGGAAATATTTCTTTACGGAAAGAGTAGTGGATCCGTGGAATAGTCTCCCAGTGGAGGTGGTAGAGATGAGGACAGTAACTGAATTCAAGAAAGCATGGGACCAACACAGAGGATCTCTAAAGGCAAAAAGTGGACTGTTGTAGTTGTTATGGAAGGACAGACTAGATAGGCCATGTGGTCTTTTTCTGTCGTCATATTTCTATGTTTCTATGTTTCTAGATGTCGTAGTGTCCGTATTTTGTTGTAAATGGATTTGGTGATATTCTTTATATGCTCTTTGAAGTTGAGCTGCTGGTCTATTGTAACCCCTAGGTATCGTATTACAGACTTGCATGGGAGCTCAGCGTCACAAACTTTCACTGAGGCAGGAGGAGAGACATTTTTGTTCCTGGTTATGAAAAGGACTTCAGTTTTCTTAAAGTTTATGCGAAGATTTTGGGACAGGAGCCAATCAGTAATTGCATTGAAGCATTCAATAAGTGGATCAAGGTTTGGGTGCTTGATGTTAATTGGGGCGAAGATCAGTACATCATCCGCATATATCAGACTGGAGATGTTAAAAGAACGGATGATATCACAAATGGGTTGCATATAAATGTTAAAGAGTAGAGCCGAAAGAGATGATCCTTGGGGTACTCCTTGTTGCTGATGGAATGGTTCCGATGTTGAGGAACCTATCCGTACTTGTTGCCAGCGGTCTCTTTTTGATTATCCCTGCTTCCTGAAGCACTGCCTCCGCTTCCTTTAATGTATGTACTTTCCATGTTCTCCCTTTCTGGGTAAATAACAATCCAAAGGGGTGCAGCCATCTATATTTTATTTCAGCCTTCCTCAAAATTTGCATAACTGGTTGCATGGCTCTCCTATGCTGCAGCATCCCTACAGACAAGTCCTCGTATATATTCACCGGATAACCTTGCCAGATGATGGTCCCCAGGCCTCTCATTTTAGCCCTAATGCTCTCCTTCATTTTGTACCTAGTCAAGCAATGATAATGTCTCTTGGCCTGTTCGCTCATGCTGGAGCTAGTGCTCTGTCTATTAAAATGTCCTCAGGGGTTACCTCCGCTCCTCCTTTCTTGAGCACCTCTGAGCAGATTGAGGCTGCCACTTTCGCACTATCTTGAAATTCCTTGTCCTCTAGTATTCCTCGTATCCTGAGATTATTCCTTTGAGAACGATTCTCCAAATCCTCTAGCTTATATTGTATTTCATCCTGCCATTTCTGCATTTTAGATAGTCATTGTTGCTCTTCTTCTTGGTGCTGCTCTATTTCCTGCAATCGGTTTTCATGATCCCCCACATTATGCATCAACTCAGCTACATCCTCTTTTAAATTACCTATTAGTTCCCATCAGTTCTGTTTTTACCGATTGCACTTCCATCTTTATCTCTGTGGACCATTCTTTGAGCTCCGCCTTGGTTATTCCATGCTTAATGTCTTTTCCTTGTTCCATAATATGTATTTGCATTTGTACTTCTGTTTGATCCATATTCTCTGCTGGTCTGCTGTTAGTTTTCACTGTGGTATTCTCACCACTGTTTGTGCTTTCCCCTGTATACACATAATCTCTTAGATCTGCTGCTTTTCTTTTTGTTGTCATCTTGCCTTTAGTAGTCCTCTTCCCCAGGCACTCCTGCAGGCTTTCCTTTGTATTTGGGCAAGTATTGTGTCCTCCTATAAATTCTGTTAGACTCCCTTGCTCTATATTTATTTATTGTTTTTTATATACCACTTTGTCATGGTAATCAAAGCAGTTTACATATAACATTTTAACTACTGCACAAGTCAGTTTACAAGGAACAGTTCCCTTTGCTCCCCGCGTGCTCTCCCAGGAGGGATCGAGCTCTCTTCTCCACCGGGACGCCTCCAGCCCATCTGCTCACCAATCGGGGCAGTGCGGCAGATTGAAAAGGAGCCCGCCAGCAGGACAAGAGTCCCTTTGCTCCCCGCGTGCTCTCCCAGGAGGGATCGAGCTCTCTTCTCCACCGGGACGCCTCCAGCCCATCTGCTCACCAATCGGGGCAGTGCGGCAGATTGAAAAGGAGCCCGCCAGCAGGACAAGAGTCCCTTTGCTCCCCGCGTGCTCTCCCAGGAGGGATCGAGCTCTCTTCTCCACCGGGACGCCTCCAGCCCATCTGCTCACCAATCGGGGCAGTGCGGCAGATTGAAAAGGAGCCCGCCAGCAGGACAAGAGTCCCTTTGCTCCCCGCGTGCTCTCCCAGGAGGGATCGAGCTCTCTTCTCCACCGGGACGCCTCCAGCCCATCTGCTCACCAATCGGGGCAGTGCGGCAGATTGAAAAGGAGCCCGCCAGCAGGACAAGAGTCCCTTTGCTCCCCGCGTGCTCTCCCAGGAGGGATCGAGCTCTCTTCTCCACCGGGACGCCTCCAGCCCATCTGCTCACCAATCGGGGCAGTGCGGCAGATTGAAAAGGAGCCCGCCAGCAGGACAAGAGTCCCTTTGCTCCCCGCGTGCTCTCCCAGGAGGGATCGAGCTCTCTTCTCCACCGGGACGCCTCCAGCCCATCTGCTCACCAATCGGGGCAGTGCGGCAGATTGAAAAGGAGCCCGCCAGCAGGACAAGAGTCCCTTTGCTCCCCGCGTGCTCTCCCAGGAGGGATCGAGCTCTCTTCTCCACCGGGACGCCTCCAGCCCATCTGCTCACCAATCGGGGCAGTGCGGCAGATTGAAAAGGAGCCCGCCAGCAGGACAAGAGTCCCTTTGCTCCCCGCGTGCTCTCCCAGGAGGGATCGAGCTCTCTTCTCCACCGGGACGCCTCCAGCCCATCTGCTCACCAATCGGGGCAGTGCGGCAGATTGAAAAGGAGCCCGCCAGCAGGACAAGAGTCCCTTTGCTCCCCGCGTGCTCTCCCAGGAGGGATCGAGCTCTCTTCTCCACCGGGACGCCTCCAGCCCATCTGCTCACCAATCGGGGCAGTGCGGCAGATTGAAAAGGAGCCCGCCAGCAGGACAAGAGTCCCTTTGCTCCCCGCGTGCTCTCCCAGGAGGGATCGAGCTCTCTTCTCCACCGGGACGCCTCCAGCCCATCTGCTCACCAATCGGGGCAGTGCGGCAGATTGAAAAGGAGCCCGCCAGCAGGACAAGAGTCCCTTTGCTCCCCGCGTGCTCTCCCAGGAGGGATCGAGCTCTCTTCTCCACCGGGACGCCTCCAGCCCATCTGCTCACCAATCGGGGCAGTGCGGCAGATTGAAAAGGAGCCCGCCAGCAGGACAAGAGTCCCTTTGCTCCCCGCGTGCTCTCCCAGGAGGGATCGAGCTCTCTTCTCCACCGGGACGCCTCCAGCCCATCTGCTCACCAATCGGGGCAGTGCGGCAGATTGAAAAGGAGCCCGCCAGCAGGACAAGAGTCCCTTTGCTCCCCGCGTGCTCTCCCAGGAGGGATCGAGCTCTCTTCTCCACCGGGACGCCTCCAGCCCATCTGCTCACCAATCGGGGCAGTGCGGCAGATTGAAAAGGAGCCCGCCAGCAGGACAAGAGTCCCTTTGCTCCCCGCGTGCTCTCCCAGGAGGGATCGAGCTCTCTTCTCCACGGGACGCCTCCAGCCCATCTGCTCACCAATCGGGGCAGTGCGGCAGATTGAAAAGGAGCCCGCCAGCAGGACAAGAGTCCCTTTGCTCCCCGCGTGCTCTCCCAGGAGGGATCCAGCTCTCTTCTCCACCGGGACGCCTCCAGCCCATCTGCTCACCAATCGGGGCAGTGCGGCAGATTGAAAAGGAGCCCGCCAGCAGGACAAGAGTCCCTTTGCTCCCCGCGTGCTCTCCCAGGAGGGATCGAGCTCTCTTCTCCACCGGGACGCCTCCAGCCCATCTGCTCACCAATCGGGGCAGTGCGGCAGATTGAAAAGGAGCCCGCCAGCAGGACAAGAGTCCCTTTGCTCCCCGCGTGCTCTCCCAGGAGGGATCGAGCTCTCTTCTCCACCGGGACGCCTCCAGCCCATCTGCTCACCAATCGGGGCAGTGCGGCAGATTGAAAAGGAGCCCGCCAGCAGGACAAGAGTCCCTTTGCTCCCCGCGTGCTCTCCCAGGAGGGATCGAGCTCTCTTCTCCACCGGGACGCCTCCAGCCCATCTGCTCACCAATCGGGGCAGTGCGGCAGATTGAAAAGGAGCCCGCCAGCAGGACAAGAGTCCCTTTGCTCCCCGCGTGCTCTCCCAGGAGGGATCGAGCTCTCTTCTCCACCGGGACGCCTCCAGCCCATCTGCTCACCAATCGGGGCAGTGCGGCAGATTGAAAAGGAGCCCGCCAGCAGGACAAGAGTCCCTTTGCTCCCCGCGTGCTCTCCCAGGAGGGATCGAGCTCTCTTCTCCACCGGGACGCCTCCAGCCCATCTGCTCACCAATCGGGGCAGTGCGGCAGATTGAAAAGGAGCCCGCCAGCAGGACAAGAGTCCCTTTGCTCCCCGCGTGCTCTCCCAGGAGGGATCGAGCTCTCTTCTCCACCGGGACGCCTCCAGCCCATCTGCTCACCAATCGGGGCAGTGCGGCAGATTGAAAAGGAGCCCGCCAGCAGGACAAGAGTCCCTTTGCTCCCCGCGTGCTCTCCCAGGAGGGATCGAGCTCTCTTCTCCACCGGGACGCCTCCAGCCCATCTGCTCACCAATCGGGGCAGTGCGGCAGATTGAAAAGGAGCCTGCCAGCAAGCGCACCCGCGCCTTGCGTGCCCGCGCCTGAGGGCCTCGCCAGAGGGCCCTTAGGCAGCGGCCCTTATCAAGAACAGACCTACAACAGCTACAACCACCTATAAAAGAACGCCTTTCCCATCTGAGGTACATTCTCACAAAACTGCTACACGAAGCCCCCTGCAGCTACGGCAAACAACAGACTACTCGACTTCATAAGCACACTAAGGAATCTTTCTGAGTTCACCTTCGAAAAAAGCTGCCACCAGTGGGCAGAGAGCTCTCTGCGTGCAGCCCTGCACCTACACGCTGCTAGCTCTCCCTTGGAGGGATCGAACCAACAGGAACGCTACCACAAAGTGCTCTACCCTATCGGGGCTAGTCCACCTTTTTTAAAAAGCAGCTACCAGCAGGCGTACCTGCGCCTGAGGCCTTTCAGCACGGCCCTAAGGAAAAGGCACCACAAGATCCTCGATCGCCTATCAAATCTGGGAAGGAAATCAACGCAGAGTCTAACATCGTCCTTCGGTACCACTGAGCTCCCTTAGATTTGAGATCGTGTACCGCACTAAATTGTCATCCTACCAAATCGCAGCAAGTATACCTGACGATAAGCTTCGTTAATAGACCTATCCTTTTCAGTTGAACTTATAATTAGTTAATAGCATCTATATTGTATTCTGGTATACTAAGATCTCTGTTGTAATTTACTCATTCCATAAAACTGCAATACTAGCGTTAGTAATAATACATATCGCCATTACAAATTTATCTGTCAGAATTTATTACTGTTGTCAGTAGTATATACTCACAAATAGAGTACAAATTATATTTATCAGAATTTAATACTGTTGCCAGTAATATAAACTCTTCAATAGAGTACAACTAGAACGATTCAATTACTGTTGTCAGTAAGAGATTTCACACATAGGGTATAACCAGAATGACTTAATTACTGTTGAAAGTATAATATATCACAGAAATGCTATACAGCTGCTAGTTCGAATTGCATGTTTAAAGTTGGTAATACACCAGGAACCATTCTACCCTAGATTCTTGCTTTCTAAGCAATTGATAATCCCACATTGTTACAGAGTATCTATTCCAGTTCACAGAGTATTCAATGTTACAGAGTAACCATACTTTTTACTATTATCACATTAAATTATAACAGAAACAGTATACACCATTATCTTGCTACAATTCTGAACTATTTAAGAATAGCATATACCTATCACTTCAGACATTTTTTCCCATAGTGTAAATAAAACACTACAATTCTCAAAATGAAACTGATACACCTAACCTTACACTTTCTATATGCCTTAGGGATATATATTTGTCTAACACTCTCTTTTAACTACTGTCTCCAAATACCATGCCCACACTTGGACCATACTGGTTTAGCTCACATACAAGTCATACCATACCACTACAAACAGAAACACAATAATAATTTTAACACAAACCCTTATCCAAGAAACACAAATCCCCAAGCTAAGAGGTTAATCCACATAAAACTAAAACCTCAACCTATAATTAAAATTCTAAATACACCAAATCAAACATTAAAAATCATTCTGATCAATTCAAGATCAATTAGAAATAAAATACCTATCATTACAGATATTATCACAGATGAGAAAACCTGACTTTCTCTGCGTAACAGAGACTTGGCTGTCCAACTCAGACACAATTTTGCTAAACCAATACAAATGACCGGATATTCAATCTTTCACTGTAACCGTAATCATAAGAAAGGAGGTGGTATACTCATTCTAGCTAAATCTAGCTTAAACTGTTCCTCTACGATTTGTGAATCTAAAGAAAATATTGATATCTTAAAATTAGAGAATAAAAAAATTAGCCATCTGCCTTTTTTACAGACCTCCATCTTCAGATGCAGAGAACTTAACAACCATCCTAGAAACAATCTGTAAGACCACAATGAACAAACCACATGTTGTCTTGGGTGATTTCAATTTAACAACCATTAACAACACTTTACACTCAACCTTCCTAGAATCAATGGAAGACATGGGTTTTAAACAAATAGTCAAACACCCCACACACATTAAAGGCAACACTCTTGACCTTGTTTTTCTTCCTGAACATATGCTGGAGGCACATCACTACAACCCTCCCACTGTAACCCAAGTACCATGGTCTGATCATTTTATGATCCAATTCTCAATCCACACCTCACACACATCCTCTCATCAACAAACTGCAACACATCATGGACCGCGATTCTGTCCATTTATATCAGAAGAATTTCTAGAAACAATAATACCTCAACTAGATATAAATTCATACAACATTGACGAAGTAATTACTAACTGGAACTCGGTATTAAGAGAAGCCTCTAAACCATTAACACCAAAACCTAAAAAGCCTCATAAAGGAACTTCAGAAAAATGGTATACTCATGAACTGGATACTATAAAAAAAAACCTAAGAAAAATAGAAAGAAAATGGCGTGTAAAGAAAACACCTGAACTTAGGGTTCTCTACTTTACAACACTTAACACATACAGAGCAGCAACTAATAATGCAAAGAAATTATATCATACTTCTATATTAACTAAGGCTATTAATCGTCCGAGGGAACTATTTGAAATAGTAAATTCCCTATCTAAAGCTTCTAATAACAACTCCCAGCTCATCCCTATAAACTTATCTGATTTAGCAAACTATTTTGCTAGTAAACTAAAACTATCATTGATACCAATACCAGATCCTATAATATCACTGAACAATAACAATAGATGGAATTCCTTCCAACCCATTGATAAAAAACAAATACTAAACATAATATCAAATATCAATACCACCACATCTATCCTTGATCCATGCCCAGTCACCTGGATTAAGTCAACAAAAGATGAACTTGCCCCATTTATTCTCAAAATAGTCAACAGCTCCATCCAGCAGGGGTACTACCAAAAGAACTAAAGAATTCTGCAATTCGACCAATTTTAAAGAATAAATCTCTAAATGAGAATGACCCAACCTCATATCGCCCAATTGCCAGTATCCCCTTTATAACAAAAATTATAGAAAAAGTTGTACAATTACAACTACAGGACTATATAGATACATTTGCCCCCCTTGATGATCATCAATATGGATTCCGACCATATCATTGTGTAGAGACCCTTCTGCTTGCTCTCCTCGATACCCTAAACAAAGGACTAGACAACACAAAACAAGCTTTTATTATGGTATTTCTAGATATATCTGCAGCCTTTGATAGTGTAAATCACAACATACTTATATCAAGGCTCGAACAAATTGGATTAAGGAAAATTACACTAGAATGGTTTAAATCCTATATATCTGACCGTACACAATTTGTAAAAGTTAACCAGAACTCCTCACCTACTTTTCCTCAAGAACAGGGAATACCCCAGGGCTCTGCCTTATCTGCCCTTCTGTTCAACCTCTATCTCCAACCAATCTGTACCATTTTTCAAAACCACAAGATGAAATACCAGATATATGCGGATGACATTATGCTATACTCTGCATTTGACATACAAGATCCAAACTATGACAATATAGCAAACTGCCTTATAGATGCTGAAAAATGGCTAAGTGAAAACAATTTGAAAATCAACTTCAAAAAAACAGAGATACTTATCACCTCAAGAAACACAAATTATACACCACCAACTGACATCAAAATCCTTAACTTTAACATACCTATAAAGGAAAATATTAAATACTTAGGGGTCACTATAGACAAGGCTCTTAATTTCACAAGCCATATCAAGAAAACAACCAAAACAATATACTACAAGCTACGCTCAATTCAACAACTGAGACCGCTATTAGAATTCAATGACTTTAGAACCATCACACAGGCTCTGATAACACCCCATTTTGATTACTGCAATGGGATATTAACAGGTGTATCTAAAAAGAGCTTAAAAATACTACAGATGGCTCAAAATGTTACAGCTAGAATAATCTTCAAAGCCAAACTGACTGATCACATCACCCCGATACTTTATTCATTACATTGGCTACCTATACAAAGTAGAATTCAATATAAAATAATATTGACCACCTTCAAACTGATAAACCAGATTGCCCCATCATACCTCTCTACACTAATTCATAGACCTACAGAAAATAGAGTAAGACGTAGAAAGAACCTGCATACTATTGCAGTCCCTGACTCAATAAGAAAAACTAAACACATAACAAGTACAGGTGCCTTCTCATATGTAGCACCTTCTCTATGGAATAATCTCCCGGATCAACTAAGGGAAATAAAAGACCTGAAACAATTCAGAAAAGATCTAAAAACCTACTTGTTCACGCAATATTATTCCAACACAGATAAAGAACTGGCTAAGACCTCTCATCCTCCTTAGATCTATGAACGTTCCCTATAACTATTGCAATGCTATCCTAGATCTCCATAATATGCTCGCCCTAATACTTGCAAAACTACTTCCAATAGAAACCCATTGATAAAACCTCAATATATATATGTAAATAGTTTCAAATATTAATCAAATCTATCTATATATAGTACTGATTTCTGTTCTTAGTACTTGATATTAACTACCTGTATATAGTTTTGAACACTGTTCAATATACCTGTATATAGTTTAAACACTGTTCGATGTAACTGCTTACCATAGCAATGTTTTATGTATTCTGTTGTTTAATGTAAACCGCCACTGATCTTGGGAAGTGGCGGTATATAAGAGATTTGCAAATAAATAAAAATAAAATAAATATAACAGTTTACAGGAAACAACTGTACAAGTAACAATCATATTTCAATTTCAAAAGATATTTGGATAACAATAACAACGTATTAAATTATTTACAGGAGATACATATGTTGGGTGATATTTTGGAGTTGTGTGCGTCAAGTGTATGGAGGTTGGAAGGAGTTGAATAGTGTGGCTAGTTTTAATGAGGAAGTGGAAGAGGTCTGTGGTGGCTGCTCACATCGATAATAGTCCGTGAAGATGTGTGTTTTCAGCTGTTTTCTGAAGTGAGTTAAGTATTTGATTTCTCTTACTGTATTAGGAAGACTGTTCTATAGGGAAGGGGCATAGAGAGAGAATGCCCTATTGGTGGTAGATTGATTTAGTTTTCTGACCCTATTAAGAGTGGATAGCATGTTTTCTGACCCTAAGAGTGGATAGCATGTTTTTTAGGCTGTCTCTTTTTGTTCTTGTGTGTTGTTGAGTGTTTATTAGTGTGTTGAGGTATGTTGGTGCAGTGTTTATTGTTTTGAAAATGATCATGAGAGCTTTGAATTTGATTCTTTGAAATATCAGAAGCCAATGGAGCTGAAACAGGATGAGTGTTATGTGATCTGACTTGTCAGCTTTCATGATTGTACGGGCAACTGTATTTTGAGCCAGTTGAAGAGGCTTTAAGTTTTCTTTGGGAGGCCGTGGAGAATGCTGTTGCTGTAGTCATAATGGGGAGTTCCTTATTGTTCCTCCAGTTCAGTCCTCCACTTCCGGGTAGTACACCTCCTCCTGCAGCTTGGAGACTGGGCATGTCAAATCTGTGACATCACTGGATGTAGTCTGCTGGTCTCTCCCATCAGCCCCAGTGTGTCCAGTCTCCATGCAGCAGGAGGACATAGTGAGCCTAGGTGCTTGGCTCACTAGGGAAACGCATAGAGAGGTTTACATTCAGATAGATCGTTTTTGGAGTTTGCTTTGGCTATTTAGCTAAGACAATCAAGTTATTTTTATTTGGGGGCTTAGTTATATAGATAAAGTTGTTAAAAAAAATCATTTGTGTGCCTTAAGGGATCGGGCTAGAATGGGAGGATTCTTCTCTTCTCCTCTTCAGCCCATCTCATTGATCTGGCCAGCCCTCCCCTCCAGGACTATGCGGGGGGGAGTTGAGCAGTGGCAGTGGACAGCTCCTCCCGCTTTGATTTTTCAGGCACTGAGCATCGCAGGAGCCGGCGGTTGTTGCCTCTCAGCGGCGGCTGCCTAGAGAAGGGTCCCTGGCAGCTGCGCTGATCGTAGGACACGCCGCTAGAGCGGACAATAGTTAAAGGAACGGAATTTGACTGTCGGGTGAGGAGGTGAGTGCACGGGGAATTTTTTTTGCTGGATTCGGGGCAGTTTTAGGCCGACGTGGATCTCGGCAGCCTCAGTTTAGGCGGGAATGGAGCTCAGGCCCTCGAGGCGGCTCTTCCCGCGTTTTTTCATAGCGGGGACCTTTTGGTTTAGAAAACCTCCGCAATTGGGTATTTTGCCTTAGGGCATATGCGTTTTTAGCATATATGAGGGCTGTTGGCTTGAGTGTCACATTTGATTTAAAAAAAAAACCTTTTATTTTTGAATTAGATGAATTGCCTTCTTCAGTTTTTTAGACAAAGTGGATTCGATTGGTTAGAAAAAAAAAAGAAGTGGTTTATTTTATTTGGTTATTTTACCTTGATGGTGATATTGCCTCTATACGGGGTTTTATCTGCATTAAGTGCTGGTATTGAGTGTCTGATACCTTCGCACCCACAGTGCTTTTTTTGTGGGGCACATAGAGGTGGAGTGTCTGAAGTGGGGTCTGTCGAGGCGGTGCGACAGAACCATCCACTATGGAGCAGATTATTCAAGACAAGGCGGGAGAAGGAGTTCAAGGCCCATCTAATGCTTCTGAGGGGGTCCCTTCCCAAGGATCTCAATCCACACCCCGGCAGGGCAGTCCGGCGGAGGAAGTTTCTTCTGTGCCGGCCGCATTGATGGGGGTGGCACTTGGGGGTTTTTCCCTGGATTTTGTTTTGTTAATGCAGCAGGCTTATTGCTTGCAGCAACAAGCTGCGGTCTACGATCCCTTGGTGAGGGGAAGAGCAGGGCCGATGGCCGGCGCTGAAAAGGTGGCAGTGGCCTAGGTCCTAAACCAATGGAAGTTCAGTCTTTAGATACAGACTGATTGGAAGGAGAAGACGTAGACCTCAAACCGGAGTCTCAGTTTACCGAGTGGTTAAACAGATGATTCAGAATGAACGGGATCTGCCAGAGTCGGGGTTGAGGGGTGTAAGGTCTATGAATCACCTTTACCCCTTGGTCGATTTTGAGAAGGAGATGTTTCGGACTCCTCACTTTGGTGCAGTGGTGCGGCGGTCACCAAAAAGACAACTATCCCAGCTGAGAGCGGTGCGGCCCTAAAAGACTCACAGAATAGAAAACTGGACATGTTGTTGAAGCAAGTTTTTGAGGTTAATGCTCTGGTGCTGCAAGCCTCTGTTTATGGGGTTTGGGTTGCGAGAGCTGGTATGAGATGGTCTCAGCGTCTGCAACAGCCGGTGCAGCAAGCGCAGGAGCGTTTGTCGAACGAGGCATGAATGAAGTCTGGTTCGGTGTACTTTGCAGATGTTCCTTATGATTTGATAAGAGTCTTGGCACTTAGTAAGGCTTTGCTACTTGCTGCTCACCGTTATTCTTGGTTAAGGAATTGGCCGGCGGGTACTTCCTCCAAATCACGACTCTGTAGACTTCCGTTTAAGGGGAAGCTGTGGTTTGGTGAAGACTTGGATAAGCTGATCAAAGATTTGGGGGAATCTAAAGGAAGACGCCTGCTGGAGGGTAGACCCAAGCAGGGTCCAGAGCAGGTGGTGACACGAGGTCAGTTTCGAGACTTAGGTGCTTTTGGACTTCTCGGTTGGGAGGTTTTCAAAGAGGGAGATTTACTGCACGCAGTCAAGGTTTTTGGGGCTTTCAAGGAATGGGAAGGGGATGTAGTGGTTCCTTCTCCGCGACCCATGGAAAGCCACAATGAAGTGAGGTGGACCCGGGAGGGGGTGCAGCTGATAGGAAGGCGGCTTCGGGAGTTTCTTCCTGCTTGGGTCCAGATAACATCTAATCAGTGGGTGTTAGAGATCATTTGCGAAGGTTACACACTCGAGTTCTCTTGCCCAGTAGCGGACTCGTTTGTTCACCTTCTTTGCAGAGGGTGAGAGAAATTGTCTGTAGTATGAGAGACGTTAGTTTGTCTTCTACAATTAGGAGCAGTAGTGCCGGTGCCTCAAGAGTCTTACGGCGTCGGTCGCTACTCTATTTATTTCGTAGTTTCCAAAAAAAAAAATAGGGACTCTCCATCCCATTCTAGACCTCAAGGGCATAAATCTATGTCTTTGAGTACCATGTTTTTGAATGGAAACCTTGAGTTCGGTAATGGTAGCGGTACGACAAGGAGAATTCTTAGCATCTCTCGATCCTACCGAGGTATAGCTGCACATTCCGTTCAGGCCAGCGCATCAAAAGTTCTTAAGGTTTGAGTTACCGTGGGGTCATTTTTAGTTTCAGGCGTGACCCTTTGGGTTGGCAACAGCACCGCGCACTTTCACCAAAATCATGGTGGTAGCGGCGGCGGCGCTGCAAAAGGAAGGAATATTGGTTCACCCTTATCTCGTCGACTGTTTTTTACATGTGAAATCAAGGGCTGAGAGTATCAGAGTGACAGATAGGGTGTTCCAGTTTCTGTAGAGTCTCGGCTGGGTCATCATCGTAGCTGAGAGCCATTTGGTCCCAGCACAGGTTCTGGAATACTTAGGAGTACATTTTGATACTCAAGTGGGAACAGTGTTTCTGTCAGACCTGTGAACCCAGGATCTGCAGGATCGGGTTCGCAAGTTTTTAAAGACTCCAACCCCAACGGCCTGGGACTACCTTCGGGTTCTAGGTACCACAGCCACGACAATAAAAGTGGTACCTTGGACCAGAGCGCACATGTGGCCCTTGCAGAGGACTCTACTTCAGCGTTGGTCGCACCGGAACGACAGTGAACAAGCAGCGCACTGTCCGTTGTAGATACGCAGAGCGCTTCATTGGTGGATGTGCCCAAGAAATGTGGAAGTGGGCATGCCACTCATGCAACCGCAATGGCTTACAGTGTTGTCGGACGCAAGTCTCGCAAGTTGGGGGGCTCATGGCAGGGATCTATTCACACAGGAGCCTGGACCGAGAGGGAGGCCAAGTGGTTGATCAACCATCCGGTATTGAGGATGGTAGCTCTAGCACATCAAGTCTTTGAAGCCAAGGTGAAAGGTCAGGCAGTGCGAGTGCTGTCAGACGATTCTGCAACGGTGGCTTACGTCAATCGGCAGGGCGGAATGGGAAGCACTGCCATGGAAGAGGAAGCAGAGGCGCTGTTCGCTTGGGTGGAACCTTGGATTCAGGCGATCTCGGCGTCGCACATCACAGGAATGGACAATGTGATCACAGATTTTCTCAGCAGAGTCCGGGTGGATGCCGGGGAATGGGAGTTTCATCCGGATGTGTTTGCTCAGATAGTCCAAAGATGGGGGCCGCTGATCATGGATCTCATGGTGACCTTTTATTTGGCCAAGGCGAATCGCTTCTACAGCTGAAGGCAAGAGAGGATGTCGGAAGGGAGCGATGCCCGGATGCAACGTTGGCCGGCGGCGGGTCTTCTTTATGTCTTTCCTTCGTGGGCGCTTATAGGCCGAGTGGTTCAGCACATCAAAGCTCTTTCAGGCAGGGTGCTCTTAGTGGCACTGGATTAGCCGAGATGGCCGTGGTATGCCAATTGGGTCTGGCTTCCCGAAGGAGATCCGTGGAGGTTGCCGATAATGGAGTATCTGTTGATGCAGGGCCCGCTAAGGAGCCCTCAGGTGGATCGGTTCTCGCTTACGGCCTGGCCTTTGAAAGGGTGAGGTTAAAAAAACAAAAAAGGTTATTCGGGAGCCGTTATTGCGACTTGGCTTAGGGCCAGAAAGAGGTCAACTTCCCTAGCATATGTACGAATATGGCGTATATTTGTAGTCTGGTGTTCGCGATGACAGGTCCACACTGCCTCGGTTTCGGTGCCTTTGGTATTAAGTTTATGACAGGACGGTTTTGGTTAAGGGCTTGGCGGCCAGTTCATTAAGAGTCCAACTGGCAGCTCTAGCCTGCTATAGAGGCAGGATTCAGGGAGTCCCTTGGGCTATTACATCAATGTGGTGCGTTTTCTAAAAGCAGTTTCTAGAATATGGCCTCTCACAAAATAGTGGCGCCTCCGTGGGACCTCAATTTGAGGTTGGGAACATCATCTAGGGAACCCCTTGAGCCCTTATCATAGGTTTCAGTCAAAGATTTGACCTTAAAGACAGTGTTTTTGGTAGCTATATGTTCGGCTTGGTGAGTATTTGAGCTGCTGGCGTTGTCTTGCCGAGAGCCGTTTTTTGTTCCTTTCTAGGGAAAGGGTCGTGTTGCATCTGGTCCCATCGTTTCTGCCTAAGGTGGTTCGTATTTTCACCTGAGTCGGTCAGTGTCGTTACCAGCATTGGTGGCTTCAGAGGAAGGCATATCAGACCGGAGTAGACGCCGTTTGGATGTAAAGAGAGTTCTGCATCAATATTTGAAGGGTTCCGAGCCCTTACATCTCTCCGTTCTCTTTGGAGGCCCCCGCTTAGGGGAGGCAGCAGTTAAAGCTTCATTTTCCTGATGGGTCCAGGAAACAATATCGTCAGCATATATCTTGCGAGGCCTTCCGAGGCCGGATGGCTTACGGGCTCGTTCTAGTGCGCAACCGACGTCCTGGGCGGAGCACAGTTTGGTTCCGCCTGTGGAGATTTGCAGGGCAGTGACTTGGTCGTCCCTCCATACTTTCAGCAGGGATGTGCAGGTGGCGGGTGTTGCCTGTTTTGGGTCGGCAGTACTGCGATCCAGGTGGAAAGGTCCCTCCCAATGATTACTGCTCTGCTACATCCCAGAGGTGGAGGACTGAAATGGAGGAATGATAAGGAAATAGAAATTACACTTACCTGGTAATTGTTGTTCCTTGAAGAACTCCATTTCAGTCCTCATTCCTGCCTGGGGTGATTAATTCTGCAGTTCGCCATCAGTTGGGGGGGGGGAGTTTTCTCATTCCCTAAGAGGTAATAGTTTTGGGTATTTCGGAAATCACAGTGTTTTTTTCGTTCTGACCTTTCTATGTCTTCGGTCTTTCTTCCTTTCTGTCTTACTCTGTTCTGGGGGGGAAGAAGAAAGGACAAGAAGGAGGTTGTTGATTTTTCCCTTATTTTAGGGGGATTTTGTTTTAAAAGGTAACGGTTGAGTTTAGAGTTGTAATTAATGATTTACCTACTTATTTGTTACTCCTTTGAGTCTGCTTTGTCAATAGGTCACTGGGGCTGATGGGAGAGACCAGCAGGCTACATCTAGTGATGTCACAGATTTGACATGCCCAGTCTCCAAGCTGCAGGAGGAGGTGCACTACCCAGAGGTGGAGGACTAAACTGGAGTTCCTCAAGGAACAACAATTACCAGGTAAGTGTAATTTCTATGTATTAGTGCTTGAGCTACTGAACGGAAGTCCGTGGGGGAGAGCAGAGATCTCAGATGTTGAATCATTCTAGTTTTATTGTAGATTGCGTGGGTAGTCATTTGAATATGTTTGGTGAAATCCAGGTTTTGATCAAGGTGAATCCCAAGGTATTTTATTTTTTTTCTTATTTCAAGTGAGGTGTTGTTTACATGTAGTGCACTTGGAGGATTGTAAGTTTTATTCCTGGTAATGATGAGTACTTATGTTTTCTTCAAGTTGACGGTAAAGTTCACTGAGTTAAGCCATTCAGAGACATCGTTGAAGCAGCTGGTGATTTTTGTGAAATTAGGATCTTTGGTGTCAAAGGTTCTGAATAGCATTATATCATCTGCATAAATTCTGTAGTCTACGTTATGCGATTATATGATATTGCAGATAGGTTGTAGGTATATCTTGAATAGAAGTGCAGATAATGCAGATCCCTGGGGGATGCCTTGAAGTTGGGTGAAGATGTTGCATGGATATTTTCATAGTAAACTTGTTGGGTACGGTTAGACAGGTAGTCTTGAAGCCATTGCAGAAGTGTACCACTTATGCCCAGGTGTTTTAGGCGGTTGATTAAGATGTTATGGTTTACAGAGTCAAATGAAGAAGATGTATCTAGGAAAATGAGGATGAAGGCATTTTGCATGTTGTCAATTCCTTGTATGACCAAATCAAGAAGGGATGTGAATAGCGTTTTGACTCCATGATTTGCTCTAAATGCATATTGATGAGGGTCAAGTGGAGCATTTGAATCAATGAAATCCTGGAGTTGCAGCTGTACTGATTTTTCGATGATTTTAGATAGGAAGGATAGGCTAGATATTGGTCTGTATGAAGTGAGGCGTTTTGTTTCATGATTGGATGTATAGATGCTTTTTTTAATACGTTTGGTAAAAGTCCTTGGGCTAGTGAGTTTTTTTTTTTATAAATTTTTAGTCAATTACAATAACCAAATAAACACAGGTCAATCCCATAATACATTAACAAACAAATAAAAACATTATTACATCAAGTAAGGTAAATAAACTATGATAAAGTCCACATCATGGGGTCAGACTGTTGAATATCAAAGGAAACATAAACAAGGAAAAAAAGAATATAAACTATCCACAAATGGAGGTCATCCTATTACATCCCCTACTTTGCATAAACCCTGTTTCCTGGACAAAAATTTCTCAAGATGAAGAACTTCAACAAAGGTATATGAAGCACCATCATAACCGATGATGCATTTACAAAGATACCGCAAAAAGAATGTAGCACCCAGTGCCAAAACCCGGGGCTTAAGATTTAAAAATTGCCGCCGATGCATCTGGGTGCTACGAGCAACATCTGGGAAAATATTGACCGGCTGGCCACAAAACTTAACTAATTTAACCTTAAAAAAGGCCCTAAGTATACGTTGCTTAATTTCAACAGAAGGAAAAGTAACCAATAATGTGGCCCATACATTAATAATATCCTGGGAGTCCTCCAGGAAGGCCGTCAAATTAGCCATAGGAGAAACAATATCATCTAATTCCTCTTCAGCCTCATTAAGTTTCTTTACAGTCGAAGGAATATAATAAATCTGTAAAAGGTCAATAGGATCAGAAATGGCCAAAACTTCTTTTAGAAATGTATCCAAAAAAATTCTATGTGATAGTAAAGGAGACTGAGGAAAATTCAAGAAACGCAAATTAGAAGAACGTATGTTCTCCAGAGACTCTAATTTAGAGTGAAGCACCAAGGAATCTTTAATGCCAGCAACACTAGTGGCATGTAATGGAAGCACCTGGAACTTCAACTTAGTGACAGTCATATCAACAAATGTAACTTTTTCATCCAGCTGTTGCAAAGAAGCAACTGCTTCCTGAGAAAAGTTACACAAGGAATTTAAAGAGGAAGACATTTTAGTATCGATACACTTTAAAGCAGCCCAAACATCTTTTAAGGTAATTTTTGAATCTGAGGAGGGGGCAGGAAGCTCAGAAGGCCGCTCACCCCCAATAACGGAACTGAAATCGGTATATTAATCGTCTTTAACTTTCTTACCGACGCGGAGGACTCCACAGGTAGATCAAATGAAATACCAGGCACAGGGCGCATTGGAGGGGATCTCCCACTGGAGCTCAACGACACCTCTTCTGGAGAAGACTGCGCAATCGGGAGGGGGGCAAAATGTTTATTGAGAGGCCTCACCGATTTGATAACACTGGCAGCGGCCTCCAGAACTTTACCCCCAGTCTTGGCCTTCCGCTTCCCCATTTAGCCCGAAAAAGAAACAAGGCCAACAACGAGAAGTAAATAAAACTTCAACTAAGAAAAACTTAAAGAGAGCTAAGGAGAAGCCTAAGCCCAAAGAAACCCAAAAGAAACTGCAGAGTCGCCGCAGTGTCGCCAAAGGGGCGATGCCCACCCCTTTGGACACGTCCCTTCAGACCACGCTTCGCGGACACGCTCCGCGTCAAAGAGGAGGCTGCAAATTATGTCATAGGAAAAAAAGATCCTAGCGGTCTGAGCTGTCCTGGCTGTGCCTGCCCGATGGAATGGGGAGGGAAAACAGCAACTTCAAATACCTCCGCCGCAGCGGCAGTCTCCAGGCAGGTGAACAGCTCCACACACCTCCTCCAAACAACAGCTGATCCTGGGCTAGTGAGAGGTTAACAATTTTTTGGATGAATGGTGTGAGCAGTGAATTTGACATTTATCCAACTGACTGGACATGGATCTAAAATTGAGGCGATAGTGTTCAATGATTTGATGCAGTATTTAATCTGCTCTTTGGTTTGAGGTGAAAATGAATTCCAGGTTACAGTGCAGTGTGGTGTAGGATCGGTGAATGCAGAGTCAGTCATTGAGTTGAGTTTGGATTTTTCTATGTAATGATTTGCAAGCTGTTGAGCAGTTATGTTGCAGGTTGGTGGATCACCTGAGTTCGGGTTTTTTTTGTTACGTTTTGTATTGTGTGGAACAGTTCTCTTTGCCGGTTAAGGGATTTCGAGAGAAGTTTAGAGTAGTATTCTTTTTTTGCGTCCAAGATGCTTTGATGATAGATTTTTAGGTTGTTCATATAGTTAAGCTTGTCATCTTCAAATCTGGAAGCTCTCCATTTCCTTTCGCCTTTCCTTAGGGCCCTTTTTATATGTTTTAAGGTTGGGGAGTACTAAGGTTGAGAGAGACTGTGTTTCTTTGATAGTTTTGATGGTTTACTGATGCTGCACTTAGAGCTCTATTCCATGTTTCAATGAGTAAGTCAATGTCGTCACTGTTGCTTGAGAGATCTAGGCATATTTTATCAATGAATTTATCTTTGTCAAACTTTGTGAATCGATAGTGTGCTGATGTTACATGAGTGTTGGTTGATTGATGGTGATCTGAATCAGTACTAAAACATATGAGGAAGTAGACCAATCATGGAACTGGCTGAATGCTTTTAATGGATATATTTTTGTTCTGAGACCATGTGGTAGGATAGAACATGAGATCAATTGTGTTCCCTTTTGTATGAGTTGCCGTGTCAATCAATTGGTTGTAGCCAATGTCTTCCATTGCTTGGATGAAGGTCAAACTCTGTGCAGTGTGTAAGGATGAAAGGTTAAAATGACCCAAGATGATATGTTCTTTACCTGGGGGTGATGCAGAGCATGATGTTTCAATTATAGTGTCCAGTGCATTGATTTCAAAGGAGGTTGGTCTATATGTGAGTGAAATTGTAAGTTTTCTTGTGGTGATTGTTAGGATAACTAAGCTATCAGTACTTGATGAGGAACATTGTTGGGCACATAAAGAGGTTTTGCATAGGATAATTAGTCCTCCTCCTTTTTTCTATTGTCTTCAGCAGTGGTATATGTTGCATCCTGATGATTGTAATTGATTGAGGAGTACAATATCAGTGTCGTAGATCCATGTTTCCGTTAGGCATATGAAGTGTGGTTTTGCATCATTTATTAGATCTTGCATGATAGGGATTTTCTTCTTTATAGATCTGGCATTTATCAGGTACCATTTTAGTGGTTCTGAGTGTTCATTTAGGTGGTACTTTGGAAGGTATTGTTGTGTTTGTGTTTTTATGTGTATTGGGATAGAGGAGGTGGAGAGGGGTATAAGATGAACAAGTATCCCTTTGTCTGAATTGGTAGGGTATTACTGGAATGAGAAATTGTTGCTTGAAATGGGATAGTGCATTAGAGTGGTTAACAGAGAACCATAGTAAAATAGTGATTAGGAGGACTGTTTTTGTTGACATTTTACAGTAGAAGAAAGGGTAAAAGCTGATTGAATTGTGTCTTTGAAGAATGAAGGTATAAGGTTACGCTATATCGATGTAGTATCAAGGAAACAATGTATACAATGAGCTGATAGATTTCATATAGTACAAGATACTACTATGCATTGAAGGGCCTAGAGCAGTAAGACTTGCGGTAAAGGTTTACATACAGCGGTGAGAAGCACAATAAGCTGTAATATAAGCGGAAATGATGATAAATGTGAACTTACATGTAGCTGTTCCTTCGGTGAGTGTGACGGTCACCGCCTTAGGTCCCCGCCTAAGGACCACGCCAAAGGGCCCTCTAGCAAGGTTCTCAGGCGTGGGCGTGCCCAATGGTGCTGAAATTTAAAGTTCTGTTCTCCAGCCCTGATTGGCCTTGGGCTGATGAGCGGGGAGGGGTTTGCCTTCCCGCTCTCTTGCCCGATGTCGGTCAGGGAGGTGTTGTGGTCCGGTTGGGCTTCCTTCTTCACACCCAATGACGCTGAAATTTAAAATTCAGTCCTCCAACCCTGATTGGCCTTGGGCTGGTAAGCAGGGAGGGGTTTGCCTTCCCACTCCCTCGCCCGATGCCGGTCAGGGAGATGTTGTGGTCCGGTGGCGCTTCCTTCTTCGCACCCATCAATGCTCTCCTCTGTTCCTCTCTCTTTAAGTTAGTCACCAACCAGCCTCCTTATTTTACTGCCTCTGCCTGCACTGAATGTCCTTTTTATTTCATTCCAGTTTTACTTTCACTTTAGTTTTTGATTACCTCTCTCCTTTCCCGCTGCTATTCTTCCTCCATACTGTGTGTTCACTGTGTCCTAGTGTCCTTTGCTTGGCCTGGTTCTCCCCCAGTCGCAATTTTATTTCACATACGCTCTGCCATTGGGGTTCTGCTTACTCACTGGCACAGCCATTCCACCACATTTCCGCACCACGATTCTTCTCTCCACTGCCCTGGGAGCTCTCCTCCACCTGTTCTGCTTCTCCCCACTGTCTCCGGAGGGCTTTTTATTTGTTTTAGACGGGTTTGGAGCCGGAGCGGGTTCCTTACATCGCCATCGGGCTCGGTGACGTCACTTCCTCTATCATCTGTAGACCATTTTAAGGTGGACTGCTGAAAATCCCTTTGGAGAGGGGCAGGTAACTTCCTATATATCCCATCACAAATGCCTTTTATAAAGGTCTACTTGAATATCAACTTCATCAGCTTCGGATTGTTCAAAATACCACTGTTAAACTTCTATATAGTTCACATAAATATGTTTCTCCTCTGTTAATTGAACAACACTGGTTACCAATATCCTCCCAAATAAAATATAAAATTCTTATTCTAGTTCTCCAAGTTTTACACATACATCTTTCCTCATATCTGACTTACTGGTCACTATACAATATATACCAACTTGCTCCTTACGATCTGCACAGGCTTCACTTCTTACAGTTTCTTCTCCCTTCCATATCCGTTTTGAATCTACCTGACAAACATCTTTCACTGTACTAGCGCTTTCCCTTTGGAACACTATGCCGAACTATCTCCATCAAGAACATTCATATTCCAAATTCAAAAAACAACTGAAGACATGGATGTTCGAGGCACTTTTTGATCTAATAGAACTCAGATCTATAAGAGAACATGAAAAACTCACTCATTTTATTTACTGTTTTTTAATTCTAGTCCCATCCCTTTTATTAATTTGTCTTCTTTTTAATAGTGCTTCTTTTTATTTATTACACTTTGGGATATGTTTACTAACATGCATTACTTGGATAGCATGGGGTTAGCATGTGGTATCAGCACCACACAAAAAAGTACCATGGGGCCCCATGCTTCAAAACCCACACTACCCATGAAGTGTGCGTCAGGACAAAGATTAGGCAGGATGAGGCATTCTTGCCACAGCACTGGTAGCAAGGGCATTTGTAGCCTATACTACCTGTACTCAGAGCAAGTACTGCACTGCAATTAAGCCACCTCAATTGGTAGTATAGTCGCTCCCATGGTACTTTTTCCTTGGTGACCCATGGTAACTGCAGTGGGACACCTGTACTCACCCCCATGCAGTTAGCATGAAGCCCTGGGCTAGTAATGCAGCCCATATCTGTGTTACCAGCATAGGACTTAGTAAATAAAGGGGTATATTTACTATTTGTTTTAATTAATATTATTATGTAATCTTCACTGTTACTCTTTGCATTTTAGCATAATTTTTTGATTGTTAACTGCTCTGATAAACTTGGTTGGAAGAGCAGTCTAGAAAATGTGCTAATAAATAAATAAATAGACAACTGCCTTATTTAAAAGAGGAGTGACTGAAGGAAGGGCTGAAGTACACTGAAAGGAATGAGTGGTTATCTCACATGCTAGAACCTTGTAGAGTATTCTTTTCCTCATCCAGGACCGGCCCAAACATTAGGCAAACTAGGCAGTCACCTAGGGTGGCAGCTTTTGTGAGCATGGCAAAGAGCACAGTATACAAAGTTAAACAATAGATTCTGACAGCCAGGGGGGGCATAAGGCTTAAGGTTTGCCTAGGGTGCCAACACTTTGAATCAGCTCTGGGACCGGCCCTGTCCCCATACCTCAAGAAGGTGAAGGTAAGGAGAGATCTCCCTCTCACCATAGCCGTAGCCCTCAGAGCTGCCTTACACACAGTTCCTCTCCCCCCAGAGACCCTCTACAGCTATTATAAAAACCTTTCAAAAACAGACAGAAACCTTGCACCAGCAGCACAGTCACCAACATGACTGTTCTCTGTGCTCACCTAGGGCAGAATAAAGGCATAGGCAAATTAGGATATGCCTAGGGCCCAAATGTTGAGGAAGGGTCTTCTCAAATGTGCTAATTCAGTGGTTCTGGCAAACTTTCCCTCTGGTAAGTCAACTGCTGAAGAATCGGGGCAGGAGATGCTACAGCAACTGCTGCCCACAGAAGTCCATCTGTTCTCCCTACCCCCTGTGTGTTGTCCTCCAGTTGCCAGTAAGAGTTGGCAAGCAGTGCTTCTTACCTGCTTCTTCCTCCTCTGCCAGTTTTCTTCTGCCACAAAATTACACAGGACCCTGTTTATGGGAATTTTAAAATTACAGTAGTGTCCTAACACACTTATTTGCATAGAAGCTCACAAAGGATTTACTGCCTCTATGCTCACCACTTCCAACAACACATTGTATAGCCCCCTCACTTTCTGAGCATGCCCAAGCTTACCAAACATCCATCATATGGTAAAAAGCAAAATATGGATTTATTTATTTAACATCTTTTTTTATAACATCTTTCTCCCAGTCAGATGGTTTGAAAAGAACTTAGTGCAACTGAATGAAACAATTACAACGAGAGATGTGAACTACAAAAAACAATAATGCATACTAGAACATGTAGTAGAACTTGGGTACAATCAACATAAGGTATAGTCTAGGTTAGTAAGATTTAATATTATAACATATGTACAACATGGTGATGGAGCTGTGGAATGGGTGGAAATTAGTGTTTTAGTTCTGATAGTTGTCTTAGACTCCAGGGCCAGAACTAAAATACCACCTCAATCCATAACAAAGTGTCGAAGGTGGGGTGCGCTTAGACTTAATGAGGGTCTGCCCCGTAGAATTCTAAGAAGAAATGGGTTTTTAGCTTCTTTCTGAATTCTTACACTGTTTTGATGGTCCTTAGAGTAGGAGGTAGAGCATTCCACAATGTTGGGGCATAGTGGGAGAGAGCTCTGTTACACGATCTTTGTTTGCTCCTTGTTTTTTGAGGAGGGACGTCCAGAAGATTGAGTGTGTTGTATCTTCTTAGATCACCTACAACAGCAACCTTTACAATCCAGGATGCAAATGGTTATTTGTGTGATGTGAGTAGTACTAATTCCCTTCTAGTATAGGCTAGGAGTATCTTTTCCTGCCCATGTAGGGTGTGCTGCCCTGTAATCAGCACAGAGCAATAAATGCCTAGGATTTTCCTAGCTGGATACCTAATCTGGGATTCACTCAGGAGAAGAGTTAGGTGGTATCCTTAGGGGCATGTTTACTAAAGAACGCTATTTGCGCCACGTCCCGTTATCGCGCGGTAATGTACCTTACCGCGCAATAACGGGACGCGGTGCAAATAGCATTCTTTAGTAAACATGCCCCTTAGGCTATATAAGGTTGTCATTTTAGAGGGAAACTGTCTTTTCCTTATCGTCCTACTAGACCAGTCCAGACATATGGGTTGTGCCATCTGACCAGCAGATGGAGGCAGAGAACACTGACTTTCAGTGACATCATCACCAATATAAGGATTACTGCAGCCCTGGAACTTGCCAGCATTCTCTGCCTCCAGCAAATGAGTGGACTGGTGAAATAAGATTTTTTTTTTTTTGGGTGGCCAGCTCCCTGTGGTCCAGATTAAGATATGTATCAAGTTCTAGTGCCTTGGTCTTTGGCTCTTAGGATCAGTCTGCAGTCCTTTACCCTAAGTGAGCACGGGGGAATCCCTTGTTCAGGACCACTCTGTAGGTCCTAATCTTGGTGGGCCTCATTGTCTGAGGGTGCTCCTGCTGGTGACTGTGAATAGGGCCTTTGGAAGTCCCCCTTCTCACCCTCCCCCTGCCTGGATAAAGTTTTCTCCTCTCTTCTCCATATCCTTCCCTATTCCTCTGCCTGGATAAAATTTGTTTAAAAAAAAGACCATATAGATAGAGGAACTACTTCAGGGAAGACTCTAAGGGGAATATCTGAGAGCTTTGTGGGCATAAGAGGATTCCCAGCAGTGATCAGAGAGTAAATGCTGGATTTAGGAGGTGAGGCATGCCGGATACTGGACTGCAGCAGGCACTGCTGCATTAGCAGTGCAGCTGGCTCCTATTGCCCTGCCTGCAACAGGGATGCAGCAGGACTGTCATTAGGGTTGAATCAGACACCTCCAGACTGTCAGAAAGGTCCAGAGCTGGTGGGAACAGTGGCCTTTTTTGATTACTGAATATGTGTCTTCCTGGCAGCATGGCATGTAGGTGAACATTTTCCTAATCTTAATTTGGTCTTGCACTCCATAGCGGGTTACCCTTTCAAGCCTCTTTGGAATTCCACCCTGAAAGACTTTTAACTATGAAGGCAGTCTTCTTAGTGACTATTTCCTCAGCCAGATGCATCTCAGAGTTGCAGATCCTATCGTGTATAGTGTGACTACTTGCCGGTCCTAGGCGGATGCCTAGAGCCGGGTAGCATTGTGTTGTGGAAGAAATAAGGACTCTGTAGTTGTGGTCCAAATGAAAAGATGGGTTTTATTCCCCTTCCCTTTAGGATGTTACAGCATAAGGGACAACATAAATGAATGGTTGAATTCACCAGGTCAAAAGGGTTTTAAACCAGAAATGATAATACTGCTTTCTCTCAGCAATACAGTCCAGTATTTTCACGGTGCACAATATCTCTCAGTGATACAGTCCAGAATTTCCCTGTGCACAATATCCTCGGCAATACACTCCAGTATTTCACTGTGCACAATACCCTTCAGCAATACCGTCTAGTATTTTCACTGTGCACAAAATACTACTTCTTGCTTGACTTCAATAAAGACTCTCCCAATCATCAGGCACCTCTTCCTCACCTTCTGTTGTTACAGGAATATTCTCTGTGCTACAGTTCTCCCCATGCCTGGGGGTATAACTTATTCCTGTGTAAGGACTGGGAGTCCTTATGAAACTGTACCCTGCACCTTGCCTTGAGTAAACCTCAATAATTACCCTTGAGAGCTGCCTTGGAGAGTCCCTGGTATTAGGAGCTGTTCTGGGGATTCCTTCCCCTGGCTTGGCTATAAGAGAGACCCTTTGTTGGTTGTCTGCATGGCTTTTATCCCTGGGATTCCTTTTCCTCCCCTTTGCATAAACAGAGTAATTATCTTCTATTCTGCCAAAGATAAGTTCCAATCCGTCTGCCTCCAACCAAGGCTTTCTCTCTGCCCTGTACTTCTCTGTGAGGAAAAGCTGTTTGTGAGGCCTGGCTGATGGCCTCTCACTCCCTCTTCCCTGGGTGCTCCTCTGTGTGGGATCTCTGCTTCCTTTTAGCTGAGCAGTTTGCTTTGTTATGAGGACCTCTCTGGCTGGGGAGACCTGGCTGCAACTTTGCTTAAGTCTCTTGGATTGGTCAGCCTGCCTCCCACCAGCAGTGGTTCCCTGACGTACCGTATCTTGTGGTAATTGCTTGGGATTTTCACTCTCAGTTTTTCTCCCAGCTTGCCTGGAACAGCAATCAGAGGTCCCTTGAGCGCTGCTCTCCACCTGGCACTTAAGCTCTGGTCTCACCTCTAACTCAGGCTCCAGCTTACTCTGCCAGTGTTCCTCCTGCTGTTTCCCATTCTCTGTCTCAGTTGCACTCCTGCTCAGGCTCCAATGCTCCAACTACCAGCTCAGCATGCAATGCTTCACCTCCCAGCTCGGCCTCAGTCTGCCTGTGTGAGATTTCACAGCTGCTTTTATCTCCCAACTCACTCAACGTGGAACGTGACTCTGAGTTCAGGTGGGCCTGATTGGCATTTCCAATTCTCACTACGTCGCACAGACTCTGTGGAATGTTTGCTTTCCCCTTTCCTGCCTCACTGCTCCGGGCCTGCAGCAACTGCCCCTGAGGCTGCCAGGTAAGCTCTTCTTCTATTTTATTTCCTAATGTTTCCTGGTCTGTGTTTTGTAACTCTTGCCAGGCAAGCCCTTCCCCCACACTGTCCTTTACTATCTCAGGCTCAATGCTATCTGGCTTCTGACAAGTGAGCTTTTCCTGTATATTGTTTCTTAGTGTTTCAGGCTTAGTGCTCTCTATCTCCTGGCCAATAGGCTCCTTCTCTGCACTAGCCTTTAGTACTTCACCTTTTATGCTGTCTACCCCATGACAATAGATCACTATTTTTCCTTCTTTATGGATTCACTGTCTTTCCACACAGTTCCATCCTTTTTGCCTAAGATCCTCTCACCATTCCATTTCAATTAGTTTGTCTTCCAGCCTTTACTTGGGCAGAACAGGATAGTCTTTGTAAGGTTCTGTATTCATTAGCCTGAAGGGGTCAGTATTTGAAAATAACAGATTCTTTTTGTAGGTTGGATCATCTTTTTATTCTGATCAGTGGACCATGAAAGGGTGAAACGGATCTAAGTCCTCGGTATCCAGGTGAATTAAGAAGGTCATTAGTTCAGCATATTTGTTGAACTGAAGGGATGTTTTGGTGGGTCTTAGGGCCCACTCTACAAGAGCACAAGCTTAGGTGGAGTCTAGGGCAGTTGCACCAGAAGATATTTGCAAGACAGCGATATGGTAATCGCAGCTCTCCATTGTTAAACATTACAGATTGAATATCCATGCCAGGAAGGATGACACCTTTAGGAAAATGCTTTTCGAGGGGGGGGCCTTGTCTTCTCCCCACCCAGGGTCTTGAAGCTTGGGTAAACCCCACTTGTCTGGACTATTCTAACAAGATGATAAGGAAGGTGAATTTTGTTCTTACCTGCTAATTTCCTTTCCTCAATTCCTGCCAGACTAGTCCAGCTTTGTCTGGTTATTTTCCTCAGTTTATCTCAGTGTTGGGAGTTAAATCTCAATTTTATCCTTGCAAAGGACTTCAAGAATGTACTAGCAAGTTCCAGGATTGCACCATTTCTTGTAACAGTTATGACATCACTAAAAGTCAGTGTTCTCTGCTTTCATTTGCTGGCTGGGTAGCACAATCCACTTGTTTGTACTGGCAAATTTCATCTTGCCTCTTCTCTTCCACTCAGTAATAAGTACTAAATGCAGCTGGCAATCTTAAGCCTTATTAGGATTGGTTCTTGATGTACTACCCAGATCCCGAGGCATCAGTAAAAGAACTTCTTATAGAGAGGTAATTCCCTGGATGGTACCCTAGTATCCTGAATTTTGCCTCTCAAGAAGCAACCTGAACTCTGACTGGGGAGAAAGTTGCAGATCCTATTTATTTACTTAGCAATGCTTATATCCTGCTTTTTACCCAATCAAAGCGGTGTACATCCAGGTACGGTATATATTTTTCCCTTGTCTCCGAGGGCTCACAATCTATGTTTTGTACTTGAAGCAATGGAGGGTTAAGTAGCTTGCCCAAGGCGTGCCATGAGGGTGGTATCCTTGAAGCCAAAAAGGTACAGGGATCAGGAACTCGGGTATTACCCTGTGTCTGTGGCCAGAGCAGAGACAGAATAAATTCTGTGAAAGAGAGTTGTGGTGCTAATCTGGATCATAGGACCCAGCAATAAGACTGGGAGGGTTTAGAAACTGGAATCCCCTAGAAATCCACACAATCAGTGTTGGGAGAGAGTTGTTGTCATAGAGGTATCCTGAATAGAAACCAAGAAAGAGAGAGAATTAGGAGTATGTGGAGAACTTTTAACCAAGAAATTATGAGAGACTGTAAACAATTTCTGAAGTGCTTACTATAAGGGTTTGTTGTACGAAATTAATGTTGCCCCAGAGTTTAGAGTAGTTGGAGTATAGCCATACTGTGGCAGGTGAAGGCCTGTGATCCACAGTGTCTGACATGAGCAGGCAGGCCTGGCTAGCTTGACCTGTAAATGAAGCCTGTGAAGAGGCTCATAGGAATTACACATCCCCCAACATGCTGCTATTGTAGGATTAGAACTCAGTAAAAGTATTGAATTAGCTTAGACAAGCAGAACTGGAAGATGGAAAAATACAGAAAAATATGTTTAAAAGTTACTGATAAGAAAGTACATCTGCAAGGGATTTAATTGGGATTGCTGACAGATGAGTTGCAGAGCCCTGCTCCCCTACATGCACAAATTGGCTCTATGGCCTTGAGAGTATGAAAGTAACAAGTTGCTGAACTGACCATTGTAATTGGGACTAGAAGGGGGGTAAGCAGGTGCTGAGCCCACTGGAGGAACATAATTGGATAATCATATCAGTACCGGCACCAATAGAAGGGGTACGGGAGGTACGGGAGAGTACCGGGACCAATGAAATGTTTTTCTATACCTAGAATGGAGTAAAAGTCTATAAAAGTTGTTGTATTGCTAGAAAACTTTGCTCAGCCATTTTGAAATTGACTTTGCTTGAGACTTGTGCACAAATAAATGATTTGGACCTTCTGAACAGACTCCTGGTATTATTGGTTTGTCTGCGCTCTGCTGCTACATATTCTTGGTGCGTTGGCCGGGAAGTTGTGGAATCAGAGTGTATATAGGGCAATATACCACGACTTTCCGCCTCTATAGGCTTGGTCCTGCCGGGATCGCGCCCTTCCGACGAGGGCTGCTCCCTGGCGCCGCCGGTCCCTTGCATCGGAGGGAGCTGGTCGGACCTCGGCGGGTGCCGAGCCCGGCTGGAGCCAACGCCTCGAACCCGAGTGAGGGGAGTCCGAGGTCCAACTCATGCGCCTGCTTGGGAAGTTTGAGGACCGGATCCGGTGAGTATAGTTTTGATTTGTTGTCTAGACAGAGATAGAAAGAGCAGTGCTGCCATTGGAACTTGGAATTTGTAATCTCGAGAAAATTGGAAATTGGTAAGAGAGCTTGATCACCTCTCAAAGACGGACCGAGTACCCCCGCATGAGTATTCGCAGGGCGAAACTCCCGTCTTTTTGTAATTGGAAATTGGGAAAGACTAGTCAGAATAGACAGAACGAAATGCATTTTGGGATACGTTGCTAGCATGATTGTGTGAATGAAGTGTGGATGAGAGGTCTGGCAGCACGGACCAAGTGAAGGCGGACCCCTGAGTAGCGCATTTCCTGACCGGGCGACCGCGTTCAGGTCGCAAAAAGGGGGAAGCGATTGTCGTCTTGTCTTGTTATTTGTTCTCCTTATACGTTTCCAGGGCCGTGAGGACCCCTTACCCACGGTCCGCCCTCCTTTTCCCTTTTGTCTGTTGTAGCGCGCACACATCGAAATGGGAGGGGCGGGGTCTACTAGGAACACTCCATTAGAATGTATGATCGCACACTTTAAAGAGGGATATTCTGGAGATTATGGTATTAAAATGACAGCAGCCCGTTTACAGATTTTGTGTACTAGGGAGTGGCCCTATCTAGACCCCACCTGGCCCAGAGAGGGAACATTTAATGTAGAAATTATCCAGTTAGTACACCGTAGAGTGCGGATAGCGCACCCCGATCAGTACCCCTATATAGATTCCTGGTTAAGTATTTGTGAAGATCCGCCCCCTTGGGCGCAGCGCTGTTATGAAGAACAGTGCAGAATAATGTTAGCGAAGACAGATTATAGTCAGAAAACGGAACAGCCTAGAATGAAAGGGCAGGATAAGAAGACCAGGAAGAAGCCCGTCCTGGTAGATCCTGATTCCCCAGAAATAATTCCCCGACAGCCTCGAACTCCAGGTCCAGTAAGGGCTGCCCAGCGTCCCGCCCCAGAAACCCCGAGACAGCCGAGGCGAGACCCAACCCCAGAGCTATCACCCGAAGAGCAGGAAGATGAATCCTCTTTACATGAAGGTGATTCGTCTGAGACGGAAAAAGGAGAGTCAGATACAGAAGCAGAGCAATTAGAAACTGAAAATTCCATAAGTGATACTGACAGTGTAAAAATGGTAGCCAGCGCTAGTTTGCCAGTGAAAAGCACATCCAAAGTGAAACATGTAGAGAAGAAGAAAGTGACCCCTGATAGGACAGTTATGAAAATATCCCTTAGATCCCAAAAGATATCTACTGCCAAGATGATGCCCTTACGGCAAGTCCCAGGGGTGCCCGTAAAGAATGATAATGATGAGGTGGTAGCGGGACCCCTAAGTTATGTGTATGTCCCTTTCTCCACAACTGATTTGTTAAATTGGAGGACACATTATGCCTCCTATACCGATAAACCCTTGGAACTTACAGAATTAGTAAATACTATTATGGAAACCCAACCAACCCACTTGGGCAGATTGCCGCCAGCTCCTGACCACTCTATTCATGACAGAGGAGCGAGCACGAATTAGAAAAGCAGCTATAGATTGGCTGGCGGATAACCCTGTAGCTCCGGGACAGGGGACGGAGAGAATAGACCATCGAGAAGCGGCCCTGAGAGAATTCCCGAATGAAGACCCCCGATGGGATCCAAATACAGAGGTAGGATCCGCAGCCCTAGCCCGTTTTCGCCAAGGCTTTTTACAAGGTCTGAAAAGGGGGGGCCAGAAGGCTATGAACCTTTCCAAAGTTGCAGGAGTCATCCAAGGTATAGAAGAGAGCCCCGCAGAATTTCATGAAAGATTAACTGAAGCATACAGAATGTATACTCCCTATGATCCCGAGGCACCAGGAAGTTTATGTATGGTGAATTCTGCTTTTGTAAACCAGTCTCAACCAGACATTAGATGTAAATTGCAGAAGTTAGAAGGGTTTGCGGGCATGAATACAACTCAGTTACTGGAAGTCGCTCATAAAGTGTATGTGAATCGTGATAATGAAAAGCAGAAAGACTGTGATCGAAAGATGAAGAAGAAAGCTGATTTTTTGGCTGCGGCCTTAGTTGAACAGAAAAGGGGAGGTGTCCCTAGTCGAAGGAGCCGAGGAAGGGGGCGGGGCCGAGGAGGAAACCGGCCCCAAATAGGCGTAAACCAATGCGCCTATTGCTGGGAAGAAGGACATTGGAAAGATGCATGCCCGCAACTCGAAGACGCCCAGCAAGATGACGGAAACAATCATCAGTGGCGAGAAGAAAGACGGGGTCGTCCCCGAAACCGTGGAGGAGCCAATTGAGAACAATTTCAGCGAGAAAGAGGAGGAGCCATCCAAGCAGTGGCTACGACAATCCATGATGAAAATGACGTGGACTAGGACAGACCGGGCTCCGAGTTTGCTTTAGGTCTCCAGGAGCCTATGGTCGGAATACAAATAGGAGACCAAGTTATGAACTTTATGGTTGATACTGGAGCAGAACATTCAGTAATAGACAAAAAGATAGCCCCATTTTCCACAAAAGCAGTCACCATTATAGGAGCAACTGGTGCCAGAGCTACAAAATCTTTTCTTCAGAATCGTATATGCAGTCTAGGAGGACAGCAAATAACTCATCAATTCCTTTACATGCCCGAATGTCCAGTGCCACTACTGGGACGAGATATGTTAGCCAAGCTTCAAGCACAAATATCTTTCTCTGAAAAAGGAGAAATGCAAATGACAGTAAATCCCCAAGTCAAACCAGCAGGAATAATGCTGCTGACAGTTCCCCGAGAAGAAGAATGGAGGTATTACATTGATGATTCTATCCAAGACACTTATTTCGAACAAACTTTAAAGAACATTCATGCACCACCTGGAGTATGGGCAGAAGGCAGTCCTCCAGGCCTAGCCAAACATATAGCCCCAATAATTGTAGCCCTTAAGCCTGGTGCTACACCAGTACACGTCAAACAGTACCCTCTCCCAAGAGCTGCAATTGAAGGCATTCATCGCCACTTGCAAAGATTGCTCGAATATGGCCTACTAAAAGTATGTCAATCCCCATGGAACACTCCACTTTTGCCAGTAAAGAAACCTGGGACGGATGATTACCGCCCAGTGCAAGACCTAAGGAGAGTGAATGATGCAGTTGAAACTATACATCCAGTTGTACCCAATCCTTACACTCTTCTAGGACTGATACCTGCTGAAGCTACCCATTTCACTGTACTAGATTTAAAAGACGCGTTCTTTTGCATAAGATTAGCCCCTGTAAGTCAAATATTGTTTGCATTTGAATGGCAGGACCCCATCTCTGGAAGAGGGGGCCAACTCACATGGACACGATTACCCCAAGGATTCAAAAATTCGCCCACCATCTTTAGTGCTGCACTGAATCAAGACCTTTCAAGCTATCCAGTGGCCCCGGGGAAGAGAGTGCTTCTCCAATACATGGACGATCTGTTGATAGCTGCCGTATCAGAAAGTGAATGTATACAAGCCACCAAAGATCTCTTGCAGTTACTAAATGAAGCTGGATATAAAGTTTCCAGAGCAAAAGCACAACTATGCCAAAAAGAAGTGAAATACTTGGGTTTTCGTATAACCCAAGGAGGCCGAAGATTAGGCAGAGAAAGAAATGAAGCAGTATGCAGAATTTCAACCCCAACAACCAGAAAGCAAGTCAGAGCCTTTCTGGGAGCGGCAGGATATTGCCGAATCTGGATACCCAACTTTGCCCAAATTGCCAAACCACTGTATGAAGCCACAAAAGGAGAAGAGAAGTCGCCACTGGAGTGGGGACTTGAGCAGGATACAGCCTTCAAGAAGTTAAAGGAAGAATTGATGTCATCACCAGCACTTGGACTACCAGATGTTCACAAGCCTTTCCACTTGTTTGTACATGAAGCACAGGGAAATGCCTTAGGCATGTTGACTCAGAAATTGGGAAATTGGGAGCGACCTGTAGCATACCTATCGAAACAGTTGGACACTGTGGCCAAAGGATGGCCACCTTGCCTGAGAGCAGTTGCAGCTACAGCATTACTAGTAAGTGAAGCGGACAAGCTCACATTAGGCCAGAACATACGAGTCACTGTGCCACATGCAGTCCTTGCCCTCATGGAACAAAAAGCAAATTATTGGCTCACCAATTCCCGAATGTTGAAATACCAGAGCATGTTATGTGAAAACCCACAGATACAACTAGAAGTGAGTCATGCCTTGAATCCAGCCACCTTGATACCCATTAGTGAAGAACTCCCAGAACATGACTGTATCGAAGTCATGGACACTGTGTTCTCCAGTCGACCTGACCTGACAGATGTGCCCATAGACAACCCTGACCAAGTCTATTATGTTGATGGGAGCAGTCTCATCCTCGATGGACGACGCTGTGCCGGATATGCAGTTGTCACCCAACATGAAGTAGTTAAGTCATCAGCTTTAGCCTCAGGCACATCAGCTCAGAAAGCCGAATTGATAGCACTCACCAGAGCATTATTATTAGGAGTGAAACTTGTGTTAAATGTATATACAGATTCCAAATATGCCTTCACTACTCTACATGCCCATGGAGCTCTCTATAAAGAACGAGGGCTCATCACATCCGGAGGAAAGTCAGTCAAGTATGGCCCCGAGATACTGATGTTACTTGATGCAGTTTGGGCCCCAACTCGTGTAGCTGTCATGCATTGTAGAGGACATCAAGCAGGAAAAGGAGAAGTTGCCCGAGGAAATAGGTTTGCAGATGCCTCAGCACGACAAGCAGCTATGACGGGACAAATTACACCACAAGCTATGCCAATGCAAGCAGCATTGTTTCCAGTACCTCTGAATTTATGGACACCACGATATACCACCAAAGAATTAGATTACTATTGTAACAAGGAAGATGGAGTACTGAAAGATGGATGGATTGAGCTGTCACCAGCAGAGGACAGTCAACCCCCTGGACGAATAGTAATTCCTGAACTGTTAGGACCATCTTTTGTCAAAGCCTTCCACGAAGCCACCCACTATGGGAAAAGTGCTATGGAAAAAGCACTCAGACCACATTTTTACATTACTCTATTGACAACCATATCAGCTTCAGTAGCACGTCAATGTCTAACTTGTGCCAAAAATAATGCCAAGCAAGGCCTTATAACAGCACCCCGAGTTCAATCAGGAGGTGTAACCCCCATGCACAACCTCCAAATTGATTTTACCGAAATGCCAAAAGCCAATGGATATCATTACCTATTAGTATTAGTCTGTACTTTTTCTGGGTGGGTAGAAGCCTTCCCAACCAGAACTGAGAAGGCCCGAGAAGTTACCAAAGTTTTAATGAGAGAGATTGTCCCTAGGTTTGGAATACCAGCAGTAATAGGGTCAGACAATGGACCCTCATTTGTTTCTCAGATTACTCAACAGTTAGCAAAAGCTTTGCAGATACAATGGAAGCTCCACACTGCATATAGACCCCAGAGTTCAGGGAAAGTTGAGCGAATGAATCGTACCCTAAAAGCCCAAATGTCTAAGCTTTGCCAGGAGACACACTTGAAGTGGCCTCAAGTGCTCCCAATAGCTTTACTTAGAATACGCTCAGCTCCTGTAAAGTCAACAGGTTTTTCCCCTTTTGAAGTTCTGTATGGTAAACCCCCACCAATAGTGCAGGGAATTAGAGGAAGTCTAGCCCAAATTGGTTCAGAAATAACCAGGCAAGAACTCCTAGCTCTTAGTTTTGTTCTGCAGACTCTCCATGCGTGGATCCAAGACCAGTTGCCTATCAACTTGACGGAACCTCTGCATCCCTACCAGCCTGGTACCTCGGTGTGGGTCAAAGATTGGAAGAAGACACCATTGGAACCCCATTGGAAGGGACCATACACCGTCATCCTGTCTACCCCAACTGCAGTAAAGGTAGCAGAGATCGACGCCTGGATCCACCACAGCAGAGTCAAGCCCGCCGCTGATCCTGAACCTGAGCAGTGGACAGCAGAACAGCATCTTGATGCACCCTTGCGAGTTACTCTAAGACGGCAACCAGCAACTTAGACACTTCATCATAGTGCCTTGCAGTAGCCAAGTCTTTCGAAGAGGATTGCTGATTTCCATGCAGCAACAGTTTTGTTTCATCGAACCCAATTTGCGTGCGATTTTGCACACTACTTTGATACTATATTGACCCATACTTCAAAAACCAACTGAACTTGTTAAGTTGGTTGAGGTGTGATGGACAACTTGAGGATCTTCAATCAACACTCAGCTCCCGTTGAATTGCATCATTAGCGCACGGGACGAAGAAAAAGAACGTCGTGGTCAAGATCTGCAAGCTGAGGATTCAGAAGAACTCCAATCAACATGTATCTTTGTCTTTGCTTTGCCCTGGTTGCCGTCTTTGGAGGTTTTGAACTGACTTATGCTTTACCTCCATGCACTGCTTGCATTACTTCTACTCGAACTGGACTAAAAGTAACTCAGACTTTGATTTACCATTCTTATTATACCTGCACTGGAAAAGTGACTCGGTGTATTTATAACACCACTGAACTAAATGTTTGCACCAATGGCAAATCTAGAGTATGCTATAATCCGCATCAGAATCCATCCTATTATACGCTGGAAATACGATGGAAGGATGCAGATGGACCTATAATAGCTGCTACGCCACCACTTAAGGACATTACTAGACCTGCTGTTTTGAATTTTGATGCATGTAATGTCATAAACAGAGCTAGTCGCTCCACCTGTGGTACCTGGGAAAAAGCGTATCGGAATGACCATAAGTATATGTGCCCAGAAGGTGCCATAGGATGGAGAAAGTGTACAGGTAAAAAGGAACCAGGCTATAGTACTGCCCCTGAAGCAGATTACTATTGCCCGGATTGGGAATGTGTGTTTTATGCTACATGGAATAATGGTATAGTTGACGAAAAGATAGATAAACGAATGGCCACTTTAACCAAGTCAACAACAAATGATAAATGTCAGAAAGATGCTTGTAACCCCTTACACTTGCAGATACACAATCCCAATGCATGGAAGCAAGGATACAAGTTTGGTTTACGTATTGCTGGTGGAGCAATAGATCCTGGGACCATTGTGTATATCAGATTGAATACCCAAGCCCACAAGTAATCTAAATATCATATCCATAATACCTTCTATGAGGCCATGCATGTAAATAAGTTTGAGATCCCTCACCCTTCTCAGAATTTATTTCTAGAATTAGCCGGAGCAGTAGTATCTAGTCTTAAAATCTCGAACTGTTATTTCTGTGGTGGAACCCAAATGGGAGACCAGTGGCCATGGGAAGCCCAAGAATTAAATTATTCTCTGACTTACAATCAGACTGAATTACACAAGACTACTAGCGAATGGGTGTTAGCGCACTCAATCGTTGGACGTCTTTGCTATACCAGAACTGGACCCCAGTTCACCCAACAGGTAGGACAGCTGGTCTGTCTTAGCCAGAAATTCTATAATGCCACTACCAAAAAGACGTCATGGTGGTCAGGAATCAAACACCCTGAACCTCCTAACCCATTAGCCAGATTTCCTGAACTTGCTGATTTATGGACCAATCTTGCCAAGACCCATGTCTGGCAAGCCCCACCTGGCCTCTATTGGATCTGTGGAAACCGAGCTTATGCACAACTCCCGCCACAATGGGGAGGAGCATGTGTCTTAGGGACCATCAGACCTTCCTTCTTTCTTTTAAACACTGAACAAGGAGAACAATTAGGATACCCAGTATATACTACCCACCGACACAAAAGAGCATTGAGACAGAAGAGATCACCCCTCCAGGTAGGCAAGTGGGAGAAATGGCAGGGTGATGATTGGCCACCAGAAAGAATCATTGAGTATTATGGGCCTGCCACTTGGAATGATGATGGAATGTATGGATATCGAACCCCAATCTATATGATTAATCGTATTATCCGCTTACAAGCAGTAGTCGAAATAATAACCAATGAAACTAGCCAAGCTCTTACACTCTTAGCTAGACAAAGTACTCAGATGCGCACTGCTATATATCAGAATCGCTTAGCACTCGATTATTTGTTAGCAGCTGAAGGAGGAGTATGTGGTAAACTGAATTTAACTAATTGTTGTTTAAAAATAGATGATAAGGGTCAAGTAGTTGAAGAAATTGCTAAAGATATGCAAAGACATGCTTATGTGCCAGTCCAAACTTGGCACTTATTGAAATTCCCTAATTGGTTTGCTAATCTGTTCTCATGGCTGGGAGGATTTAAGACTTTCCTTGTCTTAGTACTAATCCTTGTTGCTGTTATTTTCTTATTACCATGTTTAATCCCATGTTGTATGCGTTCTATTCATAATGATATTGATAGTACAGTAGAGCGGAAGACCGCAACTAAAATAATGGCCTTATATAAAGCTAGTCCTAGTCGAAATCCTTCAAGCATGGCATAACTATTTTTGAAGTGATTCAATTCTCACACCTTATTAAGTAATAGGGTGAGATTAATCAAAGGGGGGAATGTGGCAGGTGAAGGCCTGTGATCCACAGTGTCTGACATGAGCAGGCAGGCCTGGCTAGCTTGACCTGTAAATGACGCCTGTGAAGAGGCTCATAGGAATTACACATCCCCCAACATGCTGCTATTGTAGGATTAGAACTCAGTAAAAGTATTGAATTAGCTTAGACAAGCAGAACTGGAAGATGGAAAAATACAGAAAAATATGTTTAAAAGTTACTGATAAGAAAGTACATCTGCAAGGGATTTAATTGGGATTGCTGACAGATGAGTTGCAGAGCCCTGCTCCCCTACATGCACAAATTGGCTCTATGGCCTTGAGAGTATGAAAGTAACAAGTTGCTGAACTGACCATTGTAATTGGGACTAGAAGGGGGGTAAGCAGGTGCTGAGCCCACTGGAGGAACATAATTGGATAATCATATCAGTACCGGCACCAATAGAAGGGGTACGGGAGGTACGGGAGAGTACCGGGACCAATGAAATGTTTTTCTATACCTAGAATGGAGTAAAAGTCTATAAAAGTTGTTGTATTGCTAGAAAACTTTGCTCAGCCATTTTGAAATTGACTTTGCTTGAGACTTGTGCACAAATAAATGATTTGGACCTTCTGAACAGACTCCTGGTATTATTGGTTTGTCTGCGCTCTGCTGCTACAATACATCACTGTGTGCTGTAGATTTTTCCCCTTCTGCTCCCTCAGTGAGGAAAGCAACAAGGAATTGAACAGACAGAGAGCGGATAGAGGCATAGGGCCTTGAAGAAGAATCTCCCTCTGCCCCTCGGGATCCACCAAAAGAAACCTTATGCTGTAGCCTCACTGAATCCACTGGCTACCAAGAGGGTTCATTCAGTGTCCTGCTACATTTATAAACTCATACAGGTTCTAACTGATGCTCTTTTTGAGTACACACACTCACTTTTCTCTGACTCTCTCTCTCTCTCTCAGAGACACAGACACACACACATACACTCACTCTCTCCCTTTCCACCCACTTCCCCATAACTCCCAAGAAATACACACATCTCTCTCTTTGAATCTCTATCAGTAAAGCTCAAGGATAGTCAATTAAAGTGGCAGATTTTAACCTAGGGACTCTTTTTTCTTTAAGCCATCTTTGCATATGCTCAAGAGTTGGAAGTGGAAAGTATTTGTATGTTTTCGCCCATGACTCTAAAACAAAAAACTTTACATAGGCCAGTGCTTTGCAATTTAAAAAAACATCTGATTCAACAAATAACACTGGTCAACATGAAGAAATCATCACAAATAATTTCATTTATATTAGATAATCTATGATGAACAATGTTCAAAACCGGTTTTGTCTTTGTTGTATCACGTCAGGTTTGAAAGATGATGTCAGAAGTTTTGCTGTACTAGTCAAATTGACAAAAACTGTGTCAGTGATTACTCTACCAATATTGATTGGTATTTATTTTGTTTTCCAGGTTAATTATTTTGATTACATATTTGGTAATAATAACACTGAAGAAATCATCAGAATTAAAATAATCATGCCAAGACAGTGTAGAAATCATTGCAATGTTTTTTGATACATTTGTGGTTCATTTGCTACTATATCTCAGCGTTGTACCATAACGTCAGATCTTTGCAAAATGTATAAGTTATATTTTGGATGCCCACTGGGTGACCAGGATAAGCCATAGGCGCCTCACATCATTTGCATTACCTGTGTAAATGGACTACATGATTGATTAAATGGAAGGAAAACAGTGATCAATACACACAAAAAAACACCGCCTAAGGGGAATCTTAACACATCAGTCAAAAGTAAAACCCCTTAGTAACTCCACTATTTACTATAATTTACCTCAGGTTTTACTCACCCTCCATTTGGCGAAATTCATCACCATAGGGAAATGGCGGACACTTACATCATTGCTCTTTGAATGGATTTTGGTGATAAACTTCTTAATTAAATAGTATCACCAAAATCCATTCAAAGAGCAATCATAAGCTCTTTGAATGGATTTTGGTGATACTATTTAATTAAGAAGTTTATTTCTCTTCTTTTTAGCTTATTGCTTATGGAGTCGTGCTGATACGATTGAGTTTGCATTATATTGCAATTGGAGGACATAAACATTGCTATTTAAAGGGCACTGAATGTCTTTACTTTATGGAAATGTAGCAGGCACCTCTTGCAGTAATAAATGTTATGTGTTTGTTGGAGGGAAGTAGTTTGTTTGTATTGCTATTTATTAATGTGAGTTTATGTGAATCTCTGCAGAGATTGTTGGTAGAGTAAGGTGGCTTTTTAGATAAAGAATTGTTCTGTTTCTTAAAATAAAATTAATGAAATTTTGAAGCTACGGACCTATGATGTAAGTGTCCGCCATTTCCCTATGGTGATGAATTTCGCCAAATGGAGGGTGAGTAAAACCTGAGGTCCGGTGATAGCTTGATGTCTGAAGGTTTCAGTGATTGAATAAGATATTCTGTTGAGATAGTAAATTATAGTAAATAGTGGAGTTACTAAGGGGTTTTACTTTAGGAAAACAGTGATGCCATTTGCTGTACCAATGATACAGAGGAAGCCGAGAAGCCACCATGATGACTGCTATTTTTGTCTGGTTAATATCACGGGTATCTCCAGGAACAAGCAGGAATAAGTCCTCACATATGGGTACGTCGGTACCGACGGAGCCTGCGCGGGAAAGCTCCCCAGCTTCCTAGAATGGAAGCTTTTGGGACCTCCCACTGCACATGCGCACTGCCTTCCCGCCTTCCTGAACAGCTCTCCTCAGTTTCTCTTTTTCCGCGGAGCCAGCAGGTCGTGTATCCTGTCACCGCTGAAGAAATTGTAGTTTTTTGTTTTGTTTCTTTAGACCGCGTACCTGCCTTCCCATACCGATACCGGTATCGCCGGTCTTCCTTTTTCTTTCTTGAAAAATTATTTCTTTTCTTTTATTATTTTTCAGCACTTGGTCACTTCAGTTAGGCCTTCAGGCCTACTTGAATTCTCCACATGGAGAAGCCAGCCCCTGGATTTAAGAAGTGTACCAAGTGTACTGCTGTAATATCAGTCACAGACACCCATGAATGGTGTCTTAAATGTTTGGGGCCTGACCACTCCATTCCGGACTGCCCTTCCTGCTCCCAAATGTCTAAGCGTGGGCTGCAGAACCGGGCCAACAAATTCCATGTGCTGTTTGCTTCAGAGAATCCAACATCACAGTCATCCAGGTCATCATCCCCGGATGGATCTCAGGTAACCAAACCTTCTGTGGGCAAGTCCTCAAAGAGCAAATCTCCTTCAAAGCATCGAGAGGCTCTTAGTTTTGAGGACCCTGCCCCAGCCAAACAGCCCCGGCGGGAGGTCCTACCTTCCAAAACGCCAATACAGGGGCTACAGGTTGACATCGATGGCACGGCCTCGACAGATCACCTGTTGGACTGCTCTGGGGTACCGGCCCATACCGGTACCGACATCCAGGCAGCCGTGGCATCTATGGGCAATACTGTCCAATCCATGCAGCAGGCCGTCATGGCTTTCATTAAAGCTGCAACGCCATCGGTACCGCTTCCAGCGGTTCCGGGCCCGGTTCCGGTATCGTCCGCCATGCCGGAACCCAGGCCTTCCTCTTCTAAACGCAAATCGGTACCGTATGGGCTTTCGCTCCATACCGCTTCCATACCCGGTACGCCCGATGTCGATACCGATCGGTATGCGTATCGTGCGTTGGAGGAAACTAGAGAATACACCGATTCCTCTGAGGATTTTGTCTCCTCTGATGAGTCTGCAGAGCTCTCCCTTGACCTTCCTGAGGAACCTTCTTCTCCAAAAAGGAGAATGTCTCCTCCAGAGGATTTGTCCTTTCAGGACTTTATTTTAGAAATGGCTAAAGGCCTTTCTATCACTACTTCCTCTGAAACGGAACCAAGGTCAAAAAGATTGGATATTTTAGGATACTCTAAGTCTCCTAAAGAAGCAGTTACTCTGCCTATCCATGAAATCCTTCAAGAACAATTGATGGATTTCTGGGAGAACCCTTTAACTCTGTCTCCTTATTCCCGTAGGTTGGACACCATGTATCGGGTCCCTCCTTCTCCTGGTTTTCAGAAAACTCAATTGCCTCACCACTCCATTGTGGTAAAGTCTGCAATGAAAAAGATCAAGAGTACTAAAAGGCACTCTTCTACACCTCCAGGAAGGGAATGTAAGACACTAGACTCTTTTGGTAGGAAAATCTTCCAGGCTAGTATGCTTATAGCCAGGATTAATTCCTACAGCCTCTATGTGGGCATGTTCCTAGGGGAACTTGCCAAGAAAGTACGGCATTTTGCCTCCTGTATCCCTGAGGATAAACAGGAGGACTTCCTTTCTGTTGTGAAACAACTTTTAGATGTTTCTAAGTTCTCCAACAGAGCTGCCTTTGATTCCTTCGAAGGAGCCAGCAGAGCTTCTGGCATTGCTATTGCAGCCAGACGCCTGGCTTGGCTCCAGGCTTCTGATCTGGAACCCTGGGTTCTAGATGGCTTACGGAATCTGCCCTGTACAGGTGAGAACTTATTCGGTGCAGAGTGGCAAGTTAAGGCCACTCAAATGGACGCTGAAAATGCCACCTTAGAGAGACTTTCTAAGTCCACTTCTACTCCCACTAAGAAGAAGTCTTTCAAGAGGCCTTATTATAAGAAGGCCAGATATGCTTCCAATACTGGCCAGCAATCTTCTCAACCTCGTTTTGCGGCTAAACGTCAGCAAACGAAACAAGCAAGAGCAAAGCCTGCAGCAGCTACTGCAGCTCAACAGGCTCCACCCCCTCAGGGGTTTTGACTTGCCCCTAGAGAACTTGCCATTCCTGGTTCTGGACCAACCAGAACCTCTCACCATACCTGGAAGGTTAGCTCACTTTGCTCCCAGATGGGAACAAATCACAACAGAGCAATGGACCCTCTCTATCATCCGAGAGGGTTACAAACTTCATTTCTCCAACCTTCCTCCTCATCACATGGTGAGACCCTTCAATTCTCCATCTCCTCTCCTAGCCCTGTTGGATCAGGAGATCTCTTCTCTGCTTGCCCAAGGGGCCATAGAAGAGGTTCCTCTTCATCAACAAGGGTCAGGTTTCTACTCCCCCTATTTTCTCATTCCAAAGAAGACAGGGGGATTCAGACCAATCCTAGATCTGAGAGAATTGAACAAATTTCTGTACAAGGAGAAATTCAAAATGCTCTCTCTGGGCATTCTCCTTCCATACCTTCAGAGTCAGGACTGGCTTTGTTCTCTAGACCTGCAGGATGCGTATACACATCTACTCATCCATCCATCCCACAGAAAATATCTTCGCTTTCTGTTCAAGGGAAGTCATTACCAATACAGAGTACTTCCCTTCGGTCTCGCCTCTGCCCCAAGAGTCTTTACCAAATGCATGGCAGTCGTAGCCGCATTTCTCAGAAGCATGGGAATTTTCGTATTCCCATATCTGGACGACTGGCTCATTCGAGCTCCAACTCAGTCGCAGGCCCAGATTTCCCTAGACCGCACAAGGAGCCTTCTGCAGTATCTGGGACTGGTGGTAAACCTTCCCAAGTCTCAACTCAGCCCTACTCAGTCTCTAGAATTCATAGGGGCCCAGTTGGACACCACCACTGCAAGAGCCTACCTTCCACTGGTTCGGGGTCAGCGTCTGCTGAGCTTGGCCTCCCAAGCCCAGTCCAGTACTCACTTGACAGCCAGGGAAATGCTACGCCTCCTGGGCCATATGGCCTCCACAGTACATGTGGTGCCCTACGCTCGTCTTCATATGAGAGCAGCTCAATGGACCCTGGCCACCCAGTGGACTCAGGCGTCGGGAGCACTCTCAGACCAAATACAAACCTCAAACCGTCTGTCTTGGTCCCTCCATTGGTGGATATCCACCAAGAATCTGTTGTTGGGGGCTCCCTTTCAGCCCTTGCTACCCCAAGCAACCCTCACAACAGATGCCTCCCAATTGGGGTGGGGAGCCCATCTGCTAACTCTCTCCACTCAGGGCACTTGGTCTCCACAGGAGGCCACCCTTCATATCAACCTCCTGGAACTGCGAGCAATTTACCTTGCCCTCAAGGTCTTCCATACCCTCCTTGCCAACCTGACTGTCCTGGTTCAAACAGACAATCAGGTGGCCATGTTTTACATAAACAAACAAGGAGGGACGGGCTCTCTGTCGCTTTGCAACGAAGCTCTCAGATTATGGGCCTTCGCCAGAGAGCACCAAATTCATCTGCTAGCAGTGTACCTTCCAGGAGTTCAAAACACTCGAGCAGACAGGCTCAGTCGAGTTCTGCTGCCACACGAGTGGTCCCTACACGTGGACCAGATAACCAGAATCTTTCAGGAATGGGGGACCCCGGACATAGACCTCTTTGCAAGTCCGTGGAATGCCAAACTTCCCCGGTTCTGTTCCAGGACTCCGTGTCAGGAAGCTCAGGCCACGGACGCCTTTCTCCTCCATTGGGGTCAGGCGTTCCTATATGCCTTTCCACCCATTCCGCTGATTCCCAAGACTCTGTTCAAACTCCAGAGAGATCACGGCTCTATGATCCTCATAGCTCCACGCTGGCCACGCCAAGTGTGGTTCCCTCTGCTTCTACAGCTCTCCCAGGGATCCTCCCTGGACTTAGGAGCTGCACCAGACCTTCTGTCTCAGGAGGACGGGACTTTGTGGCACCCAAACCCCAAATCCCTACATCTCCGAGCTTGGTTACTGAAGGCTTAAGTCTTCAAGACTTTAATCTTTCTCAACCTGTGAAAGATATCCTTCATGACTCTAGGAAACCTTCCACGAGGCGGTCTTATGCTTTCAAATGGAAACGTTTTTCCATTTGGTGTGCTCAGCAGGGCCTTGACCCTCTGGCACTTCCTTTGAATTCCCTCTTAGACTATCTCCTGCATCTTTCCAATGCAGGCCTTAAGACGAATTCTGTAAGAGTCCATTTAAGTGCTATTTCAGCATCCCTGAAACCTGTAAATGGACAACCTATCTCCTCTCACCCTCTTGTTGCAAGATTCATGAGAGGCCTGACCCTCACTAAACCTCCCATCAGACCCCCCCCGGTCGCATGGGATTTGAATCTAGTGCTTGGTCAGCTTATGAAGCCACCTTTTGAGCCGTTATTTTCTACCTCCTTGAAATTTCTTTCCTGGAAGGTACTATTCCTAATTGCAGTCACTTCCGCTCGTCGCATCAGCGAACTGCAAGCTCTAGTGGCTAATCCACCTTATACAAGATTTCATCATGATAAGGTGGTCCTTAGGACGAATCCCCACTTTATGCCTAAAGTGGTCTCGCCTTTTCATCTTAATCAAGAGGTATATCTACCTGTATTTTTTCCGGCTCCTCATGCCTCCAGTGCAGAGAGGAGCCTTCATACTCTGGATTGTAAAAGAGCTCTAGCCTTTTACCTTAATAGGACTCAGCCACATCGAAAGTCTTCTCAACTTTTCGTGGCTTTTGATCCTTCACATTTGGGACTTCCAGTCTCCAAGCGTACACTTTCCAATTGGATTGCTCAGTGTATTTCCTTTGCTTACCAGAGTAAAAACATTTCTCTGGAAGGCCATGTCACAGCTCACAATGTGAGAGCCATGGCAACTTCTATGGCTCATCTGCACTCTGTTTCCATTGATCAGATCTGTCGAGCCGCTACCTGGGCCTCGGTTCATACCTTCACAGCCCATTACTGTTTGGACAAGGACTCCCGCCGGGATGCCTTGTTTGGCCAGGCTGTCCTCAAACACCTGTTCCATTCTTAGACAACTCCTGCCCACCTTCCCAGGATGGATGCCTGAGATCCATACGAAGATGGCGAACCTTGACAGGGGATCCCACGCATCTAAGCTAGGGAGTCCCCATATGTGAGGACTTATTCCTGCTTGTTCCTGGAGATAGCACAGTTACTTACCTGTAACAGGTGATCTCTGGGAACAGCAGGAATTAGTCCTCACAACCCACCCACCTCCCCTAGGAGTTGTATCTTTTATCTATCTATCTTCCTGTCCTCTCTCTATTGACTCAGCTATAAACTCGAAACTGAGGAGAGCTGTTCAGGAAGGCGGGAAGGCAGTGCGCATGTGCAGTGGGAGGTCCCAAAAGCTTCCATTCTAGGAAGCTGGGGAGCTTTCCCGCGCAGGCTCCGTCGGTACCGACGTACCCATATGTGAGGACTAATTCCTGCTGTTCCCAGAGATCACCTGTTACAGGTAAGTAACTGTGCTTTCTCTGTGAAGAACAAACACAGCATTGTGTATCCAAATCCTATGTCTGCAAAGTGACCAGTCCCACATAATGAAACACTTCCTGTTCCAGTTCCTCCACAGGATGGGGTGTCTTCTGTACTAGATGAAATGGAGTTAGATGAAGGTACAAGTGACGGCCAACCTAAAGAGTCAGAAGATGCAGACTACGTGCCAGATCAAAGCAATGGCAACCCAGAGAAATTCAGCCATGAAGAGCTAAGTGATCCTATACAAGACTTGGCAATCTCAAAAGATAAAGTGGAACTCCTTGCTTCAAACTGAAGGAAAAGAACTTACTTCAAAAGAATGTTCTCATTTGCCACTATCGCATGTGCAATCATAATTTAGCGACGTTCTTTAAAGTAGATGGTCCAATGTGTTATTGCAACAATATCGACAGACTTTTTGGAGCCATCTTATAGGTACACAGACTGTCAGAAAGGTGCTTATTCATTGATTCTTCAACAAAAAGCCTCAAGACCGTTCTTATTCATAACAGCAGCGTAAAGCCGTCTATTCCAATTGCACACTCTGTCCACCTCAAGGAGAAATTTATTTATTTATTTAACAGTATTTTTAAACCGCCTTATCTTATTAATCAAGGTGGTATCACAGCAAACAATCGGGTAAGGTGATTGTGTTAAACATGCAGTGAGGGGGAAATTTAGTTGAGTGTGTGTTTGTATTGTGTGCTAGATTGGTTTGAGCTATGTACAATGTGGGCTATATACAATGGTGCTAAAAACATTTTCTATACATACAGTGTTTAGGCGGTATCATGTGCTGTTATACATTCTCTTAGGTTATGTGATGTGTCCATAGTGTTCTATGAACAGCATGGTTTTTAGCTGCAGATATTGCTCCAATCTATACGCTATGACAATTACCAGTGGTAGATTTGCAGGAATCTTTAGCTGCAGATATTGCTCCAATCTATACGCTATGACAATTACCAGTGGTAGATTTGCAGGAATCTTAAGGTTATTAGCATGCTGATGGACATGCAAGGTAGATTTACCAAATATTGCTGTTTGCCTCTGGGACAGTCGCGCTGTCAAAGATCATTATGCTGTTCAAGAATTGCCTATAATCCAGGAAGCAGCAGTGTTAGTCATATTCCATTAGTCAATCCAGCAAACATTGTGCTTTCTCCTTTGCATATAAAACTGGGTTTAATGAAAAATTTAGCAAAAAGAATAGCACAAACAAATTCAAAAGGATTTCGGTATCTTGTTTCTAAATTTCCAAAGATCACTGCTGCAAAACTGAAAGAAGGCATTTTTGTGGGGTCACAAATAAGACAGGTAATGGAGGATGAAGAATTTGAAAAATGCCTGGATGCTTTGGAATTAGAAGCATGGCAAGCCTTGGGTGAGGTGAGTGAAGAACAGGGTGAGAGGTTTCACCAAGACATTCAGGCCATGGAAAAACATTACCAAGGATTCTGGGATGACAGCATGATATCAGATTACTGCTGGATGTTGTATCGTGACAATCTAATTTTAAGCAGAAAGTCTTCTGTAAAACACATTTAGTGTGTTTCTTACATGCAAACATGCCAAATATAGCACGTGTGACATCTGACTTTTTCAATGTTTATGATATGTAACATTCTACAGAAACCTCAATGGATGATATCTCTAAAACCCTAAGTGCTAGAGGAAAAAACTAATTACAGATTTAGAATCAGCAAGAAAAACTACTTTAGGAAAACCTGATGTCACTTTTAATGAAGAAAAAAAATATTTTGGTGTAAACCAGTGTAATTTAAAAGGGGCTCTTTTACTGAAGTGTGGTAACTGTGGGGCTAGGTCAACATAAGTTTTAACTAGTTCAGGAAGTGTGCCTGTAGTAAGTCTTAGAATTTGGCCATAAGCTTAATAGCAAACTGTGGCATAGGGCTAGAGCCCAGGTCTGAGGAAAAAAACAAAAAGCCAAAGCTAAAAATGTCCAAAAACACCCAAAAAGCCTAAGGTGGCAAAGATCCCATTCTTGCATTTTCAGATATTTTTATGGCTTGCACATTCTTGCTGTTACATAGGAAGGTTGGTATTTGTCATTCTAATTGGATAGGACAGAGCTTACTAGGTCCTGTTGGCAAATGAGAGTTCTATCATATGATGGTTTGATGCATGGTGGTGTTGATGATGAGAATTAGAAGCAGGTTATATTAGTCTGTTTTCCAGTATTGGCTTAATGATGGTTGTAACAATATAGCCCCCTGAAGGTCTTCAGAAGCAGCCTCTGAACTGAGAAGGTGTAAACTGCTGCTTCTCTGCACGTACACAGTAAGAGAACAAAGAACAATGTCTTCTATCAGTTTTCTCACACAAAGTAGCTTGTAGGTTATGCAGTGTCATATGAGTCCACATCCTTTAGGACATAGACTCCATTAGCCATATGATCCTAGACAGTTTGTGTAGGAGAAATATGCAGAAATATTTTTTTACATAAAGAATAATAGATACCAGTGGAGGTGGTAGAGACAAGGATTGTATCTGAATTTAAGAAAGCATGGGGCAAACACAGAAGATCTCTAAATGTTGCAGCAATCGCTGTGAAAAGCTCTTATTCAATCACTCACCCACAGAAGGAAAACTCACAGGCAGGCTGGAATGCAAACAGGATCTTTAATGTGCACAGGATCAGACAGAGATACCAGCAACCTCCACAAGGGTCTGAACCCCGAGGGACGGCCTACAATGCCTTATATACAGTACAGTTTTAAACTCATTCTACAATCCCATTTGCCACAGGTATTTCCTGCCCACCAATCAGCAGCCCCTGGGGAGGTACCTGGGTGACCTGTCCAAACCGGTATGCTCTGGTCTGTTGGTTTCAGGGCTAGGGAAATACTGTGCTCAGACCTGGAGTGGGGGAAGGGTGCCTACTGGAATCTCAATGTCTCTCTTAGCAGGCTGATTACCTCATGGCTTGCGGGGGAAGGGTCAGGCTGATCAGAGCCTCATGGCTTGCAGCATGGCTTGGGGGAAGGGCTATCTACAGTTCGCAGCATGGCTTGGGGGAAGGGCTACCTATAGCTACCTCATGGCTGCCTCATTCCCCCCTTTTTAAGTAAGACCTCAACCGCTAGAGGCGGTTGAGGGCTGTATTACTGGAGGCAAGCCGCAGAGGAGTATATTGGGTCAGGGCCATGACCGTGGCAGCCGCCTTGCGTTCTACCAGGGTGCCAAGGGTGGAAACAACCTGTAAGGAAAAAGGCACTTGGTTAAAATGTACGGTACAGCAATGGGACAAGTTAAGGTAGAGAGTTACGTATACAAAGGTCTGCATGTTCAGAGCAGTTTGGGCAAGTAATACTGCTGTGTTAGTAGTCTCTGCACTTGTTTGAAAGCAAGTCTATATCAGCTAAGGCACCTTTTCTCAGTCTGATCCCGGTTCCAGGAAAGGTGTCTGTAAATCAGTCTCTCCGGTGGTCCAGAGTTCGTCGGCAGTCTGTTAGAACCCCGTACTGGGCAGAAGTGTCAAAGCGTAGGGGCTGGTTTGGAACTGTGACAGAAGTCCAGGCTGGAACAATTTCTGGTGCAGCGGCCTTGACACGAGAGTGATGGATCCTCGGAGCAACTTCAGCCACCTTGACAGCCGTGGGGGTGGTCCGCAGAACAGTATACGGGTCTCGCCACTGGGGAGTCAGCAGATCCTGCTTCCACTCCTGGATCCATTATCACTGGAGGTTCCTTTGCTGGTAGGAAATATTCCATTATGCCCTTGACTGATCTCCACATGTTTACAGATCAGACAAGTGCACGCGCGTGTTCTGTAATTCTGACAAGTTTTAGAATCACACCAATTTTTTTTTTTTTTGCCTGTGAGAATTTGTCATCAATTTATCCCTCATCATTTTTTATATTCATTAGCCAGATACATCACTTCACATCATTAAATTGCCTTCACCAGTTTACTGTCCATCAGAGTCCTTCCACATCATTAATTACCTTCATCAGTTTACTGTCCATCAGAGTCCTTCCACATCATTAATTACCTTCATCAGTTTACTGTCCATCAGAGTCCTTCCTCTTAATATATCACTTTACCCCTCACAACACTTTCCACCAACTACATACATAGGTCCTTCAATTTTTTTCTTTTTCTATACCATACTAATGTATCCTTATCTGGCAAGGCTGCTAAAACAATTGTTAGAGACATAGTATTGTTGTAAACAGTGTCCATTTCCCACTAACTTAATTGGTGCAGTTCTAGATTGGCATGGGTGCTCATTCTAAATAGCGACTGTCTAAACAATCTTCAATATAAAACGATACATCAATTCCAATAGAAAGAAATATGGCTCCTAACATGACAGCCACATATCTCTCATGTATGGCTAGAGTCTATTGTACACCTGGTTCCCAGTGAGAGTACTGTAGGAAACTTAAAAATACTTGGACTGATCTTGAAAATGCAGTGGTCCACAAAGATTTATGTAAGCTATCCATTAATTATGGTGTCAAAAGAGATCCTCTTGAGGTGAGAGACTAAGAGGGCACAAGGCATTGGTGGTTGGGCCTCATGGCGATACTCCTTCTGGTTCTTCTTGGCCTGCAAGGCATTTGTGAATAGGCCTCATGGCAATACTTCCTCGGGTTCTTCTTGGCCTATTCCCCCCTGCCTATTCATGTCTCTTCAGAGGCATAAATGTACAAGGTTCGTGTTTTCTCAGGCCTTGTGGGTCCTCGAGGAGTCTTAGAGCAGTCAGAATTCCAGTGGCCCAGATCATCACACTTGGAGTAGCACGTTTTATTGCCTTTTTCCTAGGCTGTCGTCTCACCTTCTGCCCCTCTCTCTCATTCATTTTCTCAAAGCTCTCCTGGATCATTGCTGACAAGTAAGATTTAGTTTTATCCAATCAACTCGAGTTAATGTTATCATTATATTTGTAAATAATATTTTTACAAATATTTCCATATTTCTGGGAATCACAGTTCCATCTTTCCACTAAATTTGCTTTATATACTTGGGAACCAAGCGATTTCAGATCAGCCCCTTTCCAAAATTTAATATTTACTCATCTTATTGCTGTGTATACTGGACCTCTACATAATGTACTCCTACCAGTATATTTGGTAACAAAGTACAAATGTATAAACTAAAAAGATTTGTATCTCACAGTGCTATAATATTGTGCTCCTGAACTCTGGACACCAACATGTAAAATTCAAATACAGCAGGACAGGTGAATTTATTCTAAATAGCACCTATGATGTTACTGTCCTGTTCATCATTCATCAGCACAGAGCTTAACAAGGCAAAGTGATTACCTTGTATCTTATAGTTCAAAACAGGCATGAAACTGATACTTTATAAGAACGTTGGTGGATATCTGGAATGCAATATCATTGTAGTATCAGAAAAATGAATACAGTTGATCAAGGCAGTTTAATGTATCAAGCAGGAAAGAACGCAATCATCAGCACAGCATTTACTGTCTGCAGAATAAACTGCCAAAGATGGCATATCATGCAGAAGTATTACTTGCTTAAGTTTGTATGTGCAGTCAAAACCAAATATATGTACCAGAGAAAATCCAGGCTTTAAAGGACAAGTAAAAAAAATCTTCATTTCTTCATGATCTTATAAGGATTTTTTTTTCTCCAGCCTTTGTTTGCTTCCAGCAGACATTTGAGGATGCTCAAAGGAGGCACCTCATGGTTCTAGAAGCTCAAACTCTACAATTAAAATTGATGACAAGAGGATTGTTTGCAGGCTAGGTGTGGCTAGGTGAATTGGGGTTCTTTGTCCTCTAGGAGAAAGACTCCTAGATTTTTTTTTTTTTTTTTTTTTTTTTTTTTGTCCTCTCTAATGGGCCTCCATTCATCTGCTAGAAGAAGGAGCTCCTCCCAGTATCTTTCTATAGCTATGCAAACTATTTCAGCAGTTCCAACTATCCCCCAGTCACCGCTGAGAGGTGTGACCAAAACACCTGGTTCCCTGACCACTGATCATGCATGAAACATAGCAATGAAATTGGATATGCATCAAACAATGCAATTGTCTTTCTTTACTGATATACCAGTACCACAGTCCACACACAGCAAACCCCACCCCCCCCTTTTCCAAACTGTCCCCTTCCCTGCAATCAGTAGACCTGGTGTTTTTCACTGTTTGGGGACACAGGGGCGACTCGTCAATAACTTCACCTTTTACTGATAGAGTATCAAAATCAATCCTGAAATATAAAGACCTAATGTCTGGACAAAAACTTTCTTTCCCTAATGTCACAACTAAACACAGAGCCACTAACAAACACAGAGCCACTAGCAATTTTTACATAACAGTACATTAACTATATGGGCCAGCCATGAATCTATATAGGGAAGCTGGTCCGGATACTCCTTCACTATAATTTAGCCTCCGGACCCCATGCTCTAATCACAATTCACAAATCACAATGTTCAGTGTAAATTTTCTAATCTCACTTCTGGGAATACAATATACAATATAATCCTGGTAACAGGCAGAGTTTGGTTGCACAAAACACACAGGACCACAAAGGGAAAAAGAAAGAGGGAAAACAGAAAACAGAGACGTCTCAGCAGCGAATACTCATACACTCTCTTTCCTCAGTAGCAGCTTGTTACAAATACATCACAGACACTCTCTCTAGCTGTATCATAGGATTTAACTTTCACCATGAGGATATTAGAAATACAGTACAGTATGAGAAATATAGCTAGCTATTTTCTAATGTCCACTAGATGGAGCTCCAGGATCACTTTAACCATAAGGATAAAAATACAGCTAGTTTTTAAATGACCACTAGATGGAGCTCCAGGATCACTCCAGGGCAGCCCAATACCTCTGCAGAGAAACGCACGTGGTGTCCACAAGATGGCTGCTACCTCCTCGTGCTCCTCCACACCGGCTCTCCACAGATGGAAAAAAAGGGGAAATGGTGGACTTCCAAGCATCACCTCTCTTTTAATCAACCAAAAAACAAAAGGTTAGCATTTTATTTATTTATTTTTGGTTTTAAAGGCAGGAAACCCAACGGGGGCTCAGGGAAGGCAGAGAAACTCGGCGGGGGCCCAGGGAAGGCAGAGAAACTCGGCGGGGGTCAGGGAAGGCAGAGAAATTCGGCGGGGGCCCAGGGAAGGCCGGAACCTTAGCGGGGGCTCAAGGGAACACCGGAAAATTTAGCGGGGGTCAGCTGTGCACCGGGACAGCACCGAGAGGCACAAAACCTCAGCGGAGGCCCAAGGGAAGGCAGTAATTCACATGGGGAGCATGGATTCACATCGGACAGCATGGGGGGAGGCAGAATTAACATCGGAGCACAACTGAGAGAGAAATTCACATCGGAGCAGAAATTAACACAGTAGCAGCATGGGGGGAACAGAAACTTACATCGGAGCACAGAAATTACATCGGGGGTTCAGAGAAAGGCAGTAAAACCACACCGGAGCACATGGAGGGCAGAATTCAACATCGGAGCAGAAATTAACACAAACTAGAAACGGAACACAACGGAAGCACATCAGAGCCCTCTCCTTGCAGTCACGCTTCAGAAAACTCTCCACAAGCAGAAAGGAAAGAAGAGAAGCAGCGATCTATTCTTTATCTCAGGTATGTTTAACTTATCAAGTGCTATATTTAGTTACATTTTTTTCTTTCGGCAGCGCTTTTAAAGGATCTCAGATTACTGCAGTTTCTGATATTCAGATTTTACCGGTATTCAGATTCAGATACAGGACGAGCAATGGCTTCAGGGCCACTAAGGCCCATACTAGGACTGCTCGTGCAGTTGATCAGGCTGCTACAGGTTCCCAGAAATTACCAGGACTCACAGATAGAGTACAGAACTAGCCCCAGACAAGGTAGCAGTACTCACCAGAACTCTGATCAGACAGGAAGTTTGGATGCCAGTCTATCCAGCTGGTTTTTCAATCGGGGATTCAACCGCAGGGACCAGCTGTCCAGACAAATCAAGGTGTCCTTCCGAGCACAAAGTGGCCCGGGGGCGCCAAGGACAGTTAATCACCTGGAGGGGCCGGTCCCTGACTGGTGGAGGCCCAAATGCTGCAAAAGCAGAAGTCTTCCCACCGTGGGTGTGATGAGAGGGGCTTTTCTTTTAATATTTCCCGGCCAATGCACCAAAATGTTGCAGCAATCGCTGTGAAAAGCTCTTATTCAATCACTCACCCACAGAAGGAAAACTCACAGGCAGGCTGGAATGCAAACAGGATCTTTAATGTGCACAGGATCAGACAGAGATACCAGCAACCTCCACAAGGGTCTGAACCCCGAGGGACGGCCTACAATGCCTTATATACAGTACAGTTTTAAACTCATTCTACAATCCCATTTGCCACAGGTATTTCCTGCCCACCAATCAGCAGCCCCTGGGGAGGTACCTGGGTGACCTGTCCAAACCGGTATGCTCTGGTCTGTTGGTTTCAGGGCTAGGGAAATACTGTGCTCAGACCTGGAGTGGGGGAAGGGTGCCTACTGGAATCTCAATGTCTCTCTTAGCAGGCTGATTACCTCATGGCTTGCGGGGGAAGGGTCAGGCTGATCAGAGCCTCATGGCTTGCAGCATGGCTTGGGGGAAGGGCTATCTACAGTTCGCAGCATGGCTTGGGGGAAGGGCTACCTATAGCTACCTCATGGCTGCCTCATAAAGGATAAAAAGGGACTATATTAGTTGGTATGGAAGGGCAGACTGAATGGGCCATATGGTCTTTTTCTGATATCATGTTTTTATGTTTCTAATGTAATCTTACAAGACAACACTGGGGTAAGCCAATTTAGAAATTGGAGTATTACCTTGTAGAAATGTGAATTTGTTTGAAACACATGAAACATTCATGATATCAATGATACAGACAGACCCTTAACCTCTACCAGCAAGCACCAACTGCTAAATAATGATACCAACTCAGGGTCCAGACCCTGCCAGAAACCCAGATGCCAGCTCTGTCCCCATATTGATCCAGACCACATTATCATGGGACCTAACAATATCAACTGCATCATCTGGGGCTCATTCACATGCTCTTCCTCCAATGTTTTATATGCCATCTTCTGAAATTAATGTCCTTCTGCTGTTTATGTAGGGCAAACAGGCCAGTCCCTAAGAGAGGAATGGAGGATTAGTCTAATGGTTAAATCAGTGGGCTAAACACCAGGGAATCCCACTGTTGTTCTTTGTGATCTTGAACAATTTGCTTAACCCGCCATTGCCTAAGGTCCAAATTTAGATTGTAAGCCCTCTAGGGACAGGAAAATACTTAATATATGTGAATGTAACTCACCTTGAACTCTGAGAAAGGTGTGAGCTGAATCCAATCAGAAAAAAAAGAATAAATGGACCTTAAGGCTGCCATACTCCTACAAAGAAACTTAAAAATGACACTACAGCAGGGCTCAACAAACCCCAGGCACCAGGTGGCCATGGTGACCAGAAATTTGAACCTGGTGCCTGAGATCACAGCCCTGAAGGAAGTTGTCTGTCCACGGGGATTCCATCCCCTATGGGCAGAAGAGAAGTGGATGGCCATGATCACAGCAAGAACCCCTTCTATCTGCCTACAGGAGATCGGACCCCGTGAGTAGAACAGGGGGAGGAACTGCTGCAATCATCGATCAGGGCCTGCAAAAAAAATAAAGACGGGGGAGTGAGGCAGTAAAAACATAAAGGGCCAGTAGCTTTAATAAAAAGAAGGAAGATGGGGGAATGGAGGGCAGGGGGGAGAAGAGTGCAAGATGTTGGAGGTTAAAGGAATGAATTCATGAGCACAAAGAGCACCCCAATTCCCAGAACAGACACACAAGCACTCTATCCTTTCACTACGGACTCACAAACACAAGCACCCCATCTCCAAATGACAGGCACACAACCCAGCTCCAAACTTCATACACATGCACACATAGGCACCTCACCTCTGCAGCATACACACACTATCACATTCACACACAGACAAGGGCACCCCTCCTGCATACCCCATACTCCTCAGCTCTGCATCATACATACACATGTACTGCAACCCTGCACCCCCTCACACAAAGGCACCCACTGCCACATCCCATGCATAGATAGGCACACCACCATTCCACCGCGCACACACACAGACACTTGCTATCTAAAGCTATAACTATTGTTATCTAAAGATGACACACAGTATAGGAACTCTGACACTGGTCTCACGAGACTTGAGAACATGAGGCCAGCGTGAGAGACAATGGGGGAAAGGGGTGCAAGGAGGTCACAAGCACTGGCTCCTAAATCCACACAAAATTTGTCGAGGCCTGCACTACAGCATGAAACTGCTAAATTGGAGCTAATCAAAAAGCTTAACATTATCATCCTAGCCCTAAACAAGGTCAATGTTTCATGACTCATTACAAATGTGAATGGACTTAACTTTTCTCAAATCATCCTGTCCTTAGTTTCTCTCATTCTCCACAAATGTCAGTTAGCTGAACTATTCTGCTATTACATATGACCCCCTTGCCACACCTCATCCTGCACTTTTCAATCGAAAAAAAAGATCTTCCAAAAAATAAATTTAGAATAAAAACCAAGAGATTTGTGATCTAAATTGGGTTGCCAACTGGCTCCAGATGCGCCTGACAGGTTCAATCCAGTCCTGGGTTTACCTCATTGCATGCAGGGATATGTAGTTCTGATTTCTCCATTGCACGCCATAAGAAAAGGAAACCTACAAGTAACGTCATGCAATGGGGTAAACCCAGGACTGGAGCAAGCCTGTCGGGCACATCTGGAGCCAGTTGGCAACCCTAGATCTAAACCACCTAGGCTTTTGTAAATAGCTGCATTAATGAGCAGAATATGAATATGGAAACAAAGCAAATTATTTAAAAACTGTTAAAAGGAGACATAGTGCAATGTTCCAACCATTTAGATCACAATATGTAGCGAGCTTATGGAAAATGAGTGTGACTTACTTTCAATGTAACTTTGGGCCTGTCACATTAATTTTCCATGTTCCTTAGTTTATATAGCTCTAGCTAAATAAATGTTCTTTTTTCTTTTTTTTTCTTGCAAGTTAGATTTTTTTTCTCCTATTTATAAGATGCTCTTTGTTAGGTCAACAGAGCACTCACCATTGATGACTATCTACCATATTATAATGTTATCAAATTAATTTTTGTATGTTTTTCAGATAGTGTGCAAAGCAGTAGTTCCAGTTCTAAAAGCAAGCCGCTAACTATCAAATTAAGATCCTTGCCAGGTACAAATAACCTCTATGATACCATCCACAAAAAAGAAAGAAGCAAATAAAGGGGGCCTTTTACCTAAATACATTAAGCAACGCCTGCTGTTAGTGCATGGCTGTGGTCAGGGCCAGTGCAAAGATATGAGGTGCCCTAGGAGAACCCCATCCCTTGCATCCCTTTGCTCCTGCCCCCGCCCACTGTCCCCTCCCCCTCCTCCTCCTCCTTCTCCTCCCTGGCCCCCTCTCCAGGACCTGCGGTGGCGGCAATGGCCTTACCCCTGCAGCACTTACCTTAAACTTCTGGTGCTGCGGGGATGTTTGGCTTCCGTCCCTTCTGATGCCGACTTCCTTTTGCATGGGGCGGAAGCCAAACAGACTCGCAGCACCAGAGATATTAAGTGCTGCAGGGCTGTTTGTGGCTATTGCCATCGCTGCAGATCCTGGAGAGGGGTGGCAGCAGTAGGACACCTCTGGACCACTGGCACTCTTGGTGGCCACCTAGTTTGCCTAATTATTGCACTAGCCCTGGCTGGGGTAACAGTTACCATGATAGCATGACATTTAGTGCATGCAAATTCACGTGCTAAATGCATAGCATTGAATGCGGCAGGGTATGGGTGGGTAATGGATATGGACTGTACTTTGCATTTAGTGCTTAGTAACTTACTGCACATTAGCTATCATCACTCTAGATAGTGCAGAACACTTAATGTCACCTCAGTAGGAGGCGATAAGTGTACCTGTGCTGTCTTTCAATTAACTTAACATGTAATAAATGTTTTCCTCTGTGGTAACTGCATGGGCAGGTGCTCCTAGCAGTCAACACGTATGCTTTGCAGTTACCATGCTGTAATTTGGGCACTTCCCTATGATAATTGCAAAACTTTACTGCACTTTAATAAAAAAGCTCCAAAGAAAGTCTGATAGGGGAGTGTGTTAGGGAAGCACTAGCAGTGTGGAAATACAAAGGTGAAACAGAAGAACAGAAGGCAAAACTAAAAAGGCCCATTGTAAGGGGAAAAACATGTAACGAACGTGAATAAAAAACAAGGGAGAAAAAAGTCCCATGTTTTTTTTTATAGCATTACTAAAAATATAAGCGCAAAAATGGTTAGCAGTCAAAGGGTACAGGATATCATTGGAGAAGTCTGAAGCAAACAGAAAAGTTCTTCAGGAGAACAAAGACACATATGAAGGAAAAAATAGCTAAGACAATAAAGCATGGTGACAATAGTTTGTTGATTAATGAAAATATAAAGTGCAGTATTGTAATATTAAGACATAAGGCCTGATTGACTCAGGATTGTTTCTCATTCTGTTTCTATTGGAAAAAACGTGGTAAATCAGGCTCTTAAAGACAAGGCCAGTTAAAGGAAGATGAGATGATATCAAGGGAGAAGATAAGAACGTTATTGGGGGCCTTAAAAGCAATTTGGTATCCCTTTGATTTTTGCTCTTCATTTCTAGCCAAACAAATCTCAGAATCAATGTTGGAGGGGATTTGTAGAATTGTAAAAGTGTCATTGCAGAAGGGGAGAGTCCAGTGGCAGTTAAAACGCTCTGGGATTATCCCTCTTTTAAAGAAAGAGTTCCTGGATCCTGTGTTACAGTAAGAGCCAGTTATTGACCAGTCTCCAGTTTTCCCTTTGTGGCAAAAATTATGGAAAATGTGGTGGTAGATCAGAAAGAGAGTTTTTGGAGGAAAACAGGAATTTTGAGTCCCAACAGGTGGCCCTTATTAGTGGTCATAGCACGGAGACAATATTTCTGACCTTGGTGGATGAGGCGTTTGGAAATCTGGATACAGAAGAGAAAGCTTGTTTGGTGGTGTTGGATATGTCTAGAGCCTTTGACTTAGTTCACCATAGTTCATTGTTGGGGTGATGTGAGGATGTAGGTTTGAAGGATTTGGTGTAGGCATAGCTTGCCTCTTTTCTCTCTGCATTTTTCAGTGCAGATTCAAGGACAACTTCAACTGTAGAGTGGAGTGTGTTGTCCCCCAGGGATCAGCTTTTTAATGTGTTTTGCAACCACTAGGGGTACTTATTAGGACCTCAGGTTGGATTAGTTTTTGTATGCAGATAACACAGAAATAGTAATTCCAAGTGAGGGGGATATTGCAGTAAAAGAAGAGATCAATGGTAAATTGGCAACCGTAGTTCAATGGGTGGAAGCGAGTGGATTAGTGCTAAATAGTAAAAAGAAACAAAGGTGGTGTGTTTTGTGTAGTTGAAAGGCTCACAGCATTCAGTATGGTAGAGAGTGAAGTGGTTAGAAGTTCAGTAAGTGGCAGAGGTGAGATTTAAGGAATGGGGTTGGAAGTACAGATATCAGGAGCAGCGAGAGGTTGCTTTTGAAAGATGAGGCGGATTAAGAAATTTAGGCCTTTTTTGAAGAAAGATTATTTTAGGGTGATTATGCAAAGTTACATAACAGCACTGGATTATTGTAATAGTTTATACATTGGGTTGCTGGGAAGATTGTTTCACCAATTAAAGGTGGTGCAGAATATAGCAGCTAAGGCCATCTCTGGGTGCAGGAAGAGAGAGAGTGCCAGACCATTGTAAGAAGCACTTCACTGCCTCCTTATTAAGGCCCGGATATAATTTAAGGTATTGGCATTGCTTTACCGGGCATTAAGAGGAGATGGTCCAGCCTATTTGTCACACCGGGTAAGGTGCTACTAGCCAGAGAGAGAACTACAGTCATCTTAGGGAGCTTTGTTGCATGTTGCTCATTTAAGATGATGACAAAGGGGAGGTTGCAAGCATCTGTGTTTTTAAATAGTTTATCCTTGATTTTGAAGGTGGAGGACAATTATTTATACTTCAGGAAGAAACTGAAGACCTGACCTCTGAAAGTTACAGGGTCAGTGGTTGTGGTGTGGCATGCTGTGAGTTTTGCTGGGGGTAATTAAGGTGAGGGGTCAGTCTCTGTTGGAAGGTTCGTAGGAGATTAGAGGGGTTTTATTTGGAGTTTAATGCTGAATGCTTTTATTCTATTTTTATTGTATTTGCTGTAAACCACACTGCCAGTTGCTGAGTGTGCAATATACAAGAAATAAATTAAATGAAAATCTTGGGTCCAATCTTGTGATATGAACTATACAGATGTTGGAGCTCATACCATGAGAACAACCCCACATCAGAAGGTACCTTTCTTGGCTGATCATTTTATTTTTCCAATTAGGTTAATCCTGGTCTCTCTCTATTATCTCCATGGTTCCCCGGGAACAAGCAGGAAGTGAGTCCTCACATATGGGTGATGTCAGTGCCATCTGCAGAGCACCAGTATCGGCCATCATCAACACCGAGTCGACTCAAGGATCATTCAGCGATTCCTCCATTGCCGAGTCAGACTGTGAGATGGATGAGGAGTCTCCCAACACCGTTCTCCATCAGGACATCCCCTCCGACCCTTCTCTGACCTCACTATTGGTGGCAGTCCTTTCTGGAGGACCTAGCCATGAGGGAGATGTCCCAGAATCTCGCCTTTGTGGCAGTACCCGAGGACGAGCCTCAGACTGAGGATCTCAAGATTCTACAATATGAGGCTCCCTCGGATGGGGGGCATCCTGGAGAGGATGTTGTTCAGGATGTGGGAGAGCCTGGTAACGTTGATTGTGAACCATCATCTTGATTCTCAGTACTGAGTCAGCCAGAACCCCGGCTTCGAAAAGACACAGCTGCAACTCCATGGTGGTGGTCATGCATCAGATCAAAAGCCCGAAGATGCACTCTTCTGTGCCCACGGGTAGGGAGGCATGCACTATGGATGCTTTTGGCTGAAAGTGCTACCAGGGCTCCATGTTCAAAGCCCAGATCAAGGCATACCAGCTGTACATGGGCATGTTCCTGTGGGACCTGGCGAAGGAGTTCACCAGGTTGTCGGCTGGATTGACAGGTGAACTTCTGGAGAGCTTCCAGACCCTGGTTTTTTCGGTCAAGGAATGTTCCAAATTTCAGACTTAGGCAGCCTTCAACGGCTTCGAGTCAGTGGCTTATGTGACTGCAGTGCCCGCCGCCTTGCATGGCTACAGTCCTCCAACCAGGAGCAGTGGGTTCAGGACAAGATGGCCGATGTCCATTGCCAAGGAGAGAACTTCTTCAGCAAGCCCATAACTGAGAAGGCAGCCGAGCTGGAGACAGAATTCCTGACCAAAACCAGGCTGTTCAGAAAGACTGCTGACCCTTCCCGTCGGAAGGCTTTGGGGGAAAAAGCTCTTCCACCTGAAGACCAAGAAGGCTTATGGGAAATTCCCCCAGTTTCCAGCCTACCAGGATCCCCAACAGGGGCAGCAGGCCAAAGGCCAGGGGCCCCCATAAGCAGAAAGTCCCCAAGCCCCAAACAGCGCCCCAGTCCACTTTGCGCACCTCTGGCCGGACAACACCACAGACACTTCGGTGCTGCAGGTGGTTCAGGAGGGGTATCTCCTCCCTTCTTTCCAAGTGAAATACCCATGGACTCCTTGCACAGGGAGCTCCTGCAGAAGGAACTCAAGTCCTTATTGGAGGATCGTGCAGTAGAATCAGTACACCAGCACCTTCAGGACTAGGTGTTCTACTCCCGCGACTTCCTTGTAACCATCCTGGATCTGTGGGACCTCAACAGCAGCAGGCGCAAAGGAGAGTCAGCGATCCCGATGGGGGTGAGAGCGGGGGCTCCCCCTTCCTTCCTCCTCAGCCCAACCAATCAGCCTGTTCCAACGGCTGTAAAACCGCCACTGCAGCAGGCGTGAAGGAGAGTCAGCGATCCCGATGGGGGTGAGAGCGGGGGCTCCCCCTTCCTTCCTCCTCAGCCCAACCAATCAGCCTGTTCCAACGGCTGTAAAACCGCCGCTGCAGCAGGCGCACCCGCGCCTTGCGGGCCCACGCCTGAGGGCCTCGCCAGAGGGCCCTTTGGCGTGGCCCTTAGGCGTTGGACCGTGGCGATTCATATTGATATCTTGGACTGGATCGTGATGCCTGCATTTGTGGTAACTTCCTGTCTCTATTCTTCTCCTCCTCTTATCTGTTTACCTGTTTCTGTCTTCTATTCTGTCCTATCTTATAATGGCGTTCTTTTCCTATTTCCTCAAATGATATTATTGTAAACCGCTTTAATGCCTTTTGGCCTAAGCGGTATATCAAATGTAATAAACATAAACATAAACATAAACATAAACCGCTTCCTGGTCAGGGAAAAGTTCAAAATAGTATCCCTTGGAACCTTGCTACCATACCTCCTGCAGGGAGAATGGCTATGTTTCGTGGATCTCAAAGATACCTACACCCACATTCTGATCCATCCAAGGCACCGTCAGTATCTCCAATTCATCATAGGCGGACGCTACTATCAATTCAGAGTGCTCCCCTTCGGCTTAGCCTCAGCCCCTCAGGTATTCACCAAGCGCCTGGCGGATGTTGCTATCTACCTCCATATTCTAGGGGTCTTTGTCTTCCCCTACCTGGACGACTGGCTCATTAAGGCCAGCTCACCGGAGGAGTTGTGCAACGCTGCGCTGCACACCATAGGGCTGCTACATTGTCACAGGTTTGTGGTCAACTTCCTGAAGTCACACTTGCTATGGCCCAGCAATTAGAATTCATCAGCACTCATCTGGACTCCACCCAGGCATGGGCCTTCTTGTCGGAGGATAGCATGCTGCGCCCCTCTGCCCTGGCCAGGAAAGTTCGGGGCTGCTCAGTGGTGACAGCCAGACAGATGATCCGTCTGCTGGGGTGCATGGTCTCTACTATCCATGTCACATCCTTTGCCTGCCTCCAAATGCAGCAGGCCCAGTGAGCCTCAGCACCCAACAGTCTTCCAGCCACTTGGAAGACAAGATCAAGGTCATGCCAACCCTGGCGGCATCCCTCGAATGGTGGCAGAGCCCCCACAACCTCCAAGTTGGACTGCCCTTCTGGGCACACCTGATTCAGTGTGTCCTCATGACAGACATGTCCAAACTGGGCTGGGGGGCCCACTGCGATCACCTGCAGTCGCAGGCCCATGGTCGTCAGGAGAGAGTGCTCTGCAGATCAACCTACTAAAGCTCAGAGCAGTATACAGTGCCCTTCAGGTGTTTCAGGACCACCTGAAAGATCAGCTGGTTCAAGTCCAGATAGACAACCAGGTAGCGATGTACTACCTCAACAAGCAGGGGGGTATGGGTTCGTACCACCTCTGCTGTGAAGCCATTCTCCTGTGGAACTTTGCTGTCAGACAGAACATAGCCATCCGGGCAATTTACCTGCCAGGCCTGGACAATATGCTGGCAGACTGCCTAAGCAGAGTACTTCAACCCCACAAATGGCAGCTGCACCCAGCAGTATTCGGAGAGGTCTTTCATCGCTGGAAGATCCCATAAATAGATCTCTTTACCAGTCCAGAGAATGTACAACTACCGTGCTTCTGTTCCCAGAGACCCACCCAGGGCAGGGAGGCGGTGGATGCCTTCCTCCTCCCTTGGTCTGGGGGTCTTCTGTATGTGTTCCCGGCTACACCCCTGGTTCCTTGGTGCTCCTCAAGATCCAAGCGCAGGTGGCCTCCATCGTCCTCATCACTTCCAGGTGGCCTAGGCAGTCTTGGTTCCTCCTGCTTCTGCAGCTCTCTCGGAGGGATCCGCTGCCACTGGCAAGCTTCCCAGACCTCCTGTCACAGGTGAACAGGACACTTTTGCAACCCAACCTCCAGATCCTTGCTCTGACGGCCTGGATGTGAAAAGGTTAGCCATCGCACACTTCTGCCTCTCGCAGGAGGTGGAGGATATCCTGCTAGCTTCACTTAAGAACTTCATGCGTCAAGTGTACTCCTTTAAATGACACAGGTTCTCTGTCTGCTGTATGGACGGTGGTCTTAACCACTTCTTCTGCTCTGTGCAAGACGTCTTGCGATATCTCTTGCATCTCTCTGGGGCCAGCCTAACGTCTAACACAGTCAGGGTGCACCTTAGTGCCATTTCGGCGCACCATCATCTTAGCAATAGCTCAGCTGTTTTGGTGCATCCACTGGTGGGCCATTTCATGAGAGGACTCCTCCTGTCCCAACCCCCCAGTCCACCCACTGCCGGTGGCATGGGACATGTGGTGCTAGGGAAGCTCATGGCTCCACCATTTGAGCCCTTAGTGACGTGCCATCTTAAATATTTGTCTTGGAAGATAATTATTTTCCTGGTGGCGCTCACCTGAGCCAGACTGATCAGCGAGCTGCAGGCACTGGTTGCCCATGCGCCCTACACCAGATTTCACAAGAACAGAGTGGTCCTTATGACTCCTCCCAAGTTCCTACCAAAGGTGGTCTTTGCTTTCCACCTGAATAAAGAGGTGGTGCTCCCTACCTTCTTTCTGAGGCCTTACACCTTGAGAACATCAGAATATAAGATATGCGATACTGGATCAGACCAAGGTCCATCAAGCCCAGTATCCTGTTAACAACAGTGTCCAATCTAGGTCATTCGTACCTAGCAGTTTCCTCAAAAGACACAGGCTCCACAATGCTTTTATTGGGTCAAGCATTGATATCCTGGGTCCCTTCTTAATAATGGTTTATGGACCTTTCCTCCAGGAACTTGTCCAAACCTTTTTTAAACCCAGCTACACTAACAGCCTTTACTACATCGTCCAGTAACAAATTCCAGAGTTTGATTACACGTTGAGTGAAAAAATATTTTCTTTTATTAGTCTTCAATAGTTTACCCTGTAGCTTCATTGCATGTCCCCTAGTCTTTCTATATTCTGATAACGTAAACAATAGATCTACATTTACCCATTCCATTCCATTCATTAATTTATAGACCTCTATCAAATCTCCCCTCAGCCATCTCTTTTCCAGGTTGAAGAGCCCTAACCTTTTTAGCCTCTCTTCATAGGGGTATCCTTCCATCCCCTTTACCATTATGGTGGCTCTTCTCTGAACCTTTTCTAATAATGCAATATCCTTTTTAAGATACAGCGACCAGAATTGCACACAATATTTAAGGTGCGGCATTATAATATCCTTTGTTTTATTTTCCATGCCTTTCCTTATGATACCTAGCATTCTATTTGCTCTCTTGGCTACCGCTGCACATTGGGCGGAGGGTTTTAACATGTTATCTTTTTCCTGGGTGGTGGTTCCCAATGTGGAATCTTGCATCGTGTAACCATAGTGTGGGTTGTTCTTCCCTAGGTGCATAACTTTGCACTTGTCCACATTAAATTTCATCTGCCTTTTTGATGCCCAGTCTTCCAATTTATCAAGATCCTCTTGCAATTTTCCACAATCCTCTTGGGTTTTAAGAACTTTAAATAGTTTTGTGTCATCTGCAAATTTGATACCCTCACTCATTATTCCCTTTTCCAGGTCATTTATGAATATGTCAAAAAGCAGTGGACCCAGCACAGATCCCTGGGGTACACCACTATTCACCTTTCTCCATTGGGAAAACTGGCCATTTAGCCCTACCCTCTGCTTTCTATCTTTTAACCAGTTCCTTATCCACAGTAGTACACTGCCTCCTATCCCATGACTCTTTAGTTTTGCCAACGGTCTCTCATGAGGGACCTTGTCAAAGGCTTTCTGAAAGTCCAAATACACTATATCTACCGACTCACCTTTGTCTACCTGTTTATTCACACCTTCAAAAAAACAATAGATTAGTAAGACAAGATCTTCCTTGTCTAAAGCCATGTTGGCTGTCTCCCATTAAGCCATGACTATCTACATGATCAGCAATTTTGTTCTTTATGATGGTTTCTACCATTTTTCCCGGTACTAACGTCAGGCTCACTGGTCTGTAGTTGCCCGGATCAACCCTGGAACCCTTTTTAAAAATTGGCGTTTACGTTCGCCATCCTCCAATCTTAAGGTATTACAGATGATTTTAATGATAGTTCACAGATTACTAATAGCAGGTCTGCAATCTCATATTTCAGTTCTTTCAACACCCTTGTATGTATATCATCCGGCCCAGGTGATTTGCTACTCTTCAGCTTATCTAATAGTTGCAATACATCTTCCCGATGTATCGATATTTCCTTTAATTCTTCCGCACCCTTAAATATCACTTCAGTCATGGGTAACATCCCTACATCTTCCTCAATAAAGACCGAAGCAAAGAATTCATTCAGTCTCTCCGCTGTCGCCTTGTCGCCTCTTAGTGCCCCTTTAACCCCTCTATCATCTAATGGACCAACTGACTCTCTCACAGGTCTTTTGCTACGAATATACTTGAAAAAGTCTTTATTACGTGTTTTTGCTTCCGCAGAAAGCTTCTTCTCAAATTCTTCCTTTGCCTGCCTTATCAACGCCTTGCATTTAACTTGCCAGTGTTTGTGCTGTTTCCAGGTTTCATCGTTTGGCTCTTTTTTCCATTTCCTGAAAGATGCTTTTTTGGCAACAACAGCCTCTCTGACCTCACCTTTAAACCATGCTGGCAGTTTTTTGGACTTCCTTCCACTTTTCTTAAAGCGTGGAATACAGCTGATCTGGGCTTCCAAGATAGTATTTTTCTACAACACCCAAGCTTGATGTAAGTCTTTAACCTTTGCAACTGCTCCTTTTAGTTTTTTTTTAAACTATTTTCCTATTTTATCATAGTCTCCCTTTCGAAAGTTAAAAGGTAGTACTTTGGATTTCCTTACTATCCCTCCTCCACTGATTAAACCAAATGCGATCATGCTATGATCACTATTGCCAAGTGGCCCCAACACCCTTATCTCTTGCACCAGATCTGGTGTTCCACTAAGGACTAGGTCCAATATGGCTTCCCCTCTGGTTGGTTCATGAACCATCTGCTCCAAGAAGCACTCATTTATTTCCTCCAAGAACTTTATCTCCCTAGCATGTTCTGCCGTGTCACTGACCCAGTCGATACCGGGGTAATTGAAATCACCCGTTATTATTACTGTGCTGTAACGTTTGTTAGCTTCCTTGATTACTTTGAGCATTTCATCATCCATTTGTTCATTCTGGCCAGGTGGTCGATAGTACACCCCCACTGCCATCGCCTTCCCCTTTTTACATGGAATTTCAATCCATAGAGATTTTACAGCAAATTTTGTTTCCTGCAAAACTTTAATCCTTTCTGACTCAATGCCCTCTCTAACATAGAGCGCAACCCCTCCACCAATTTGATCAGCTCTATCATTATGATATAGTTTGTACCCAGGTATCACAGTGTCCCACTGGTTGTCCTCCTTCCACCATGTCTCACAACACTCCCTCCTCCCCATCGAATTGCTTTTCCTTTTTCTGCTTGATTATGCTATGTCATCATACTGAGGAAAGATGGCACTCTTAGGCGGGAAGGTGACCATGCATACATGGTGTAACTCCCAAAAGCTTTCTGCGAAAGCTGGGGAGTGGATCCACGTGGGTTCTGTCGGTGCTGACGTCACCCATATGTGAGGACTATGCTTTTTCTTCTAAGTCTTTTTCCAGATAATCATTTCTATATTCTGTTTCTTCCCCTATCTTTCTTCTTCGCTTCCCCCCTCCACCCTCCCCACATCAGTATCTGGCATTGATCCTTCTGCTTCATCTTTTTTTCTCCATTTCTTTCATCCGCCTTATATATCTACCTATGACTAGATTTCATTATTCCTCCTCCTGCCCCCTCCAATCTTCAGTCTCCTTTTTCACCTTTCATCTACTTACCAGCTTTCAGTTTCCAACTCTTAGTCCTCCCATTCCCTACCTCTGACTCATCCCTTCCCCAAAGTCCTATATCCCTTCCACCCAGTTTCTAGTCTTCCATTTCCATGCTGTGTACTCCTCATCCCCAGTCTCATTTACCTTCCTCTGCTTCTCATCCCCTCACCAGCCCCAGTTTCTTCCCTGTCATTCATCCTTCATACTCTATCCATCTCCAGGTCTTTTCTTATGTCTTATCCCCTATCCAGTCTCCCATTTTCCGTTTTACCTCTCCCATGTCTACCTTCACATCTCTTTCAATGACCTCACCCCTTCCTTTGTCTCTCACCTTCTCCATACCCTCTGTCCCTTTCTTTTACCTGCTCTATCATGTTTTTTAATCATGGACACAGCAGTGGGAATGGAGGAACATCCTCCTGCCATTTGTGAAGGGTGAGCTAGTGAGAAAGGCTTTAGGAATCCTTAGGCTACAGCACCCTGAGCCAGTGTCTCACTGAATTGCCCTTTAAACTGACCTTGCTTATAGGTGAAAAGGAAAAATGTTTGACAAATGAAAAAACAAAGCTACTGAAGAAATACTTTTGTTTTGTGTTCCTAAAAATGACTTGAAAAAAAGGCCACAGATAAATAATAAGAACATTAAATCAAACTAATTAAAAGTGGTAAACCTTGGGAGACTGGGTATCCAAAAAGCAGATTAAATTTAATGTGGACAAGTGCAAAGTGATGCATATAGGAAAGAATAACCCAAACTATAGATACACTGTGCTAAGTTCCACATTGGGAGTCGCCACCCAAGAAAAGGATCTGGATGTAATCGTAGACGGTACATTGACATCTTCTGTTCATTTTATGTCAGCGTCCAAAAAAGCAAACAGAATGTTAGGAATCATTAGGAAAGGAATAGAAAATAAAACAAAGGATATCATAAGCCCTTTGTATCGCTCCAAGGTGCACCTTGAGTATTGTGTGCAATTCTGGTCATCGTATCTCAAAAGAGATATAGCGGCATTTGTAAAGGAACAGAGAAGGGTGACCAAAATGATAAAGGGGATGGAATGACTCTCCTATGAGGAAAGGCTAAATAGATTAGGGTTCTTCAGCCTGGAGAAGAGACAGCTGAGGAGAGATATGACAAAGGTCTATAAAATCCTGTGAGGCATAAAATTGGTAGGTGAAAAGCAATTATTTATTCTCTCAAAAAATACAAGGAATAGGGGACACACCATGAAGCTACAAAGTAGAATATTTAAAACAGGAGAAAATAATTTTTCTCTCAATGTCTAATTAGTCTTTGGAACTCACTGCCGGTGGATGTGGTAATCAGATAGCATAGCTTGGGTTTAAAAAAGGTTTGGACAAATTCCTGGAGGAAAAGTCCATAAACAGTTATTAAAGTAGTCCAAGAGAAAATGACTGTAGATTAGTAACATGGAACTGGCTACTTTTGGAATATATCAAATACTTGTGACCTGGATTGATCACTGTTGGAAACATAAGAACATAAGATATGCCATACTGGGTCAGACCAAAGGTCCATCGAGCCCAGTATCCTGTTTTCAACAGCGGCCAATCCAGATTAGAAGTACCTCCCAGGTTCCCAAAAAGCTATACAGATTCCATGCTGCTTATCCCAGGGGTAAGCAGTTGATTTCCCTAGTTCTCTTTAATATGGTTTTTGGACGTTTTAGAAGCTCAGATGACAAGACTTCGACTTTCATACTTTGGACACATCGTGCGAAGAGAGAAATCATTAGAGAAAGACATCATGCTTGGCAAGATAGAAGGTCAATGCAAAAGAGGAAGGCCAGCAATGAGATGGATCGATACAATAACAGCAACTACGGGTACCAGTCTGTCAACAATGAGCCGCCTGACTGAAGACCGAACACAATTTAGGATAGCTATCCAGAGGGTCACCATGAGTCGACTCCAATTCGACGGCACTTAACAACAACATGGACGTTTCCTCCAGGAACTTATCCAAACCTCTTTTAAACTCAATTACACTTTAACTACATTTTCCAGTAAGGAATTCCAGAGTTTGATTGCCTGTTGCATGAAAAAATATTTTCTCCCATTTGTCTTAAATGTGCTACATTGTAGTTTCATTGTGTGTCCCCTAATCTGTCTACTTTTTGAAGGAGTAAACAACCAGTCTACATTTACCCATTCCATTCATTATTTTATAGACTTCTATCATATCTCAGTCAGCTTTTTTCCAAGCTAAAGAGCCCTAACCCTTTAAGCCGTTCCTCATAGGGGTAGCCTTCCATCCCCTTTATCATTTTGATTGCTCTTTTCTCTGTACATTTTCTAGTTCTGCTATATCCTTTTTAAGATATGGTGACCAGAATTGCATATAATATTCAAGATGTGGTCGCACCATGGAGCGATACAGAGGCATTATATCATCCTTGGTTTTATTCTCCATTCCTTTTCTTATGATTCCTAGCATTCTATTTGCTTTCTTGACCTCCAACACACACTGGGCAGAGGGTTTCAATGTATTATCCATGATAATGCCTAGATCCTTTTCCTGGGTGGTAGTTCCTAATGTGGAACCTTGCATCATGTAACCGTTGCTTGGGTTGTTCTTCCCTAAGTGCATAATTTTGTAACTTGTCCACATTAAATTTCATTTTCCATTTGAATGCTCAGTCTCCCAATTTATCTAGGTCCTCTTGCAGTTTTTCACAATCCTCTTGTGTTTTTACAGCTTTGAATAATGTTGTGTCATCTGCAAATTTGACCACCTCACTCGGTATTCCCATTTCCAGGTCATTTATCAATATGTTAAAAAACAGAGAGCCCAACACAGATCCCTGGTGTACTCCACTATTCACCTTTCTCTATTGAGAAAATTGGCCATTTAGCCCTACCCTCTGTTTTCTGTCTTTTAACCGGTTCATAATCCACAATAGTACACTGCCTCCTATTCCATGACTTTTTAATTTCCCCAAATCTAATGAAGGATCTTGTCAAAAACTTTCTGAAAATCCAGATATACTATATCAACTGGCTCACCTTGATCTACCTGTTTATTCACACCTTCAAAAAATATAACAGATTAGTGAGACTGGACTTTCCTTGGCTAAATCCATGGTGGCTTTCTACCATTAAACCATGACTATCTACATGTTCAGTAATTTTATCTTTTATAATGGTTTCTACCATTTTTCCCGGAACTGATGTCAAGTTCACCGGTCTATAGTTTCCTGGATCACTCCTAAGACCCTTTTAAAAAATTAGCGTTATATTGGTTACTCTCCAGTCTTCAGGTACTACAGATGATTTTAATGATAGCTCACAAATTACTAATAGTGGGTCTGAAATCTCATATTTCAGTTCTTCTAGCCTCTTGGATGTATGCCATCCAGTTCAGGTGATTTGCTACTCTTTAGTTTATGAAATAGCTGTATTACATCGTCCCAGTTTATTGCGATTTGTTTCAATTCCTCTGATACATCACCTTTAAATACCATTCCAGGCATGGGTAATTACCCTATTATGTCCTTCTGTAAAGACTGAAGCAAAGAATTCATTCAGTCTCTCTGCTATGGCCTTGTCCTGCCTTAGCACCTCTTTTACCCCTCTATCATCTAATGGTCCAACTGACTCTCTCACAGGATTTTTGCTACGAATGTACTTTAAAAAGTTTTTATTATTTGTTTTTGATTCCACGATTTTCTCTTTTCCTGCCTTATCAGTGCCTTGCATCTATCTTGCCAGTGCTTATGTTGTTTCCTGTTTTCATTATTTGGGTCCTTTTTTTCCATTTTCTGAAAGATACTTTTTTGGCTACTGGACTTGATGGACCTTTGATCTGACCTAGTATGGCAATTCTTATGTTCTTACCCAGTCCATTTCCAGAAGAAATGTTTCACTTGAATCTGCTAGCAAATGCGTCCAAATAAGATACGTCTTAGCATATTTAGGGAGCCTAGAGAAGTTCTAGCAGCTGTATTGATCTGCTCGATCATCCTTTAGAGATTGACAGGCTCCAAGAAGATTGTATGCAGGCAGATGCCATTCCTCTTCATAAAAGTGCTACAGGCAAGTTGGTCTAACCCAATGGTGGATACATTAGTGGAATAACTACTAAATGAAAGCATGGCAAAATATCTTGAAACCATCAGACTATAGAATCTGAGTGAACATGGTTTTAACCAAGGGAGATTGTCAAACAAATCTGATTAATTTCTTTGACTGGATAACCAAGGAATTAGATCAGAGAAGAGCACTAAATATTGCATACTTGGATTGCAGTGAAGCCTTTGACTTCTTTTTGACACAGAATGCTTATACACAAGCTGAGCAGCTTAGAGATGGCTCCTAAGGAGGTAAACTTTGTTAGAAACTGATTGAATAAAAAGCAACAGAAGATAGTGGTATACGGATTTAATTCAGTGGAAAGATAGTTTACAAGTGGAGTCCATGGTTCATCTTCTCAATATTTTCAGAGTGACTTTGTGAAAGAGATAAATACCAGATGTTTGTCATTTTACATACATAAGAACATAAGATATGCCATACTGGGTCAGACCAAGGTCCATCAAGCCCAGTATCCTGTTTCCAACAGTGGCCAATCTAGGTCATAGGTACCTAGCAGTATCCCCAAAAGACACAGGTTCCACAATGCTTGTATTGGGTCAAGCATTGATATCCTGGGTCCCTTTTTAATAATGGTTTATGGATATTTCCTCCAGGAACTTGTCCAAACCTTTTTTAAACCCAGCTACACTAACAGCTCTTACTACATCCTCCGGTAACAAATTCCAGAGTTTGATTACACGTTGAGTGAAAAAAATATTTTCTCTTATTTGTCTTAAATAGTTTACCCTGTAGCTTCATTGCATGTCCCCTAGTCTTTCTATATTCTGTTAGCGTAAACAATTGATCTACGTTTACTTGTTCCACTCCATTCATTAATTTATAGACCTCTATCATATCTCCCCTCAGCCGTCTCTTTTCCTGGTTGAACAGCCCTAACCTTTGTAGCCTCTCTTCATAGGAGTAGCCTTCCATCCCCTTTACCATTTTGGTGGCTCTTCTCTGTATCTTTTCTAATAGCGCTATATCCTTTTTAAGATACGGCGACCAGAATTGTACACAATATTCAAGGTGCAGTCGTACCATGGAACGATACAGAGGCATAATATCCTTTGTTTTATTTTCCATTCCTTTCCTTATGATACCTAGCATTCTATTTGCTTTCTTGGCTGCCGCTGCACACTGGGCGGAGGGTTTTAACATGTTATCCACGATGACTCCTAAATCTTTTTCCTGGGTGGTGGTTCCCAATGTGTAACCTTGCATCGTGTAACCATAGTGTGGGTTGTTCTTTCCTAGGTGCACAACTTTGCACTTGTCCACATTAAATTTCATCTGCCATTTGGATGCCCAGTCTTCCAATTTATCCAGATCCTCGTGCAGGTTTCCACAGTCCTCTTGGGTTTTAACAACTTTAAACAGTTTTGTGTTGTCTGCAAATTTGATAACCTCACTCGTTATTCCCTTTTCCAGGTCATTTATGAATATGTCAAAAAGTAGTGGACCCAGTACAGATCCCTGGGGTACTCCACTATTCACCTTTTTCCATTGGGAAAATTAGCCATTTAGCCCTACCCTCTGCTTTCTGTTTTTTAACCAGTTCCCAATCCACAATAGTACACTGCCTCCTATCCCATGACTTTTTAGTTTTGCCAAAAGTCTCTCATGAGGGACCTTGTCAAAGACTTTCTGGAAGTCCAGATACACTATATCAACCGACTCACTTTTGTCTACCTGTTTATTCACACCTTCAAAAAAACATATCAAATTAGTAAGACAAGATCTTCCTTGTCTAAAGCCATGTTGGCTGTCTCCCATTAAGCCATGACTATCTACATGCTGTGTAATTTTGTTTTTTATGATGGTTTCTACCATTTTCCCCGGTACTGATGTCAGGCTCACCGGTCTGTAATTTCCCGGATCACCCCTGGAACCCTTTTTAAAAATTGGCGTTACATTGGCGATCGTCCAATCTTCAGGTATTACAGATGATTGTAATGAAAGTTCACAGATTACTAATAGCAGGTCTGCAATTTCATATTTCAGTTCTTTCAACACTCTTGGATGTATACCATCTGGTCCAGGTGATTTGCTACTATTCAGTTTATCAAATAGTTGTAATACATCTTCCCGATGTAGCGATATTTCTCTCAATTCCTCTGCAGTATCACCTTTAAATACCACTTCAGTCTTGGGTAACATCCCTACATCTTCCTCAGTAAAGACCGAAGCAAAAAATTCATTCAGTCTCTCTGCTATAGCCTTGTCTCCTCTTACTGCCCCTTTTACCCCTCTATCATCTAATGGTCCAATTGACTCTCTCACAGGCCTTTTGCTACGAATGTACTTGAAAAAGTCTTTGTTTCGTGTTTTTGCTTTCGTAGCAAGTTCCTTCTCAAATTCTCGCTTTGCCTGCCTTATCAATGCTTTGCATTTAACTTGCCAGTGCTTGTGCTGTTTCCAGTTTTCTTCCTTTGGCTCTTTTTTCCATTTCCTGAAAGATGCTTTTTTGGCAGCAACAGCCTCTCTGACCTCACCTTTAAACCATGCTGGCAGTTTTGTGGACTTTCTTCCACTCTTCTTAATGCGTGGAATACAGCTGGTCTGGGCTTCCAGGATAGTATTTTTAAACAACACCCAAGCTTGATGTAAGTCTTTAACCTTTGCAACCACTCCTTTTAGTTTTTTCTTAACTATATTCCTCATTTTATCATAGTCTCTCTTTCGAAAGTTAAAAGGTAGTTTCTTTACTATCCCTCCTCCACTAATTAAATCAAACACAATCATGCTATGATCACTATTGCCAATTGGTCCCAACACCCTTATTTCTTGCACCAGGTCTGGTGTTCCACTAAGGCCTAGATCCAATATGGTTTCCCCTCTTTTTGGTTCATGAACTAGCTGCTCCAAGAAGCAGTCATTTATTCCATCTAGAAACTTTATCTCCCTAGCATGTCCTGCCGTGACACTGACCCAGTTGATACCGGGGTAATTGAAATCACCCATTATTACTACTCTGCTGTAACATTTGTTAGCTTCCTTGATCTCCTTAAGCATTTCATCATCCATTTGTTCATTCTGGCCAGGCGGTCGATAGTACACCCCCACTGCCATCACCTTCACCTTCATACATGGAATTTCAATCCATAGAGATTTCAATCATAAAGATCTGCAACAATGTAGACACTTCAAATGGAGTGATGAAAAAGATCAACAATTTGTCAGGTCAGATTTAATGAAAAAATCATAGATGACATATGAGCAGGGCAGTTCTTGGGAAGGATAGGGATGACTGTCCTGGGCCTCTGTCAATCTTGTGGAGTATTGATTTTTATTCTTGGTGAGGAGGGGGTGGAGGGAAGAATGGGAAATGCAAGGTTCTCTTGCTGATTTATCCTAAGCCCTCCAAACTGTTAGGGTCAGCACTGCATACAGTATAATTTCTTCCTAGAGGCACTGTTTATGTACCATCATTAGACAATTCAAAGAAGAATTATGGCAAAAAAGACCAAGTCCATCTTTTTTGCCAGTTTTCCTTATCTAGTACAACCCTTTATAAACCACTTTGAATGGTTGCCAAGGAAGATGATATGTAAGTTTTCACAAATAAATAAAATAATAAATACATGCATACATATAATAGACCTTATTTTGGTGTCCAGTTTTAATACTGTAAATAGGATAGATGAAGATGTTGATGTAAAACTGAATAGAATGTTATTTTTTATGACCGGAAGACTCAACTCAATTTTTAAAATTGCATATAATTAAATGTCATTTCTTTGTTTTATAGCAAATAAACCAGCTGGACAGAACAAGAAAAGTAGCTCTGGTAATAATTTTGTTGTCTTTCAGAACAGTGTACTGACTTTATGATACAAGGAGGAGGGGAGGGTGTTTTTAAAGCCATTTAGGCAGTTTTCAGACTTGCAAACTTCCTAAATGGCAATAATTTATTTATTCATTTATTTTATTTACATTCTCTTATATACCGCGCTATTCTGCATCAGTGCGGTTTACATTGAACAAACTGAAATTACACTGAACAGGGCATTATAACTTGGAGATAACTATTTTACAGGGAACATGGGCTATGGAGGGTTAAGTGGCTTGCCCAAGACCACAAGGAGCACCTGTGGGACTAGAAACCCCAGTCCTTCCGGCCCAAGGTTGCTGTCCTCTAGTGGGATTTGAACCCCTGACTTTCCGGCCTGAAGTACCCTGCCCCAACCACTAGGCCACGCCTCCACTCAATTAGCAGGATATTCAGTGGCTCTAACGCAGTTAGGGTCGCTGAATATTCCAAGGTGCCGCCACTGAACACCCTGATGCTGTCCAGCTAGCATCAGGGCATTCTGGGGAGGGATCAGAGATGGCACCCAAGAATAAACAGCTAGCAGCAATATTCAGCCGCTAACTGGTTATCCCTAAGTGTCAAAATTTAGGCACCTGAAAGGCTCACCAAAGATTTGCCACTGAAGCTAACTGGGCAGCGCTTGAATATCACCATTGCCTGGTTAGTTTCGGTGCTATCTGGCCGACCCGGATATTCAGTGCCAGTGGCCGGATATGGCCCCAGCATTAAATATCCAGGTTTAGAGTTCAGTGGCAATAGCTAGCCGCTGTTGCTGAATATCCCCCCTTTGTTTTTTGGGACTTAGGGGTATGTTTACTAAACCGTCTTAAAGTGTGCTCTGCGATGTTATCGCGCGATAAGGTACCTTATCGCACGATGATGGCGCTTTTTAAGGCGCACAGGTACCATATCGCGCGATAACACGCACTGCGGCGCAAACGAGCGCTGAAGGCGGGGAAAGGCCCCCGGAGGGCGGAGGAAGGCTCCCCAGGGGCGGAGAGAAGGGGTCAATGGGCGGAGAGTGGGAGGGGAGAGGCTCCCTGCACACTAACGCTGTGAAATCCGAGTCACAAAACTAGCGCCAGTGAAACCCTGGCGTTAGAAATGATTTAAAAGGAAGAGAAACCATTTCTTTCAGCAATGTACAGCAAAACCAGGGAAACCTACAAAACTGTGATAAGTGTGATACATGTGCACGGAACAGAAGGGTAAAGAAACAGTGAAAAGGACCTCAACAAAATATAGAAAAAACATAACCAAGCTGGGTAATAGTGATAGTAATGGGAAACAGCAAAAAACACCCCCAAGAAAGCACCCAAAAAGAAATATATAAATTGCGGAAGGGTCCACGCACCATCCCCATACAGGATGAATGATCCCACAGGGATATTGTGCTGTGCAGGGTATCCCTCTCCATTGGACAGGCTCTCTGTGGCGTGCACATGTCCCACAACAGCAGGGCGGGCATGTCGGAATGGGCAACTGGACAGATGCTGGGAAAGGGGACACAGACGGCCACGGGCGGCACATGCTGTGGTGCAGCTGGGCCACAGTGCGGATCAGGGTGATGCCTAGGTGGGCCATAGGAATGCTGAAACAGAAGAGCAGCCAGACAGAAAATGATGAGGGTCCAGCATGGGCATGAGTTCACCCCCCACAGTGTTACAGGGGATAGTACCAACATTGGCAGACGGTGTTGGGGGGAAGCGCGGACATATATGCAGCCACCCTTACCCCAGAACCCGCACCATAGGCAGCTGCCTACCCGCACACTGGACGGCTGGACACTGTGCTCCACCAGCACCACCAGCAGAAGGGCATGTCAGCAGGGTGGCCGAGGGTGGGGGAGGGGGCAGGGGAAGGTGGGGGAGGGGGCAGTGGCAGCTGCGCACAGCGGATCATGGCCCAGCCCTGTGTAGGTGGGTGCCATGCACTGCAGCACACAGGCCCTGTCTGACGAACAGTCATGGCATCGCCAGGGAAGAAAGCATTTCTGTGGCCACATTGTGGTGCAGTACACACAGGCAGTGCACTCAAGAGCAGAAGGTCACAGGTTCAAATCCCAGCTGAGGGACTGACATTCCAGGCCCCATATTTTACCCACCACTAAGCCGTGGCAGTAAAAAGCGGACCGCCAGTGCAGAGAACACAAACATGCTGCAAAGGCCCATATTTTGCCCTACAGAGCGTTGACATCATAAGCATGCACATCACCTACACCTGAGTCCCCCAAATGCAGCCCTGGAGGGCCACAAATCACACAGGGCGCACGCTGTCCTCAAGATAAGAACATGTCAACATGGCGTCGCAGGGGTACGGGTGGAGGAGGGACCATTGGCCGCTGCCCACAGCGGTCCGTGCCCAAGCCCTATTCAGGTGGCTGCCGTGCAGTGCAACAGACGCACTTTGCCTGGCCAACAGTCATGGCATCTCCAGGGAAGAAAACATCTCTGTGGCCACATTGTGGTGCAGTACACACAGGCAGTGCGCTCAAGAGCAGAAGGTCACAGGTTCAAATCCCAGCTGAGGGCCTGGCATTCCAGGCCCCATATTTTACCCACCACTAAGCCGTGGCAGTAAAAAGCAGACCTCCAGTGCAGAGAACACAAACATGCTGCAAAGGCCCATATTTTGCCCTACATAGCGTTGACATCATAAGCATGCACATCATCTACACCTGAGTCCCCCAAATGCAGCCCTGGAGGGCCACAAATCACACAGGGCGCACGCTGTCCTCAAGATAAGAACATGTCAACATGGCGTCGCAGGGGTACGGGTGGAGGAGGGACCATTGGCTGCTGCCCACAGCGGTCCGTGCCCATGTCCTGTTCAGGTGGCTGCCGTGCAGTGCAACAGACGCACTTTGCCTGGCCAACAGTCATGGCATCTCCAGGGAAGAAAACATCTCTGTGGCCACATTGTGGTGCAGTACACACAGGCAGTGCGCTCAAGAGCAGAAGGTCACAGGTTCAAATCCCAGCTGAGGGCCTGGCATTCCAGGCCCCATATTTTACCCACCACTAAGCCGTGGCAGTAAAAAGCGGACCTCCAGTGCAGAGAACACAAACATGCTGCAAAGGCCCATATTTTGCCCTACAGAGCGTTGACATCATAAGCATGCGCATCATCTACACCTGAATCCCCCAAATGCAGCCCTGGAGGGCCAAACAACAATCGTGACCCATGCTGTCCCGAATAAAGATGTCTGTGCTGCATGACCCTGTACCGCCCACATGGTATGCAGATGTATCTCATGCATAGTCATTAGGGACAGCATGGAAACCCGAACAGTGTTTGGCCCACCAGGGCTGGTGTTGGGAGGCTCTGCCTGAGAGCAGCGGCCAACAGGGCCGGACACACCTGCACCCACAGGCGCCATTTACCAAAGTGTCCTGGAGAGGCAGAATGTTGGGCCCTGCGTGGCGCCCCCAATACTAGTGCCTGCATACCTTAGCAATGCCACCCTAAAACCGGGGATGAGGTAAACCTATATCAAAAGGTTGCTATGAACAATGGCTGATAGCTAATCCTAAGTTAGGTACAAATTGCCCCTTGATCCGTAGCACACCAACCTCCACGATGTCTGTGGAGTGTGTAGCAGGTCTGTTGTCCAGAAGTGTCCTGCACCCTGTGGAGTGACCCCAACAGTGCTGCGTAACATAGCCATGTCTGTGCTGTAACCAGGCCTGGTGAGGTGGGAAGGGCTGCAAAATGCCTCTATATTGGCACAATGCTGCCACCTATGTGAGAGAGTGTCTCTGTCCATCCAATGTGTGGTGGTTGCTAACACCTTATGCAGACCACACTGCTTGCAGTGATCAGAGTGTTAGTCTGCCAATGTGCATAATGAGGAGCAAGGTATTGTGGGTATAGCCTGGACAGGGTGACCTGGGCAGGATGCAGCAGCACACAGCATAGGGCAATGGCTGGGACAGTGTAGTGCCCAGCCACCACCTGCAGGGACAGGGTGGCCACATAATGTCCCGCTGGGAGGCACCCTCACCATGACTGGACAGTGACCATGGCATGGCTAGGTGCCCCCATAGCACTATATAGTTTTGCCATGAGGTGATATATATGGGTTCCCCTTCTGGGGGCCCAATCACCGACCTATCTGCTCGGTGAGTGTGTTCACATCCCAGGTTTGGGGTGAACACCTCACCTCCAGTACTATGCACTATGGACTAGCTAGCAGGCTGCATGCAGTGTCTATGTGTATTGCTCGAACACCTTGCAGGGTGCAGCAGCTGGAGACCCCCTGTGCTCGCTGTTCAAGAAAGTCCGATAGTGGTGGGGGCCAGCTGAACATTTCCAGTCCTACTGTCTGTCCCCTATTGCCCAATGGATGCATACAGAACTGCAGGGACCTCCCTATAAGCTGTCTGTACCCCAGATGCATTGAGGTGGATGGTCGCCACCATCGCAGGGATGCGGATGTGTTGGTGGGGGATACTGAGCTCTAGGGGACAGTATGGGTGGTACGACATAATCTACCAATGGGTCCAAACCCCCCCCCCCAAGCATGTGGCCATGGCACCCAAACAGGATATGCGCTAATCTGTGTGCATCATAGTCCTCAAGGGCACAACGTAACTGTGGAATACCAATGGACACAGATGTATGCCCAAGTGCATCTGCAAGACCTACCTATCACACACTGCCAGTGATGGGGTCCTGCAGCATAGCCTATTTCAGCTACGCCAGGTGCTCTGGATATGGTGCCGTTAGACCCACCTCACCCTCAGGGTGAGCACTGGACCCGCACAATGTGATGGCCTGTAGCTACCCTGTGCCAGTAACACATACGGTCAGTACCCCCTACCAGGCTGCGGTGCTGTGGGGATGCATACCCCATCCCATGGAGTATCTGAAGAGTCCCGATTGACATGTGCAGTGCATCATGGGTATGTGTGGTATAACCCTATCCCGGTAACCACAGCAGACAGTTCATGGGATGACCTGAGGTCCCACTGTAGCCAGCCAGCAGTTACGTAGCAGCTATGGAGATGTAGCTCATTGGTGACCTCACTGCCTGAGGAGCGAGAAGTCTTGGGTGTGAACCCACAGTGGGGGTCTCTGATAGTGCTAGCAGAGGCTTTTATGTTCCCTACATCTATGTAGTGCTGCCAGCAGCAACACCCTCAGTACTATAGACTGAGGTTGCCTCAAAAGCGCACCAGAAAGCGCCAAAACGGTACCCCATAAGGTGACCTATGATGTGCCCTATAAGGGAACAGTATAAGGTGTTGTGGCAGACAGTGCACCTTATAATGTGTCTGCTGGATAGCCCCATAGGACGCCTGATGTGTCACATCAGGGTATGGCACTGTGAGGGTGTGTTTGCTGGGAGCACATATGAAAATAAAAGGAAACTGCCTCAGAAATCACCGCTGATAGTAGAGGGCAATGTATCAGGCAGTCAGATGCAATAGCCCCACTGGGGGCTTGAACCCATGACGCCTGTACCATAAGGCAGTCTGTAAACCAATGTGCCACACCTGTACCACTAGGTCTCTATGTCAGCCCACCTACCTACGAATGACGTGCATTAACGTGGCACGCCTACCCCCATAGTGCCATACTGAGCGCCATGCCACCTAATGTGCGCTTCCCACATGTATGCCAAATAACAGCCTCCCCCCCTAACGTCATTCTGCACATTATTGCAGGGCTCACATTAAGACAGATCAGTGAAAAGTCCTCCTTAGTGTCTCTGTGTAAGCAGTCCTTGTTATGTGCAAAGGCATGGCACAACGGATAAGACATTACCCCAGGAACCAGTGGTGATGGGTTCGAGACCCCGGTGGGTATGAAACCAGATAAATGCATAGATGGCAAATTGTAGTTTTTAGATGGCATACACATTAGTGAAAAGTGTGTATGCAGCAGAGATCCATGTAGACATTGTTGGCGACACCAAATCATGTGTAACTCACATAGCAGAGAATAGTACAGGGGACAGATGGCCGCAGCACGCGCTGCGGCGCGTAGGCACAGCACACGTTGTGGCGCATAGGCACAGCATGCATTGTGCAACGTGTGTTGCGACGCGCATGCGCGTACGTTGCAGCGTGGATGCGTACGCATGGCAAAGGTGAAGATGGCAACCAGATCACGGAAACCTCCCTTCACTAGGCAGGAGCTGCGGCACCTGGCAGGGCTGATAGCCCTAAAGCAGGAGAAGCTTTTTCCAGGATCCTCAAGGCGACAGGACCTGGTCAGGGTCAAAAGGGCATGGGACAGAGTCACACGGCGCTACAACCGTGCAGCTGCATACCCACGGGAGGTAAGTGCATGGGGACAGGTCAGTTGAACCATACACACATCCAGTGTTGACTGCAGCTGTGCATGCTGGTGTGTGTAGGTAGTCTATCACAATTAGTTGTGTGTAGCAGGTAAACCCATGTGCCATATTGTCTATGTAGCACATCTGGTTAGTCCGGCCGTCACCAAGGGGGCCAAAGCCCTGTTTACAGGGGCCCTGATGCCATCCTGGTGTCATGGCAGCTGCTGCCGTCGATGTCCAAACAATAACAGTAACACAGGTAGCCCATATGTATGCCTAAGGAGGTGTTCCAAACAGCATGGCCATATGGTGGGTCTGCATTTCCAGGGTGACACATCAGCCCTACCCCCAGTTGCCCTGAGAGTCCAATGAAAGTGGGTACTGTCATGAGGTAGACAGCACTGAGCCTGAAATAATAAAGGGAAATGATAAAGAAGAGCTTACCTCACAGCCACATGTGCAGTTGATACATTCAGGTTGCAGGGAAGCAAAGAATGGAGAAACAAACTTTCCTCATGGCATTAGTGACGCAGTAGAAATTCAGAGTTCCAATCAGGCTCACCTGAGGGAAGAGTCACGTTCTACGTCTAACAAGCAGGGAAATAAAACCAGGTGGGAAATCCCACAAGAGGAGATCAGGGAGATCAGGGGAGATCGGAGAGAGAAGGAGACAAGGACTCAGGAGCGAACACAGAGAGACACGCTGTCTTGGAGAAACAGGGCTGAATGGAAGCAGGCTGCTGAACCCGAGAGGGCTGGGAAGAACAGTGCAAAAGACTTCCAAGCCAGAGGGGTCCTCGTGCAGAGGAAAGCAACCAAGCAGGCAGAGAGAAAAAGTCACTCCCAGGAAGGCTCACTGAAACCAGGAAGTGATTTCAGCTCAGCTAAGCCCAGTGTCTGGTGCTCACGGAGAAAGGCAGTTTGCACCCCGGAGAAAAAGCCTTGGCTAGAGGAGGAAGGGCTGGAAACAATCTTCACCCAGAAGAAAGATAAGTACCCTGTCTTTTATGAAGGGAAAGAAGTGGGTCCTTTTAGAAAAAGCCAAGCTTACAGGGTGCTAGAAAACCCCTATTGGAATAGGTGGTGGGAAGAAACCCCAAGCACAGCTCCTTGTATATCTGACTGTACAAAGCAGTATCCTCTCCTAGAAGCTGAGGTCTCCCGAGGGCAAGGTTCTGAAAACAGTGATACAGAAACATGGTGCCCATATACAGGACCAGGTCCTGAGGTTATGCAGTGGGAAAGTTCAAAACCAGAGGTCATTCCAGAACCGATGGAGTGTGCTTTGTGCATTTCAGATGAGATAGAATCTCTTTGTTAAAAAGAAGCAAGAAGCATAAGTATCGTTTGGCAAAACTTTTTATTTACCTGTGAAGCAACAGTTTATTTTGTGTTATCCTCGTTTGATGTATTCAAAAGGCAATCCTCAAGGGAAGGGGAATAAAGCCCAGCTTTAATTTACACTTTGGACACGACTACAGAGTATTCCTTTAACAACCCAGGCTATACCCCCTGTCTAGGCGGGCGCCTAAGGCGGGTATAGTCTCACAGTACTCAGTCTTTCTGGTGATATGGTGTATGCAGTTGTCAAAATCATATAACCCACCCTGTCCCCAGGAGGGCTGAGGGCCCATCAGAATGGGCTCTCAGTCACCATGGTGATATGGGTTTGTGTGCTGTTGCAGTTTAAAGCAACCTCCCTATCCCAGGGAGGGCTGAGGGCCCAATCACCATGGTGATATGGGTTTGTGTGCTGTTGCAGTTTAAAACATCTTCCCTATCCCCAGGAGGGCTGAGGGCCCATCAGAGTGGGCTCTCACTCACCCTGCTGATACGGTTGTGTGTGTGCCTTTGTAAGTTAAAACATCTTCCTTTCCCCCCAGGAGGGCTGAGGGCCCATCAGAGTGGGCTCTCAGTCACCCTGGTGATATGGGTTTGTGTGCTGTTGCAGTTTAAAGCATCTTCCATATCCCCAGGAGGGCTGAGGGCCCATCAGAGTGGGCTCTCAGTCACCATGGTGATATGGGTTTTTGTGCTGTTGCAGTTTAAAACATCTTCCATATCCCCAGGAGGGCTGAGGGCCCATCAGAGTGGGCTCCCAGTCACCATGGTGAGATGGGTTTGTGTGCTGTTGCAGTTTAAAACATCTTCCATATCCCCAGGAGGGCTGAGGGCCCATCAGAGTGGGCTCTCAGTCACCCTGGTGAGATGGGTTTGTGTGCTGTTGCAGTTTAAAGCAACCTCCCTATCCCCAGGAGGGCTGAGGGCCTATCAGAGTGGGCTCTCAGTCACCCTGGTGAGATGGGTTTGTGTGCTGTTGCAGTTTAAAGCAACCTCCATATCCCCAGGAGGGCTGAGGGCCCATCAGAGTGGGCTCTCACTCACCCTGCTGATACTGTTGTGTGTGTGCCTTTGTAATTTAAAACATCTTCCTTTCCCCCAGGAGGGCTGAGGGCCCATCAGAGTGGGCTCTCAGTCACCCTGGTGAGATGGGTTTGTGTGCTGTTGCAGTTGAAAACATCCTCCATATCCCCAGGAGGGCTGAGGGCCCATCAGAGTGGGCTCTCAGTCACCATGGTGATATGGGTTTGTGTGCTGTTGCAGTTTAAAACATCTTCCATATCCCCAGGAGGGCTGAGGGCCCATCAGTGGGCTCTCACTCACCCTGCTGATACGGGTGTGTGTGTGCCTTTGTAATTTAAAACATCTTCCTTTCCCCCAGGAGGGCTGAGGGCCCATCAGAGTGGGCTCTCACTCACCCTGGTGATATGGGTTTGTGTGTGTGCCTTTGTAATTTAAAACATCTTCCTTTTCCCCAGGAGGGCTGAGGGCCCATCAGAGTGGGCTCTCAGTCACCCTAGTGATACGGTGTGTGATGCTGATGTGTGCTAGGATAACAGACTCGGAGGGTGCCTGGGACCTGAATGCAATGTTTGGTATGTTCCTCAGCGCCGGGTTTAACGTATCCCGGGGTAGGTTGTATATAACCCCTAGTATGGGGGGAATGCCACTCCACACATGTATGTGAGGTACCCCAATGGTGTGGTGGGTGCAGATGTGAATGTGCTGAGCAGCAACCCACCCCCACGAGCAATGGGATCTGACTATGGAGGCCTGTAACAGAGCCATGTCCTCAGAACTGCATGCTGAGTCAGGACACCCATCCACCCACTCGGCAGCAATGCCACCCCTGGTTGCAGAGGAACATCACAGATGCTTTTGGAAGGATCTATGCACCTGTCAGGTCTGCACTGCACTGCCCGACACCCAGACAGGAGCACAGTTGGCAATGGGCCAGTCCATTGTGTAGGCCCTGGCCCCTGTGGCTGCCAACCACCATTGACCTACCTAGACAGGTTCCTGGTCATGGGCCATAGGTATACTAGAGGGGCAAATGGCAGGGTAGTTACCCCTGGCAAAGTGCACGGGACCACCCACCCACTGCTCCATGTGTGGACACATCACCCATGTGTTCTGGGATATGGTGTTGCCATCGGGGATGCGTTGGATGAAGTGGTCAGGACAGGGGGACAGCAAATGTGGCTTATGGCCACAGAAGGGGTCAGGGGGTCCCCTGGACACCATCACGGCAAACCACACGTGACAAAGTGCTGCCATGTCATTCAGAGAGAGCATAAGAACACTGAACAGTCTGGTGAGGGTAAAGTGCACAGGCCACATAGGTGTCACTGCAGACATGCCCGTACCTACAGCCACACATTGAGGTGGCACTGGAAAAAGCCAAGGCCTGACACACGGAGCAGTGTGGCAGGAGACACCGCCCCCAGAGAGGTTAGCGTTGTGTCGGCCACACACCAGAGATATATGGTCACTGATGCCCCCACTCATTTCTCACCACGCACAGGTGGAGGACCTCAGGAAAAAGGCCCGGGAGCTACGGCTGCGCCATCCAGAGTATCTCTCCCACCTCCAAAGGAGAGCAATGGCCCAAGGAGTAGGTGAGTTGGGCTGTTGATGCAGATCCATAAGGGATGTCACGCTGGCGCACTAGCCTGTGTGGTGCCTCAATATGTACATGTGCCAGGTGACTCACAGGACAATGATCTAATGACTGTCATCCTCCACAGAGCGTAATGCCGCCGGTGAGGGCCCGTCGGCACCTGAGCGGCCCCTACCACACCCCACTGCCCGCCACACCACCGAGAATGAGGAGGAGAAGCAAGCCACAGAGGCAGAGGACGAGGCGGTGGCTGAGGAGATGGCGGACGCTGCAGGGGGGCACAGTGTGGGCATGGAGGGGCTGGGGTGTGGGGCGGAAGGGGAGGGATTGACTGCGTCTGATGTGTGGGAGGGTGGGGCAGAGGGGGGAGCATGGGGGAGCAAGAGAGTGAAGGTGAGGTGTCAGGGGGGAGGAGCAGGGCCCTGGGAGGGGGGAGGGTGCCAGGGAAGACAGGACACCACAGGGCGGCGTGGGCCCCTGTCAGCCACCGCGTGTGCCTGTACAGGATGTATGGGTAGGAGAGGACGTGCCAGCCATGGACTCACATGGCCTGCATGCACATGCCACCACGCAGACACCTGGTACCATATGTGTGTGTGGTGGCAGGTGCGTGCACGACATGCATGTGGCCCTGGTTGGCATGCAGCACACCCTGCATCAAGTTGTGCACAGCAACCGGTGGCTGACAGCGGCTGTTCAGTGGATGGCCGCCGAAATGGGACGGATGCCCGTTCGGCAGCCATCCCCTGATGGGCATCCCAGGAGTGTGTGATGGCTCCTGTGATGCCCACACACGTGCCCTGTGGTGTCTTGTGTTCCCTGACCCCGCACGGCAGCTGGTGTGACACCGCATGGCATGGTATGCCTGTACAGAGGGTATACAGATGTAGTGCGCTATGTTAGATGTATGTCAAAGTTATATGTTTAATTGTTTATAAATAAAACATGTTTGAACCAAAACCCCAGGTCCTTCGTCATTCCCCCAGACAGGCTACGGAAATGATCCTGGGACATGTGTTCTGGGAGGTATGTGTCTGCAAGGGCGACATGTGTAGCAGACATGTCCTGTCCCCACATGTGGCTGGGGGGAATGGCCATGTGTGCGGGCATGTATGTGCATTGTAGACACTGTGGTGTGCCGATGTGGATCATGTCACACAGAACCAGATCGGAGGGAGGCGTGGTCTAGTGGTTAGGACAAGGTACTTCAGGCCAGAGGGTCGGGGGTTCAAGTCCCACCTGGGGACAGCAATCTCAGGCCGGAGGGGTTGGGATTTCTAGTCCTATAGGCACTCCTTGTGGTCTTGGGCAAGCCACTTAACCCTCCAATGCCCATGTTCCCCTGTATGTATTAGTGTGTGTGTCTCATATCCCCTCATGTTAAATGTATCCCCCAATTGACCGCTTTGACCCGGTGAAAAGCGGGATATAAATACAGCTAAATAAATAAATAAACCTGGTTACATGTATGCTGAGTGGAAAGTGTGAGAGCCATATCAGATGCACGATGCATGTGTGTCAATAGCTGAACCGGATGATAGCGATGGCTGTGGTCTGTGGGGAAGGTGTGCCTCTGAACCAAGAAGCTGCCCAGGGGGATGGCATATGCGGGTGCCCCAGGGACATGCACGTCCCAGGGATGGGCAGTGGGTGACCATAGGTGCATGCAGGAATGCGCAACTGACCTATGTAAGCAAGCCATGTCTGTCAGTGCTACAAGCAGGTTAACATGGGAGGCCTGCCACGTAGGCCGTGTGGGGCCAGGGAGACGGTATGCACCTGTGTGGCTCCTGCTGGGGGGAGCTGGGGGGGCATGACTGCGACAGGGCCAAGCACCAGACATGTGGCACCAGGACATGTGCCATTTGCATCTGGGGAGCATGACTATCCCCCAATGCTGGGGCCCGGTGGCTGGGACCTGACACCGTCCATGACACACAGGGTCTGGCCGGTCCACTGTGCGCTGGGAACTGCCAGTACAGCCACCCCTGCACTGAGGGGCATGATGGTGGCCACGTGGATGGGGAAACAACATGCGGTGTGGGCATCGTCGGGCACCCCTGCCCCAAAAATCGGAAAACAACACACAGTATGTACAGGTACATGACAGTTTATTTTGTTTAGATCACATCCTCCGTTGCCTGCCGTGCCACCCACACCAACCGCCCCTCCTGCCCCTCCCGCCCTGCACAGCCCACCCACATGGCGGCCCACCCCCCTGTAGTTGTTCCAGTGATGCAGCCTCCGGTGGCAGTGTTGACGCAGGCTGCTGCATCAGGTCCATTCTGGTCTCCAGTGCACGTGCAATTCTGAGGAGTGCCCCCACCATAAGATCATTTGTGGCCCTGTTCCGCTGCAGCTCCTCCACAATCATGGCGTTTGTGGCCCTGTTCCGCTGGAGCTCATCGAGAATCATAGTGCATGCAGCCCTCGTCTGTTGCGGCTCACGAGTGATAGCCCCCAGATCCTCGTGTAGCAGCTGGTGAGCCCACTGAGTGCCTGTGGGTGGGACACAAGGTGATGTGTGAGATACCCTCGTGACCCATATGTCACCCATACACATGCCACGCACATGCCACCTGATCAGTCCTCCACACAGCCATGCATGGAGGAAGGAGGGCAAGCTGTGCTCACTCTCTCAACACTTGAAAATAGCAGGTCCGTTGCATACCTTATTGCTCTGCAATGCTAATGTCTGTGTATCCGGGTCTCAGTCATACACATACAGCGTTGCTGTCAAGCTATGTAGCCTGCCTGCACAGTACGCTGTTGTTACCATCACTGACACACCTATAATAGGTACGCAGTATGTTGCTACGTTTATGCATTTTGGGCATACATTCCCTAGAAATGCCATCATCAGGATCTTGCTGGGACTTGTGCGTGACGGCTCTCCATTGTAGCTCACTATTGGTGTTAGCGATGCCCACTCAGGGATGCAGATGAGGATCCCTGAGCGGCCAGTGAGAACACCAATATGGGGCTCCAATGGGGAGATGTCACGTACCAGTCTAAACATACCCCGATGATGGCATATCTCGGGAATGTATACAGAAAGTGCACAAGACATGACTGACTATTGGGTAACGATGAAAGGAAGGACAGTGATGTAAACAGCTGCGTAGTGTATGGGCAGTATACAGAGCCCGGAGTTTAGGCTGTGCGTTGTAGACCCAGACCTGGAACCGCAAAAATAACATTTGTGGAGACAGTACCGATGTAAACACGTCACACGGACAAGTGGTAGAGAGGTGAGCACAGTTCACCGACATTCCCAAAGCAATAGGGTTTGCTCCTAGAGGCAACAAAGTGGTTCTAGGTCTAGGGAGAGCCATGCATGGCTCAGCCAACAGTGCATGTCCAGGTGTAGACATGTGTGTCCCATGGTCCACCCGCATGCCTGATAGTGGCCATGATGCGTGGTCATGGGAATCACAGGGCTCACACATGGCAGTGTGGCAGTATGAGCTGATGAGGACACATGTGCACACAGCTTGTCAGAGGTATGGCGTGTGCTGTGAGGGCTCAGTGCACACACATACATATCTACATCAGGGCTCCCTGCCCCCTGAACTGCGTGTGCATAGGGCACATCATGTGGACACAGCATGCCCCAGTCCTGTACCCATGGAGGAGTGCCCCCTGGCCATTGTGTTTGGGTGGCACGTCAATAGTGTGTACCGCTGTCTGAGCACCTGGGGTATATGACCAGTCGCAGTAGGTGTGGGCCTGAAACCCCAGAACATGCTGCCATCCGGAAAGACCATCCAGCAGGGCTACGGGACACACCTGGCACATGACACCCCTCCCCCAACCCCAGTCAGCATCAGTGGTGTCAGCAGACGCCATACCCCCTGTGCATGTTGGGCACACAACCATGGGGAGCAGTGTGTCTGGGGATACCCATCTGCACCGTAGTCCCTCAGTTCTGCGAGGATGTTTTCCAAAGTTGTAGGAGCTGCAACTGCTGTACCGTGGTCCTGCATGGGGTGGGGGCTGTCCCCGCGGTCACTGGCTGGCCCAGCCTGTTCGGGCCTTGCAACGCCCCCCATTGCAGAGCCGGCAAAGGTGGTTCCACCCTGTACCTCCAGCACCTCTGGGCTGGTTGGAGTCTGTTCCCCAGCAGCTATGTCGCGCGAGACGCCATCCTCAGGGCAGGCCACATCCAGAGACCCGTCCTCCTCCTCAGCAGGTGCCCCCATGATACTGTAGTCACCTGGGTTGGGTGAGAGCATACAGATGACAGGTCAAGCACGGGTTCCAAAATATGTACACATGTGCGAAACATTCCCCCCCCCCCCCGGCAATGTACACCTGGGGGTGCCCTGAACATGTCCCGCCCCAGCACTACCACACCACCGACCAATATGATTCTGCAAATAAAGGGCGCTGTCAAGCACATGCATTGCTGTTAATATGATTTGATAAACGGACTGACGTATCTGCATGCATTAGAGTCCTGATGGTGGCTGACTGTGCATATTTCTGTTTGGTATATGTGCTATACCACTCTTAGAAGGGGAGGAGCGGTATACAGTATACACACCATCACACAAGGGGGCGCAGGGCCGGAAGGAGTAAAGGAGGTCACAAATGTCCAGTGGCAGACCGGGAGGGGAGGAGGACAGCACGAGATGCAGGGAGTGGGTCACACATGGTGGGATGACAGCTCAACGCCAAGGGAGATGAGATGGGTCTGTAGTTTGCACATGACAGTGTGGTGGTGGGGATCTAGCCGGAGGGAGTTAGGGAGCAAGTCTCAGGGGGCGGGGCCTGAGGGGAGGATGGCTGAGGAACTGGTGGGTGGAGGGTGTGCAAGGGAGGGGGGGAAGATGTTGGCGATCGCAATTAGATGCCTGGGTGGTGTGCATGGGGGTGAGTATGGTGCTGAGGTCTGCAAATGACTATGGGGTGTTGTTGTGGAATGCCTTGTGGTCGAGGTTGAGCGGTTAACGCTGCAACGAGATGGGGACACGTAACAATTGACGAAGGGCCAGTAGGGGCGATATAAGATCCCGTGGGGAGGAGTGGGTGATGATCTGGGCAGCTGCAATCTGCATCCTTTGTAGCCTGTGGCGTTGTGTCCTTAGGGCACAGGTGTGGATGGGGTGAGAGATATAGGTGGGCCATGATCTGTGATGAGAGCCATGTGGTGAGTGCGTTTGGGATGGGGAATGGGCACATGGCGGGACTGTGATGCAGACAGCGGAGGGGTGTCTGGATGACCTTACGAGACGTGCACCTGAAAGGACAGAATAGAATTGCAGAGCTCACCGAGCTAGCGGAACGTGAGACCCAGGGGGATGGGAGTGTCAGAGCAGGAGGGGGCTGTGGTGGTGGGCGGGCTGCCCTGGGAGAGCCAGAGTGCAACGTGTTTGGTAAGCTGGAACGGAGGCAGCTCTAGGTTAGCCATGTAGTGACGGTGAAAAGACAGGGGTTATGTGCAGAGATGTCAGGGTGGGAGGGGGAGGTGTTGTGAGGGGGGACAATATCATCTGTGCGGTAGAGGGCTGAGATCCCAGACTGTTGTATGAGAGGGGCAGGAGGGGCAAGGAAGAGGTTGAGGAGGAAAGGAGCAGGCACACAGCCCTAGGGGACCCCACAGGGTGGAGGACAGGGTCGGGGATGGGGTGGATGGAGAGGATGAGAGGAAAGAGTGCACCAGTGGTCGATGGTGCCACAGAGACCTGCTCCGTTGAGACGGGAAGGAAGATGGGGGTGGTCAACCTGATTACAGGCAGAAGGTACATCCACAGCCACCGTCCCCGCGATATCCCCATGGTTGTGGGGTACCTGTACTGTGTTTGTGAGGGCACGTAGAACAGACATTGTAGCCTGGACAGATCCGTGACTGACGGGGGCTCGTGAACCTGGTGGAGTCGACATAGTGGGGGAGCAGAGCACAATCATTCTCCCATGTGATTATGATAGAAGGGGGATGGTGGGAACTGTGCGGAAATGGACTGGGACCAATGGGTTGTGTGTGGGTAATCTGTGACTAGGGCGGGCTAGCACATGCAGCAATAAGGAGGGATGGCCCATGTGGAACGACATGTGTTGCGCATTGGGCGAATAGGGGGACAGAGTGCCAGGGATGGGGTAAGTAGCCATGTTGGGTGGATGGGGTGAGAGGGCAGCCTGTCCTACTGGAGGGGGATGGCTGGTGGAGCTCGACTGAGGGGGTTAAGGGGCAGGGGGCCCATGTGTGTGAGAGGTGAGCAAGGGGGGGTGTGGCTTCAGAAGGGGGTTGTGTGAATAGGAGCAGGAAAGGAGGGAAGGGTTTTACTCAGGAGAGAGATCCTATCACGGAGGAATGACGCTAGACGTGGTAGAGGTGGAGTGGGCTGAATGGGTGTGGCAGAGTTAGCAGGGTGGAGAGAGGTGAGGAAGTTGAGTGTGCTACACAAATGACGGGTATGGCTGGGGGCTTAAGTGCTGTCGGTAGAGACATATCTCTGCACTGTGAGATGAACTGTGCACCGGTAGTAGGAATGGTGTGCCCTGAAAGATGGCAATGTAGCTGGGAAGGGGGACTGGCGCCACAGTTGCGTGACTCTGCACAGATGGGTACGTAGCAAGCGATGTACACTAGACAACAAGGGTTGTGTTAGGCAGTGCCTAGGTGGACAGGTGTGCATGGGTGCAAAGTGGTCAGAAGCCCCGGAAGGGGTGGATGACCAGGAGGAGGCCTGGGAGTTAGGGGAGAGGGTGGGGATGTCAGTGGGGAGACGTTAGGTTGCAGGGGGACGGAGCTGGGCAGTGAGCAGGATAATACACCAGCAGTACCATAACTGAGGAGGCGCTGAAGGGGAGGACGGCACGGGTGCGTCCTACAGTGATGGCAGTAGGCGAGGAGGCAGGTGTAGTCGATCCACGGAAAGGGAAGGGAGGAGAGGTTGTGCAGCTGCAGGGTAGGGGGGATTACGTCCAAGGGAGATCAGGTGTGTAGCCAGCGGAATGAGTAGGGACAGGAATGTTTTGTGATGTGCATAGGTCATGAAGGACAGAAGCAAACACGTGCTCCCTTGTGGGGGAGGGGGGATTAAGGTGACTGTTACTGTCGCATGCGATGGGTGGGTGAGCAATTGCAATGGAGGGCCCCATGACGGTTAGAGGATGAAAGCCCCATAGGCCAGGGCGACGGGCTGGGGGGGAATAGATATGGCGAATATGCATTGGTGGATAGATACGGAGCTGGGGTGAGAGGGCTGCTGTGTTGTGAGGTAGGGGGGAGGTAATATGAGTGTCTGAGAGTGAGGGGTGCGGAATAGCTGTTAACCCACCACCTGAGTGGCCAGGGCCTGGGACAGAGACTCCAGCGGATCCAGCAGGGGGGCAGCGGGCAAGAGGGGCATCCCCCCATCCCACAGACAGGTTGCAGTGACATGGGGTGGGGTGCATGTCATGGCATGCTTGCAGAGACATGTCCGTAGCAGATAGGAACAGGGATGCCACCTGACACCCATGAGAGCGTCAGGCAGGGAGATCACAGGCGAAGGGGCAAGACGCAGTACTGCGCAACCATGTGCCCCTGGCAGAGGCACATGGTTTGGGTGCCGAAAAAGGTGGGGGAGGTGCAGGCACATGGCAGATGCATAGACAAAAGGGTGTTGCAGACATGGATCGGGAGCAGTAAGGTCAACACAGAATGTACTGATAGTTGGTCTCACTAGGCATATGTACGGAGCGCTGCAACAGGGGAAGCACTGTACAGTCATAACAGGGGACCTTTCCTGCCCGTTACAGCCCGCAATTGTGTCAGGACACAGTACGATGTAAGCTAGCGTGAGCCTTTGACACGCACCACGATCGGCAACATGTCTATGGAGACGAGATGGGGGTTCTCCGGTCTTTTGCATTGAGTGTCACATGTATGATTTTCTCCCAGTTGGTGAGAGGTCTTACGTATACACTAAGTGCAAGGAGCTCTTTGCTCTCAGGGAACGAGTCCGTTCTCTAGAGGCTAGAGTAGCAGACCTGGAAGACATAAGAAAGACAGAGAAGTACATGGACGAGACCTACAGGGATATAGTCCTGAAGTCCCACCTCCAGTCTGGCAGCATCCCTGTTGCCATGGAGGAGAGAGGTCACGTGACAGGAGAGCATCATCCTGGTGTGGCAGGAAGTGATCCTGTAACTAGGACCTGTCCTCCAGGTGATGTAAAACCCTCTCGCACCGAGGATGTTTCTCCACGGCCATGTCCCCATGAGGGGAGGGTCAGGACAGCTGTTATAGTTGGTGATTCAATCATTAGGAATGTAGATAGCTGGGTGGCTGGTGGACGTGAGGATCGCCTGGTAACATGCCTGCCTGGTGCGAAGGTAGCAGACCTCACGCACCGCCTAGATAGGATCATAGATAGTGCTGGGGAGGAGTCTGCTGTCTTGGTACATGTTGGTACCAATGACATAGGAAAATGTGGTAGGGAAGTTCTGGAGGCTAAATTTAAGCTTTTAGGTAGGAAGTTGAAATCCAGAACTTATTTTTTATTTATTTATTTACATTCTCTTATATACCGCGCTATTCAGCATCAGTGCGGTTTACATTGAACAAACTGAAATTACATTGAACAGGGCATTATAACTTGGAGATAACTATTTTACAGGGAACATGGGCTATGGAGGGTTAAGTGGCTTGCCCAAGACCACAAGGAGCACCTGTGGGACTAGAAACCCCAGTCCTTCCGGCCCAAGGTTGCTGCCTCTAGTGGGATTTGAACCCCCGACCTTCCGGCCTGAAGTACCTTGCCCCAACCACTAGGCCACTCCTCCACTTCCAGGATAGCATTCTCCGAAATGCTTCCTGTTCCACGTGCAGGACCCAAAAGACAGGCAGAGCTCCGGAGTCTCAATGCGTGGATGAGACAATGGTGCAAGGATGAGGGTTTTGGATTTGTTAGGAACTGGGGAACATTCTGGGGAAAGGGGGGGCTCTTCCGAAGGGATGGGCTTCACCTTAATCAGGATGGGACCAGACTGCTGGCATTAACCTTTAAAAAAGAGATAGAGAAGCTTTTAAACTAGAAAATAGGGGAAAGCCGACAGTCACCCAGGAGTGCATGGTTCGGACGAAGGTATCCTTGAAGGATACTACCAAAAGCAGTGAGGTTCCAAAAGGGAGTATAGTAGCCCAAATGCCCTTGAGTAAGGAGCAGACAGAGCATAAAGATTCCAAATTACCCACGCCTACCAATAACCAGATTAATATTAATAAAATACAGTCTCTAAAATGCTTGTATGCCAATGCTAGAAGTCTAAACAATAAGATGGGAGAGTTAGAATATATAGCACTAAATGAGAGGTTAGATATGATTGCACTCTCAGAGACATGGTGGAAGGAGGATAACCAGTGGGACACTGTGATACCTGGATACAAACTATATCGTAATGATCGAGCTGATCAAATTGGTGGAGGGGTTGCGCTCTATGTTAGAGAGGGCATTGAGTCAGAAAGGATTAAAGTTTTGCAGGGAACAAAATTTGCTGTAGAATCTCTATGGATCGAAATTCCATTTATGAAGGGGAAGGTGATGGCAGTGGGAGTATACTATCGACCGCCTGGCCAGAATGAACAAATGGATGATGAAATGCTCAAAGAAATCAAGGAAGCTAACAAAAGTCACAACAGAGTAGTAATAATGGGTGATTTCAATTACCCCGGTATCGACTGGGTCAGTGTCACAGCAGGACAAGCTAAAGAGATAAAGTTTCTAGATGTGCAAGAAATAAGGGTGTTGGGACCACTTGGCAATAGTGATCATAGTATGATCATGTTTGATTTAATTAGTGGAGGACAGATAGTAAAGGAATCCACAGTACTACCTTTTAACTTTCAAAAGGGAGACTATGATAGAATGAGGAATATAGTTAGGAAAAAACTAAAAGGAGCGTTTCCAAAGGTTAAAGACTTACAGCAAGCTTGGGTGTTATTTAAAAATACTATCCTCGAAGCCCAGACCAGCTGTATTCCACGCATTAAGAAAAGTGGAAGAAAGTCCAAAAAACTGCCAGCATGGTTTAAAGGTGAGGTCAGAGAGGCTGTTGCTGCCAAAAAAGCAACCTTCAGGAAATGGAAAAAAGAGCCAAATGATGAAAACTGGAAACAGCACAAGCACTGGCAAGTTAAATGCAAAGCATTGATAAGGCAGGCAAAGCGGGAATTTGAGAAGAAACTTGCTACGGAAGCAAAAACACGAAATAAAGACTTTTTCAAGTACATTCGTAGCAAAAGGCCTCTGAGAGAGTCAATTGGACCATTAGATGATAGAGGGGTAAAAGGGGCAGTAAGAGGAGACAAGGCTATAGCAGAGAGACTGAATGAATTTTTTGCTTCGGTCTTTACTGAGGAAGATGTAGGGATGTTACCCAAGACTGAAGTGGTATTTAAAGGTGATACTGCAGAGGAATTGAGAGAAATATCGCTACACCGGGAAGATATATTACAACTATTTGATAAACTGAATAGTAGCAAATCACCTGGACCGGATGGTATACATCCCAGAGTGTTGAAAGAACTGAAATATGAGATTGCAGACCTGCTATTGGTAATCTGTGAACTTTCATTAAAATCATCTGTAATACCTGAAGATTGGAGGGTCGCCAACGTAACACCAGTTTTTAAAAAAGGTTCCAGGGGTGACCCGGGAAATTACAGACCGGTGAGCCTGACGTCAGTACCAGGGAAAATGGTAGAAACCATCATAAAGAACAAAATTACACAGCATGTAGATAGTCATGGCCTAATGGGAGACAGCCAACATGGCTTTAGACAAGGAAGATCTTGTCTTACTAATCTGATATGTTTTTTGAAGGTGTGCATAAACAGGTAGACAAAGGTGAGTCGGTTGATATAGTGTATCTGGACTTTCAGAAAGCTTTTGACAACGTCCCCCATCAGAGACTTTTGGCGAAGCTAAAAAGTCATGGGATAGGAGGCAGTGTACTATTGTGGATCGGGAACTGGTTAAAAGATAGAAAGCAGAGGGTAGGGCTAAATGGCCAATATTCCCAATGGAAAAAGGTGAATAGTGGAGTACCCCAGGGATCTGTACTGGGTCCGCTACTTTTTGACATATTCATAAATGACCTGGAAAAGGGAATAACTAGTGAGGTTATCAAATTTGCAGATGACACAAAACTGTTTAAAGTTGTTAAAACCCAAGAGGATTGTGGGAAAACTGCAGGAGGATCTGGATAAATTGGAAGACTGGGCATCCAAATGGCAGATGAAATTTAATGTGGACAAGTGCAAAGTTATGCACCTAGGAAAGAACAACCCACACTATAGTTACACGATGCAAGGCTCCACATTAGAAACCGCCACCCAGGAAAAAGATTTAGGAGTCATCGTGGATAACATGTTTAAAACCCTCCGCCCAGTGTGCAGCGGCGGCCAAGAAAGCAAATAGAATGCTAGGTATCATAAGGAAAGGGATGGAGAATAAAACAAAGGATATTATAATGCCTCTGTATCGCTCCATGGTACGGACCGCACCTTGAATATTGTGTGCAATTCTGGTCACCGTATCTTAAAAAGGACATAGCGTTATTAGAAAAAGTACAGAGAAGAGCCACCAAATTGGTGAAGGGGATGGAAGGCTACTCCTATGAAGAGAGGCTAAAAAGGTTAGGGCTCTTTAACCTGGAAAAGAGACGGCTGAGGGGAGATATGATAGAGGTCTATAAATTAATGAATGGAGTAGAACGGATAAACGTGGATCAATTGTTTACCCTATCAGAATATAGAAAGACTAGGGGACATGTAATGAAGCTACAGGGTAAACTATTTAAGACAAATAAGAGAAAATATTTTTTCACTCAACGTGTAATCAAACTCTGGAATCTGTTACCGGAGGATGTAGTAAGGGCTGTTAGTATAGCTGGGTTTAAAAAAGGTTTGGACAAGTTCCTGGAGGAAAGGTCCATAAACCACTATTAAAAAGGGACCCAGGATATCAATGCTTGACCCAGTACAAGCATTGTGGAACCTGTGTCTTTTGGGGATACTGCTAGGTACGTATGACCTAGATTGGCCACTGTTGGAAACAGGATACTGGGCTTGATGGACCTCGGTCTGACCCAGTATGGCATGTCTTATGTTCTTATGAGACGGCGGGACGGAACGCGTCAGGGACACGGGGGCATCAGAGAGGGCTGGGGTTCTCGGATTGGGGTCTCATGTGCCCAGGGGAGGCATGGTGGACAGTGACAGGTATAGGATCCCAGCAGAGGGGTGCAGTCATTGGAGAGGCCCCTCATCCAGCATTGGCAGGGCATGCAATGGCTATAGCTACCTGGCGACATTGCGAGGGTGCAGAGTAGGCGAGAGGGTGTCTAGGTGGAGAGGGGGTATCTAAGGCTAGGATGGGCAGACGACGAAGCACATGTATAGGTATGGCAGAGGGGCGGGAACGCAATATGAGGGATGACAGGGGGGCCAGTGAAGAGAAATGGGAGATGGAGCGATGAGTGTGATACGTGGCTGGTGGGACATATGACAGGCAGCAGATCGTTGACTAGGCTGGGGAGGACCAGGGTGCGGTCAGCAGGGTGGCCAGCAAGCTGGTGGTTACAACACCCATGGTGTGATGGACCGACAGAGTAGACAAGCAGTGTCGGAGTGTCATCAGGGAGGACAGGGCGGTTCAGGAGGATGTTGCAGGGATTGAAACGGGATGCGTACGCAATTTTGGCCTAGTGGCCTAGTGGTTGCGGCAAGGTGCCTCAAGCCGGAAGTTTGGTGGTTAACATCCCACTGGGGGATAGCACCTTTGGCCCTGACGGACTGTGGTTTCTAGTTCCACAGGTGCTCCCTGTGGTCTTGGGCAAGCCACCTAACCCTCCATAGCCCAAGTACCTTGTAAAATAGTTATCTCCAGGTTATATTGCCCTGTTCAATGTAAGTTTAGTTTGCTCACTGTATACCGCACAGATGCAGATAGCACGGTATATGAGAGAATGTACATAAATGAAGACATAACATGTGGGTATGTGATGCGGGGTGGAGAGATGACCTGCGTCGAATCTAGGGGTCTGTGGCAGGGAGCCATGGGGGCTGACACAGTTCGTACAAGAATTTGTAAATGGGGGTGGAGGTGGGGAAGCATCAAGGGGAGGGGCAAGGGGTTAGGTCATGGCCATGGGCAGCTGCAAGCAGTGGTGGGACTTCCAAGTAGCAGTGTCAGATGGGCAGGCCGAGATGACGGCCTAATGTGAATGGGTCATCACAGGCACGGTGTGGTAGGATGGATGGTGGTACACAGAGAGGTGACAGCGAAGGCATAGGAGGGGATATGGCCACCACGGGATTGGGCATGGGGGGAGCGGAGGTTGGACCATGAGCAGAACCATGACATACACCCACATGTATAGTGATTGGGGAGGTGGAGGGGCCACCAATGTGCATGCCGTGCAGGCGGCGGGGGAGTTGGGGGGGGCCAGGTAGGCACAGATCCCTTGTGATCCGACTGGTGACAGGGTGATAGGTGGACGGCATTGGACAACGTTGACGATGGCAGCAGAGAGCATGAAGGGTGATAATGGGTCAAAGGCCATTGGACACTACCAGAGGCTAATCATAGATGACTCAGCTATGGCCAGTTGCGTTGGCAGATAGGGGACGGATACTGGCTTGTGTGTGTTCACGGTGGGCATGTGGGGAGAGGGCACTGGGACAGCTGTGGTGGGCATCGCGCTCACGTATTGTGGACATGATGGGCAGGGGAGGGATGACGCAACTTATTTATTTCATTTAGTAATGTTATTGCTATACCACCTAATCATTCAATCAATGCATTTCCAACGGCAAATAATCAAGGGGGCAAATGTTCACATGCAGTGTACAGAGTGCTGTGTCTGTGGTGGAGGGGATGTGATTAGATTTGGTGTAGTTTAAATAGTGTGCTATTATCCATTCCGAGCTATTAAACGGTCATATGTACAGTTGTGATGGGGTGGGTGGATGAACTGGCTTGTATGCTGGTTCTGGGGGTGTGTCCATAGTAACCGCTGAACAGGGTTTGTCACCAGCCTTTTGCACAGGTCCTTGCTATCTGTGGTTAGTCTCAGATCATCTGGGATAGCGTTTCCATGTGGATGTAGCAGCCAGGGAGATTGCTCGTTGTGCGGTGTCTTTGCATGTCCTGGTGATGCCGTTTGGGGTGTTTACCAGATTGGAGGTGCCTCTTCTTCTTGCCAGTGTGCTTGTGTCAGGTTGTATGGGTGTGTGTAGGCGTTATGGCGGAGGACTGTGGTATGATAGTGCAGATGTTCATGATAGCTTTGTATTTGCTGCGTGCGATGATTGGGAGCCAGTGCAGTTCTTTCAGTATGGGTGTCAGGGGATGGGAGGGATTGTGTGTGGGTTTCATGGGCAGGGCCGTGACAATGGCATGCTGCTAGTCAGATGGTACATTGGCAGTGGTGAGCAACGGGACGCAACTCGGAGTAATGGGGAGTGACAGGTGTGTTACATATGTGGCTGGGGAGGTGGAGGCCCTGAGATCGGAGTGCCAGGTGGTCAGCCCAGTGGACGTTGGAGGGGTGCTGTATCCTCATCTGTGACAGGAGGGCAGGGGGTGGGGGACACGAGGGGTAGGATGGGCAGGGGAACGAAGGGTGGGGAACGGAGGGTGGGGAGGGGGTGGGAACAGGGAGGGTGCTGTCCTGGATTTGGTCATGTTGGCGCCATGCCACAGTTTGCGCACAACAGGAGGGAGGTGCCCGGACTGCGTTAACACATAGGGAAGGGTCGCATGTACAGAACAGATGATGGGGAGGAGAGACAAGAGAGGTTGCCAGCTGGCCAGGACCTGTTGTTTGGAGGCAGCAATGGCTGATGGTCAGGACAGGGGCATGCATCTACTGTGTGGATGGTCAGCATTGGAGCAGGTTGTGTGCCAGGCCTGCTCAGCGGAGCGGGCACATGAACGCAAATAGCAGGTAACTTGAGAGAGGCTTGGCTGTGTGGTGAACGCCTAACAGGGCACAGGATGTGGGGAGCAGGAGGCGCACACGCAGCAGTGGGTACAGCCGTTACGAGGGCCACTGACTCAGCAGTGGACTTGGTGGACATCGTGGCTGAGGGGGTGTGGACATTGTGGGGGAGAGAGCTGGAGGGTCAGTGGCAGGGGGGTCACTCATTAGATTAGTGGATCCCATGCGCGGCAGATATTGGGGATGGGGAGTGATGATGAGGGCCTAACAGGTGGTTGTCGGGTAAAGGGGGCACAGAGTCAGGGCGGTTGGGGGGTGTGAACAGTTAGAGGTGACAGGCAGCACAGGGCTATGACCCTGCTGGTGAGTTGCTGCAATGGGTGAGAGCAGGGGGCTATACGGGGGTAGCAGTGGAGGTTGCGAACATTGGGGGTGAAGGTGTCCGTGACATGACTTATCATGTCACCATGACTGCGGGGGAGATGGGCGTGGAGGGGTGAGAGACATTACTCACTATCTGAGAGGATGGTGGGTCTGGAGGGGTTGTTGGGACGGTGGATACCAGCTACTCGGGGTGGTGTTTGTGTGGAGCAGCGGCTCAGATGGCATCTGACAGAGTGGGAGGGGAGAGTTAAGGGTGGGAGGGGAGACTGTATGTGACCCGTAGGAGACAGAGGGGGGCCCACTGCCCCTGCCATGGCCAGAGGACCGGTGAGTGCGGGGGACCTAGAGGCCCCCTTTGAACGGTGTGGCTGTGGAAACATTTTCCACAGGCAGGGGCCAGGTCGCAGCTGAGTTGAGAGGTGAGGGGAGCGGGATTCAAACGGTCATGTACAAAGGCGACTTCATCTGTACCTGTGTGCACATTCCAGGGGCCAGGGGGGCATGCGGGGTGGGGTGGAGTATGTGGATGGGGTTTGAGGGATTGTGGTAGGCCCAGTTCCAACATGAGAGGTGTGTTAGGGGTGGGTGGTTGCCCCAAAAGAGTGAGAGGTTGGGTTTGGGGGCCAGAAATGAGGCTGACGTAGCTCATGTTAGCCACGTTACACTTTGGCCACACCATGTGATAGGTGGGGGCAGAGACATACCAGGGGCGTGGGGGGTGGGGGGGAGCAGCAGCGGCAGATGCGGTGGGGGGTGAGGGAGAGGGTGCACAGGCTTACATACGTACCTGCCCGGGGATGGGCGGTGTCCAGGGCCTCTGGACGGCCATGCCGGTAGATGGGCCCGAGTCGGTCGGCCAGCGCCGGCTCCTCGGGGGTGAGGGTTGGGGTGAAGGGGCTACCCCCACCAGTACCCATGGCATGTTGCCTCTCTGCAGTCATGTGTGCTCGCACCCCACGCTTGATGTCATTAAATCTCTTACAGAGGCTGTCCAGGTCGCTTGGTGGCTCCCCTAACTCAGCCACGGCCACCCGCACCTCCTCCCACACCTCTGTCCATGTGGCAATCATGGTGCTGTTGCTGAGCCGCCCATACAGAACATCGTAGTGCTCGAGGACACAGGCCAGCAGGGTGTGGTTCTCTTGGGGGCTGAAACGCACTGCCCTCCTCCGCGCAGCAACAGGCACAGGGATCCTCCTTCTCTGGCAGTGGGGGCCCTTGTGTGGGCTGTGACCCACCTGATGTGCCCACCTCCCCCCCCCTCCCTGCCCACTGCTCCTTCCCGCATGTGCAGGTGGCCGCCCCACCTCCCGACCAGCCATGTGCTGGTGCTCAGGCACCCTACGGGACCCCCCTCCCCCTCCACCTCCCCCTCCCGTTCAGCCATCCCTTCCCCCACCCACAGGGCTTCCCCCCACACCTACCCACCACCCCCCTCCCCCTGTTGGCCCCCTCTCCCCTCTGCTGTCTCTCACACCTGCTGCTCACCACCCCTCCTCTATCTCTCCTCTGCTGTCTCACTACCCTTTGCACCTGCCTCTGCCCCCTGCAACTCCTCTCCGCCGCTGACTCTGTTCACCAACACTACTCCGCCAAACACTAAACAATACCACACTCCTCTCTCTCTCTCTGTCTCTTTCTCCTACACAAAACCCTCGAAGTGGCCTAGGTATGCAGAGGTATTTATAGGGAGAGTCCATGTAACGCGCATTGCGTGCGCATGCAATGGCCACGCCCACGTCTCAGCGCATGCGTAACATGCGTAACGGTTGCGCCCATGTATCAGGGCATGCGCAACGTATGCAACATACCTCTACCCTTTAAATTCAGCTGCACATCAGGGACACATTGATGGGATTGTGTTGGAGAGAGACAGAGTTGGTGACGTGTTTGTGGAGGTTGACGAATGTTGGAGGACGGTTCTTTGTGTGTAGTGGCTGTGTTTGTGAATGTTGTTTGGCCTGTGTGTGTGTCTGTGTGTCCTGGTCAGTGAGGTGGGTGTCATTGTCTGTGTGTCATTGTGCGTTTGGACAGGTTGTGTGTATGGCATCCTTTGTGTTTGCTGCGGTTGCGGTTGCTGTTGAGGAGGGGCTGCAGTTGCCTGATGGGGGAGATGGTGTCGATGGGGCTGCGGCACAGGGCATGGGTGTGGACCCGCTTCAACTCAGACCTGCAGCTGTGGGGGCGGGCCGGGCAGGGGCTGTACCCGCACGGGGCAGGAGACGTTCAGGGGTGCAGGCTCGCCGGCCTAGCCTCTACAGGCCCAGGGCCCAGCTCCAGGGCATGCGTGAGGACCAGGTCATCTCCCTCTACCGCCTGAGCACGGGAGCTATTCTGGAGCTGTACGAGGATCTCAGACCTGAACTCGAGCCCCTGATTGGTTGGTCACATGCCATACCGGGTTTGGTCAAGCTCCTTGGTGCCCTACATTTCTTTGCCTCCGGCTGTTTCCAGTCTTCGGTGGCCGCAGTGGGTGGCATGAGCCGCCCCACCTTCTCACGCTGTCTCCACCAGGTACTGCGTGCCATGGTCAGCCGGGTGGGGGATTACATAGCCCTTCCCCACACTAGGCAACAGTGGGGGAACCTGAACCAAGCCTTTGAGGCGTTAGCCGGAATACCACACGTGATGGGAGCTATTGATTGCACACATGTTGCCCTGGTCCTGCCCAGAGACAGGGAGGTAGTGTTCCGCAACCGCAAACACTATCATTCCCTGAATGGTCAGGTTTGTCTGTGATGCACATCAGCATATTCTGAATGTGGTTCCCAGGTTTGCAGGGTCCACCCATGACTCCTATATCCTGCAGAACTCGGCACTGTTCACTCAATTTGAGGCTGGACAGTATGGGGACTGTGTATTGCTGGGTGTGTATTTCTCATTTCTTACGTGCACATGTTATTCATGTTACTAACCGTATGTGCAGATGTCTGACTTGTGTGGGTATGTCAACTGTATGTGACTTAATAGGGGTTGCCTCACAGTCCACCTTGCTATGGAGCTTTGTCATACCCTAACCAGGGCTCTACAGATCAACAAACAGTAAGGATTTGAGGGTCTGTTTGTTTGTTTTTATTATATTACATTGCTAGCTCTCTGACTGGGAGCTCTTAAAATGGTTTTTTGTATATTTTTAAAGCAAGGTTACTTTCTTTTTGGTGCTTTAGGGGAACTTTCCTTGAGCACAATAGGTTGCTGAACTCTAGTAACCTCCTCAGGTTTAGAAACTGCTAACACCTAATCAGGAGTTAGTGGGCTTGATTTCCTGAGTGCAGCTGAGGCCTGCATAAAAGGCTCCAGTGCCTTGCCCTGTTGAGGCTTTCCTAACCAGGGCTCTACAGATCAACAAACAGTAAGGATTTGAGGGTTTGTTTTTATTATATTACATTGCTATCTCTCTGACTGGGAGCTCTTAAAAGGGGTTTTTGTATATTTTTTAAAGCAAGGTTACTTTCTTTTTGGTGCTTTACGGGAACTTTCCTTGAGCACAATAGGTTGCTGAACTCTAGTAACCTCCTCAGGTTTAGAAACTGCTAACACCTAATCAGGTGTTAGTTCCCTCCCTACCCACCCCGACTCCCACCCAACCCTAGTGAGCAGTCTTGCTTTATAGGGCACCTCCCCCTTTAACAAATCACAGAGAATTGGACCAGCACATTTGAATATAATTAAAGAGATTTAACTGCTTTTTCTCTGAAAGGACAGCTGCGAAACCGGCTGGTACTTGGTAGATCTCTCTCTTTTGCTTTAACAGATACCTAAGCTCCACGAACAGAAGAATGGCTGGGAAAAATAGTATTGCTAAAGCTGTTGCCCCCGTTACAGCTTCTGCCTCGGTCCAGACAGAGGTCCTAATGCCAGTTGAAGGACCAGTTCCATGTGCAGGGTGCCTGCATGCTGAAGCTCTGAGGAAACAAGTGGAGGAACTCAGAGAGGAGGTGGCGAGGCTGAGGAGGATTCAAGACAGTGAGAAGTACATTGATGAGATGCTTCTTGCAGCAACCAAGCTCTCCAGCACAGGAGAAGATGGGTGCCAACAGAATGTCGATGGTTGGACACAAGTCACCAGGGCCTGCAAAATCACCAATCCAACTTCTCTAGCCCTTGAATTGAAGAACCATTATGCAGCCCTGGAAGTGGAGGAGGTGAAAGAATCCCTGGAAAGGGAAAAACCAGAGTTCAAGTACCCCAAAGTTGCAGAATCAGTGACCAGAAGGAAATGAAGGGTAGTGGTGGTTGGAGACTCTCTTCTGAGGAAGTACTGAGGCGTCCATCTGCCGACCAGACTTGATGTCCAGAGAAGGTATGCTGTCTGCCTGGTGCCAAAATCCAAGATGTTACGGAGAGTTTGCCGAGACTCATCAAGCCCACTGACTATTACCCAATGTTGCTAATCCATGTTGGAACAAATGATACTGCCAGGTATACCTCGGAACGTATCAAAAGTGACTTCATGGCTCTGGGACAGAGGGTGAAGCAGTTAGGTGCACAGGTGGTGTTCTCTTCAATCCTCCCTGTTGAGGGTAAAGGCCAAGGCAGAGAGGCTCGCATCCTGGAGATGAATGCATGGCTGCGTGGATGGTGTCATCGAGAGCGTTTTGGTTTCCTAGACCATGGGATGCTGTTCCAAGGGTTGCATGAGCAGAGATGGCATCCATCTGTCCAAGAAAGGTCAACGCATCTTCGGTAGTAGACTGGCTAATCTACTGAAGAGGGCTTTAAACTAGATTCGTTGGGGATAGGTGAAGAAAGCCCCCAGGTACGTGATTACATTAAATACCTTTATGGAAATGGGTAACAGGGGTAACATATGGAAAGCAGTGTGTATAGATGCCCGTAGCATGGGAAATAAGATCCCTGATGTTGAAGCTTTGGTGGGAGTGGCTGACTTGGATTTAGTGGCAGTTACAGAAACATGGTTCACAGAAAACCATGACTGGGATGTAACTATACCTGGCTATACTTTATTCAGAACAGACAGGGTAGGAAGAAGGGGAGGAGGAGTGGCACTATATGTAAAAACTACTATTAAAGCTTTGGAATTACAGAGCTTAAAAGGGAGAGAGAGGCATTGTGGGTTAAACTAGAAAGAGGGAAAGAGAAATCTATTTGCATTGGTGTGATATACAGAGCTCCCTCACAAGAGGAGAGGTGGACAGAGAGTTAATTGAAGACATACGCAGCATTGCTAGGAAAGGGGAAGTGCTACTGATAGGAGATTTCAATATGCCAGATGTTGATTGGCACATTCCTGCTGCAGTATCATCTAGAAGTAAGGAGATCCTGGATTCTCTACAGGGAGAACTATTCAGGCAATTGGTAACAGACCCCACACGTAAGGGACCATACTGGACTTGGTGCTTACCAATGGTGAAAGTGTTTCTGATGTTGTAGTGGGAGATCATTTTGCATCCAGTGATCACCAGATGGTGTGGTTCAGTATTAGGACTAGGGCTGTTAGAAGCCATTTCCAAGGTGAGGATATTAGACTTTAGGAAGACTAACTTTGCGAAGATGGGCCAATACCTCAGGGAGTCGTTAGTGGGATGGGAACAGCTGGGGGATGTAGAAAAACAGTGGACAAAACTGAAAGGGGATATTTTAAGGGCAACCAACCTTTTTGTTAAAATGGTAAATAAAGGCAAAAGGAAAAGGAGACCGCTATGGTTTTCTAAGGAACTAGCTGAAAAAGTGAAGGAAAAGAGGGAGGCCTTCATGAAATACAAGAGATCACAGAGAGAGGAAGACAGGCATCTGTCTTTGTAAAAACTTAGAGAAGCTAGCAAAGTAGTCAAGAAGGCAAAGATTCAAAAGGAGGAGGAAATAGCCCTGCAATAAAATGGGGGGATAAGACATTTTTTCAGATATATTCGTGAGAAGAGGAAGGGCAAGAGTGGTATTGTCAGATTCAAGGGTGCAAGGGGTGAATATGTAGAAGCTGATAAGGATTAAGCGGAATTGATTAAGTTATTTTTTTGTTATGTGTTCACAGATGAAGAACCAGGAGCAGGACCTCAGAAAACTCCCACAAATAATAAGAGAAGAGAGGTACATATTGAACAATTTTCAGAAGACTGTGTTCGTGAGAAACTAGCTCAACTTAAAGTAGACAAAGCGATGGGACCAGATGGATACACCCTAGAATACTGAGGGAACTTGGGGACGTTCTAGCAGCTCCACTGACTGACCTTTTCAATGCCTTGTTGGAGTCGGGAGTGGTGCCAAAGGACTGGAGAGAGGCTCATGTGGTGCCTTTACACAAAAGCGGAAGTAAGGATGTGGTTGAAAACTACAGGCCAGTTAGTTTAACTTCGGTGGTGAGTAAATTACTGGAAACGCTGCTGAAAGAGAAAATAGTGAGGTTTCTGGAGTCCAGCGGATTACAGGATCTGAGGCAGCATGGATTCACCAGAGGCAAGTCTTGTCAGACAAATCTGATTGATTTCTTTGACTGGGTGACCAGGGAGTTGGACCGAGGGAGAGCTCTAGATGTGATGTATTTAGATTTCCGTAAAGCCTTTGACACTGTTCCTCACAGGCGACTTATAAACAAACTGAGCACCCTAGGGATGGACCCTAAAGTTACTGCTTGGGTTAGAAATGGGTTGGTTGGGAGGCGTCAAAGAGTACAAGGTAAATGGAGCTCACTCTGAGGAGACGGATGTTACCAGTGGTGTGCCCCAGGGATCTGTCCTTGGTCCAATTCTTTTTAACTCTTTGTTAGTGATACAGCCGGAAAGGCTGTCGGGTAAGGTTTGCCTCTTTGCAGATGATACCAAAATCTGCAATAGAGTAGACACCCAGGAAGGTGTAGATAACATGAGGAGGGATCTAGCTAAGCTTGAAGAATGGTCTAGAATTTGGCAGCTGGGATTTAATGTGAAAAAATGTAAGGTCATGCATTTGGGCTGCAGCAATCCAAGGGAGCAATACAGTATAGGAGGTGACCAACTTTTGTCCACTAAAGAAGAGCGGGACCTAGGCGTGGTTGTGTCTGATGATCTTAAAGTAGCTAAACAGGTAGAAAAGGCGACGGCAAAAGGATTGCTTGGGTTGGCATACGGAGAGGAATGGCTAGCAGAAAAAAAGGAGGTGATAATGCCTCTGTATAAGTCTTTGGTGTGACCTCATTTGGAGTATTAGTGTGCACAATTCTGGAGACCGCACCTTCAAAAGGATGTGAACAGGATGGAGTCGGTGCAGAGCGTGGCTACTAAAATGATTAGTGGGCTTCATTATAAAGCATAGGACGACAGACTTAAGGATCTTAATCGGTACAACAGAGAGGACAGGCGGGAGAGAGGTGATATGATTGAGATGAGTACATCTCTCCGTGGCATAAATGTTCAGGGAGAGAGCCTCTTTCAATTGAAAGCAAGTTCTGCTACGAGGGGACATGGGATGAGGGTGAAGGGAGATAGATTCAGGAGTGATATGCGGAAATATTTCTTTACGGAAAGAGTAGTGGATCCGTGGGAATAGTCTGCCAGTGGAGGTGGTAGAGATGAGGACAGTATCTGAATTAAAAAAAGAATTGGACCTACACAGAGGATATCTACAGGTAAATTGTGGACTGTTTTAGTTGTTGATATGGAAGGAAAGACTATATAGGACATTTGGTCTTTTTCTGTAATCATGTTTCTATGTTTCTAGTTGAATGGCTGCATAGCATATGTGCCGTTGGTTACTGATTCCAATCCGTGCACCTAGCCCTTGCCCTGTGTGTCTGCCCTCGCACCCTGATACATAGCTGTGCTGTCCCATCATGTGTTGTTATATGTGTATGTCAAATTGTGGTATGCATTTGTTTAGCACTTATGTACCTGTGTCAATTTGAGAGAACATGCGCTCCTCCTTTAATATTACACATTCCTCTTTTTGCAGGTGATTGCAGGATAGGGGTTGGGCCCTGGTTGCTGACCCCTGTGCATCATCCACGGACACGTGCAGAGTGGAGGTACAATGAGGCCCATGCCACCAGCCGTCTCCATCATAGAGCGCACCTTTGGCTTATTAAAGAGGCGCTTCAGGTGTCTTTTTAGGACATTTGGTGCCTTACATTACTGTCCAGAGACCATTGAAGAGATCTTCTTAGACTGTTGCATCCTGCACAACATTGTTCTCAGGCAAGGTATACATGTCAACATTACTGAAGATCTAGAGGATGACCCTGTGTCCCCCAGCACGTGCCTGTGGTGACACACGCGAGGGACAGCAGTCAGGAGGCAGCTGATTACGGAGCTCTTCACATGTACGTACTTAATTTGTTACCACCTACATTTGTGTGAATATGTGTGTACATATACTACCAGTGTCAATTTGTATCACAGTATCAGTGATATGCAGCACTGCACGGACATGTAACTTACGGTGGCTAGCCATGCCAGCATCATATGTACTCATGCCTGATGCACAGTAATGTGGGCGGGGTACAGCAGCAGGTGGAGGTGGTATGTGTGTGTGTGTGTGTTGCTTTAGGCTCTTGTGGGAAGTGTCTGCCTGACATACCTGGTTTGTGGGTGCATGTGATAGGGGCTGCTGTGCAGACACACGTTGTTGGTTTCGATAAATGGTTTGCAGCAGGGTGACAAGCATATGGTATGACTTTCACAGTGGGGAGAAGGGCATGGCTGGGCCAGTTCTCTAGATGTGTGTGCTTATCAGCATGTCCTCTAAGATGTTTGTGAGGTTGGTATGCTCCAAGTTGCAGGGTCCATGTGTGTGCTGTGTTTGTATGGCGCTCCATTGCTATGTTGTGGTATCTTCGTGATCGGTGGATGTGGATTACAGTTATGTGTGGTCCGTAAAGGAGATTACGGAGACACTACAGTGTGCCTGACTGTGTAGGGTATCACGTAGTAGTCATGACTTGGATGCTGTGGCGGATAGGGGCACAATGCGTTGTCCAGCCCGGGCGGGGCGATTGTGGCCCAATTTATGGGGTTTTGAATAGCCGGGACTTGCAGTGTTGCCTAGTTACACACAGACAGAGGCGAACCAGGCAGGAGCAACATTTGGATACAACAGGGTATTTACAGTTGAGCAGGGATTGGGGGTACAGGAGAGGTGGATAGTCAGCATACACCTTCTGGTACACCTCTCCTGTACCACCAACCTCTGCCCAACTGCGAATACCCTGTTGTATCCAACTGTGCATACACTGTTATTTCAATATGACCTGTGATTGGTTTCCCCAGTTCTCCCCAGTTCAACCTCTGTTCTCCATAGATGCACTGTTATGTCGCATTGTAGAAGTTTTCTGGTCATTGGGAACCACATTGATTTTAATAGGGCGGGATATAGGAGATGTACATAAATAAATTATAGCATCAGCACACAGGTGTTCATGTTAGCTACGGTGTGGGCTATCCACAGCACGAATATGGGTATGCACAGGGGATACGGGGGTTGCCCTACATATATCTTTGTGTTACTGGGCATGACAGCAGGGTAGGAAAGGACATTGAGACAGCAATACACACAGAGATGGAGCATAGGGAGCAGTTTGGAAGGGCCAGGATATAACAGCAAACCCTGGTGTGTGACACAACACAATGGGGAACAAACACCTTTGGCCACCACTCTGTACAGCAGCTGGGAGGTGAGGAAAGGGACAGACAGCATACGGATCACTGTAGTTTGCCAGGGAAACATCAATGATGACCGTCACATGGGTGTGATCTGTGCGCAGTGTGATGGTGAACAGACAGTCTGTTCAGGGTTTGGTGGTCTGCACGCTGGTTTATGGGAAGGTGCGGTGCGGGTTGCACAGCTAGGGCGTAACAGATGTATTTTTGCCCTTGTGTTTCCCACTGCACAGGACATAGTTGGTGGAACTTCGGGTGCTGTGGAGCTTTGGCTGGTGACTGTGCGTCGACCAAACATGCAGTGGTCAGGGGTAGGTGGATCTACGGCTGCCCTGTCTGTGTCAGCAAACAGGAGGTACACATGTCCTCCGTGATATGTCTATCGCCCTGTTTTTGTAATTGACCTCTTTTCCCTACACCTCCATACCCCAGATCATTCTGTGTGCACACAATTCCCCATGTGTTCCTGCACAGTAGGTCTTCAGCAACACTGTCTCTGGGATATGACCAACAGAGCTGCATGTGTGTGTGGGTCCAGGGGATTTGGTGGTGGGCTTCACTTGCACCCTTTGCCAACAGTCTACCATCAGCGAACACCAGTGTATCATTGTATTTCACATGGCGTGTATGTCAACCACTATCCACTTATGCACGTCGAGGCCGTCTCCTACTGCTGGCACGCTGCCCTTAACATTCTTTGTGAATCTTTTTTCTGTGGTTGGCTGTGTGATGATACAGTGTGCAGGCATTTCACATTCACCTGTGTTGTGAGTGGCTAGACACCTGGGTAGCGGGGGGTGAGTGTGCTATCTATACTGCCACTGATGTTTACCATCTGAACATTGTGGGAATGTGTTGCGTGTTGGGGGCAGACCTATGTCCTGTGTTCTGACTGACCACTGTTGACCAGCTGTTTGTATCACAGATAGCTTCATCATGTGGACATACATCAACAGTGGGCATAACATGGTGACTTGGCGATTCTACACATTTTTGCGACAATGCCTCCCATCACTTGGACCTGTTACAGCCTTTGAGCAGCTCTGGGATCCAGAACATACACCTGATGCAAGCACAAGGTAGTTTGCACCATAGTTTGCTTGGTGCTGACAGTAGCCTTTACATGTTGGTGCTTTACTGTTTGTCATATACATATTTGGCGTGATCTCTGTTCAAGGGCACTGATGCACATAGGGTGGAGCAGTGTGACACCTGTGTGACACAGAATGGACATGTCCATATCCATGTGACACCTGTGTCTGATGTTCCAGTTCGGGATGTCACCCACATGCGGTGTCTTTCGTGTTGTGATAATGTCATGTTTGCTGGTGCGTCCCTTCCTATGTCTTTCTCAATGTCAGACTCTCTGCAATTTGTGCTGCTTTTAACAGCAGCATACCAATACAATATGTTTCTTCCTCTGACACAGGGCGGAGGACATACAGGACACATCTATACAATGCATCTGGCGTCTCCATCAGCCACCTGTTGGGGTACACAACACCATGGAGCCTTTCCTGGAATTTGGTGCCATAGGATGTTCAACCTCTGCGAGTGGGGACACATGCCTCGGATGGACATTATTCTTGTTGACTTGCTACTTTGGACATGACAAACGTGTCCAACACAACGCTGCTGCCGTGCTCTGGCTGGGAGTCGTGATCATTGCAGGATACACACATGAACTTTCACGGACTGCAGCCTAGACTATGCATGCCCAGTGTTGCGAGGACAGTATTTAGGTTACGTGTGGGATAGCAGATAAGCTTTGCACTTTGGGACACTGTGTACTGGTCCCCACGTGTGCAGCAAGGGCTGCCATTGTCAACAGATGTTGTACATTCCTTCACAATTGTGTTGGTGATGTGTTTCAGCCATGTGTGTGACATGGGACACAGGATACACGCATCTGTTTGTTTCAACACAAACATATTAGCCATGCATGTGGCATAGAGGGAGCAAATGGAGAGGTCATGTTGTCTATGTCCACACACTCTCCACCTGGACATGATGCAGGTTTTGCCACGACACTGCTTTCATACACACCATCATCCTGAATTGATGTTCTCAATCACCAAGGGTGTTTCCCTGGCATGTGTGGTATCAACTGTATCATGCTAGAAATGTGGATGGGGCATGTGCATATGGCTGACTATGTTGGGGAAAACACAGCACGAGGCAATATGGTTTCTGTGTGTTTCCCTGAAACATGTTTTGCCCTTACTTTCCATCTCTATATACTAGTTGTTGTGTATGTTTACTGTACAGACATGGCGATAAACATTGATTTACAAACCTTGAATTGCATGTCTGGACATTCCTATGTATGCCCCTGAGGTAACTACACTCACATTGGCACATTATATTTGGAGTGTGACACTGTGAGTGTCTGTCTTCCTTCACTTGTGCATTCCATGTACCGTGATATATGTGTACAGACACTGTCTATACACCAAACCAGTGCAGGGGGACCTCCTGCACAGTGTTACCTATGCATGTTTCTGCAGGTATTTTCTTTTGTATGCTGTCTGTGTCATGTGCCTCTACTACCTGTTCGCATATCCTCAATGTGCATTAGCTGATTGTTTACGGTACATTGTAGCATCTTGGATTCCTATGTCAGGGATTATGTGGGTGCTGTAACATGAGGTTTTATCTTTTTTTTACAATTACAACGTTTTAACACATTGCTGTTTCCATTTGTGTGCCTCCTGTGTTGCAAGATAGATATGTTTGTGGACACAAATCATGATTGATGTGTGTGGGGCCCTCATCATGCACGTCCTACTGTCTACGTGCCTCATACGTGGGTGGCACATTGGAGAAGGTACAACCGTAGGGGGGGCAGGGCCTAATGCATACTGCACACCATGCACCTGTGCACATTGTGTCTCCTGCCCCTCATTTGTGGGTGGGCCAGTGGCCCTTCTGTGGGATGTGCGTAGCTACCCTTCTCCCCCTGCTAAATGTGTTCCCGTCTTTCACCAGGGATCCCTAACTCACAATGATAGTATGATGGTCTTATCTACACTATCTGTCATGCTTCTCCAATGAACATATGTGTTTTCCATACATTTGTCTCTGCTGCTGCTTGGTCATGGTGACAAACATGCATTGCCCCATGTGTGCCTTTGTGTCAGTCCTGACTCATTGTTACCCAGAGACCCCAAGGTTTTCTTGGCAGTGTCACTGGAGGTGGTTTGCCAGGCACTTCTTCCAAGGTGCTAGCAGGTGATGTGACTTGCCCAGGGCCACAAGGGGTGCTAGTTGGATGTTAACCCTGTTTGCTTGGTGACCCTGACAGTGTTCTCACCACTGGGCTACTCCAACAATCTTTCATCCCACCAACATTTGTATGTAGTATTTCTCTGGTCATGTACATGGCCTACCTGTGTTCACATCCTTGTATGGTGTCAGCTGTCTGTCTGCTAGCCATTTGCATAATCACTGGTTATTACAGGTCCCCATACACACCCGTCCCTTGTGGGGCTATTTCTGCATTGTGCTCTGTGTTCTCATTGTGTTTGTTTGGATTAGTTGTTTACGGCATATGATCTAACACCATTGGTTGCAGGTTTGACCCTCATGGTGTTTTTTTTTTGCTTTTGTGCTAATATGACCTCTAATACCAGCAGGTTCATCACCTCTGCACACACACCTCCATCCTTTCACAGAACACCAAGGTGTGCCCTCTGAGTGCCTACCCATCACATATTAGCTGTTAATATGTCTCGTTATTTAAGGTGTGTACATGGCAGTCCGGTTGGGGGTTTCATATTGCTGTGTTTCAGCTGGTGTGTAGTGCACCTGTTTGCAGGTTCACTTCTCTCCTCTCCAGGTACAGATTATGCACCTACTCCACAGAGCATCTCTGCTGCCCTTGGGGAATTCTTTTCTTTCCTCTTTTGCATGCTGTATCCACTGCATGACTTTTCATTGTGTGTGTACATGTGGCCCTATGTGTGTGTGCTCCCAGTTACTGACTGTGATCTGCTCTTTACACAGCAGATCTGCATATGCATTTCATCATTGTTCCTGTTGGGGCTTTGCCTATCCTGAGAGCAGTAGGGGTCTTGTGATGCCCTCCAGTACGTTTGTATGCAGCCTTTGCTATGGGTTGACGTGGTGGTGTGGCCTACAGGTTTGTGCATTGCCATTTGTGCTAATGGTCATGGGCTTGGCTCCTCTCTGTTCTCTTTCATTCTGTCTGCCTGTCCTGCACAACCACCTTTCATCCCTGTAACAGTCATATCTGTGCAGATCTGTGCTGTGAGAACATTGTACCCTCATCACAGTTGTGAGCCATCCATTCTGTCCATCTATGTGTGTCTGCCAGCGGTGGTGCCGTCCTACCCATGAGTGCATGCTGCTACCCCACATCCTGCACTCTATACATTCCTGCATTGCGGCTATCTCTGGTTGCATCTCCTGTGTGTCTCTGCATGGCACAGCTACTCCACTGTCATCATGACATTCCTCCTATACTGCCACTTCTACCTCTTCTGCTGCACACGTCTTCCCATCCTCTGCCACACACTGTCATTATTGCATGGTACATTACCTTCCCTCTGTGCATCGCTGCAGCTGCCCCGATATGGTTGTGCAGCTTTCAAGCAGCCACATGGGCTGGACGCTGATTCGTCTGGTCCATCAGATCTGCTCCACATGATGCCTTTATTTATGCATTGTCTTTCCTTGTTGTTCTGTGTAGTGTAGGGTTACATGGTCTGTTTGCCACATACCTCTCTTGTCCTTCAAATTGGGGGACCTTACTGCACTTGGGCAATGTTTTTGGGTTCACAGCCTAATACAGCACTTGGCGAGCATCTTTGCATCACACCATTCGGATTTCAACAGCTTCTGGGGTGCCTACTATGGTGCGCTTGGGTGAGTTTGCAACCCTTTAAACATGGCCTCTGCGCGGCAACATTCAATACCCGTCTTCGCTGACATAGGTGTTTTAGAAGGTGCCCTCTGGAGTGCACGGTTTTATGGCACTGCGAATTTGGTTATGTTTCTGATGGCATGCACAGATTGATAACAGAAGAGGTTAATTTCCTTCTATCAGCCTTACTCGATTTGGCACACGTGGAGGACGTGGCAACTCATACACCCCCTGTGCCAATCACTCAATGGATGTTGACCATTGTGCTACGAGCAACTGGTGGTTGCGCGTGGGTATTTGCAGGGTGGGGAGGACCTTCTTAGGCTGTACCACACTCTTTAACATGCAGACCAGTGCTGCTCAATCAGGAGAAATCACATGTGCTGTACCCTTACCGTGCCCTCATTGGACACCCTATAAGGCGCCCTATGTGGGGCCCTATAGGAAGACCCCTTCATAGGGTGCCTTGAGTGGACAGTGCACTTTAGTATACGGTAACCCATCTGGATTGTGCCTTATTGAGGCACGTATTATTACAGGCACATGGAGGGTGGAGATGTGTTTGTTTACGGCAGCACAGGTGTTAAATTACAACTAATATGCTCAGAGGCACTCGGTACAGAGGGTTAAACAATGAGGTACTGCCTCCAAGACATGCAATGGGTAGAGTTGTAGGTACTGCCTCAGCCAGCCGTGGGTAAAGCGAAGACCGAAGGAACGAGATGGACGGGGTTGTATTATTATTAATATTTAAAATCTCTGGCCTTTATTGGTGGTTTTGCAATGGGTACAGGCTACGGACAGCCTTCTTTAGCAGGCACACTTTGGGAATCGACCCAAAGACCCCTGTACCATCAGTTCATTGTATTAACCATATGTGCTACGCTGCTATTGCTGCTTGCATGTCAGCTCACCTACTTAGGATGAGCGCAGGGGTTACCATGTGGCAGTGCTGCCATACAAAAGCAGTGCTTGTTTACCCTTGCAGCCGGGGATTCATAGGATGCACCCATTATACAGCACCGACTCTAGGGTTGCCCGTATAGGCAAACATTTTAGCGGTAACCTGTGTGGCTTACAGTTGCACTTGTGAAAAGGTGCCCAGTATGGAGTGTCGCATCTTGGGCAGGCGGCCTTCTGCACAGCACTATTCTTTTACGGGCACTTTGACGGGTGATGTATGCATGGCGCAGCAGCAGATTTCATTTAAAAAAACAAGGGGGAGGTTGCGCTGTGCATGGCTGTCAGGGGTGGCTAGTGCGGGTTATAAATACAATTGGGTTACGACAGGCTCAGACATCCTTCTTCAAGCCGTCCCTACTCGGGAATGGTCATAGAACCCATGGGACCCGTACCATCAATATCATTTGTATTAACCATTGTGCTTATTGCTGCTGTTGCTGCTTGCATGTCAGCTCACCGACGTCGGATGACCAGGGGTTTACCATGTGCAGTAGCTGCCATCCAAAAGACGCGTGCTGTACGCCTCTGCCAGGCGTGCTCATAGCTGCCACCCTATACGAGCACGCCTTCTAGGGTTGCCTTGGCATACAGTGCACTTTAGAAGGGGGCCCTCTGGCGGCGCCTTCTGCAGCACCTTCTTTTAAGGCACTTTGAGGTGTGTGTTTTCTGGCAGACACAGATTTCAAACAAAAAGTGGAACTGCCTCAGCTAGCAGTGGGGTTAAATGCAATGGGTACTTGCCTCAGGACAGCCCTTCTTCTGCAGGCCCACCTCGGCGAGTTGACACTCAAACCCCTGTTACCATCAGTTCAGTGTATTAACCATTGTACCCTACCCAACTTTCTTTCCTTGGCTCCCCTGCAGTGTTACAGGTCAGTGAGGGCCTTACTTGTGCTAAACCACGCGCGTTGACGTGCGTTACACCACCTCTATGCGCGCGATAGTGTGCCGCAGCGCACATTATCACATGCTGACGCGCGCTCTGTGGCAACGTTTAGGACTGGAATGCCCACTCCTTTTATGGCATCCTGCACCACTAACCGCTGTGGCGCCGACTTTTAAGAGACGTGCCTTTTAGTAAACTACACCCCTAAATATTTTTAACTCTTCTACTGACAACGGCCTTCAAAACTATCTGTATCAGGGGTTGGGCAAAACATCTATTTGGTGGGAGGGCCAAACAACAACCAATCTCCAGCCCTGCCCCAAAGCTCTCGTCCTTAGTGCTTTGTCTTTGGGGCAAAAATGATTGGTCAGACCCGGTATTGACCGTTGTGTTTGCCGCACCCTCATTTCAACAGTCTACTGATTTGTATGTTGTGTTATATTATATTATAATTATGGTACACCAATCTCTCTTGGAAAAAAAACAGATGCCCCTACGGAATTAAAAGTTAAGGATTATAGTATAAAAACTGAATTCGGGGGGGGGGGGGACCAAAACCATATTGGAATTTAGAGAACTATATTACTGTTGTAGAGCTATCAGCAGGCCAACTATCACGAAGGCTGCTTCAGAATATGTATGAGTGTTAGGTGACCAGAAGAAAAAGAAAACGAGACTGTGCGGCGACAGCCCACGCCCATGACTGCCAATTGGCTAAACCGCTTACTTAGTCCACTGTGTGTGTCGCAACATTTTCGCCACTCGTGTTCTGCTATAATATTTTAATCTCTATCACTCATGGATTTTCTTTTTCAGGTTTGTTTTGTAGCGCACTGCTCCATCACCTTGTGTCATGCAACTGGACTATCCTTTGGTTGCAGCAGAACGAATATGGAGCCAAATTAGAAAATCAACTTGACTGAATTTCTGGTTAGGTTGGAGAAGGAGGCCTCAACCGTTGTGTTGCTCAACGTGTCTCCAAGAAGGCTATGGAGCAAGATGAAAATTTATTTATTTATTTTTACGTTTAACTTAATCCCAGATTTGTATACGCCACTTTTTTCCCTTCCAATCAAAGTAGGTGATTACACAAAATGTGTGTTTCACATTGACTAAGGGATGACATAAAATCAACCGGCCCGATGTCAAGGCCGCGGAGTCTTTGAGTGGCACAAAACACTTCAAGGACTGGCCACAAGGAAGGTGGGAAGGATGACCTCAAGTCAGGACGGCCTTCCACGGACAAAGACGGCCTTGAGAACATTGACAGGAATGAGCTAGCTGGTGCAGAATGGATCCAGCAGATTTGATGGTGCGGATGATAGCTGAGGAGCTCAGCCTGAACAGGGAGTCAGTGTGGACTGTCTTGGTGCAGGAGCTGGGGATGCGGAAGGTGTGTGCCAAGATGGTGCCCAAGCTTTTATCGGACAACCAGAAGGAGTACCGGGTCAATGTTTGTCAAGACTTGCTAGAGAAGATTGGAGAAGATCCAGAGTTTGTTGGCCGAGTCATCACAGGAGACGAGAGTTGGGTCTTCCAGTACGACCCTGAAAGCAAGAGACAGAGCCTGCAGTGGAAGGTTTGACTGTCACCCAGACCCAAGAAGGCACGCATGTCCAAATCAAGGATCAAGGTCATGCTGATCACATTTTTCGACCAGAAGGGAGTGGTTTATCATGAGTTTGTGCCTGAGTGTCAGACAGTCAACCAGCACTTCTACCAGCAGGTCCTTAATCACCTCCATGACCGGGTTTGGGGCAGTAGGCGGGCTCTGTGGAGAGACAAGTCATGGCTGCTCCACCACGACAACGCGCCCCGCACCACCCGTGCTCAGTGTGAGGCAGTTCTTGGCCAACAAACAGATCACAGCTCTCGACCACCCTCCTTATTCCCCAGATCTCGCACCGTGTGACTTCTGGCTCTTCCCCAGGCTGAAGACTGTGCTCAAAGGAACTCATTTCACCTCTGTAGAAGAGATCCAAGGCCATTGTGATGAGGGAGCTTAGGGATCTCAAGGAGGAGGACTTTACTAAGTGCTTCCATACATGGCAGAAGTGAATGTAGAAGTGCATTAACTCTGTGGAGAATTACATGGAAGGGGACAATGCATAATTTCTCTGTAGATTTTGTAATAAAACATTTATGGGACAGTCTCATTTCTTTTTTGTCACAACTCGTACGTATTAATAGTTTGATGTTCATGAACTATTGGGGAGGGGTATTGGGATGGGAGAGATCACAGAGCTATAAATGAGGGGGGGTGTATTCTCTCTCTTTCTGAATTTTAGTTTTGATGGCACATCATCCCTTCTTTATGGGATGAGTGAATGAGTTCAAATTGAATTTTGATGCTTGTGTCTCCACTTCTCATGGACTAGGTCCAGGAATGCAGAAGTTCAGTCTTCAAGGGCTGCAAACAGGTCAAGTATTCAGGATATCTCTAAGGAATACACATTAGATAGATCTGCATGCATATTACCTTCAATATGGAAATCTATCTCACCACATATTCATTAGGGATAGTCTGAAATCCCAACCTGTTTGCCGCCCTCAAGGACTGAACTTGCACATCCCTAGACTAGATTAAAAGAATAAGGGTACTGATCAATCTGTAAGAATCCATTTTTTACAGCTTCTGATTCATGAATTTTGGTGATATTTGCTAATATAGAAATTTAGAGGGCAAAACTACAGATACAAATTCTAGGTTCCGTATTGAGGTCAATATCCAGGAAAAGGACCTAGGTGTCTTTGTGGACAATACATTGAAATCTTTTGTTTAGTATGTGGTGGTGGCCAAAAGAGCAAACAGAATGTTAAGAATCATTAGGAGAGGAATAGAAAATAAAACAAAGAATATCATAATACCTCTGTATCACCTTGAGTATTTTGTGCAATTCTAGTCTCCACATCTCAAAAAAGATTTTGCGGGATTAGAAAACGTACAGAGAAGGCAACCAAAATGGTAACGGGGATGGGATGACTCTCCCATGAGTAAACACTAAAGAGGTTAGGGCTCGTCAGCTTGGAGCAGAGATTGCTAAGAGGAGATATGACAGAGGGCTATAAAATCCTGAATGTAGTGGAATGGGTAAATGTGAATCAATTGTTTAATTTTTCAAAAAAGTGCAAGGGCAAGAGGACAAGCCATGAAGCTACAAAATAGTATTTTTAAAAAATTGGAGAAAATATTTTTTCTCTCAACATATACATTAAGCTTTGGAATTCAGTGCTAGAGGATATAGTAAAAGCAGGTAGTGTAGCTGGATTTAAAAAGGCTTGGAAAATTCCTGGGAAAAAGTCCATAAAACTGTCATTTAAGATAGACCAAGAGGAAAACCACTGCTTATTCCTGGGGATACACAGCATGGAAATGACTGCTTGGGGATATGTCAGGTACCTGTGACTTTAGATTGGCCACTGCTGAAAACACGACCCTAGACGTGAAGGGCCTTTGGTCTGACCCAGTAGGGCAGTTTTTATGATTTACTTGGGTAAACTGTCCTGTGTGAAAATAGCCCTTCTGAAAGTGGCTGCAAAGTAGATGTGGGGTTCGCAGTGCAAATTCATTTAGCTGTACCAAAAAAGGAGCATTCCTGAGGGCATGTTTAGGTCGGAAAGTGCATGCATTTGGCATGTTCAAAAGTAGATATGGTGTTCTACTCCCTCCACAGGAAGAGAAAGTGGAAAAAGTACATCACCACTTTCATTTTAGCACATGTACTTTATGCTGCTCACATAATCCCCTTCGGAAAATTAGCTACAAAGTGTGGCATTAAAATTCCCTGTGATCTTTAATGCTTTGCTGATTATCCACAGCTGCCCCCATAAACGGTAACATTCGGGTCCCAAAGTCATCATCTGCCATACTAACCAAGTTTCCGTAAACTTGCCTAGAATTTGGCGTAGGTGTGAGATGCATTTTTAAAATAAATAATATACGGAAGTAGATTTCTGAAAACGTCGATGATGTTTCTGAGAGAGAAGATGAAAATGTGGGACTTTCTGCCAGTGGCCAGTCAGAGTCAGAACAGTTTTGTTGAATTGGATTTTCTCCAGACCCTACAAAGGTTTAGCTGGGTGGACCGAATGGATCTGGGTTTCCATGCCTGCATCCTCTTCTTTCCTTCTTTTCTCTTTTCATTTGTTCTCTTCTTTGTCCTTTCTTCTTTTATTTCTGTCTTTCACTTTGTCTCTGCTCCATAAATGCTTGTAATGCTGAAAGGAAACTCTCTTGTGCGCTCTTCTCCCTTCTCTTGTTTGAAAACATGATACTACCTAGCCTCCAAACTGTGAGATGAACTCTGGAAAGTTGAGAGAAATGATTAGCATGTTGCCATTTCCATCTGGAATGAGACTCAGCTTGGGTTTATTTTATTAAGTGGTAAAAGTACTCTGAGAGGGTAAATATAGACTTTGCTAAATTTCATGGCTGTAGAGTCAATGCCATCAGATCCGGCAGTGCCTCAACTCTGATCACTATGCCAGTAGTTGTGCTAATAAGGTTGTGAAAGGGAGACTACAACACACTGCTGGTCCTTCTTAAAACCATTTTACTCTTTCCCTTTTTTCTCTTTTCATCATTGGTCTCTTTTTCCACTCATTTTAACCTTCTCCATCCCTTTATCTCTCACCTTTCTCTTCCCTAATGATATTCCTCTTTTCCATTCTCCAGAAAAATAGATATTATCAACCTAGATTGGGGTTTTAATGATTCATTGAACTTTTAATTGATAGAATTACAATAATTTGTCATATTACACAAAAAATTGACTTTCTCCAAATATATTGAAATTTTGAAGCATTTTGGGGCTCCTTTACTAAAGTGCGCTACATTTTTGCAGTTAACACATGTTTAGTGCAAAACCTAACATGCGTTAAATGCAGATACTATGGGGTAACTGTTGGGGGCATGGGCAAGCATGTTCCTGACAGTTAAAGTATGGCTGTGTACCCTAACGCACAACGCTATTACCATGAGTGCACTTACCTCCATCTATTGAGATAGCATTAGATGAATCTGCACTATTGGTGACATAGACAACGTGCAATGTGTACCCCCACAGTAACTGCAATGTGCTCATCACGCCCATTCTATACCCTTAAACCACCCATTTGGCATCCTAATGCATGATTTTCAGTTAATACGAAAATCAGCATGCGTTAACTATCATGCCCCTGCGGTAACTGTTACCACGGGCTGGAGCATGCAGTTAACATGCATCATATTGCGTGTTATCCCGGACAAATCATCACCTCACTGAGAGATGGGGCTACACATTAATACTCAAAAAGTTACTTAGAATGTTTCTTTTCACAGCAGGACCAACATCACATAACACTGCATTCAAGTGAGCAAGGAAACCTTCTGGGAACGATCAATGTACTGGAACAAGAGAACAAAAAACAATAAAGAGGAACTGGCCTTGCTCTTATTCTTGAAGAAATGAGCATGCTGCCCAGACATAGCAACATGGCTGATATATCATTAAAACCAAAGACGGACAAAGAATAGAAGACAACAGGTTAGTGGTTCACTTATAACTGATAACAAAATGTGGGCAAAAATATTAGCATGAAACTTGGGAGTTGGTTATTCCATTACTTGTTGAGGAGTTTCAAGTGTGATTTGTAAAAGGTATTATCTGCACACTGACAATCCAAAAATGCCTCTTTCATCTGACATGAAGGACTAAGGATTCAATGCAGCAAGCAATTGTCATTGGACTTGATTCAGAAAAAAGCATCTGATCATGTAGAGTGGCAGATCTTATGACGGGGTGTTGCAGAAAGTGAACATTGGTAAATTGCTGTTAAGGAAAGTTCAGATCTTTTGTCACTCCCAGGTAGTATGAATCCTGTGCAATGGCCAGGGCGGGCTTATAAGGTATGCAACCTGTGTTGTCACTCAGGGCACCATCCACTAGGGAGCAGTGTTGCTCCCTCACAATACAGTTGATAGTCATCTCTCATCCTGTTGATAGAATGCTGAGAGCTGAAGAGCTCTACATCTCTGGGGCCAAAGTAAAGCTGTTGCTCCTACCATCCCTTTGTCTCTCCTTCTGGGACAACCTATAGGTCTGAAGAGTCACCTGTGGTGGCACCTGGGAAAGAAGAAAAAGTTGTTCCCCCACCCCCTAGAGCTGATGGTCTGGGGTTTCTAACCTTTTCCTAACTCTTACTCCTGTTCCTCCCATGCAGTTCATAGATTAGCTGATTGAACTAACAGGGTGAGAAAATGATTAATGTGTGACAAAACTCACGCCAATTTTAGTAAACAAGCCTTTTAGATTCTGTCTTCTGCTGGTCTCCCATCCAATCCAAGAGTCTCTGCCTAGGTCTGCATCCCTGTTTCCTGCATCACCAAGTCTGCTGTAGCTGCCCTCTTGTCTCTTTCTTCCCCTTCCCCGGCACTCATTATCCCTGCCACTCACCTGTATCACCCTTTCCCCTTCGCCAGTATATGCTCATCACTTTTTTCTTCATTTACCCTGTCTTCCCCCCTTCTCTCAGCCCCCAGCATTCAGCATCGGCATCAGCACCCGTTATGGTTTATTGTTTATTTGTTCATTTCATATATCGCTTTCCTTGAGTAAACAAAGCAGTTTACATTCATCAAATCATTACAAAGACAGAAAAGAAGTTTCAATGTATTTAGTAGCATGAAAGTAATATATTAAAACAATAGGGTAATAGGGGTGGTTCATAGAGAAGATGAGAGGGATGGTGGTGGCATTGTTTTGGGTACTATGTTCTGAAGGCAGAATTGAAATAGTGAGTATTTAGGTTTTTCTTGAAAGAGGATTCTAATTGAAGTTCAATAGGTAGAAAGTTCCAAAGAGAGGGGGCTAAAAAATAGAAGGCTGTTGTTTGGGTAGATTCTAGTCATGCTTGGCTTGGGATTGGAAGTACTAGGAGGATGGAGTTCAGAGATCTTAGGGCCAGATGTTTGAAAGGCATTTACAGGGTTTACAGCCTACACGGTTAGTGCCATTGAATATTCCCCTCTATGTCCCCCATGTGCCCTGATGCTCTCCAGTTAGCATTGGGGCATGTTGGGGGCATTCAGGGTGGAGCGGAGGTGGGGAGTCCTGGTAACCAGGTAGTGTCAATATTGGACTGCTACCCAGTTAGCTATCCACGGCTAAACCTAGGCGAGCTTTTGGCTTACCTAGTTCTAGCTGTGGATGGCTAACCAGGTAGCGGTCCAATATTGCTGCTACTTGGATAGGCTCTGTGGGTGAATCCCCTCGACGCCTATCCCGGATATTCAATGCCGTCACCGCGGCATTGAATATTTGGGTTTAGAGATCAGTGGGCAGGGCTATGCGCTGATGCGGCACATAGCTCACCGAACTGAATATCAGGCCTTTAGTGTTTAGAATGGGACATAAGGGATTAAGGATGAAGATAAGTATTGAGGAAAGCTTGTATAAAAGGTTTTGTGTGCCTTCAGCATCCAGCATCAGCCCTTCTTCTCCCAGTCCTCAGCATCAGCCCCCCTTCTCCCAGCCCTCAGCATCAGCCTCCCCTCTCCCAGCCTCCAGCATTAGCATAAAGCCCCCCCCCCCCAGCCTTCAGCACCAGCATCAGGCCGTCCCTCTTCAAGCTGCCAGCATCAGGTATCATACCCCTCTCCCAGCCCTCAGCATGAGCCCTCAGCATCAGCATCAGCCCCCCCAACCTGAAGCATCTGCATCAATGCCCTTTCCAGTCACCAGCATCAGCTTCAACCTCTTTCCAGCCCCCAGCATCAGCTCCCCTTTCTCCCAGTCACAGCCTCAGCCCCCCCTCCCTTCTAGTTGCAGACTCAGCCTCCCACTCTCTTTCTCTGAGTCACAACATTAGCTCTCCCCGCCGTCTCCCAGCATCAGCATCTGCCTCCCCTTTTCTCAGGCTCCCTCCCTCTCCCTACCTGCCACAGAAACCCAGAGCACAGTAGTGGGAGCTTGCTGCCTCTGCTTCTGCCATTATCTGCATCTTCGTATGGCTCTTCCAACATCATGGGAGAGTTTAATACACAAGAACAAACACTTTCTGCTTCTCACGAGAACATAGGAAGTATCTGTTCTCATATTTTGAATTCTCCTGCAATGCCTGCAAAGCCAGATGAAGATGCAGACGGCAGTGGGTGTGGAGGCAGCAAATTCCTGTTGCTGTGAGAGGTGCAACTGGTGAGGCATACTCTCGGTGACCTTAAGCTTGGGTTCCCAGAGCCAGTGCTTTGCTGTCTCACCTCTTAAGCTGGCCCTGTTTTTTTTTTTATTCATAAAGAAATATGAACGTTCTAGATTTATTCTTTTTGCCATTTAGTCAATATGCAGGTTTTGCATAAGGGTAGAGATGGAAGACTGACAGATTTGGTTTTTAAATGTGTATTGTAAATGTTATTGGTTTATTTTATGATTTGTAATTGATGGTGCGCATATAAGCGGATGCCATCTTGTTGGCACATGTACTTGTACATGTATTCAGCAGGCAGTTTTACAAGAGCCTTTTTCTGCTTGCAGAATATATTTTACATATGGAAGATACGTATTATAGATAGTTATAGAACTATCCTTTTCATGGGCTGACAACAAAGGTAGAAAAACCATTTGCTTTCCCTTTAGTGTTAGAATAATATCTCACTTTAGGAAAAGGCAACTCTGTCATCTTGGTATTTTAGGCAGTATTTTGTATTTCTTCAGCGCTGTACACCATGCAGTCTGGCTTCATAAGATTTTTATTTCAGTTTTTGTCTGCACATTCCTATCTCTAGTTCACGGTCACTTATGTATTTGTTGAGGGTCTGTCTGTGTTCTGTGTGTGTAGTTTCTGTATATGGCTCTGTAGCAACCCTGCTAGTTTTGTTTACCAAATAAGAGGTACGCTGGTGTTCTAGGACCCTATATAACTTGAGTTTTGGGGTAGGTATTATAATAATAGATTCTGAGTGACCTGTTGGCACAGTTTGGTGCCTGATCATGGAGGGAGTTTGTGTTGTTACTGAGGTGACATCAATGGGGAACCTGCTAGTTCTGCTCTGGATGCATTGTTGGGGGAAGTGGCTGTAGACATAGGGGCTTGTTTACAAAGCCGCGGTAGTGGTTTGCGATCGTAATCGGAGCCGCGGCCCCATTACGCACAATAAGTCTCTAGGTTTATTGATTGAGCATTGGAGGAGCTGAGCGTGGTATTCACTCATTCTGAGGTATATCCTCTCACGGTGAGACTTCAGGAGTTCAAGGTAGGCTACTTTGTGGGTCTGGGATCGGGAGCATCTCCACTTCCTCTCCAGCTTCCTGAGTTCTATGAGGGTGGCGCGGAGTTCTGCTGAGAGCCATGGGGCATGGTGTCTTCTCCTTTTACGTCTATTGTGGGTTTCTGAATTATTGGAGGATGTTGGGTAGGCGAATTCTTTCAATGTGTTGTTCCAAATGGTGATTGCTTCATCAAGGTTGGAAGCCTTCTGATGTAGGGTCGGAAGAGCCTTTTTGGAGAACTCTTCTATGGCAAGCGGTCTAGGGCGAGGTGTGTCTGAGGGTCCAGTGGCATCGCTAGGTGGAGTCTGAACACGTTGCAAGGGTATTTGGTGAGTAATCAGGTTATGTCAGACCAAGGGACAGGACTGATTGAAATGTTGAAGTCCGATTTGTGGCTAACTGCAGTGCTAGGGGCAAAGATCAGGTCTAATAGGTTTCCTTTTTGGTGCGTTGGAGCCGTCACCAATTGTTTGAATTGTAATTCTTGCATTGCATTGCATCTAGGAAGGCAACTGCTTGGTCGGGTTGCAGGGATGGGAGGTTGAAGTCACCGAGAAGCCAGTTGGGAATGCGTGGGTTGGCTGGGTTGCAGGCAAGGTCAATGAGGGTGGAGATGTCATCTGGAGGTGAGGAGGGAGCTCTATATATAAGATTTAGGGTTATGGATTTATTTGCTATGGAGATGATGTCAGCATGTATAGTACTCTTGGAGGAGGACAGTTGAAATTTTAGATCAGTTTTGGCTAGGATAAAGACCCCACCGCCTCTGCGGTTGGATCTATGGCAGGTGTAAATGGAAAAGTTAGGTGGGATAAGTTGATTTATTTATAAGAGCTGCATCTGAATCTGACAGCCAAGATTCTGTCACCATGAGGAGGTCTAAGTTGTGGGCAGATATAAGATCAGTGATGACGGGCCATTTCTTGCGTACAGAGCGGGAGTTTATGAGTGCACATTTGAGGAATTGATGGTTTGATGCTTTGGTATGCTTAGATTGGATAAGGTCTATATACAAGAGGTGTGAATGACGAGGCTGATGTGGTAGACCTGTGGCTGAATGGAAGGGGTTTTCCTGGGTTTTTTTTACCCATATGGTGTATGGTGGGGATATAACTGTGTCTGTCTACTAGGGCAAGGGAGTTTTGTATGGCGTTTGCCAGGAGGAAGAGCATGGTAAGATTGAGTAATGCGAAGGCCATGGTGGTTCGTAAGGGACTGGGGCTGGATTTGCAGACTGGAGAACTGTGGCAATATAGAGCGGTAGCAAAGTTACAGAGAAACTGAGAATGTCTAGCAAATCACAATAAACATTACTTAGAATTGTAGGTTACAATGTAGCAGAAATGTATCTTGCAATAGATAGGTGAGAGCAAAGTGAAATTTACTGAGTGCGACACTGTTAAAATGTTAAAGATATATTGAGACATATAGGCTATTAAGTAACAGGGTTGCTAATCACATTAATCCTGAAGAAAACAATGAAGGAGATTCAAGTAGTAAGAGTACCTCGTGAGTGAGAGAGATCTGGAAACTTGAGAGGGATACAAGATCTGTGGCCTTTCGTGCCACGCCTGAGGGCCACACCAGAGGGCCCTCTGGCGAGGCCCTCAGGCGCGGACCCTCCAGGCGCGGGCGCGCCCGACGGCGCTAAACTTTAAAGTTCAGGCAGCTGCCCCGATTGGGCAGAGATAGTGGCTGCAGCTCCCCCCGCGGCTGGAGGCTCAATCCCCCAATTGGGGAGAGCTGAAGATGGTGGCGGGAGGGAGTTCGATGAGCGCCCGACGGCGCTAAACTTTAAAGTTCAGGCAGCTGCCCCGATTGGGCAGAGATGGTGGCTGCAGCTCCCCCCGCGGCTGTAGGCTCAATCCCCCGATTGGGGAGAGCTGAAGATGGTGGCGGGAGGGAGTTCGATGAGCGCCCGACAGCGCTAAACTTTAAAGTTCAGGCAGCTGTCCCGATTGGGCAGAGATGGTGGCTGCAGCTCCCCCCACGGCTGGAGGCTCAATCCCCCAATTGGGGAGAGCTGAAGATGTTGGCGGGAGGGAGTTCGATGAGCGCCCGACGGCGCTAAACTTTAAAGTTCAGGCAGCTGCCCCGATTGGGCAGAGATGGTGGCTGCAGCTCCCCCCGCGGCTGGAGACTCAATCCCCCGATTGGGGAGAGCTGAAGATGATGGCAGGAGGGAGTTCAATGAGCGCCCGACGGCGCTAAACTTTAAAGTTCAGGCAGCTGCCCCGATTGGGCAGAGATGGTGGCTGCAGCTCCCCCCGCGGCTGGAGGCTCAATCCCCCGATTGGGGAGAGCTGAAGATGGTGGCGGGAGGGAGTTCGATGAGCGCCCGACGGCGCTAAATTTTAAAGTTCAGGCAGCTGCCCCGATTGGGCAGAGATGGTGGCTGCAGCTCACCCCGCGGCTGGAGGCTCAATCCCCCGATTGGGGAGAGCTGAAGATGGTGGCGGGAGGGAGTTCGATGAGCGCCCGACTGCGCTAAACTTTAAAGTTCAGGCAGCTGCCCCGATTGGGCAGAGATGGTGGCTGCAGCTCCCCCTGCGGCTGGAGGCTCAATCCCCCGATTGGGGAGAGCTGAAGATGGTGGCGGGAGGGAGTTCGATGAGCGCCCGATGGCGCTAAACTTTAAAGTTCAGGCAGCTGCCCCGATTGGGCAGAGATGGTGGCTGCAGCTCCCCCGGCGGCTGGAGGCTCAATCCCTCGATTGGGGAGAGCTGAAGATGGTGGCGGGAGGGAGTTCGATGAGCGCCCGACGGCGCTAAACTTTAAAGTTCAGGCAGCTGCCCCGATTGGGCAGAGATGGTGGCTGCAGCTCCCCCCGCGGCTGGAGGCTCAATCCCCCGATTGGGGAGAGCTGAAGATGGTGGCGGGAGGGAGTTCGATGAGCGCCCTACCGCCCTAAACTTTAAAGTTCAGGCAGCTGCCCCGATTGGGTAGAGATGGTGGCTGCAGCTCCCCCCGCGGCTGGAGGCTCAATCCCCCGATTGGGGAGAGCTGAAGATGGTGGCGGGAGGGAGTTCGATGAGCGCCCGACGGCGCTAAACTTTAAAGTTCAGGCAGCTGCCCCGATTGGGCAGAGATGGTGGCTGCAGCTCCCCCCGCGGCTGGAGGCTCAATCCCCCGATTGGGGAGAGCTGAAGATGGTGGCGGGAGGGAGTTCGATGAGCGCCCGACGGCGCTAAACTTTATAGTTCAGGGAGCTGCCCCGATTGGGCAGAGATGGTGGCTGCAGCTCCCCCCACGGCTGGAGGCTCAATCCTCCGATTGGGGAGAGCTGAAGATGGTGGCGGGAGGGAGTTCGATGAGCGCCCGATGGCGCTAAACTTTAAAGTTCAGGCAGCTGCTCCGATTGGCCAGAGATGGTGGCTGCAGCTCCCCCCGCGGCTGGAGGCTCAATCCCCCGATTGGGGAGAGCTGAAGATGGTGGCGGGAGGGAGTTCGATGAGCGCCCGATGGCGCTAAACTTTAAAGTTCAGGCAGCTGCCCCGATTGGGCAGAGATGGTGGCTGCAGCTCCCCCCGTGGCTGGAGGCTCAATCCCCCATATAACAATGAATCTAACTGGCAGATCTCAGCCTCCTTCTCCCTCACTCCACTCATCTAGAGCAGGAAGGCAGCAGCAAGAGTGGTGGCAACAATAGTGTGTAGTGTTTGCATACAGATCCCAGTACTTAGCATTGGTTTCCAGTCTAACGGGAGGGGGCAAGGGCCTATGAATGTTCACTGGCTCACTGCATGCTGACTGGTGACTGCTACTACCTGGTATAGGTCATAGTGAAAGTCCAGAGAGAAGGGGAAATGACCATGTTTCTGTGACCCTATCCACTGATTTATATGACCCCATTTGGGGTCTCGACCCTAAGTTTAGGAGCCACTGGTGTACATACTAAGTGAAGGGAAGTTTCAGCCTGTGGAATTTACCTGCCTAACTAGTTACCCTCCATACTACATGACCTTCCATTCTTGTGATGAAACAACTGTGAATGGTCTATTTCTCTGAGTGATGTATTTGTCAAAGATTAATACCTTAAAATCACTAAATTCATACCTTCAGGGTTTAGATGTGATCTCACAAACTCACTTTTGTGGTCAGACTCTTTTTATTTATTTATTTAAGCTGCATTTATATCCCACTTTTCACTGGGTCAAAGCGGTTGGGGGATACGAGACACATACACTAATACTTACTGGGAAAATGGGCAATGGAGGGTTAAGTGGCTTGCCCAAGACCACAAGGAGCACCTGTGGGACTAGAAACCCCAGTCCTTCTGGCCCAAGGTTGCTGTCCTCTAGTGAGATTTGAATCACTGACCTTCATGGCCTGTGGTACCTTGCCCCAACCACTAGGCCACTCCTCCCTCAACCTCCCTCAACCAGTTTTTATATATATATATATATATATCGTGTTATGAAAAAGGTCTCAGACTTAGTGGCACTAATTTTAGACTTCAAAGATGTCCAACTTCTGTGCCCATTCGCATCAATGACCTTTCTCAAGCCACATCAAAAACTAATATTATGATGGAGTATACCAAAAATTTACTAAGCTTATAACTCACTGCTGTTAACACAGTACAAAAGAATGTAAAGGAATGCTTAGCTTATATCTCATGCTGTTAACTTCTGATGCGAGTATACATTAGAGGAAGGAAGAATCAGGCTAGCATGCAAGCATGCAGTCAGCAAGACCCGCAGCTTTTTTTTTTTTCAATTGGATGTCCACTCCACTGCTGCCACTGCCACTGCTGCCGCTGAGGGAATACAAAAGCGGTGGTGGCAGCGTGGCAAGGGCAGGCAGCGTTGGGGGGGGGGGGGGGAGCCGAGGCCGGAAATTGCAAATATGCCTCTATTTTTTTGTACCCTGTGCAAGTGGGCGGGAATGTCCATCTCAACCAAGGTTGCATACGGGGATGTACATCAGCATTGGTGAAATGAAAACATAAGCTTCCATTCCCTGTCAGTGTTCACTGACAAAGTATAAAATAAAGGAGTTATGAGTGTACCTCCTCCATACCCTCCAAATGTTTGCCTGACATAAGTGAACGAGTCTATTCTCATTTTCAGATGTCAAGGCATGAACATCAAGTGCCCCATCAAATTGCCAGAGAGTTTGATGGACCACTTTGTCAAATGTACATAGTTACTATATTCTATCATGTTGTTATATGTACATAGTTACAATGTTATATGTAAGCGAGTATGTACCTGTTCCTGTACTACTCAAATAGTTGTTACTTGTAAACAGCAATTGATCTTTGGTATAAAAATTCTTGATAAATAAATAAATAAAATAAATAAGGAGCACTTTTCAGATGCCTATTTGTGCTCGGAGCAGATATAACCTTTGACATGGCTTGGGACATCCAGGATATTTCTGAAAGTAGGTGGGGAAGTCCAAGTTCATAGTAACATACATAGTAGCATAGTAAATGACGGCAGATAAAGACCAGCATGGTCCATCCAGTCTACCCAGCAATACGGCAAGAGTAGGTGCACCTGTCGCTCTGTGCAGGCCACCCCTCCCCATGTCTTTGTTTAGGGGTGGACCCACCACTCCATGTAGGACACCCCTATTTGTTGAGAAGTTAGTTGGTTCAGTTTATTTTGTTTTTATCCTGTTCTTGTAAAGGGATCCGCTGTGCTTGTCCCATGCTGTTTTGAATTCTGTCACCATGTTTGCCCCCACCACTTCCTTCGGGAGAGCATTCCACGCATCCACCACCCTTTCAGTGACAAAATATTTCCTGACATTGCCTTTCAATTTTCCACCTTGCAGCTTCATGTTATGCCCTCTAGTTTTGCAGCTTCCCCGTCTTTGGAAGAGGTTTGTTTGTTCATCATTCCTCTTTAAGTATTTAAAGGTCTGAATCATATCTCCCCTTTCTCTCCTCTCCTCCAAAGTGTACATATTTTAGGTCTTCAAGTCTCTTCTCATAAGGTTTCTTACGCAGGCTCCAAATCATTTTGGTCGCCTTCCTCTGAACAGTTTCCAGTCTTTTTACATCTTTTGCAAGATATGGTCTCCAAAACTGAACACAGTATTCCAGGTGAGGCCTCACCAGCGACCTGTACAGTGGCATAAGTACCTCTTCCTTTCTGCTGGTAATCCCTCTTTGTATGCAGCCCAACATCCTCCTGGCTTTTGCCACCGCCTTGTCGCACTGTTTTGTCACCTTGAGATCATCAGAGATAATCACACCAAGGTCTTTCTCCTGAACCTCTCTCCCCCTATTGCGTACATTTCCCTTGGATTTCTGCTACCTAAGTGCATGACACTGCACTTTTTCGCATTTCATATCTACTACATTCCCATTTTTATATTTGGGAGTCACAGCTGGTCGATCTCCAGGATTTTCATTAGTAAAAACAGAGCAGAAGTATTTGTTTAGCAATTTTGCTTTTTCTATGTCACTTTCCACGAGTCCTTTCCCAGCACTTCTGAGTCCTGCAATTCCAACTCTGATCTTCTTCCTTTCCCCAATATACCTGAAGAAAGTTTTGTCGCCACCCTTAACATCTTTAGCCATCTTTTCCTCTGCCTTTGATTTTGCTATCCTTATTTCTCTTTTTGACTCTTTGAGTTTGATCCTCTATTCAATTCTGTGTTCTTCTATTTGCAAGCTTTTGAATTTTGCGAAAGCTGTGTTTTTTGCCTTTATTTGAGCAGCCACTTCTTTGGAAAACCAAATAGGTTTCCTTCTCCTCTTGTTTTTGTTTACTTTTTTTACATATTTGTCTATTGCCCCTTTTATTGCCACCTTTAGTTTAGCCCATTACAATTCCACTTCCCATATCTCCTTCCACCCCGTCATCTCCTCCTTTAGGTACTTGGCCATTTTATTAAAGTCAGTGTTTTTGAAGTTTAGGACTTGGAGCTTGCTGTTTGGCCTGTACTTTGGCTTTTATCTCAAACCACACCGTGTGATGATCGCTGTTGCTCACAGGGGCACTCATGCAGACATTCGACACGCTATCACCGTTGGTGAGCACTAAATCCAGCGTTGAGCTTTCCCTGGTTGGTTCCATGACCATTTGTCTAAGTGATGCATCTTGGAGAGCATCTACAATTTTTTTGCTTCTTTCCAGATGTGCAGAAGGAGTAATTAAATCCACATCAGGTAGATTAAAGTCTCCCAAAATGATCGCTTCCCCCTTTGTGGCTATCTTGGCAATATCTATAATCAAATCGTTATCTATCTCTTCAATTTGAGTCGGAGGTCTGTAGATTACAGCAGTATGGATGACAGTGCCATCTCCTCTTTCCAACGCAATCCAGAGTGCTTCTTCGTTTCCCCATGTCCCCTGCATTTCAGTAGCTTTAATATTGCTTTTGACATACAAGGCTACTCCTCCTTTTTTTCCATTTTCTCTGTCTCTTCTGAAAAGATTATAGCCAGCTATGGCTATATCCCAATCATGTGATTCATTAAACTATGTTTCTGTAATGGCCACAGTGTCCAAATCTATTTCCACCATTAGGGCTTCCAGGTCCGGAACTTTGTTGGCTAAGCTTTGAGCATTTGTGCTCATTGCTTTCCAGCATTTACCTGGCTTGTATGTATTTTGCATTGAGTTTGTTCTGCCTACATCTTCCCACTTGTTTTTGATGTGTGGTTTAAAAGTGTGGCTGTTTGTGATATTATTCTGCTTTTGCCGGGGGTGGCGTGCCGGTCTTGACCTTCCACATCCGTCACCACCTTTTCCTAGTTTAAATGCATATCCACATACTGCCTGACATTTTCACTTAAGATTCTTTTCCCTGCGACAGAGAGATGTAGTTCATCAGCACAGTATAGTCTCTTGTTGGTCCATCTGTTTCCCCAGTCACCAATAAATCTGAATCCTTCTTGTTTGCACCAGGTCTGGAGCCATGTATTAAAGCTGTTAATGCGATGCAGCCTTTTGTCCCCTTACCAAGAACAGGCAGAACCTCTAAGAATGCAACGGTGTTAACAATGGGCTTGAGTTTCTCTCCCAGAGATTTGAAGTCCTTTTGGACTGTAGAGGCACTTTTTCTAGCCGGGTAATTTCTGCCCAAGTGGATAACAACATCAAGTTTGGAGTGTTCACTTTTTGCGCTAAATACTTCAACAATTTGGTTTGTATTCCTGCTGGCTGTCGAGCCTGGTAGGCACATGACTATCTTCTCTCCTTTGAACTGTGTTCCCAAGTTGGTGCCTCTGATGATGGAATCTCCAAGTAGTAGTAGTTTTCTGTTTGGTGAGGGTTTTTCATATTTGGTGCTTTAGCAGGAGATTGGGCATTGTCTGACTCATTTAAGGGCCCTTCAGTTTGATTGGATTGAGCATCCTCATTAGCCAAGGCAGAGAAGGCATTATACAGGGATATCTCTTGATGTATAGGATGTCTCTGCATTAAAGGTCACAATCTTCCAGAACCCACTGTGATCCATTTGTTCCTGTGGTGTTTGATTCTTTGTGGGAGCGGTTGTGGATTTTGTTCAGTTTGTATCCTAGAAGAGGTGCGTTTCATTGCAGCTATTTCCTCCCTCAGTATAGTCACTTCTTTATGCATGGCAGCTAGGTCTTTCCTTAGTAGAGTCAGTTTGTCATGCATGGCAGCTGACCTGAGGCACATAGGACAAACTCTTAGGCGTCAAATGATTTGTCTTGGAATGAAAGTACCACAGTTATTGCACTGAATACACGACATGTTGGTTAAGCAGTCCCAGAAGAGGAAGAAGAAGAAGAAAGGATGAAGAAGATGTGGACTTTTAACCCAAGTAAGAAAGGATAGATGGCTCGTATGTGACCACTATAAAGGCAATGTAACCCCTGGGGTGGGTGGGTTGAGGGGTAGGGTGGGCGGGAAGCTAAGTGTCCCTGGCGAGTAGGCTGTTCCTGAACCGTGGGCACACACAGATATCTGATGTAAGTCTATACAAGGAAAGCAGTCCAAATGACCCCAAGCTTAGTCTAAAACCACAGTTAAAAGCTATAATAGTAATCCCTCCCAAAATCAACAGTTAGAATTTATAGATTTAAGCCATCAGAGAAGATAGAAAGATGTGTTCTTAGCATAATGGAGGCTTCTCAGCTTTTGCAAAACTGGCTCAGACCAGTTCTTGGGAATACCCCCAGCCATGCCTCCACCATGACCCCGTTTCGACTTGGACGTTCTCGAGCTGGAGATGCTCACAGACCTGGCTTCTAAAATGGCTCTGGGAACGAGTCTATTCCCATTTTCAGATGTCAAGGGATGAACAGAGCTTCTAAAATAACCCCCATAATGTTTTTTTCTTAACATATATAGCAATAGCACAAAAAAGAAAGCCATGCCATAATATACTTCTCTTGCAAACAAGGCCAGTATAATCCTGAAGCCTTCAATCCAAAACCCAACACAGACAGACTCAGGCAGGATGAAGGAAAATAACTCCATTCCTAGTGTTCCTTATACTCAAGGAATAGTAAAGCCAATCAGTACATTATATCAGGTCAGAAATCAGGAAAAACATAACAACCTCTGATCCAGGCAGAATTGGGGAGGAGGGAGGGGGAGGGCTGGCAGCACAGAGCAAGAAGAGGGATGCATGGAGAAGTTCAGGCAAACAGAAATTCCCCATCATGTTACTTGAACTCAAGGTTTTTTTTTCTTTTTTTTCTAAGTATATTTTCAACATAAAAATGATAGCAACAGATCGATTAGAATGACATCAAACATCAGATTTCCAATACCAACCCACCCCCAAAAGAAAGTAAGGATCAAATTCCGACTATATATGTATCCAAAGATCTCCAAATTCTCTCCACTTTAGCAATACAATTAGACATCACAGATGTGACCTCTTCCATTTTCCTAGTTACACAGATAGCATGGCACCAAAAGGTAACATTTAATAAGGATACATCCTTCCAATTACACAAAATATGCTGTACAGCAATTGACATCATAATATCAAATAGTATCCTATCATACTTTGTAAGAACATTTTGCATACATTAGAACCGAAACAGGTCTATCTGCAATGTCAGTGTAGTGTTCAATTTGAAAACCTAACATATAAATCCCCAAATTCCTTCCTAGAAGGGCCTAATATAGGAACAATCAAAAAACATGTGTGTTAGGGTACTAATCATAAATGAGCAGTGCCAGCAAAAACTGGACTCATGAAGACCAGCCCTAAACATACACAAAGGAATCCAAACAGCCTGATATGCTGCAAAATATAACGATTGTGCTAGGCTACTCAACATTGTTGATCTCACTGAGTGGATCCAAAACACACTCCATTTTATTGTATCCTGTAGGATATCCACATCATACTCCCAAGACCTGTATAGGCCCACTAAGGAAGTACCATCACCTGATCTTAACAGCTTATAAAAATACGATATCAACTTCCCTTTCAATTGAGCTTTTTGACACATGTCATACAAGTCAGAGGTAGGATATGTCCCTTCTGACCATGAAGAGTCCTGTGCCAAGCACCGAACCAGGCAGTCCAACTTGGCCGCCTGTGATACCAGTAGTCCAAATTTCTCAATCAGAGTTTCTTGACTAACTATATTTCCCCATGAAAACATTGGCCAATACAAAAAATACCTTTTTCTGTCCATTGTTTCCAAAAAAAATTTCACCCATTGACCTGCACTAATTTATTATACCAAAGTGAAGATGCCGCCAATATTGAATAAGGCGTCTTACATAAGGAATCCATAGCCTTAACCACTTTTAATAGTGTTCCAAATAAGTGGCAACCCAAGCTTAGAAACTGGAATACTCATTGTGGGTAGCAAAAATAAATGAAAAAGAGAGACAAGTACTCTCTCCATTTGAACCCAAGGAGAGGATGCATCTCCTAAGATCCATTCCATCCCGTATCATAATAGTGAAGCAGCATGATAAGTTTTGAAATCAAGGAAACCTACATCCCACTTTTTCCTTGGTCACTTCAATTTTGCTAAGCTATATGCGGCCTTTTACCTTTCCATAGAAAGGTAGTGAACACCTTATCCAGCTGAGTTTAGAAACATGACTTACAGAAACCTGGCAACATTCCCAATTTGCAGATTATACTCAGGAGCACCATCATTTTAATTGTATCCAGTCTTCCCCACCATGATATCTGAAGAGTAGACCATCACTGCAATAAAGTCTTTAACTTTGACAAAATAATAATACAATTGCATTTAACAGTTTCTGTAGGAGATGGACAAAATTGCATGCCTTGATATTTATTCCCTGCGATACTCATTGAAAGGGAAACTCCTCCAAATCCCCCTGTGTGGCGAGGTCATTAAGAAGAAGACGCTCACTTTTATCTCAATTAAATTCAAATCTAGAGAATAGTGAGAAATGGTTCACAACACTCAGAAGTCCTCTAATGGAAGACACTGGATTAGAAAGAAACAGCAGATCGTCATCTGCATAAACAACAAACTTCCAATACAGCTCACCTGATTTTATGCCAACAATGTCATTTTCATTTCTGATATGGAACAGTTAGGGTTCCAGTGCCAAGACAAATAGTAAAGCGGACAGAGTAGCCCTGCCTGGTACCCTTGCACAAACAAACACCATCTGATACGATGCCATTGATGACAAAATGAGACCTAGGAGAGGCATAAAGCACTTTAACCAAGCTGACGAACACATAGCTAAATCAAAACAATTCTAATATTCAGAACAAATATTGCCATTCCACATGGTCAAAGGCTTTCTCTGCATCTAATGACCTTGCCACAACAAGAATGTTCATATGTTGAGCCAATTTTAGTAAATTATAGAAGATCCTGGCATTGTCCCCCTACAAATCTGCCTATTATGAAACCAGTTTGCTCCTGTTCAACTATCAAATGGATTACATTACCAAGCCTTGTAGCTAAAATATTTTCTAAAATCTTATAATCTACATTCAGGAGTGAGATATTCCAGTTTCTAAGCTTGGATTGCCACTGATTTGGAGTACTGTTAAAAGCGGTTAAGGCTATGGATTCCTTATGTAAACCACTTTGATAGAACTGAAAAGCGGTATATAAAAATGTTAAATAAATAAATAAGACATTAAAGTTGTATCTTAACCTGGTTTAGCAAATAGCACCACTTTCATCTCGCAAAGTTTGAAGACATACACTGCTGACCAACCAGATTTTGAAACACAGAAACATAGAAAAATGACGATAGAAAAAGACCACATGGCCTATCTAGTCTGTCCTTCCATATCAACAACTACAACAGTCCCCAATTTTTGTGCTAGAATCACAGCAAATTGTTGGTAGAATTTGACAGAAAAGCCATCAGGACCTGGAACTTTATATCTAGATAGGCACTTAATTGCATCAAGAATTTCTCCAATTTGTATTGAGGCCCCTAATTTCTTTGCTTATCTGAAAGCGTAGGGTGTTCTACTGCCCTAGATTTAAAGAGTTTTCCATAGTAGGCCGCAAAAGCTTCAGAGATATCCTCTGCACTAGTGACATTTATGAAGGTAATGAAATGTTTCTTCTTTCGTACCTTCAGAAGTTGTGCAAGCAACCTTTTGCAGCATACAACAATAGCGAAGGGAAGACACGGCCACACCACTTAAAAGCAGAAAAAACTTTTATTACATAAAACCTTCAAGAGTCAGACCCAACTTGGCCAAGTTTTGACTGTCAGCCACTTGAAAGTCAGTCGTATACAAACTCCAATAGCAGTAAAGACAATGCAAGAAACAATCACCGGTAGCTGAAAGCTCAACAAATGTTTCTCATGTATGCCTTCAGCATCTCATTAGCACAGATTCCTTATTAGCACATATTCCTGGGGTACTCCACTATTCACCTTTCTCCATTTGGAAAATTGGCCATTTAAGCTTACCTATAAGAACATAAGAACATAGGATATGCTATATTGGGTCAGGCCAAGATCCATCAAGCCCAGTATCCTGTTTCTAACAGTGGCCATTCTAGGTCACTCTGCTTTCTATCTTTTAACCAGTTCCTGATACACAATAGTACACTGCCTCCTATCCCATGAATTTTTAATTTCGCCAATAGTCTCTCATGAGGGACCTTATCAAAAGCTTTCTGAAAATCTAGATACACTATATCAACTGACTTACTTGTTTATTCACACCTTCAAAATAAATCATAACAGATTAGTAAGACAAAACCTTCCTTGGCTAAAGTCATGTTGACTGTCTCTCACTAAGCCATGACTATCTACATGTTCAGTCATTTTGTTCTTTATAATGGTTTCTACTATTTTTTCCGGTACTGATGTCAGGCTCACTAGTCTGTAGTTTCCCAGATCACCCCTGTAACCCTTTTTAAAAATTGGCCATCCTCCAGCCTTCAGGTATTACAGATTATTTTAATGATAGTTCACAGATTACTAGTAGTAGATATGCAATCTCATATTTCAGTTCTTTCAAAACCCTTGATGTATACCATCTGGTCCAGGTGATTTTCTACTCTTCAGTTTATCAAATCCCTCACTTGGTTTGCAGCTTGTCATGCTGTGAGGGCTTGTGTGCATCAGTGATGCTGAGGGCTAAGCTATTGGTAGTTTAATTATTGGCAGGGTCTTCCAAGATGGACAGGTCTCAGCTGAGGTGCCAGACCAAGACAAACCACCCATCTGGGCAGCAGCAGAATGGGACAGTGTTGGCGGTGAAGGATCACATTTCCGTGACAATGGCAGCAACACTAAACTTAAACTGCGTGGAGGAAAGGCCTGGCAACCTACTTCTGTATCTTGCTAGGTGTTGGAAGATGAGACCCCCAGGTCCAAAGGCACTCAATTAGCTACTGGGGAGGAGCTGAAGACTTTTCAGAGTAAAGCCAGCATTTATGATGTGGTTGGATCAAAGCCCTCAGGATGTCTGACTGCTGATGTAGCGGTGCATGAAATGAGAGTCAGAAACTGTAAAGATGTCTTATATATTGGGACAATGAACATACGAAGCATTAACCAAGGGAAGTTGGAGGTGGTCAAAAATGAAATGGAACGTGTACAACTTGATCTGTCGGGTGTCAGCGAACTGAAATGGACTGGCATCGGGCACTTTGTTATCAGATGATCACGTGGTCTACTATGCTGGAAATGAAAGACAAAGAAGAAATAGTGTTGTATTTATAATAAAGAAGAAACTTGTAAGAACTGTAATGAAATACAATGCAGTCAGTGAACGCTTAATCTCTATTCGTCAAAATATGACCTTGAGAACATACCAATGGAATTTAAAGACTGCCTGCAAAATTGATTTGCTGCTTTAGATACAAATGAGAGAGCTCCAGAAGAGTTATGGAATGACATCAAGAAGGTTGTGTTGGAAGAAAGTGAGAAGTCTCTACAAATGGTGAAAAAGCAAACCTGGCCAAAATGGATGATAGAAGAAACTCTGAAAATTGTCCAGAAGCGCAGAGAAGCTAAAGCCAGAGATGAAAGCAAGGCAAGCGCAGAACTCAACAGAGATTTCCAACGTGCAGCAAGACAGGACAAGAAAAAACACTACAATAACGCATGCAAGGGAATAGAAGCAGAAACTATTAGAGGAAGAACAAGATCGGCTTTCCTAAAGCTACGATAGTTAAAGAAAAATTTCCAGTCTCAAATTCGAATATTACAAGATGCTCAAAGTTCTATGTTGAATGATGCTGAGAAGATCAAGAAAAGATGTAAAGAATGTACAGAGTTTTTATATGATAAAGAGCAAGTGGACCAACAGCTGTTTCAACCTGTACCTTATGATCCGGAACCATTGGTGATGAAAGAAGAAGTTGAAGCAGCATTGAAATTCTTATCAAAGAACAAAGCACCAGGCATTGATCCCATAGAAGTATTACAGCAATCTGATGCAGCTGTTACCATACTTAAAAGGCTCTGCCTGGAAATTTGGAAGACAGCATCATGGGCAACTGACTGGAAAAGAAAAGAGATCAAACTGACTGGAAATTATCACATAATCATTCGGATCCTACATGCCAGCAAGATTCTACTGAAGATTATTCAACAGAGACCACAACCATACCTGGAACAAGAACTACCTGAAGTGCAAGCAGGGCTCAGGAGAGGGCGAGGAACAAGAGTCATCATCATGGATGTGAGATGGATCCTTGAAAAGACTAAAGAATACCAAAAGGATATCTATTTGTGCTTTATTGACTACAGCAAGGCTTTTGACTGTGTAAACCTTGAGAAATTCTGGACCACATTAAGAGCATGAGTATACCAGAACACCTGATCATTCTCTTGCACAATCTGTACATTGATCAAGAAGCAAGAGTTTGAACGGAACAAGGAGAAACAGAATGGCTTAAAATCAGCAAAGGTGTACAACAAGGCTGCATACTTTCCCCCTGCCTCTTTAATTTATATGCAGAACAAATCATCAGAGAAGCAGGATTATATGAAGACAACAGAGGTGTGAAGCTTGGTGGAAGACTCATCAACAACCTTCACTCTGCTGATGATACCACATTACTGGCTGAACAGGAACATAGTCTTAAAATGGGCATGCACCTTAATGTAAAGAAGATATAGATGATGACAACTGGCAAAATCAATAAGTTCATTGTTGAAGGAGAAGAATTTGAAATCGTGGACAACTTTAACCTACTTGGATCAACTATCAATAAAGAAGCAATAAGCAATCAAGAAATCTGATGACGCATTGCTCTTGGCAGAATGGCTATGAAGGACCTAGACAAGATTCTCAAGAGCAGAGATGTCTCTCTCCATACAAAGATTTGACTCATTCAAGCCATGGTATTTTCAATAACATTATATGGATGGGAAAGTTGGACAGTGAAAAAGCTAGATAGGAAGAAAATTGATGCCTTTGAATTATGGTGCTGGCAACGAATACTGTGTATACCATGGACTGCGCAAAGAACAATCAGTCAATGCTAGAGGAGATCAAACTTAAGCTTTCTTTAGAAACTCAGATGACAAGACTTGACTTTCATATTTTGGACACATCATGTGAAGAGAGAGATCATTAGAGAAGGACATCATGCTTGGCAAGGTAGAAGGTCAACACAAAAGAGGAAGGCCAGCAATGAGATGGATCTATACAATAACAGCAGTTACGGGTGCCTTTCTCTCAATAATAAACTGCCTGACTGAAGACCAAACACATTTTAGGACAACTATCCAGAGGATCACCATGAGTTGACACCATCTTTACGGCACTTAACAACAACAACAACAACAGTTTATCAAATAGTTGTAATACATCTTCCCAGTATATCGATATTTCTTTCAATTCTTCTGCAGCATCACCTTTAAATACCATTTCAGTCATGGGTAACATCCCTACATCTTTCTCCATAAAGACGGAAGCAAACAAGTCATTCAGTCTCTCCGCTTTGGCCTTGTTCCCTCTTAGTGCCCCAGTTATCATCTAATGGTCCATCTGACTCTCTCACAGGTTTTTTGCTAAAAATGTACTTGAAAAAGATTTTATTATGCGTTTTTTCTTCCACAGCAAGTTTCTTCTCAAATTCTCTCTTTGCCTGCCTTATCAATACCTTGCATCTAACTTGCCAGTGCTTATGTTGTTTCCGGTTTTCGTCATTTAGCTCTTTTTTCCATTTCCTGAAAGATGTTTTTTTTGGCAACAACAGCCTCTCTGACCTCACCTTTAAACATTGCTTTCAGTTTTTGGACTTCCTTCCACTTTTCTTAAAGCGTGGAATATAGCTGGTCTGGGCTTCCAAGATAGTATTTTTAAACAACACCCATGTTTAATGTAAATCTTTAACCTTTGAACTGCTTCTTTTAGTTTTTTCTTAACTATTTTCCTCATTTTATCAGACATATCTCTTTTTTAAAGGTTAATACCAGCAGCCTGGTTCCATCCCAGTTAAGGTGGAGCCCATCTCTTCGGAAAAGACCCTCCTGTCCACAGAATGTTCCTCACTTCCTAACAAATCGAAAATCCTCTTCCTTGCACCATCTTCTCATCTACGCATTAAGACTCTGGAACTCCTCCTGCCTTTTGGGACCTGTGCTTGGAATGGGAAGCATTTCGGAAAATGCTACACTGGAAGTTCTGGTTTTCAACTTCCTATTTAAAAGCCTAAATTTGGCCTCCAGAACCTCCCTATCACACTTTCCTATGTCATTGGTACCGACATGTACCAAGACAGCAGACTCCTCCCCAGCACTATCTAAGACCTTGTCTAGGTAGAGCGTGAGGCCTGCTACCTTTGAACCAGGCAGAAATGTTACTAGCCTCACATCCACCAGCCACCCAGCTATCTATGTGACTAATGATCGAATTACCAACTATAACGGTTGTCCTAACTCTTTCCTCGTGGGCACATGTCCCTGGAGAAACCTCCTTGGTGCGAGAGTATTTTACATCACCTGGAAGACAGGCCCTAACTACAGGATCACATCCTGCCACACCAGGGTGATGCTCTCTTGTTACGTGACCTCTCTCCTCCATGGTAACAGGGATGCTGCCAGACTGAAGGTGGGACTTCAATACTACATCCCTGTAGGTCTTGTCTATGTAACTCTCTATCTTCCTTATGCCCTCCAAGTCTGCTTCTCTAGCCTCAAGAGATCAGACTCATTCCCTGACAGCAAAGAGCTCCTTTCACCTAGTGCACACTCAGTGCAAAAGACTGGAAAGCCCTCATCTTGCTGCTGGACTGCTGTCTGCATCTTAGTTTTAAGGTTGTGTTTAGGTATTTAAGTTGTTTACTTACTCAGGTTTGCTGGGGATACTTACACTAATAAAACAATACCTACTAAGTTTAATGGACTTTGTTCACCTCAAGATTAATTAATCTCAGGTCCTTAATGTATACCTTATGAGCAATGTTCCCTCTAATTTTCTGTAGGCTGTGTGCGCATAAAATATCAGCTGTGTGCAGCTTTTGAAGGAAGGTTAAATTTTTGTGCACCACATAGCAACACTCGGAGTTATATACTTTAAAATTTGACTACACGTCAGAATACAGTATGTACACCACATTGATTTTAATCAAATTAAATGAAAATAGACGATTACTAAATGAAGCGGGAAATTTCTAGTAATTACAATCATAACTTTTAAATTTTAAGACGTCTGTATTGTTTTCTATCAGAATCAGAGCCGTAATTTTTGTGCGCTCTGTTGTAAAGTATGTGCGCTCGCTCGGCGAGGTGTGTGCACACGCACACGCGCACAGCTTAGAGGGAACAGTGCTTATGAGGATAAACAGCTGCATATGAGAGTGAATATGGCACCTCCTTCCCTTTAAGAGGTTTAAGCACCTATAAAGCTATGATTATCCCAGGGGTGGGTGGGAGTCGGGGAGGGTGGGAGGGAAAGACGATTTATTAAATGATGGCTACTACACAGTACTCCGTCCTGTGCTTCTAAGGTAATCTGTGACCAATTTCCTGGGTGATTCATTCAGCCATTTCTAGATGGAGTCTTTGAAAATGCCCCTTTGATCTGTCACTTGGCTTTAACACCTATTTAAAACAATTTCACAGGTCTCTTGCCCCTATCTAGAAGGCCTCTTTGTAAAGGACTCTAGAAACAATCTATTGCTTTTCCTTTTATGCTAAGTTATACTCTGATTTGATTTAAATGAAAACACTGGCTGAGTATTACATTTTAACTCTGCTGGGTTTTAAATTTAACCAGAAAGCTCTCTGCTGGGTTTTAAATTTAAACTGAAAACTCTGCTGATATTAGGACCTGACTGAGTATTAAATTTAAACTAGTAGCTCTCTGCTGGGTTTTAAATTTAAACTGAAAGCTCTCTGCTGGGTTCTGAATTTAAACTGAAAACTCTCTGCTGGGTTTAAACTTAAACTGAAAGCTACCTGTTGAGTTTTTAGTTTAACTAAAACGTTTGCTGATACTAGGTCCTGACTGATTTAACAAATAAACTGGATTCTAATTTACATAGATTAATCAGCTTTAATCTAAAAAATTCCTTTCCCCCCAAGATTTAGAAAAATTCCCAGAAGTAAATAGATCTCTCTCCAGAACTAGCAGTCCCTTTTGTAGTCCTTCAAGACTTTCTTCCAACACAACTGTCTTGATGTTTTCCCATAACTCTTCTGGAGCTCTGTCATTTGTATCTAAAACAGCAAATCAATTTTGCAGTCAGTCTTTAAATTCCGGTGGTATATTCTCAAGATCATATTTTGCTACATTTATGAGTGGCTTGCTCTTTTTCAACTTTAGCATGAGTTTGCATACTAGTAGTTGTTGATCTGTACCATAGTCAGCTCTAGGTTTTGTCTTTGTTCATGTTGTAGAGCTTTTCCATTGTTGACTTCCACAGATGCAGTCAATTTTTTTTTTTGTACAATCCATTGGGTGAAGTCCATGTTTACAGTCTCTGCTTGCGTTGCTGGAAGAAGGTGTTTGAGATGAATAGATCATTGGTCTTGCAGAATTCTATCAGTCTTTCTCCAACCTCACTTCTTTTGCCAAGTCCATATTTTTCAACCACTTTGCCTTCTTCTTTGTTGCCAACTTTTGCATCCCAATCATCCATGACTATCAGGATATCCTGTTTTCATGCTCTGTCAGTTTCAGCTTGTACTTGTTCATAGAACTCATCAACTTCATCCTCTTCTGCAGCTGTTGTTGGGGCATATACTTGAATTATAGTTGTGCTGATTGGCATTCCTCATAGACAAATAGGAATTAAGCATTCACTGATTGCACTGTATTTCATTACAATTCTTGCTAGTTTCTTCTTAATTATTAATGCAACACCATTTCTTCTTTGTCTTTCATTTCCGGCATAGTAGACCATGTGATCATCAGATGCAAGGTGCCCAATTGCTGTCCATTTCAGTTCGCTGACACCCAGTGGATCAATATGTACACATTCCATTGTATTCTTGACTGCCTTTAACTTCCCTTGGTTCATGCTTCGTACGTTTTAATTATAACCCCTTCAATATTTTAGAGACGCCAAGGGTGGTCCATCCCAGAGTGAGATGTACTGCTCCAGTGAGTGAGACAGAAGGCCAGTGATTGAGTTTTTTTCCCCCCAATGTATTCGCAGTATAAATTTGGAAAGATCTGCATATTGTGTTGCTTTCAAATGGAAGGCACACCACAAAATGATGCCTTGAAGGCATCCCCTAGAGGTTTTGGTTGAACATTTATTTCAGCTTATCTTAGAGAAACTATAACTCTTCTGAGCTGTAAATTTTATCCTCAGTCACGAGAACCCCCTCCTCACCCCCACCACTAACACTGTTTTTCCCTTTGCCCTGTCTTTTCAGTCCTAGAGATGACAGGTGTTAAATCCTTACACTCATCCCCTTAGTGCTCCATTTCTAGAGATGACAGACTCTGTATTCCTTGCCCATTTCCTAATCTCTCCAATCCTAAAGCTGACAGGCTCTATCCATGCATCCCCTGAGCTCTCCATTCCTGGTAATGAAGGTAGGGCCAGCCCTAGGTATGTGCGGGCATGTCGCCCGCACATGGCTCCGCTCCCCGAGGAAACCCGCAGCACTGGCCAGCTTAAGAGGTGTGTCAGTGAGGCCTGAAGCCTGTCTCACTGGCTCACCTCTGCACAGCGGTGGGAGCCTTTTTCTTTGCTGCTCATGGCTGTGCTAACTTGCAGCCACTGACATCATGGAGCTCATAGAATTGAAACTGGGGCTCTTCCTGTCTTGTGTGGGAGATGAACTTCGCTGTGCTGGTGGCTGCAATTTAAAACTGCCGTGGGCAGTGAAGAAAAATGCTGCTGTGTCTGTGCAAGGAATGTAGGCTGTGGCAGGGTTACAGGGGACGAGTTGAGTGGGTAGCTTTGATGTTGGGGGGGGGGGCACTAGAAGAGGACTGCTGCTTGGGGAAGGGGGTTGGAAGGTTGTGCCTGAAGAGAACTGTTGGAAAGGTAGAAATAGAAATGAGCTGATGTTGGGGGTTGGGGGCACTGGGACTGGAAGGAAGATGATGCTGGGAGGGACAGGGACTGGAGGAAGACAAATGCTGGAGAAAGTTGCTGGTACTGGAAGAGAACTACTAGGGAACTATGATTGGAAATGGGCTGATGCTGGGGGATGGGAGCACTGAGACTAGAAGGGAGATGATGCTGGGAGGGACTGGAACTGGAGGAGGACAGATGTTGGAGGGCTGACACTGGAAGAGGACTGCTGGTGAGCTAGGACTGGAAATGGGCTGATGCTGAGGGATAAGGGGAATGGGAATGGAAGAGAGATGATGCTGGGAGGGACTGGGACTGGAAGACAACTGACCCTGCAGGGGCTGGAACTAGAAGAGAGATGAATGCTGGGAGAGACTGGGACTGGAAGACAACTGACGCTGCAGGGGGCTGGAACTAGAAGAGAGATGATGCTGGGAGGGACTGGGAATGGAAGGGAGATCATGCTGGAAGGAGCTGGAACTAGAAGAGAGCTGATGCTGGTATGGACTAGAGGAGAGCTGATGCTGGGAGAGGCTGTAACTAGAAGGGAGGCAAAGCTGGAAGGGTCTGGCATGGAGCTGATGCTGGGAGGAGCTGGGAAGTAGCTGAGTGGGTATGGAGAAGGGATGTAGAAGGCAGGAGGGTAGGTACTGGAGATATGGAGATGGGAGTGAGCAGGGACTGGGACTTAGGTGGAGACTAAAATTCGGTGGGAGAAAAGAAGAATACAGACTCTTAAGATTTGCTGAATACTGGGAGAATAAGTGGGGACTCAGGCAGCTGACTCAGGACTGGCTTAAAACACTGTGGGCCTGATTCTGTCCCGCATGGCTATCCCCTTTCTACGTCTGGTCTGAGACGGATGTACAAAGGGTATCACGATTCTGATCCCGCGGGCCCCATCTAGCCTCGCGGGATCAGAATCGTGATCAAGCCTGTACATGCAGGATGGGACTGCAATTCAGTCCTGGCCTGCATGAACAGGCACTGCCCAGACAGCTCAGTCAGGCATTTAAATAGAGTTGCAGTGCCATGGTGTCCTGTTACATGGCACCGCAGCTCCATTTAAATGCCATGATGCCGGCCGCCAGCAATTAAGGTTTTTTCCCAACAGCCCGCAGCCCGACCCTCAATCCATCCTCTTAAGGCTAGGGTCGGGTTGTGGGGAAGAAACCGTGCCCCCCCCCCCCAGCCCCTTCCATGTCCCAACTTTTAAAAAAAACAATGTCCAGGGAAGTTATTCCACCTTGGAGATGGAATAACTTCCCTGGCCATTTCGCCGACCCTGGATGTACAGGGCCAACATTAGAATCGGCCTTGTACATCCAGGGCTGGTGACCGCCCACTGCCCGCCCACTCTCTACCCCCGGGCCGCCTCTTACCCACCCCCAACTAACATCCCCGCACAACCAATGGGGAAGTTAGGCAGGGGCTGCTGCCGGCATGGATAGCGGGGATGGACGTCCCATTGGGATGTCCATCCCTGCTATTTGTGTCTCAGAATAATACCCTGTGCATTCAGTTCCAGCAGCAGAAGGATCGTGGCATCATCTGATACTATCCCCAGCTTCCTTCTTTCTTTTTCTGAGTCAGCGACAACAGCCAGTGCTGCCTGTAGCATTCACTTCCAGTGGATGGAGCCATGGAACTGTGCACTGGAAGTGAATGCTAGAGGCTGCTGAGTGCTGACTCAGGGAAAGAAAGATGAAGATGGGGATGGTGCTCTGTGATCTATCTGTTGCTGACTTGGAGAAAAAAAGAAGATACCATGAATGGTGCCATGCAATATTTTTGCATGGGTGAGGGGGAAGGGGGAAGTGGGGACAGAAAGAAAGGGAGGAAAAGAGAGACTGGATATTCTTGGTGGTAGAGAGAGTAATGGAGATTTTGTTTTTTGAGAGAAGGGATATATTGGACTGGGGATGAAGGTGGGAATGGGGAGAGAAATAAGATGCTGGGTTGGGAGAGCAGATAGGAGAGATACTGGACTACTGGAGGGGAAGAGGATGGAGAAGGGGAAGGGGATAGAAAACTGCTGGTCTATAGGTCAGGGGAAGGGAAAAGGGCTGGGGAGGTAGAAGAGAAAGAAGAAGATGCTGGATTTAGGGGCTGAAGGGGGAAATGTGAGGGGATTGGTAGATACTGAATTGGGATGGTGAGGAAGAGGGGAGATGGTGGGCATGGTGGAACAATGTGAAAGAGGCCATTTGAAGTTGGCCACGAGATGAGTAAGAGGAGTATGATGATTACAGAGCATGGATATGTGGTAATGGGGAGTGGGTGAAAGACAGAAGGGAATAAGAAACTAGCAAAAGAGTGATATGGGAAATGGGATAACTGGGGAGATGAGCTGGACTGGAGGTTAGATGGAAAGTTGATAGGTGAAAAGTCAAAAAAGGATTGAGGATGAAGGGGTGAAATTTGAATGGATGAAAAAGGAGTAAAGAAAGAAATGGAGGAAAGAGCAAAAGGGGAAAGATCAGTATGTTAAAGCAGATGTAGAGAGAGAATGGAAAAAAACTAGAAGAAAGAAGAAAGGACACATGGACAGCAGACAATTGAGAGTTAGCAGAAGACATTAAGAAAGCAAAAGAAAGCAACTGGAGCAATTACAACTGAAAAATAAAATGCTCAAACAACAAAAGGTAGGAAAAAACTATTTTATTTTGAATTTATTAATTGGAATATGTCTGCTCTGGGAAATGTGCACTGCTGACGTCTTTGTGTTTTGTTTAGTATAAGAGGAAATTAATTTATAGTATTATTTCTCAAGTGCCCTACATTCCAAGTTTGGCTTTTGGGGTTCCCAGTTTATTTATTGCTGTCATATTTCTAAAGTGTGATCCCTTGTTCTGTATTTAGTGGTGGTCTGTGTTTTGTGTGTGTGACCGAGTTGCAGTATTCTGTTCATGTAGTTTCTATATGACAGTGCCACTTCTCTTTCCCCAGTAGGAGATGTATTGTATTCTCTGAAATGAACTGGTTTAATATCTGCAGTGTTGCTTTTGATAGGTAGGATTTGGTGCTGTGTGAGTCATGGAAATGCTGTTATGATATGGTGGGTTTGTTATGGGTTCCAAATGAGCAGGGTTTATAGTAATGAAGGATAGTAATGTAGAAATCTGGTAGTCTTTCTTTATCCTCACTACTCATGCAACTGGTATTCAGACACTCATTAAGAGGCATGTTTAACTAAAGGTTATTGCACATTCATAATTGTGAACATGTGCTAAGTGTAGCAGCACCCATTTATTTCTATTAGCGCAGGGGCACTTAATATATATGAATGTTTAGTAAACATGCTTCTAAGTCAGGGGTGGGCAATTCCAGCCCTCGTACACCACAATCCAGCCTGGTTTTCATGATGTCCCTAATACACCCAGTGCCTGTGACTTGGCATTAGGGTGGCCAACCGGCCGGTTTTCAGCCGGCCTGGCCGTTTTTCAGCCGGCCTGGCCGTTTTTTCCATGGCCAGGCTGGGCTGCCGGCAGAGAACAAAAACTGGCCCTTGAAAAGCCATTTTTTTGCTCTGGCCGCAAGACCGGGAGCGGCCAGAGCATAAAACCAACTTTCCATCCGCAGTCCATGGCTCCCCCGCTTGTAGCCTCTGCTCCTGCTTCTTACAGAACAGCGGCTGCAATAAAGCTAATTTAAAACAAAAGAAAATCTGCACGGAGCCCTCGGGCCCTATGAAACCCCTGCTGCAGTGCCCGCCCCCTGTAACGTCACTTCCTTTTGAGTGCAGGCACTGTAGTAGGAGTTTCATAGGGCCGGAGGGCTCCACAAAGGTTTTCTTTGTTTTTAAATTAGCTTTATTGCAGCTGCTGCTCTGTAAGAAGAAGGAGCAGCGGCTGCAAGGGGAAAGTGAAGCTGCATGGGGGGGGAGGTGAAGCTGCACGGGGGGGAAGTGAAGCTGCACTGGGGGGAAAGTGAAGCTGCACTTGGGGGGGAGGTCAAGCTGCACAAGGTGGTGGGAGGGGGGGCGGAAGGCTCCGCACGGGTTTAATTTTGTTTTTAAATTAGTTTTATTGCAACCGCCACTCTGTAAGAAGCAGGAGCAGCAGCTGCAAGGAGAAAGAGGTGGCAGAAGGAACTGACAGAGGGAAAGTGAGGGCTGGAAGAGAGCTGAGAGGGGAAAGGAGGTGGCAGGAATGGACTGACAGGGTGAATGAGGTGGCTGGAAGAAAGCTGAAAGGGGGGGGAGGAGGTGGCTGGAAGGGAGCTGAAAGAAGGGGGAAGGAGATGGCTGGAAGGGAGCTGACAAAGGGGATAAGGAAGGGGCTCTAAGGGAGCTGATACATGGGGATGGTACTGGTACGTGACTGGGTAATGGGGAGGAGGCTGGAAGGGAGGAGGCACTGGGACTGGAAGGGAGCAGACACATGGGGATGGCACTGGAAGGGGGATGGACAGAGGGTAGGGTGACTGGAAGGGAGCTGACACAGGGATGGCACTGGGAGTGGAAGTGAGCTGATACCTGAAATTGTATTTGGACTAGAAGGTGTTGGACAGTGAGGAAAGAGGGGGACTAGAAGGGAATGGACACCACTGGCAGTCCTGGGAACACAAGGGGATTGACACTGGAATGTAATGGGAGGGGAGGTCTGGAAAGTGGGCTGATATTGGAGATGGTTACTGGGACTGTAAATAGGCTGATGGAAGGAAGTGAAGAAAACAAAAGAAATGGCAGATGGACTATAGACCATAGAAAACGAGCTAAGAGAAGACAAGAAAACGGAAGCCTCAGATCGGAACCAGCATGATCAGAGAATAAAATGGTCAGACAACAAAGGTAGATTTTCAATTTAATGATTGGACTTGGTACTACCTTTATATTTTACACAGTATGGGGAACTGCATCTCTTATTTATCTGATATTGCACTGCATGCAGAGTCTGTCTTCTTGGGGTTTCAGTTTAATTTTTGTCTATATATTTCACTTTTTGTTTTGTGCTCATTTATTGATGAAGACCTGTTTGTATTGTGTGTGTGTGTATGTGTACAACCAATGCTGCGTATTCTGTCAGTATAGAATTTCTGTTTAAGAATGTGTAGAAATCTCGATTGGTCAGTTTGCACATTGCCCTCTCTGCAATTCTTTTGGGGACAGGGGGTGGAGCAAAGGTGGGATGGGGGCAGGCCAGGTGGCAGGGCAGGGGCAGGGAAAAGATTGGTGGGGTGGGCATGGGCGGAACATGACTAGCCACAGGTGGCGGGTTTTTCTCTTTCAAAAAATTGGCAACCCTAATTGGCATGTGTGATATTTTCTTTTGCTGCTTTTATTTATGAAGCCTTTTAAAGACATAAAACTTTCTAAATTCATACCTCAAACACATTTCCCATAAATCTCACTTTGTGATGATCCACTTTTGGCATCTCTAGTTTGTACCAGAGACAGTCGAGCTACCCTGCAGCCCACTACTCTAACCACTAGGCCCTCCTGCTCAAAGCATATGCTTGCACAGACCCCATGCACGCTCACAACCTACTGCTGCCACAGCACCTAGAACTAGGGCCTGCAGTTTCCCCATGTTACTTCTGGAGAGATGAAGTGTAGAAGCCTGGGGGCAAGGCCATGAAGAAAGATCCCAAATGGCAGGACATGGAAAGTGAACGTGAGTATGTCTGTGTGGAGTGGGGTTTGATAAAAGAAATATATAAGCAACCATGATAGAGGCCCACTAATGTATGTTTGCCTAGGGTCTAATATAGTGTTAATCCATCCCTGTATCTTCAGAGATGCCAAGGATGGTCTATCCCAAAGAGTGAGATTTACCTCTCCAATGAGTGAGAATGAAGGCCAATGAGTAAGGTTTTTCTCACTACACATTTGCGATATAAATTTAGAAAGATCTGCAGGTTGTATTGTTTTGCAAATGAAAGGAACACCACAGAATGATGATATTTAGCTTTCTATGGTTTTATTTTAGCTTGTCATTTTTCACTCCCTCACTCCAGAACAGAACTAGGACATTTCCCTGTAGAACTCATCATATCAAAAAAAAAAAAATCTGTCAGTAACAACAACATAAACCTTCTCAAGTACCAGACATATTATGAAGTAAGACATAACCCTGCAAAGAATGGTCTGGATAGAACAAATCTACCATTCCATAACAGCACCGCTGAGGACCTACCTAGAAAAAGGCAACACTGTAAATACATCAGTACCACCTATTGAGAAAATTAAACAAGCCGCATTACTACAGGCACTCACTGCTAACAGAACACCTGGCTTTAGTCCCACATTATAAACAGAGAGAGACCCTCATCACGTGCAGCACAAATTACCACAAACTGACAATAGAAATATGTAGACAAAAATTAAACTGAAATCCCAAGAAGTCAGACTCTGCATGCAGTGCAGCACCAGAGAAATAGAAACTGCAATGCATTTACTCCGTACTGCACCAAATATTAAGATAAAAGATTATATACATTTCAAAAACTGACATATTCCAATCGCTAAATTAAAAATAAACATTTTTCTACCTTTGTTGTTTGGCCAGCTTATTTTACTAAATTTTTTGATCCCAGTCTCTAGATTTTGCTTTTCTCTGTCTTTTTTTTTAACTTTCTCTCCAGGGTCTCTAGTCCATTTTCCCACTTCTCTGTTCTGTTTTCACTTCCTCCTCTATATCCATCTCTAACTTTGATTTTTTCCTTTCAGCTTTCTTTCATTTATTTTTCTGTCTCTCTATGCACTCAGATTTCACTCTTTCCTACAATCAAGTCTTCAGTCTTTTTGTTTACTGCATCTATGTACAACTGCTCATCTTTTTCTCTCACTCTGGCCTCCTATTCCCCAGTCTCCCCCCTTCCCCAACATCTCCTCTCTTTTCCTCTCCTTCTAGCATTCCATCTCAATCTCTCCTTCCAGTATCTCCTCTCACTCTCTTCCCCCTTTATTTAATATCTCTTCTTTCTCTCCTCATTTCTGTAGTTAACACCCAGCTGTCTTCCTACTTACCCCCAGGCCCCATTTGTGTTCTTATCCCTCTTCCTATGCCCTGCATCTCCCCTCTGTATTCCTCCTCCTCCCCCATGACCAGCATCCACCTCTGTGTCCCTATTCTCCCTCCTATGTTCAACAACTCTCCTCTGTGTCCCAACTCACTCTTGTATCCAGCATCTGCCCCATTACCCTATTCCCCACCCCGATGTGTTTAGCATTCCCTCTCTGTGTCTCTGTAACCTCCTCTGTGTCCCTAATCCTCCAGCCGCACATGCCAGCATCTACTTATCACCTCCTCCCCCAGTGTTCTGCATCTGATCCCCCTCATGTCCCTAGTCATCCATGATCAACATCTCCCCTGTCACCCTATTTCCTCTCTGTTCAGCATTTCTCCCCTCTCATATCCAACATCACCTCTCAACTGCATCCCTATTTTTCCTCATCCCTCAGCACATGTCACTCTGTTTCCCATGTTCACCGTCTCCCCTCCCCCATAAAACCACTATCTAGCTCCCTCCCCTCACTGGTGCCCACCTTGGCGACTCCACTGCCACTGCCAGGACCCATGCCACTATCCAGCACTCTCCCTCTGCCAGTGCTCACCTCCGCCACCAGGACCCATGGATGCAGCAATATATCAAAAACAGAGCAGAGTCTGCAAGTTATTTTAGGCACGTCACTCAAGGCTCTGCTGGCCCCGCCCTTTTTTACATAAACTTCTTGTTTCTAAGGGGTGGGATCAGCAGATTCCTGAGTGATGTGCCTAGAATAACTTGCAGGTTTTTTATGCCTTTCTTAATCCACGGGTCTTGGCAGTGGAGGCGGAGCTGGGCACTGGTGGGGGAGGGTGTTAGATAGTGGAATGGAGCTGCGGAGGTGGGCACTAGCCGGGGAGGCAGCAGGTCCTGGCAGTAGAGTAGCAGAGGTGGGCTGGCACTGGATGCGTGAGAGTAGATGGTAAAGGTGTGTGAGTGTGTGAGTGCGGCCGAATGTGTGTGTCTCATGCCTAATACATATGACTTGTGTCATGGTCCAGGGCAGAATAGACCAGAGGAAATGCAGGAAAATGCTCAGGGGAGTTTTAAAAGGCACACTGAGAAGCACATGGCTAGGGGTTGCCATGAGCAACAAAGGAAAACACAGGCTCATGCTGCAGCAAAACACCCAGAAAGAGCATTACGTAAGGGCTCATTAGTAAGGCAGAAACAGCTGCAGGAAGTTAGCCCAATGGAAGTCTCAAGCTATGACGCAGTTAAAATAGGGCCAGCTTTGAACCAGAGAGGAGGAAGGGAACCAGCAGATACACAGGAAACAGATGCACGAGGAAAGAAGGAAGTTACTACACCAGCCCAGAAGCAGTTGATAGAACTGTAGGATACAGAAAGACTGCAACAAGCAGAAAAGCCATTGCCAGAAACCAAGGCAGAGGAAGGGATAGAGAGAGATCCCAGGAGCCATACCGGAGTGTTTCTGAAGAAGAATCTATCTGCTCTGAAGGAGAGTTTGCCTCAGAAGAATTCTCTCAGGTCAGTGTTTTAAACCAGGGCTACAATAAGGAAAAGCCTGGTTGTGAGCTGACGAGAATTGCTTATAGCAAACCGAGGGAGAGAGAGATAGATAACAGGCTTAGCAGTCATACCTCTAAGCAAACAAACCGACGCTGGGCTGGGAAGCACCCTGGTGAATGGAATAGAGGGGCACTGGAATTCCTGTCTAGAGATCTGAGAGGGAAAGATCCTGTGAGGGCAGAAGCCAGACTCTATGGTAACCAGCCTTTCCTCACTGATAGAAATGAGAGCAGCTTCAGCGATGAAGAAAGAGAGTTAAATGACTGCCAGAGAAGTTACAGCCCTGAGACAGTTTGCACAGAAGAAAGTCCTGAAGATATGGATTATGAATGTTGTGCTGATACTGATAATTGCTCTAGAATGGACTGTACATTAGTTCTTTCAGATGCTATAACCTCTTTTTGCTGAAGTGCCGTTCCCATTGAAAATCTGTGCAGGTGGCACTGATTTCAACAGCACAGTTCTTCTGAAAAGTAAGAAAACTGTTTTCCTGTTTTGTTTGTTTAAGCTGAAGAGAAGCATTTTTTGTTATCCTTACTGATCCTTTTGTGTTACCAGAAAAATATGGTTTATTTCCTTTTTGTAACATTGATGCAAGAATTCTCCCGGGACGGGAAATAAAACCTCTTGAAAGCTTAGTCACTCGCGCACAACTACTTTCTTATTGACTGGCTATTGGGATACACAAACCCAGGGGACATTATAAAGTCCCTGCTTGAAATAAGAGGACCCCACTGCACATCTCCAGCCTTCCACCACAGGGGCCTGGGGAGTCGGTGACACTTGGCATGTCTGTATCTTGTTAACTATTGCCAATATGGAAAGCTTCCTCAAGATACTAGTGATGTTAATTGAACAATTTTCAAGCATATCAGGACACAAGGTGAAATGTTTATGTTTATTGAAACTAGCATGAAGTCCTTCCATCATCATGATACTGCCTGACATGTTTTCCTGACCACTGGCAAGTTACCTGGATACCCAATAAAATGAAGAGACTATCACTGAGTAGGATTCTTTCTGGATAAAGGTATTTGGATAACTTTCACTTGATATTCTGTGGGCTTAACCAGCTGTTGAATAACTCAGTTATCCAGATAAATTTATTCAGATAGCTTTAGGCCAGCTATTTGTGCAGTTCTGACTTACCAGTTAACTTGGACTGAATAACCCTAATATCAACACTGCAGAGAAGATAGAAGATCATAATAATATCTATATCTCTCCCAATTGTATTGTTTTGTGGAGTGGAAGGTACTTGAGATTATTTTTTTCTGATCTCACCTGAAGAAGTGCGCAGCATAGTATCAAATTTATGGCTAGGTAAATGTTGAAATAAATGTTGAACAAGACTCCTAAAAGGGCTCAACCCTACAGTACACCTGTGTTCAATAACTTCTAAGCGGCATGTTTACTAAACTGAGCTAATGATTATCACAGGCACTAATCATCTAGCACAGGGTTGCAGTGACTGCTACCACATGCTAAAAAAGACAACACGTTCCAAATTCTATGTTAACTGCACAAAAAGGGAAGGTTTGGGCCCAGAAACCATCAAGGAAGTTTGGCTGGGAGATTGACAAGACAGCAGTAGGAGCCCAGCCAAAGAGAATTGACTGGAAGGTATCTTAGAGAGAGTATAAATACCTAGAGGGAATATCTTTTGAGCCCTCCAGAGCAAGAATCTCGTTCACCTCCTTAGTGACAGAAAAAAGGAGAAGTACGAATGCTGGCAACATGGTGGAGGCGAGCTTCGTAAGTGGCTCTGCCTTTGCAGAGACCGCTGTCGCTTTCTGTGATGTGGCTTGGAGGTATGAGTAAGGGACACCTGCCACAGAGAGTCTCTATATCTATTAAGCTGGCCTAAAACTGCCGATCTAACAAGGACCAGCGGGGTCTCCAATATCAGATGTCTGGAGGCAGACGAAACT